>OZ025297.1:137899842-138615467 GCA_964019185.1 Maratus speculifer
CTGTGCCACATACACATACAAAATAAAAAATCTATTAAAACACAAAGATTATTAATCTTAACTGCTAAAATTGGGTTTTCAAATCTTAACTATGTAATTTCAATTTTTTTTTCGTTTTTGTTTTTTACATTAATTTCCGCCTTATTAATCTGTAATGTTTTGTTACAATATACTGAATCCGATGGAAAATGTTTCCTAATGTATGCTTAGCGTAAAATTTCTCTTTCTTGTTCCTCATCTTTTAGGTCGTCCAAGGTTTTTTTATTTTTCAGTAGATGACATCATAATCAACCGTACATAAAATATTTGAGCAAGCTTTTGTTATTAAAACTCAATAAGTCCAATTAAATAAGATTTCTCAATCAAAAAATTTTGCACATAAAGTTATCTGTAGGTCTTATCAATCCAGCTGTTATATAGGACACAAACGATCATAAAGATTTTGGATGCAGTATACTTTAGAAAACTTGCATATTGAATAGTTCGAAACTTTCATTTTGTTGTCTTAAATTACACCCAGATGTATGCAAATATTCAATCATTTTTTAATAGCTTTAGCCACAATTTTTATTAATCTTCGAATTTCATTTCTTAATATTGATATATCCCCGAATACATTTTAATTCGTAATGAGCGAATTATTTATGACAAAATAATGAAATTATGTATTTATAGTAAATGCACATCACAAATTGAATGAAAGAAAGAAAAGCAGCTATACATGTTATAATTTTCAAAGATCATATGAAAATAAACATATATACGGTCTTCCTTAACTAAATTTAGTTAGAAGTAATAGAGAAACGTAAACAAGAAACTTAGGTTCAAACTTCTTTATCCTGCGATTTTTAGAACGAGATTTATGAAAACTGTCCTTTTTTTCCCTCATTCCGCTAGAAAACATTTCTAAAAAATTACAGAAAAATACCAATTTTTTTAAAAATATTTTCTTATTAACTTACTTACTAATTACTTACAATTAATCAAGAAATTCTTTCATTCTTTGTACGGTGAATATAGCTTGAGGTTAAAAGTCTAGATAGGATAATGAGAAAATAAAAATGACAGCAATTACTTAATTAACGTGATTTTTAAAAAAAAATTATTATTTGCTGTCGGACGTTCCCCTCAGTCCACACAACTTTGAAGAATGTCCGTGGTAGATATAGCTGCCACCACCGATATTACTAGGTGATATCGGTCACCCACTGTGAGATTGGTGTAAATGAAGACTTACGCTAGTAACCGAATTATCAGTTTATTAAGAATATATGTACACACAAAATACGCTATTTACAAATATATACAACTACAACTCGGATATAGGTGATCCGGTTCAACATTAAATTAGATACCGTAAAGATTGGTTGTGTACTATTCCAATTACACTTTCCACCTCACACTCAATACACGTTAAATTCACTTTTTTGGAGCTCAACCTTGAGTCTCCCAACACAAGTATACTGGGCCTGCCCTTCTTAGCCCAGAGCACTAAACATCAGGACATCTGTGTCCTTTGCGCACCAGAAAACGCACACTTTACGCTCTTCCACACAGAGCAACCCCTAGGTCCGAAACCTAGGTACCGAATGACTGACCTCAGGCAAACTTGCCCTTTCCAAATCACTGCTTTCCCCAACATCAACCCCTTTGCAGCCTCCTCATTGGACACATACTCCATTCTTTTCTTGCTTAGTGACATGCTGCTAATCTGTTCATCATCCGCATACTTCACTGACAGATGGACATGCCTCTCAGCTATCTCTTTTCTCTAACACACCACCTGTAAAGGATTAGCTGGCAATTCCCCTTTCCACGAAGAGGGAATGTCACTTTGGAAATTCTGTACACAACCATACAATACTAGATATTCAAATAGAGAAAGAGTAGACATTACATTCTTTAGCACAGGTGCTATCAGATCCTGACACCCCCTACCTTAGCGGAAAATATGCCTTTTAGGGGCTAATTTTCCCCAAACATATGATAATATCGCAGAAGAGTTCAATAGTCTCTTTACAGATTTCTTCATTATGCTTATTACATAGGTATTTCCAGGTGTCTGAACACTATCTACTGACATCTCTACTGAACCTTGTACCAATATTAATATTACAAAAACAATACACGTGTTAATACAATATTATAAACAAAAAAATCAAAACATATTTACACACACACAGAAAAAAAAATTAAATGTGTGACGACATCCCTTTAAGGTTGTCCACTATTGGGTCGTTGATGTTGATGGGCTAACAACTGGTTATTCTTCCCAGCTCTTTCTATGTAGCCTGGATATTGTGTCAGCATTTAAATGTTGAGCTCCTGGACGATGAGAAATGCTCAGGTTCCAGCGTTGCAAGGCAAGAGCCCATCTAGTGAGTTTGGGTGATCTTGGGGTTGTTTCGGTGAGAAATTTTAATCGATTATGATCCGTAATGATCTCAAGAGGTCCATAGGTCCATTTTACAAACTTTCTCAACCCAAAGAGAACACTCCAAGCCTCTTTCTCTATACTCGGCCAAGCACGCTGAGCCCCTGATAATTTCTGACTGGCAAAAGCTATTGGTTTAAACTGACCCTTTTCATCTTTTTGAGTAAGACAACATCCTACTGCCAGGTCGGAAGTATCTGCGTGGAGCTGATATTCCCGGCCTACGATAGGTGTAGCCAAACTCGTCACCTTACATAACTCATCCTTAAGGGTATTAAATGCTTTTTCTGCCCCTTCATGCCATGGTACAGTATTTTTAACCTTCCCTTTTGTCAATTCGGTTAAAGGTATAGCAATTTCGGCATAATTTGGAATATAAGATCGGTAAAATCCCATTAATCCCAAAACAGATCTAACTTCCTTTTTAGTTTTTGGTCGCTTTAGATCCCTTATTGCTCCTATTTTTTCCTCATCGGGTGTATGCGTTCCACCCCCAATTACATGACCTAAAAACTTAGTCAATTTCTCTCCAAATTTACATTTATCTAGTCTAATCGTAAATTTTCTGCTTTTAAGTTCTTCAATGACGGCCCTAACATAACGACTTCTTCCCAGGTGTCGGAGAAAATGATGACATCATCAATATATGCTTCCGCATACCTCCGATGACCTTGAAGAACCTCATTCATATCTTTCTGAAACGTGGCAGCCGCCCTTGATAATCCAAAAGGCATTGTACGCCACTGATAAGTTCCATTATGCATTGTAAAAGCTGTCAAATGTTTACATTCCTCCGCCATTTTAATCTGCCAATAACCTCTCAATAAATCAATCGACGATAAATACTTAGCCGCCCCTGCGGTATACATGATTTGTTGAGAATCTTTCATCGGAAAGGTTGGCACCTGAGTTACCGAATTTAATGCTCTATAGTCTATACAAAGCCTAACAGTTGCGTCTTTTTTCGCCACACAAACAATTGGATGACTAATTTCAGCATTTGACACTTCGGTTAGATTTAATTCTAACAACGCCTGAATCTGCCTATCTACTTCCTCTTTATAAGCTACCGGTACACTATATATCTTTGGCTTTTTCCTTTCCACCCCCGGTTTAAGATCAATACGATGCTCCCCTACATCAGCTGATCGTACAGGACCCATAAATACCTCTTTATTCTCCCTCAAAATAGACTTTATATCTTTAACTTGATTGTTAGATAACCCTTTTATTTTCGAACCTCTCTATATCTCGTTCTACTTCCTGATCCCGGTTCAAAATAGGAATTTCCCCAACTTCTCCAAATTCCTCATCACCCTCGAAAACAATATTAACTATATTACATTTAGCAATAAATTCTCGTATTTTATTTTGGTGCACATGCTTCCTACTCCCGTCAGCTAACTCAACTATAAAAGAATGCTGGTTTCGTTTTTCGACTATGGTTGCCGGCCCTTGCCACCTAGAATATAACTTATTAGTTGAATCGGGGATTAACAATATTACCTTATCGCCTATTTCAAACGTTTTTTCCTTAGACCTTAAATTATAATGGTTAGCCATTCTATTTTGTTGTACCTCAGACGATAATTTTGCCTCATTTGCGGCTCTTTCTAAACGTCCCCTAAGTTTATTCAAATACTCATGAATCGGCGTAGCATCTAACTGCTCCCCCTTATTTTCTCCTGCCCAGGATGACTTGTGAATCGACAAAGGACCCTCTGGCGTTCTACCATATAATAACTGGAAAGGTGCGATTCCCGTCGTAGAATTTGGGACTTCCCTATACGCCCATAATACAAATGGTATTTTTTCATGCCACTTTTTTCCTTCTTCTCTAATAGTACGATGTAACATACGTTTAAGGGTCTGATTAAATCGTTCCACAAGCCCGTTAGACTGTGGATACTGTGGGGTCGAAAATCTTGGACTAGCACCTAACCTTTTCTCAAATTCTTTCGTTAAGTCAGCGGTGAAATTGGTTCCATTATCACAAGCAATTATATTCGGAATTCCTGTCCTCATAAATATTTGAAGTAACGCCTCACACGCGGTTTTAGCAGTTAAACTTTTTAAAGGGATCGCATCCGCCCACCTGGTATGTTGATCAATTAAGGTTAGTATATACCGATGCCCTTGGGAACTTTTAGGATCAATAGGCCCAATTAAATCAACATTAACTACCTGAAATGGAAGTTCCGGCCGCGACACTGGGGAAATAGGAGCTCTATCATTTACTTTAACCCCTCTAGTCAATTGGCACTCTAAACATGACTCACAAAATTGTTTAGTTTCTTTCGCCATTCCCTCCCAATAAAATGAATACCTGATTCTCTGTAAAGTTTTCTTGGCTGCATGATGCCCTCCAAATACCGAACTATGCGCTAATTTTAAGATTTCTTCCCTTCTGACTTTGGGTACTACTAATTGCGCTATAATTTCGCCTAACAATTTCTCTTTATGATATAATAAACCATTTACAATATAATAATCCCCCTTATCCCTTTTAGCTAATTCCCAAGCTTTCTCTAATTCTTTACATTCTAATTGGGATTCCTTAAACATATCGGAATTGCTAACAATAGTTTTATTACCTTTCTCCACTTCCGTTTTTTCCGTATTCTGAGTTTGTACATTTTCTGATTCCGCTTCTATTGCGTAACCATTACAATTATCGTTACTCATATCTTCCTTTTCACTCGAATTATCAATAATAATTTCCGAACTTTCTAATTCTTGGGCCTCTAGCAATGGCTCCTCGCGGTTGACACCTGACAACTCATTAATCACTTCGGGATGTAAAATCACTTGCTCATTAATATTATCAGTCACTGCGCAAAGTACTTCCTGATGAATTATATTAGTTTGTCCGAATTGCGGAATAGCTAACGGTAGTTTAACCAACGGCGATTTAACTGCTTCACCGAATAACCCTTGTAAATAAATACTACCCGCTCCTTTCAATTTCTCTTCCGGTACCAAATTTTTATGAACAACACTAATTTCACATCCAGAATCAACCAATCCCTTTGCTTTTTGCCCATTTACACTAACTTGAATTTTCTCGAGTTTATTTAATTTCTCACCAATAACGTTAGTTCTCTGTTCGGCCTTTGCCGATATTCTCGCCACAATAGCTCCATTAGGTAACTCTTTGCGTTCTTTTACCACAATCTTATGCAAACCCGCTTTTGGATCTCGCCCTTTATTACCATTATTTCCCTCATTACCCACTTTATTACAAAAACGTTGGTAATGACCTCTCAAACCACATTTAAAGCATTTAGGAGCTGAAGCATCACTAGGCTTCTTAAAATCTATTTTCCTATCCGAAAAAGAATTAGTCTCATTACTCCCGTTTTGCCTCCAATTATTACTAACTTTGTTATCGTCCCTCGGTCTCATTTTTTCATTGTTTACGTGCCTATCTTTACCTTTAAAACTTTTATACGTAACGGCGTAAGACTTATGTTTAGCGTCAAAATAATTGTCACATTCTTTAGCAATTTTAGAAGTTTCTAACCATTTACCTTGATGAGTTAACCCAATATATGACGCGGTATCCTCATCTAACGTACTTACTAATTTATCCGTAACTATTAACTGGTCGACCTTTTCATAAGAGTCAGCACCTCTAATCTTACAATAATTTTCCCATGTCGCTATTAAACGCGATACAAATAATACATGAGTTTCGTTCTGGTTTCTCCTAGCCTTCTTAAAATTTTCCAAACATGCCTTCGGTGTCGGCTCATGTTCCCTTAGAACTAACTCCTTTAACTCCTCATAATTCTCCATTTGTTCCGTAGTGGTATAAATTAACAAATTATCCGCCTTATCTCCTAACATATTTAGCAGAATTTCGGCCTGCTGGTTTTCCGGTACATTTTTGGTTTTGAATGCCCTTTCTAAACTGTTGAAAAATAGATTCCATCCCTCAGTCCCTTCCGGTACTTTGATAGATAGAGTTTTTACGCTTTTGATCAATTTTTCTATATTACTTTCATTATTAGATTCCCTTGAAACATTACAATTATTTGCCGAACCTTGAACCCTTAGTCTCTCCATTTCTAATTCATGTTCCATCCTTAATTTTTCTATCCTCTCTTCTCTTTCTAACCTTTCGTATTTTTCTTCGCGCTCTAACATTTCCTGTTTTTCTAACCTTTCGCGCTCTAATTTTTCCAGTTTTTCTTCACGCTCTAACCTTTCCTGTTTTTCTAACTTTTCGCGTTCTAATTTTTCTTGTTCTAATCGTTCTGCAACAATAGCGTCAGATAATTCCTTAATAACCCCCTCGTCATACTCATCACTGTCCATTATCTTTTTCTTAAGCTGAATTCTGGTATCATCTTCCGCGAATTCAACACCCAATTCTTCAGCTATCACCTGAAGATCAACCTTTTTTTAGTTTCAATAAGAAAGCCATACCTTCACCGATTGTTATTACCACCCTACAAGAATAGTTAAACCTACCCAATTAATATTTCCTAATTTTCTAACTTAGTACAGATATTTCTCCACTTATTATACTAAATAATACCCTTCAGATAATCAATACATTTCATTTCTAATTAATTTACTGAATACTCTAATTTTTCTCAACCATTGATATCACACAATTTACATCCAATAAAACAAAAAGGTAAAAGAATAATTCGACTTGTTTACTATGCAATACAGATTTCAACTTATACACTTAGATAACAACATACAAGTTATAAAATAATACTGATACGTTGAAATTGAATAGGAGTATTAATGTCAATAAAAAAATCCACATAAAGAAAAATTGTAAAACATGCATATATAAATTTCTACAGTTATCCTCACTAAAATATTTCCGAACTTAATACTGGTTCTTACACTTAAAACAAATATACTGAAAATCTTTATTTTTATTTTTCCTCACTATGGCTCTCTTTTGAGCCTTTTTTTTTCTACTATGGCTCTCTTTTGGTTTTTTTTTCACTATGGCTCTCTTTTGGGCCTTTTTTTCACTATGGCTCTCTTTTGAGCCTTTTTTTCTCACTATGGCTCTCTTTTGAGCCTTTTTTTTTTTCACTACTATTGGCCAATTAAAATCCTAAGCAAATGTTATTATACACTCTTCAAACTTTAAAAAAATGTTGCTTCATTTAAATATTACTTTAACAATAATTTAACTTTAAGTAAATTTAATTATTCCTTCCAACTACTATTAACACAATTAGTAAAAGAAAGAATTATAGACTTTCAATACTAGCTCAAGTTATTATGACCTTTCCTTAAAACAATAGCCAATATGGTTATTAACACTTTATAGGTAGGGAGTATTGATAAAACACATAAATGATATAGACAATTTACTTAAATTACTATTAATTATACAACAACAAATTTTGGTTCGAGATGTCAGCAGAAAGATATGATCAAAACACCTTACCTTATACTTTCTTTGCTGGATTACTTTTCTAATCACAGGTAGCTCCACGATGTAGCGGTAATATGGCACAACAGTTCAGTTTAGTTCTTTCTAATAAAGATACGCACAACACTTTAGTCCACACTCGACGATACGGCACGACACTTTAGCACCCAATCGACGATCCGGCACGATACTTTGGCACATACTCGACAATACGGCCCGACACTTTACACACATTCGACGATACGGCACGACACTTTAGCATACAATCGACGATCCGGCACGATGCTTTAGCACACTCTCGACGATATGGCACGACCACACAAGAATTCCACTGGATACTCCGGCATTAACAGACTGCAACACGGCTCGCTGGTCACTGGTTTCAGGCGATTCTATCCCGACGCTGCCAACAATTTGTCGGACGTTCCCCTCAGTCCACACAACTTTGAAGAATGTCCGTGGTAGATATAGCTGCCACCACCGATATTACTAGGTGATATCGGTCACCCACTGTGAGATTGGTGTAAATGAAGACTTACGCTAGTAACCGAATTATCAGTTTATTAAGAATATATGTACACACAAAATACGCTATTTACAAATATATACAACTACAACTCGGATATAGGTGATCCGGTTCAACATTAAATTAGATACCGTAAAGATTGGTTGTGTACTATTCCAATTACACTTTCCACCTCACACTCAATACACGTTAAATTCACTTTTTTGGAGCTCAACCTTGAGTCTCCCAACACAAGTATACTGGGCCTGCCCTTCTTAGCCCAGAGCACTAAACATCAGGACATCTGTGTCCTTTGCGCACCAGAAAACGCACACTTTACGCTCTTCCACACAGAGCAACCCCTAGGTCCGAAACCTAGGTACCGAATGACTGATCTCAGGCAAACTTGCCCTTTCCAAATCACTGCTTTCCCCAACATCAACCCCTTTGGAGCCTCCTCATTGGACACATATTCCATTCTTTTCTTGCTTAGTGACATGCTGCTAATCTGTTCATCATCCGCATACTTCACTGACAGATGGACATGCCTCTCAGCTATCTCTTTTCTCTAACACACCACCTGTAAAGGATTAGCTGGCAATTCCCCTTTCCACGAAGAGGGAATGCCACCTTGGAAATTCTGTACACAACCATACAATACTAGATATTCAAATAGAGAAAGAGTAGACATTACATTCTTTAGCACAGGTGCTATCAGATCCTGACATTTGCATTTACGACAGCTAATGAACAAAGATGCAATGCTACTTTGTTGCAAATAACTTATTCTTGCGATAAATTCCTCATGTTGTAATTACTAAAAATACTAACTAGTTGGACGTGCCAATCCCAAAACTTTCTTCTGTCTCAAACGTACGTTTTAATATTTCAAAAAACAGTTACACATGTTAATATTTTAATATTATTAATTCAATACCATACCAACTTTGATTTTCATCTTAAATTTCTGCTTCAGTCAATTAATCGGAATAAAAATGACTTGACGTGCATCATGATATTTATTAAAATCGATAGTTTTCGCTTATTCTGTTGTCATCAGGTGTTTGTAAGTATCAAACTTAGCAAGACATGAGTTCCCGTCTCAGCACGAGCAGTAGGACAATAGAACGTTTCAAATTCAGATTGAGTTTGGTGGGGAGGCTTACCATATGGCTTGAGCTCCGAGAAAATGACAAAAAGCGCTATCACAATGCTCAATTCCCTGGAAATATTTCCAAATTCAAGGAAAATCTGCTGGCCATAACCAAAAACATACACAGACGAGTTGGATGTGCCAATCGCAAAACTTTCTTCTATCTCATACGTACATTTTAATATTTTAAAAATATAGTTACTATTTTAATGCTTTAATAATTTTAATTCAATACCATACCAACTTTGATTTTAATCTTACATTTCTGCTTTAGTATATTATCGGAGTAAAAACGAATTTCCGTCTCTGCACGAGCCGACGGACAACAGAATGATAGGCAGATTTTTTTTTTCAAATTCAGGGAGCACTTATTTGCAGTACCAAAAATAATCATTTACAAAAAATTTAGTTCAGTTCTAGAACTAACTTCATACACTTTTAGGTGGTGCAATATTGAAAATGGCATAAAATTCGCTATTGCAGCATCCCCTTCCGGAATATTTTTTTCAAATTCTGTTAGGACCAATTAGCCATAGCCATACACTTTCAGAAAAAAATTGTTCAATTCGATGCATAACTTCATATACTTTTGGTTTGTACAATGTTGAAAATGGCACAAAAATCACGATTTCAGCGCCCCTTTTAGGCAAATTTTTTTCAAATTCAGGAAAGACCATCTAGCCATAGTCCTACACTTACACAAAAAATTTGGTTCAAGTCAATGCATAACTTCATATACTTTTGGTCGGTACAATCTTGAAAATGGCACAAACATCGCGATTGCAGCGCACCCTTCCGGCGGAATATTTCAAACTGAAGGAGGACCTGCTTGCCACAGCCAAAAACATTCACAAAAAATTGGTTCAATTCTAGACATAACTTCATACACTTTTTGGTGGTAGAATGGCGACATACGGACACACACACAGACACACACACACACACGGACAGACAGACATTTTGTAAAAACATGTTTTTTGGATACTCTGATCCCTAAAACGTGTAAATCCGTCAAAAACCGGGGGTCGGAAAAATTTCGATTACAATACTTTCTTCTATTGAAGATAGAAGAAAGTAAAAATTTGGTTTAATTCTGCACATAACTTTATACATTCTTCAATGGTACAATAATGAAAACAGCACCGAAATCGCTTCTACAGAGACCCCTTTCGGCGGGTTTTTTTTCAAATTCAGGGAGCACCTTCTTGCCATACTCAAAAAGAATTATGCACAAAAAAATTAGTTAAGTTCTGTATTTAACTTCGTTCACTTTTCGGTGGTCAATATTAAAAATGGCGTAAAAATCGTTATTGCAGCGCCCCCTTTAGACAGATTATTTTTTTCAAATTCGTGGAGAACCAACTAGCCTCAGCCATATATTTACACAAAAATTTGGTTCAATTCTATGCATAACTTCGTACAGTTTTCGTTGGTAGAATAATGAAAATGGCACAAAAATTACAATTACAGCGCGCCTTTCTGGCAGAATACTTCCAAACTGAAGGACGACCTACTTGCTACAGCTAAATACATATACAAAAAAAATTTGGTTAAATTCTATCTTAACTTCATACATTTCGATGGTATAATATTGAAAAAGCACAAAAATCACTATTGTTAGCGACACTTCTTCCGGATATTTTTTTCAGAGAGGACCTACTGACTATAACCAAACACTTACACAAAAAATTTGATTCAATTCTATGCAACAATTTCATACACTTTTCGATAGTACAATATTAAAAATGGCACAAAAATCGTTATCTTATACATCTTTCGGCGGTATATTTCAAAATTGAAGGAGGAGTGTTTGCCACAGGCAAAAGCATACCCAAAAAATTTGGTTCAATTCTATGCATATCTGCTTACACTTTTTGATGTTACAATGGCGACACACGGTCACACTCTCCGACACACGGACAGACAGACATTTTGTAAGAAAAACATGTTATTTGGACTCTCTGACCCCTAAAACGTGTCAATCCGTCGAAAACCGGAAGTCAAAATAAATACAATACTTCCTTCTATTGAAGATAGAAAAAAGTAATAATACTGTGTGTTTTCATATTATGTTTGATTTTTAAGACATACGCAATGATTAAGCCATGAGAGTTTTGCAATGATAAATCAAGAAAGAAAAATTCTGCATTAAGCATAGATTATGATAACACGTTTTAACACATTCGGGCTACTTTAACAAAACTTTACAGTTTAATAAGATGAGTAATGATAGTTAAATATTCAATTTGGAAGCACATACATTATTTGAAAATCTAATTTTCGCAATTACTGTCCATAGTAGGAAAAATACATCGAATTGGGCAGCTTTGTAAACGGATCTACGGATTTGTATATATGTTGCAAAGAAATGGAACTGATTCATTCAAATTTACGGAAAGTGACTTTGATAGGAAACCTGTGTATTCGAAGAAGCAGCCTGAAAATTCAACGAAGACTAACTTTTTGCCGGAAAGATAAATAAAACAATGCATCACAATTCATCATTGAATTTGATACTATTCTGACGGTAACTGAATAAGTGAGCCAGAAAAGTTTTTTTTTTAAAACACCACTCCCTAAGAATTAGAAGGATTCCCACGGTAAAAATGAAACTAAAAGGTGCGAACGTTTAGGAGGCAGTCATTTTAACTGACTTATCAAACGAGAATTTAAAAATGACTTTAACCCATTAGTGCCATTAGTGCCTAGTATCCCATTTTTGGGACAGTTTTAAAAATTCAAGTAAATGCATTTCACAAGTGTTAAAAAGGACTATAAAATAAATACTTTCTTTCTCGAGACAAAATCCTCTGTAAATTAAGATAAAAGTTGTTCTTACTTTAAAAGTGGTGGGAAAATGCAAAATTTGAATTTTAACGAAGAAAATAATTCAGGTGATAATGGGTTAAAGGAAAAAGCTATAACTGTCTAGAAGGGAATCTAATGTTTTTGGAATAAGAACAGACAGATGGGACGAGAGAAGAGGATTATTAAGTTTTCAACTTCGCCGAAGAATGGTTCAGCTCTCTCAGGTAGACCGGGAGGTCTCGCGCCTCGGGAACTTAATCTGAGGTTGAACATTGCTCACTCTGGAGTTTGGAGTAAGAAATGACTGTGCAGTAATCATCGGACTAAAAGGAACTACTCTTCCAGTTTATCAATTAGGACATTCTTAGAGACGAACCCATTCCTAATATATATATATATATGTGTGTGTGTGTGTGTGTGTGTGCCATTTTAAATTTAGGAGCCAGAGACATCATCGCCAGGATCCCCGTTCTACCGCACAGAAGTCATGGCCAGCGAGGAAAAAAAATAAGTACATGTAGAGGATCCAATAAATTACTCATTAGCTGCTGTAAGTTAATTTATTAATCTGTAGTCATGAGAAAGAGAAAGGCTCCTTTTACAAACTGTCTTTTACCGAAAATTCCATCATTATTTCGGCGAGCAGTACTCATCCAAGAAAAAACCCAAGAATCTTCCTTCTCATCTCAAGGCTTCCCCTCTTAAATCTAAAAAGAAAATTCTAGAACATTCTTTACTCTCGAACCATCATTCTTTTATGTAAACATAACTCATGCCCAGAGTCGAAACTATATTCCGCAGACGATAATTTATTTTAAAAAAAATTATTTAACCAATTTATAATCGACTCAGAATTTCAAATATCTTGTGCAAACGATCTTTTGCAGACAATTAATTTTAAGAGAAAAAGAAAAGAAATGAATTTATTGTTATGCACACATATCGAATGTTGAAAGTGGGAAAAATAATAAATAGATAAATAAAAATAATGATATTTTTTGAAAGGTATGGTTTTGGAATAAATTTAATAAGACTTTCTTAAAAAGGGTTGATAAAAACATAGAAAACATGAGTTTTATTTGGAATATTAAGAAATAAAGTTTAATTAAGAATATTTTTAATTAGAGCCATCTTTTTAAATTTACGCATACTGGAATAAATGTTTTTTAAGGCGAATTAAGAATTTATATCGTTTCCATAAAGATTGATAGATTAGATCTAGAAACAAGATTTTAATTTAAAAAGTTAAACTAAGTACGAAATATTGTTATAAGGAAATTAATATAGTATAAAGTTTAATTTTGGCGAAAAAAAATTTAAAATTTGTAATATTATCCCCCCTCCCCAAAAACTTTGTATGAAATTGATAGTTAAATAAAACTACAAGTTCAGACAACAGAAATCTAATAACTTAAAAAAGTTAAATTTTGAAATAAAACTGTCAAACACAGGAAGCTAAGACGGAAGAAAAAGAAAATTAACGCCATATAAAAAATATTAGCGATTAAAAGAAAATAGTTAAGAGCAAATTAAATCGAATTAAGATTAGGTAGGAGCATTTTTCTAATAGAAAATACAATAATGTTACAATATCGCTTACCATTTGTAAATGCATAGGAGATAATACATACAATAACAGTGAATAAGTTATAAATATTGATAAGCAAGAGATATTAAAAATGTAATAAAAACAATAAGAAATCTTATTCATGGGAGTTTATAGAATTTCACTGACTTAATTAGTAGTGATTTCAGTTCAAACATTAAATTTGTTAGTATAGTCCTTGTAGTAAATATAGTCTTTAAAGGCTACAAAAAACGTTCTTCTTACATATATATTGTGAACTGTGATGCACATCCTGACCAAGATAACAACAGTTTATTATGATTCAGTAAATAAATATTCTTAGTTAAAATCTCTGTAACCGCATTCGAAGATATTCGCCTCTCTACCCCAATCGCAAAGGAGAGGGTTCCCATCCGAGGTTCCCATCAGTGGCAGACTGTTACAAAAAAAACACCGCAAGTAACACCAGAACCTGTCTGTTACAAATTTTAAAGATCCCAAACTGCTACAAAAATATGTAGAAGATGCTATGGAAGAATCTGACGACTCGAGTTCAGAAGAGAATATTGTTTTTGACGAATTCATTCCGAAATAACGTCATATTTTTTTAATTCTGACTTGTGTATCATCTCATTTGCTTTTTTTTAAAACAATTACTGCATTATTTTTATTTTTTTATCCTTTTCAATTGCACCTTGTGTTTAACACTTGCCGTGTTGTTTTTACCTCTTACTTTTTTAAGTTTTGTGTTCTTTAAAATTTTGCTAATATGATTATTGTGCATCGTCTATAATTTAACATATTTTTCTGTATTTTTATCTTATACTATAATGCGAGCAAAAATTGTGTGTGTGTGTGTGTGTGGGTAAATTTTATTTCAAAAACGGCTCTAACGATTTTCGCAAAAATTTGGATTTTACCATTTTCGGGCACGAGAAGACCATTGGGCTAGGTCACATGTTCGAGAAAATTCGATTATTGGGTCATTTTGGGTCATAATGGGTCAGGATCAAGCTATTTATATCTAGAGAACGGCTGGATCAATTTTAAGGAAATTTTGTACCCAATCGTTTTTTGGTACGAGAAAACTATTGGGCTGGGTCACATGTTCGAAAAATTTCGATTAGTGGGTCATTTTTGGGTCATTATGGGTCAAACCATTTTTATCTAAAAAACGGCTCTAACGATTTTGACCAAATTTTATATTGTATCGTTTTGGATTACAAGAAGACCATTGGGTTAGGTAACATGTTCGAGAAAATTCGGTAAGTGGGTCATTTTTGGGGTCATTGTGGGTCATGCTATTTTTATCTAGCGATTTTCTCACGCAATTTTGACTAAAAATTGCATTCTATGGTTTTCGGGCACGAGAAAAACATTGGGCTAGGTTACATGTTCGAGAAAAAATTTCAATGGGTCATATTGGGCCATTAAGAGTCTGGGTCAAGCTATTTATATTTAAAGAACGGCGTGATGGATTATAACGAAATTTTGTATGTAACAGTTTTTTGACATGAGAAAACTAATAGGCTAAACCATATGTTTGAGAGATTTCGACTATGAGGGTCATTTGTAGGTCATGATGGGTCATAATGGGTCATGGTCAACCTATATCTAAAGAACAGGTGGATCGATTTTAACGAAATTTTGTATGCAACATTTTTTTGGCACGATAAAATCATTGGACTAGGTTACATGTTCGAAAAATTTCGATTAATGGGTCATTTGGGATCATTAAGAGTCTGGGTCAAGCTATTTATATTTAAAGAACGGCGTGATGGATTATAACGAAATTTTGTATGTGACAGTTTTTTGACATGAGAAAACTAATGGGCTAAATCACATGTTTGAGAGATTTCGACTATGAGGGTCATGATGGGTCATAATGGGTCATGGTCAAACTATATCTAAAGAAAAGGCGGATCGATTTTAATGAAATTTTGTATGCAACATTTTTTTGGCGCGATAAAATCATTGGACTAGGTTACATGTTCGAAAAATTTCGATTAATGGGTCATTTTGGATCATATAGGGTCTGGGTCAAGCTATGTATAATTAAAGAACGGCAGGATCAATTTTAACGAAATTCTGTATGTAACAATTTTTAGAAACGAGAAAACTAATGGACTAAGTCACATATTCGAGAGATTTCGATTTTAAGGGTCATTTGTGGGTCTTAATGGGTCAAGGTCAAGCTATATCTAAAGAATGGGTGGGTCGATTTTAACGAAATTTTGTATACAACATATTTTTGGCATGAGAAAATCATTGGGGTAGGTCACATGTTCGAGAAATTTCGATTAGTGGGCCACTTTTGGGTCATTCTAATTTTATCTAGACAATGTTTCGCGCAATTTTGATTAAATTTTCTATTTTATCGTTTTCGGTCACAAGAAAATCATTGGGTTAGGACAGATTTTTGAGAAAATTCGATCAATGGGTCATTTTGGATTATAAGGGGTCAGGGTCAAACTAACTATATCTAAAAAACGGCTCAATCGATTTTATCTAAATTTTGTATCTAACGTTTTTCGGCATGCTAAAACTAAAGAGCTAGGCCACACGTTCGAGAGATTTCGATTATAAGGGTCATTTGTTGGTCATGATGGGTCATGCTAATTTTATATAGAAAATGGTACTCACCATTTTGACTATACTTTGTATTATATCGTTTTTGAGCAAGAGAAAACCATTTGGCTTGGACACATGCTCGCGAAAATTCTATTAGTGGGTCATTTTGGGTCTTAATGAGCTAGGGTCATTCTAATTATATATAACAACGACTCAATCAATTTTACCTAAATTTTGAAACAAAACGTTTTTTGTCACGAGAAGACTGTTGGGCTGAGTCGCATGTTAAACAAAATTATATTAGTGGGTCATTTCGCTTCATTGCTGAATGCTGCCAAGCTAATTTTACCTAGAAAATGGCTTAAACGATTTTGATTCAATTTTATATTCTACTGTTTTTGATTACCTGAAGACGATTGAGCTATGTCACATGCTTGATCAAATTTGATTAGTGGCTCATTTTGGGTAATACGGGTCAGGGTCACGAGAATATGGCAAAAGCCAATCACTTGGTGATATTTGACAAAATATTGGCGACATATGGCCAAAAAATCGACTATAAAAATTACTAAAACCAAAACACGTATTTGGAGCCAAATGAAAGAATGCCTCCAAATTTGGCTATATCTAGCAAAAAATATTGTCTTTCAGAATTTAAAGAATTTTTTTATACATTCTTAAGAGGATTCGAGATGCATGGCTAATCCAATCAGAGTCGAGCTAAAAAAGTGATTTAGATCGATGTCCTTTCGTTGTAAATTTTAAAATAAAGTAAAATTTTTAAACATGCGCATAAAAACATAGTTTTCTTATTGGTTGTTTTCTAAATAATACTATTATAAAGATGTTTTACAGTAATAATACAGAGTTAATGATACAGTGAAAATACTATATCGAGTTGAACACAAAGTTAATTTTGACCGAGCTAAGCTCGGTCTCCCCTGCTAGTGCATTTTTAACAAAGGACTGTAGACTTTTAATTGGTTTTAATTTGGCATATTTTCACTTGCTCTTAACTTTTTTTTATTTTGACTTGGTTTTGGCGCAGCATGTCCCTAAAGGGATTTTGCGCCATTAAACCCCATTCAACCAACCAACCAACCAACTCTACCCCAATCTTCATGCCTGGAGGTACAACAATTTCGTAGGCTAATGGGAAATCCGGTTCTTTGCAAAGAGCCTGGCTAATTGTAGAATCATATCTTCTTTCAAAAATCGGCCTGAAAATTTTTAGGTTTATTGCAAAGAATTTAACAACTTTAGGCTAGTTGGAAGATGAAAATTTTTTTTCTCAATCAGCCTGATATTTTTCAGACTTATTGGAAAGAGCCTGTGGAAAGTCAGGCTAAATGGAAGTTATCTATTTACTCGATGTTTTTTTTTCAGACTTATTGCAATAAACATATAGATTTTTTGATTAGATAGAATATGACCACAGATGAACACGTGCGTGTTCAAACAACTTAGTTTCATACGAGTTTATTCTAATAAGTCCAAAATAGTGAATAATTATGCACACTTTTAGTGTAAACAAGTTGGAAATTCCACGTCAAAAGTAGCAAATGAGGTGTGTTCATACTATAAGGAAGTTTTAAAAATAGTCGGATTTTCGTGCAATATACAATGCTTCGAATACAGTAAAGTATCCGAAATTTTTTGCCTATCCCTGTATATACTGATTTCTAATATACAGGAAATAACTTGTACTAAACTTCAGAAACGTATATTCATTTCATAAAATGTGAAATAGTTTAATATTATTAAAACGCGCCCCAAACAATGTTTCCCACTATACCATTATGTATTGGAATGCTGTTGTGTAGCCCTGTAAATTAATAAGAAATATTCTTTGCGCCCCAGATTGTACAGAATGTATATTTTAGTATATACTTCATAGATGCATATTAATTTTATTATGCTCGAAAGAGTGTAAGACCACTGAAATGCACTTGAAACTATTTTTTTCCCATTCGCCATGATAAAACGGAATACTTTTGATTATCTCTGTAATTAAACTATGCATCCGATTTTCAAACAATTTGAAATGACTTGACAAAATTATCTAACAATTATATATTTTAAATTTCAAATGATTCGATTAGATAGTTTTTGCTCTGTTATAAGCGGACAGATGGACGGATCGACAGACGGACGGACGGACAGACAGACGGACGGACTGAATGATAACTATAGGTGATACGCATTTACATAATAACGAATGCACCTAAAATTAGGAGAAAGGAATTAAAATAATTATAAGAATGTATCAGAAAACTACCATTGACATCTTTCATTAAAGCGACTAAGTGTCGAAAATTAGTGAATAGTACAAGTTCCGGTGTATAAGCCTGTTTCCTATTAGAAATTTTATGCAATAAAATATAACTTATTTTTATTTGGCACTTGTTTGACATCATTTATTATGTAAAGTTTAGGGTTTGGAATAGACTTATTTTAGACACAGCTGATATGCCAAATTTAAGGTATTTCATTTTTATTTTAAAGGTGTGTTTTTCGAAAAGACGCCATGCAGAACAATTATAAAATTTACTGATGATGCAAAATTTTAATGTTTTCTGAACAATATACAGAGACGATGAAGATACTTTTACTTTCGAAACCGTTTCCGAAGCACCTTTGAGGCATATGACAAGAAAACGGAGTTGGGCTTTGTACGCCAAAATCTCTAGCGATTGTAGCATCACAGAATTTAGTTTAATTTCACATTAAAAAACAAAATTTTAAATAATTGTAATTTGAAAACCTTTCGTTCAAAGGACGCATAATTCTGTGTCCGAACATAAATTACAAGAGAGACTAAAAACATTTTGGTATGATGAGGTGTTGCAATGAAATGATGAGGTGTGAAAATTTAAATTTAGTTAATATTTAAAAATTTAGAAGGCCTTCGAGCTTAACTCATCCATATCAGTCAAGTAGACACTATTAGCTATGATGATTAGTACTTTTCTTTGTGTTCTGTTTAAAAACGGTGCTGAAAACAGCATAGGATGATGCATTTCTTCCCACGCCCCAACTGTACCTTCTTCCACAGAGTGACACTTTAGATTTTGCTTGTAGTTTCAACCGATCCCTTACATAATGGTATTGGTATCCTTTAATGAAAATCAAATTTTGCAGTTACAATGATAAAACATGCTTAAACTAGTATGTTATGTACGAATCGACATTTTCTCAACTGAATCAAAAAATACAAAGAGCAGAGGTCGAAGAATTTTAGCTTAAATTGCAACGTTCTGGCTGACGAGATACCTGGATCTACAACCGGACAACTCAAATCACTCAGGCAACCTTATTGGCAATGACATTTCATCTGCAATGTAGACAGCTCAGCATAATAAGCCACAAGTAATGGAAGTACACAAAACAAGCAGTTAATAAACTAGAATATGCATTAGCATTTTTAAATGGTGTTTAAAATAATAAAATATATTTATATATCCGTCGAATAATGGAGACAAGTGGATTAAGAATTACTTTATTATTTTTAACTGAAGTGAAAAATAACACAGTATATATATCCATCGTCTATTAGAGCTCTATTACCTACGATATATTTTACTGTGCTGATTACATAATAGACTACAACCAGATACTATAGCCAATAACTTGTGTATTTTTTTCGGGCGGTTGTTAGTTCCAATAGCTCAATAGGCAAAGCGTTGGAAATTTAAGTCAAAGGTCTTGGATCCGACTCCCGGCCTCGGCACTTTTCCACTCAATCAGAAAAATGTCAGTTCGTATGATGTATTTACCAATCTGTTTGATTGAGTTAAAAAATAATAAAGTAGTATCTTATGTATTCATAGTTTATTCAATTTTGAGCATTTCAAACAATCAAATAAATGATATTGAAATTCAATAGTTCATTTCAGACAACAAAATTTAAACTGTCTAAGAATTATGATGTATGAGAATAAAAGCAAGATCATTATATTGATAAAAGGAAATAAGCGCAGCATTTTCGATATGTTAGTCTATGAGAAAAGATTTTGTTGTTAGTACATAACAATAAAAAAAATCAATCATCTTTATATGTCACAGTCATGTTTTTCAATTTACGATAAATTTCTATAGAAACAATTTCTTTTCCTCCGAGTGTGTAATATTATAAATTGCACCCAGATGAGAAAATACGTCGAATGATGGATTGGGCTGAAAAAGAGAATTTGTAATCACTCTCATTCAAGGCCGCATGAACAAAGAATTTTAAAATTGAAAAAAGAAAAAAAATGTCTATATCGCACTAAACTCAGAACGCTGTCACTTTAGTCAAAGTAAGTGGAATATTCTTTTTTACGTTTTTTGACTTAACATAAAAAAATGTTAGCTACAAAAGTATTTCTATACATTAAATATATTAAGAATCAGGTATAAATTTAAAGTTCTGATAATACACTGAAAAAAAGTCAAACATTTAATTAGCAATTTCTTTTTTAACCTTCTAGATCATTATTAAAATTAATTATCATCAATCGATAATTAATCGATTACGATTGATGCTTATTATTTTGGAAACTCTTCCTTTATAGCACAAAAATCTAAGGTATCGAGCACAAGAAAAAAACTAGTCGTTGGGGGCCACCGTAATACTTACCCATCATGGATATGTATATGAAAATAAAACATGTGAAACTATTTATACAATGCATTGCAATTCATAAACAAAATTTAAATATTGTTAATATGCATAGTAATGCTATATTAAAGAACTGCTGATGTACCAATTTCGACAAATTATATAAAACGCCAAACTACTCAAGAAAGTACCGAACTGCATAAAAGAAACATCCTTATAACTCCAAAAATAATAATTCTATTAACTAACAATAAACTGCGTCTCATTTCCAATTAAAATATACTTCTGAATTGAAATTTGAATGAAATACAGGGTCATGAAAAATCGAAGAATGTGGAAAACAAGATTAGAAATATCTCGGCAACTAATAATCCGATCGACTTCGTTCTATATGCAAAATGTGTGTTATTTTATTGCCTTTTAGTTCCATTCCTTAGAACAAAAAAATTCGAAATTTTTTATATACCTTTCATCAGAACGAATTTTTCGAGAGTCCGAAAAAAATAGTTCCGGATAATCGAGGTTGCTCATATTAAATAGGGTTCGTCCCATTCTTACATACTAACAACATACAAAATTTCAAGTCTCTATCTCAATTTGTTCGGGAGATAGAGCGTTTACAAACAGACAGACAGACATACATACAGACAGACAGACGGACGGCAATTTTTTTTTTTTTTATAAAAATATGTTTTTCGGAATCTCCACTATCTAAAACGTGTAAATCCGTCAAAATTTTTTTTTCGATTTTCAAAACGATTGCAAGACTTACCCTATACTACGTATGATGGGTAAGTAAAAACCCTTTTTTTTTATCGAAGAATAGTAATAGGGAAATGTAATGATCTATGACTGCCGGAAGCGAAGTGGAGCATAAGCCAAAAATTAATACCACTAGTGGTTGACACGTCAGCTTATCATTGTGTTTGCCGTACAATCAAAGGTGTGACATGATTGTATGGCAAACACAATGATAAGCCTAAGAGTAGTGGTATTCATTTTTGGCTTATGCACCACTTCATTTCCGGCACCCATAGATCATTAAATTCCTTTATTACTACTCTTTCATAAATAAAGTTTTTTAGCTACACGACTGGCCATTAAAATTGCTACACCAGGAAGGAATGCAGATAACAAAATGATATTTATTGGACAAATATATTATGATAGAAATAACAAGTGATTAAATTTTCAAGAAATTTGGTTGCATAGATCCTGAGAAATCATTACCCAGAACATCCACTTCAGGCAGTAATAAAAGCACTTGCACGCCTGGGCATTGAGTCAAACAGAGATTGGATGGCATATACTGGTACAGATGCCCATGCAGCTTCAACACAATGCCACAGTTCATCAATCGTAGTGACTGGCGTAAGGTTATGAGCCAGTCACTCGGTGACCATTGAACAGACCTTTTCTAATGGTGAAAGATCTGGAAAACGTGCTGGCCAGTGCAACAGCCGAACATTTTCCGTATCAAGGAAGGTTCGTACAATTCCGCAAGCAAGCGGTCGGGCATTATCTTGCTGAAACGTATGGTTTCGCAGGTCTCGAATAAAGGGTATAGCCACGGGTCGTAAAATACCAGAAATGTAACGTGCACTGTTCAAAGTGCTGCCAATGCGAACCAAAGATAACCGAGACGTGTATCCAATGGCACTTCATACCATCACGCAGGTGATGGGCCAGTATGACGATGACAAATGCACGCTGCCAATGTTCGCTCACCACAATGCCGCTAAACACGAATGCGACCATCATGATGTTGTAAATAGAATCTAGATTCATCTGAAAAAATGACTCCTCGCCATTCGCGCACCCAGGTTCGTCCTTGATCACACCATTGAAAGCACTCCTGTCTATGACGCAGCGTCAAGGGTACTCGCAGCCATGGTCTCCGAGCTTAGAGACCATCGTAAACGTCGTTGAACTGTTCGTGCAGACACATCTTCACTTGCAAATGACCTCATTTCTTGAATCAGAGCTCGTGACGTAGTTACACGATCCATTACGGCCATAGGGATAACATGCCTGTTTTCTCTGCTGCTAGTGATAGGGGGCGTTTGAGATCCCGTACGGCATTCCGTATTACCGTCCTGAAATCGCCGATTCTATATTCTGCGAACAGTCATTGCATCTCGACCAACGCGCGCAGCATACTGCGGTACGACAAACCGCAATCCCGGTAGGCTACAATTCGACCTTTATCAAGGTCAGAAACATGCTGGTACGCATTTCTCCTTCTTACATGAGACATCACAACTAGAGGTCTGCACGGGCCGGGCCTCGGCCCGAAGCCCGAGCCCGGCCCTGCCCGCGGACCGGGTTCGGGCTGACTTTCAATAAAGGCATTCGGGCCGGGCTCGGGCCTTGCTTCTGAAGACTCGGTCCGGGACGGCCGGGCCTAGTCACTAATCTCTTCGGGCCGGGCCGGGCCGGGATCGGGCCTTAATTTTTTTTCCTGGAGTATAGGGCAAGGCCGAGCCGACCCTAACTTATTTTCTCCGTACGAAGCCAAGACTAATTTCGTTCTTCCTAGTCTTCACGGACCAAAATAATCAGTTTCTGTTGAATCTTCCCGTATGAAAATCTTTTTCTCGACGTGGAAAAGTCTGTTCATAAATCAGTAAAGTTTGGCTTGTTCCAAAAATTTTTGCAAAATAGACATATACTTTTAAGTCGTCCTTATTCTACAATTAAACATTAGAATTTATCCTTTTTAAAGAATCGTAGATTATTAGGCGTCTTAAAATAGAATTTAAAAAAAAAAACATGATTATGACGGAATTTTTGTTTAAACTGAAAACAGCAATTTTTTTAAACTGTTCATTCATGCAAAATGAATACAACACTACGCGAAAAAAATGCCAAAATTTTAACTTTCGGGCCGGGCTCGGGCCTGGAAATTTCGGCCCGTGCAGACCTCTAATCACAACGATTTTTCACCAGGCAACAATGCTCAAATGCAATTTCTGTGTCAGAAACCGGCTGAATAATGTCCTCATTTAAACACATTGTAGGTGTCGCTACCGGCACTTGCTTTGTCAGAATGCGCTGAAAAGCTAATCATTTGAATATCACAGCATCTTCTTCCTGTCGTTTGAATTTCCCGTCTATAGCATGTCGCCTTCATGGTGTAGCAATTTTAATGGCTAATAGTGTATTTGGAAAATAGTTGTTGTCCTCGGTAGAGAACTGTGAATTCTGAAGTATATCGGAATCTTTTTATTGGTTGAATTCCGTAACTTATTCATTTTCTGATTGGTCCATGTTTAATGTCCAAAAATGGAATACTTCTGTTTGCACAATAACAAAAAGTAAAAATAAAAAAAAATAATAATAATTTGAAAACAAATTGCATTAAAAAAATTTTCATTTAAAAGCGCATTTTGTTTCCTCGACGCAACGGTGTAAAAAATTAAAATGTGCGATGTTTAGAAGTTTAAAAATTTGCAGTTCCAAAAATTGTAAAACTGAAATTTCATTTAAAATTTATATATGATGGGTCCTGGAATATTAATGTCTAATCCATGTCGTACATAATATAAGACGTTCAGAAGTCAGTCTGATTAACTCCATCAAATAAAAATGCACATTTTAAACAGTTAAAGTTGTATATCTATAAACTACTGTATTTTTATCATTGGTCTATGAATATTAATGTTTAATGCATGGCGTACGTAATATATGACTCGTAATTTATGAACATCAGAAAAATGATGCTTATTATTATTATTAATTTAAATATGGAATTTATTTAGAAGTATTTAAAATTTTAGTCTTTGAAAATAACATTTTCCAAATAGTCATTGTAATTTCTTAAATTACAGTTTTTTTTTCTTGTGCTCGGTACCTTAGGTTTTAGTGCTATCGGCTCTTGAAGTATTACTTTTAGAAAATATTAGAAAAATTAAAATTTACAGGCAACAAAAACGTCTTTTTACTGCAGAAACATCTCCGTATTCCTCAAAATCTATTGTTTTCTGATTGGCCTTTCTACAAATGTTTTCTGAAAATAAAGCGATAGTACTTAGTTATTCCGAAGACCAATTTCGCCAAATTACACAAATTGCCAAATTAACAGCCAAATTTTGCATATTGACATAATTTTTATTTTAAATAACGAAAAAACAAATAAATTAGTAAAACATTAATAAACATATTTACTACTTGATTATCCCGTCGACCAATTTTACCAAACTATACAAATCGCCAAACTAATAGCCCACTTATACATTTTGACTAAATTTTTATTTTAAATAACAAAAGAACAAATAAAGTAGTAAAACATTAATAAAAATACGAATAAAAAGTCGAAATAAAAATCCCTTTATGACGTTTTAAGCCCGCATATCGTGTTTAATGTAATAGAATATGACATCCACGATCATCCATTGCTGGCTTTTAATCTTATGATTTGGCGATAGTTTTTTGGTCGACGGGATAACCAAGTAGTACCTAAAAATATAAATAAAAAGTCGAAATAAAAATCTCTTGATGATGTTTTAAACGTGTGTGTCTCATGTCTAATATCTTTTATTAATATCATCGAATGTGATATTCACGGTCAACCATTATTGGCATTTAATCTTGTAATTTGGCGATAGCTTTTTGGTCGACGGGGTAACCAAGTAGTACTGATAAGGCTAAGGAAAAGTTTGCGGAATCGTTACAAGGTTGCACTGAACTCATTATAAGTATTTTTACTCTTGAAAAATTCTACATTTGAGATTTTAATAATGTTAAGTATTTTTCTGTTTATTGGAAAGTTCAAGAGCTATACTCTCCAACCCCCGTCCAGAATTTTGTTTTCACTAAAAACAACAAAATTCCCCCCATCGGGATCAAGGCTACCTTATCATAATAACAGGCTTGTCATTCGCTAAGTTTCCTTTGACCGCAGTATACGTGGTCAGAAACCACATGATTTTCCCGTTGGTAGCGCCATCTAATGTGAGAAACTGAAATATTTTCCATTTCTTCCTATGAATTTGTGCATGGATTACTAGCAATAGTATGCACATGGTGGCGTTACTTATGAGACAAAGTCATATACTATGTTGGCAACTATAGGGACAATTTCAACAATAGATTTTCTCCTGAATGCTTCGGGATTACAATGAATTCTTTTGCTAACAGGGTGATAGACTTAAATCAGATTGATTTAAATGATGATTCAAATCACGATTTTAATCATTCCGATTTTTTTAAATCCTTCATTTAAATCCATATTACAATTTTATTCTTTTGGAATTTATGGTTTCACCTTGATTTAGAGTGTAATAAAATCTAAACGACTACATGTTATTTAAATCAAATAAGACAAAATAGTATAAAAAACAAGCGCTTAAGTCTTAACTTTGTCTTAAAATCTTGTAAATTTTCATCGGATTTTTTTTTCTATTTATAGATTATACGCACCACACTGGCGCGACATTTTTCTGATACCAATTTTGCGAAAACTTCTTTTTAAAATACCAGTTACATGTATCATAGCCTACTATAATACTACCAGCCGAGCCATTTTGCGAAAAACCGCCGAAAAAGTGAAGCTGGCAACAGCTTCAAACCCTGAACCATTTCATTGAACCACGTGTAAGTCCACGTGACGCAAACCCTGCCCAAATTAGCATTGAATAAGCTGCTTTCTGTTCTGTGCACATGTTTGCACACGTGTCATTGTTTTGGTTCAGGGTTTACATGATTGGTCTGATTAACTTGGGCAGAGTATCAGCGTCCTCTGGCGGGAGACTTCATACATTAATCTCAAATAAACAGGCCTTTACTTAGATCTAGTGGGCAATGCATGTATATACATTAGCAACTTTCAGTTATTTAAAAAAGGAAATAATGATTAATTTAAAAAAAGTTTAGTTGTTCATTGTAGAACAAAACAATTCATATCATTTTAAAAAAGAAAACAGAAGTAAATAAACAGTTTATTAATAAATAAACAACAACAGCCGGGTTACCATGTGAGGCATATATTGTTATTTTGTTGCAATCGTGCGACTGTTGTGCGTCTATGACATCTGTGCCAATTAAATTAGGTTATATATGAAATGAATGCATTATATAAAATGATGTCAAAATCAGCAATAACTGCATATTTATTTCATAAAGCTTAAAAATATAACATTTTATTGAGTAAATCTGACGTAACTTTAATTTACTATTCATATTTTGTAACTTTCAACTCAAAGTATTCGAATATGGTAAAAGTTATATTTTACTTAGTACGTAATCAAGGAAATTGCTTACTTTTCCCTCCGCGTTGAACTAAAATCTGGATTCGCCGGGATGACCGACCGTACATTATTCTAACCTTAAAAACTGCACTAATTTCAAATATTCACGTCATTTTATTCAAACAATCACAATGACAAACACCGTACTTAAAAGTATACACACTAACTGAAACTGACGATAATAAAAAACATTCTTTTTCCCGACACGTGCATGCCTGTAATATAATGGTTACTATGACAACATCCATTTAACTGTAACTGCCCGAGCCTGTTTCTAACTGTAATTAATTTAAATTCTTCTTGTTACTTGTTGTGTCCAGTGTGACCGTTTTTGGATTGCTCTAAGAAATCTGGACTGTTGTAGGACTTACAACAAGCTAAATCAAGCTAAAAACTCAGGCTAAAAGATAGTTGTCAGTCTATTGATATACTGACTGTAGCGAAGATTATCGCTACATATCTTTTACCTTTCATAAATGCAGTAATTAGTTCCCCTTAATAAATTCTTTGATTTATTTTAACTTCCCTTTTCACTAATGAACCCATTTGTTTAAATTAATTCTACATTTAATAGTTGATTTTTTAGCTTTCATACTCCCACTATTAGAAGTTAAATCTTTTTATCTTTTGGAGCTCTCTGTAGCAAACAATAATAGAATTTCCTTTCTCACAAATCTCTTTTGTGTCTTTGAAAAACCTCTGTCCAACAGATACCGCACTTATTAACAAAATAAAGAACATTCTGGGCTTGGTTCATCATAATCTTTTATGCGTTACATTTTTACTAACATCTGCCTTCCACACCCTGTTTTCAATCTCACAATTAATGCTTAAAGCTAGAAATACTTTTATCTCTGTTTATCCTGACTGTGCCTTTTTATCTGTTCAATTGCTCATCTGGTTAACATAAATTTTGGTCAGCAAAAGGCCATTGTATATAACGGCCTGCTTATCTCATCTACTTCCCAGGTTTAAAGTATTTCTATAACCCTAAAAGATATTCGCGCGTGTAAAAAAATCCTTGGGTTCCTAAACCGCAACATTTAGCCGAAAGTGTGGTCTACCAAAGTAATATCGCCAAAATCTTTGTATAAAAAAACTTCTTACGCCTCTTGGCGATAAGCGATATGACGCTATGTCGTCACTTCACTGATTGCCACCAGATTGTTAAGATGTAGCTCGCTAGAGCTCTGTGAATTCCCTCCCCCTTATGGGGAGACTTGCTGGTCTTAACTCTCACTAATAAATGTGTCGTTAATTATATAACTCTCTCGTTTCGGAGTTTTTTTTTGTGTGCTCCCTTTCTTTGGTAAATCACCTGGGCCGATGTTAAACACCTCCACACTGACCATCAATAGATGGCAGGACCATCGAATTTATTTTTAGCTTGTTGTCAGTCCAAATCTAGCTTGCTTTTAGCTGGAAAAAACGGTCACACTGGTTGTGTCTATTTGTCCTGAATAAAGATATATGTTAACCAATATAAATGCGTAATAATTTCAACATATATCGTGACGTGGTGTCAGAAGTTTTTAAAAAAAGTTAAACCGTTTTACTTTTAATTTCATATCTGAAGGTATTAAATAGATACAATTGGCAGAAAATTCTATCCGTCCTCCAAAACCATTGATGTTTACGGCAGATTCCAAAGATGGATGGGAAGACTGGCTGCAAAGTTTTAACTGGTACGCTGCTGCTGTTCAACTTGATAAGAAAGAGAATAAAAAGAATATTGCCCAGTTAAACTGATGGCATTCAGCTCACAGGCTACGCATACTAATTGTACATTAGAGCCTTATATTTTCAAGGGTTAATTCCGTTCGAAAAAAATATTAAGGCGGGGGTATCAACTGCCCCCTTTCCCCTTTCTATACTTAATCATTAAAACCTCTAAACTGATCAGGGAAATGCTTTATCATATAAAAAACCCATATCCAAAATTTTGAGCAAATCGGAAAATTCTTAATAAAAACCCATTTATATAACTTAAGAAGAGTTGTCCTTCTCTTTTATATACTTAACCATTAAACTTCCGAAACTATTCAGAGATTTGAATGAAATCTGACAATTCTGCATGAAAAACCCATTTATATAAATTAAGGGGCGGGCCATTAGAACCCCCTTATTCCCTGTTTATATTTATCCAATGAACACCTAATACCAATCACGGAAGCGCTTCATCAGAATGATCTTATGTGTAAATTTTGAAAAAAAACTAATATTTCTACATGAAAAACCCATTCATAACAATTAAGGGAGGGGCATGAGCCCTCCGTTCCCCCTCTTATACATATCGAATGAATTCCAAAAACTAATTAGGGAAGCGCCTTATCAGGATATACCTACATACACAATTTCAAGTGGATGGGATAATTTTATCATGAGTTATAGCGTTACGCACGAACGAACGTACATACAGAACGGGCGGGCACATAAGCTCTCAGGCTATGATAGCCTGTGAACTAAAAAAGTACAAGTAGCAATATTTATGGCTATTATCGGCAGTGAAGCACAGCAAATTTATAAAACCTTTAATTTAAGTGCCGATGAACAACAAAATCCAGAGATTATTAAAGGTGAGTTTTCTGAATATTTCACTCCTAAAGTTAATTATACTTTTGAACGTTACAAGTTTAATCAAATTAAACAGAAGAAAGATGAATTATTCAATGATTTTTTAACCAGACTTAAATTACAAGCTTCTCGATGTAAACTAGGGATTATGCAAGATGAATTACTTTGTGATAGAATTGTTGTAGGAATTGAAAACAACGATGTTCGTGAAAACCTTTTAAGCGATGCTGATTTAAATCTAGATAAAGCCGTCCAGATTTGTTTAGCTTCTGAAAGTGCTTCTAAGCAATTAAAAAATATTGTTGATGATAATAAATCGCAACCTGTAATTTCTGCGATATCGAAAAAATAGATGCAGTCGCATAAGTTTAATTCACAGACAGATAAGCCTACTTCTAATATTAAACTTTTTAAAATGATAACTCATTGTAGAAATTGTGGTAGTACCCATAAAATTAATGAATGCCCAGCATTTGGTAAGAAATGTAAGATATGTCAAAAACAAAACCATTTTGCAAAGAAATGTAGGTCAAAAATTCGGAAAAAGTGTAAAGTGCGAGAAATTGAAAATGTTGATACGATTGCGGAAGATAAAAATTTCCTGATAGCAAGCGTCGATGTTAATAAATCAGACTGGTGCGAAACCGTGATAATTAACAATAAAGCTATTCCTATGAAGCTTGATACTGGTGCTCAGTGTAATGTTATACCATTTCGCTTAGCAAAAGAATTACATATAGAAATAAAACCTTCAAATATCCGCAAACTCCTCTCATATTCGGGTCATGCTATTGATGTGGCAGGAGAATCTTTAGTTTCTTGCAGAATTAAAAATAAGCATATGCAACTTAAATTAATAATAGCACATGGAGGGATCAGTCCAGTCCTAGGTCGAATTACTTGTAATGAGGCAGGATTAATTCAAAGAATTGAAATAGTTAACGCTTTAGAAGAGGAATTTCAGGATTTGTTTCAAGGAATAGGGTGCATAAAAATTTTGAATACACAGCCGAATTTTCAGAAGAATGCGCTCAAAAAGAGAAAAAACCACCCAGAAGAGTTCCGTTTAAGATAAGAAAAATCGTGAAACAAGAGCTTTATAGAATGGTTAAGGATGGGATTATTAAGAAAGTAGATGAAGCTACACCAATTTGTAACCACATGGTTATCGTGAAACAGAATGGAAAAATAAGAATTTGCATCGATCCTTCTGACTTGAATAAAATACTTATGTGAAGACAATTTCCATTAAAAACTTTAGAAGAGGTTACTGCTAATGTAGATAGATCAAAATATTTCACGAAATTAGATTTGAAAAAGGGCTTTTGGCAATTGAAAGTTTCGCCTCATACCCAACCATTCTTAACATTCAGTACTCCTTGGGGAAGATATTCCTTTCTTCGAGTTCCATTCGGTATTAAATCAGTTCCGGAAATTTTTCAAAGTGAAATAGCCAAAATTTCACAAGGTGTACCAGGAGTTGAAAATTCAATGGATGACATCTTGATTCATGCGTCTGACACTAATACTCTCCGTTCAAATACTCGATTAGTCCTACAAGCACTAAAAAATGCAGGAGCAAAACTTAATAAAGACAAATGTGAATTTGAAGTTCAAAAAGTAAAGTTTCTAGGACATATCCTAACAAGTGATGGTATTATGATTGATCCAGAAAAAGTTGAAACCATCGATAAAATTAAAACACCAACTAGCAAAAAAGAGTTACAAAGATTACTTGGCATGATTCAGTATCTGCATAAATTTATTCCTAATCTTTCGGAAAAAACGCGTAAAATGAGGTTATTATTGAAGAAAAATGCAGCATGGAATTGGAATAATGAATTAGATAGAGATTTAACAGGAATCAAAGAATCATTAAAGAAAGCGCCTTCACTTAAGTACTACAATCCAAACAAAAGTGTTACAATTTCAGTTGATGCTAGTTCTTTTGCATTAGGAGCTGTACTACTCCAAGATGGAAGACCTATAGCTTTCGCATCTACAGCTCTGAATGAAGCTCAACAGTCTTATCCTCAGATAGAAAAAGAAGCCTTGGCAATGAAATTTGGATGCCAAAAATTTCATCAGTACATCTATGGAAATGAGGTAATTACCGAAACTGATCACAAGCCATTGGAATCAATTTTTAACAAACCAATAGATCGAATTCCGCCACGACTTCGAAAAATATTTCTAGAAGTTCAACAATATGCTCCAAAAGTTTGCTACAAACGTGGAAAAGAAATGTATATAGCGGATTTACTTAGCAGAGATTGCAATAATGAAGATTTGCTACAGGAGAGCAATTACCAGATTCTATTTTCAATCCCAACTACAAACGCAGGTTTAAAAATTTTGCAAGATCTCACAAATACAGATCCAGAACTTATATTGTTGAAACACTTCATATCTACTGGTTGGCCCCAAAACAAAAATTCCGTTCCAGACTCATGTAAGAAATATCTACCATATTTGGATGAACTCTCAGTTCAAAAAGATTTAATATTTAAAGGCCTTATTACAATTATCCCAGAGAAATCCAGAGCCAAAACATTAGAAAATCTTCATAAAGGGCATTTGGGTATAACAAATTGTCTAAGAAGAGCTCGCGAATCCATGTTTTGGCCGGGAATGTCCAAAAACATAACTTCGATGATAGAAAATTGCATAGTTTGTCAGAAAACTCAGAAGTCATCTCTAACAGAACCATTAATTTCAAAGGAGATTCCTAAACTACTATGGGAAATTCTTGCATCTGATGTGTTTACCTATCAAGATGTGGATTATCTACTTATCACTGACAGTTATTCTGGTTTTATTGATTTCAAACCTTTAAAGGATTTGACAAGCAAATCTACCATGGAGGTCCTCAAAGACTGGTTTAGTGTTCATGGCATTCCTAGAATTTTAGAAAGTGATAACGCTATAATTATTCATCTGCTGAATTTAAGGAATTTTCACAAGAATGGATGTTTAACCATCAAACTTCAAGTCTTCGGTATCCTAAAGGTAATGGATTGGCAGAGAGAGCTGTACAGACAGCAAAGAATTTGCTAAGAAAATGTAAATTATCGGCCAAGATATACGTTTGGCATTATTGAATTTTAGAAACACGCCAAGAGAAAACTTAGGTTCACCATCTCAACGTCTCTTCAGCAAACGCCTTCGAACCACGATTTCAATTGCCGAAGAATTATTAAAGCCTAAAGTTCTAAGCCAAACTACAGAACATTTAACGGAAGCTAGATTAAAACAAAAATTGTACCACGATCTTCATGCTAAGCCATCTTCCAATATTCCCTTGCAACCAAATCAAAATGTTATGCTAAAACAAGCGCCAAGGAATTGGATACCAGCAACAGTAACTTCCCAAGCTGCTCCTAGATCATATAATCTGAAGACGCCTGAAGGAGAATATAGACGAAATACTAGCCAAATCAAGCCAACTAAATTGAAGTTTCAAATTGAAAGGAAAAAGAAGATACCGATTGAAATAAAAAGTCATCCGACTGCTACTACTGCTGATAACAAACCGCAAATTTTCACTGGTAAGGATCTAAGTGTACCTGCTCCCAATATGACTAACAGCAAACCTATTGTTACAAGATCAGGAAGAGTTGTAAAGCCTGTAAAGAGACTTGATCTGTAAACGAACTTAAAAAAAACATTTTGAAAGGGGAGATGTAATATAATCGTTACTGTGACAACATCTATGTAACTGTAACTGCCCGAGCCTGTTTCTAACTGTAATTAATGTAAGTTCTTCTTGTTACTTGTTGTGTCTATTTGTCCTGATTAAAGATATATGTAGTAGCGGATAGCGACAGCTTAATGCAACAATGCTAAACCTTAGATTGCATAACGAAACGGGGAAAAAATCAAAAAATCCCTACCCGGTTTTGACAAGTTGTTTTCTTGGTTTTGATGTTCGTTTCGGTTACTTTTCCCTGTATTTTACATTGTATTGTGCATTTATATTTTCTTTTTTTCATAATTTTATTACTATTAATATTATAACGTGAAATGTTAATACGATAGCGCATTCCTATATCAAAAATACTTTTTTCTTATTTAAAAATTAGCATAATATTTATGCCTTATAAATATCAGAAAAATATTACAAAATTTTATCGCGTATTTTTGAACAAACTCATGCATATTTTAATAGTTTGATTCCGGCGTTAGTAACCTTGGCATTAACCAGTTTTGTCCATTTTAGAAATTTTTTAAATGCGACTTTCGTGCATCCAGAGGTGTTTCTTAGGGTTTTAGAGTCGTAAACAGCAGCTTTGACGAGTTTTGTCGTGGCACAACTAGTTGCGTGCATCCAGTAATGTTTTTTTGTTGTTGTTGTTTAAATGGTCGCGCAGAACTCATAAGAGCGTTGATCGCGGTACTGACGAGTTTCATGTACTTTAGAGACTGCTGCACAGCGAGTTTCATGCATCCAGTGATGTTTTTTTGGTTTAAATGGGCGCGCAGCGCTCATACTTACGTTAGTGACTGCGGCATTGACAAGTTTCGTGCACTTTAGAGATTGCTGCACAGCGAGTTTTGTGCACTTTAGAGATTGCTACACAGCGAGTTTTGTGCACTTTAGAGATTTCTACACAGCGAGTTTCGTACATCCAGTGATTTTTTTGGTTTAAATGGGCGCGCAGCGCTCATACGTACGTTGGTGACTGCGGCATTGACGAGTTTCGTGCACTTTAGAGATTGCTGCACAGCGAGTTTCGTGCACTTTAGAGATTGTTACACAGCGAGTTTCGTGAATCCAGTGATGTTTTTTTTTGTTTAAATGGGCGCCCAGCGCTCATATGTCGTGAGTTTCGTACATCCAGTGATTTTTTTGGTTTAAATGGGCGCGCAGCGCTCATACGTACGTTAGTGACTGCGGCATTGGCAAGTTTCGTGCGCTTTAGAGATTGCTGCACAGCGAGTTTCGTGCACTTTAGAGGTTGCTAGACAGCGAGTATCGTTCACTTTAAAGATTTCTACATAGCGAGTTTCGTGCATCCAGTGATGTTTTCTTTGGTTTAAATGGGCGCGCAGCGCTCATACGTACGTTAGTGACCGCGGCATTAACGAGTTTCGTGTACTTTAGAGATTGCTACACAGCGAGTTTCGTACATCCATTGGTGTTTTTTTTTTGGTTAAAATGGGCGCTCAGCGCTTATACGTACGTTAGTGACCGCGGCATTGACGAGTTTCGTCCATTTTAGAGCCTGCTGCACAGTCAGTTTCTTGTGCCCTATGATGTTTTTTTTTTGTTGTTGTTATTTCGTTTTAATAGGCGCGCAGCGTTTAAGAATCATCATTGGAACGGTTCATGTCGTTAATTGTCTGCCGAAAATTTCATGTTTTGATTCGTGCGAATTTTTATGTTTCTGAAAATTCAGTTCGTTCGAGAGTGCTTGTCACTAAAATCGCCAAAATCGAGTGTCTGGTTTGGTTTAGGATTATGTCATTAATATTTGAAAAGAATGCGTTATAATTATTAATATTCTGATATTAAAAAGATTATAATATGCTTTCAGTGTACATTTCAATAAAATAGCAATTAAAATCACCATTAAAAAATAAAATTGAAGAAATAATACTTTTATTATAACCTTTGTCTAAGTTTATAAATATAATATCACTTTAACATAAATACCAAGAAAACAACTCGCCCAAACCATGTAGGGATTTTTTGATTTTTTTCCCCATTTCATTACTCAGTCTAAGTTTTAACATTATTGCATTAAGCTGTCTCTATCCGCTACTGATATATGTTAACCAATATAAATGCGTAATAATTTCAACATATATCGTGACATATATTATATGTGACAATAATTGTAGTTTCTATTTTTATAACTAGGGGGGCCCCGCCCCCCTGCTCGCTATGCTCGCCAACCCCCCGCGTAATCGCTTCGCGATTCCAAATTATTGGCTACCCCTGCTTCCTGCGCTCGCCAATACCCCATGGTATGAATAAGCAGTTGCAGACCTTTCAAATGAAGTGTCACACGACTGGTGTTGTAAAGAAATTAAAAATGTGCCCCCCTGGGGGGCAGAGTGGGAGGCGACACAAAAGACATCCATAATATGAATAAGCAGCTGCAGACCTCTCAAATGATGTGTCACACGACTGGTGTTGTAAAGAAATTAAAAATGTGCCCCCCTGGGGGGCAGAGTGGGGGTGACACACAAGACATCCATAAAATGAATAAACAGTTGCAGACCTTTCAAATGCTGTGTCACACAATTTGTGTTGTAAAGAAATTACAAAATGCGCCCCCTCTGAGGGCAGAGGGAGTGGTTACACACAAGATATCCATAATATGAATAAGCAGTTGCAGACCTCTCAAATGGTGTGTCACACAATTGGTGTTGTAAAGAAATTAAAAATGTGCCCCCCCCGGGAAAAAGAGTGGGGGATGACACACAACACATCCATAATATGAATAAGCAGTTGCAGACCTTTCAAATGATGTGTCACACAACTGGTGTTGTAAAGAAATTAAAAATGTGACCCCCCTGGGGAGCAGAATGGGGGATAACACACAAGACATCCATTATATGAATAAGCAGTTGCAAACCTCTCAAATGATGTATCAAACGACTGGTGTTGTAAAGAAATTAAAAATTTGGCGAAATATTACATTTATCGCCAAGTTGACGTCACTTTTGACAACTAATTTTGGTCGCCAAATTTGGCGATATATCGCCAAGTTGGCGACAAACTTGGCGATTGTTGGCGATGGTAACCTTTCCTCTCTTTATGGTAACCCATACGGCGATGCATAGACGGAGTCCTTTCCTGATTGGTCTATTCGACTCATGGAAGGAGTGGACAACCCGGATTCGTTAGTTCCGGAAATCTTCCACATCAGCATCATTCCAGGAGTCATTCCTTTTAAGGCTAGTTTTTTTTTACTATAGAAGGATAATAGAAATATCAACTCACAGAAAAAAAATCTTAAAAATTCACTTACTCATTTTTGTATCTCATAACCACGCCTAAACTACTACAACACCAGCAACGCGATTTATTCAAAATAATTTGATTGTGGAATATTGCTCGCGCATAAGAGCTTATTTAACCTTAGCAGAACATAACTATAACTTTTATTATCAAAGCTCATATTTACTATTATTCAAAACATTAATTCCAAAGTTGCATTGTAAGCATTACATAAATTTGTCATCCGTGATTAAAGTTACTAAAATTTAAATTCTACATTTATTAATTTTTATTATCTGTAACATCTTAAAACCATTTGTATTTTTTAAAAGTTGAGACATGAAGTACAATTTCTGAAAATGAATTTAAAAGATAACTTTTCTCAAAGAAGTAGCAGTGCTGTTCAATCAAGAGCTGCAGGCAGTAGTTCGAAAGAATCTTTGATTGGAAGTTTAACAAATTTATCCTCCATACGACAGTCAGTAACGGTTCCTGATTTTCTACACGATATCCTAAGCAAAAAGATCTCCGATCAGAAATTTAGTCCCTCTACTAACCAGAAAGCTCACGAATACAATAAGCAAAATGAAGTTGCCTCTCCCAGTGATGAAGACATACGCATTTGTTCCTCATGTACAATTCTGGATGATGATTTCATGAGTTACGTTATACAAGAGTTGGAATGTAAACTACAAGAGACCAAATTAAAACTCGTTAAGGAAAAAAATGGTGCCCAGATTCTTAGAAAACATATTTTTGTAGCTAAAAAAGTAGTAGAAAAAGAGATAGCAGGGAACACACAAGATTTTGAAACCCTTTTGGGAAAAGCTAACAACAATTCTTGGAAAGGCAGGCAAGAAATTACTTTGGTTTTGAAACGACAATTGAGACGCTTGAATGAAATAATTGAGTCGTTTAACGAAAGAACTAATACAGTATTATTTAAAAAGAAGACTAATCCCCAAACTGAAAAATTAACAGAAATAACAACAGACGATCGTAAAGTTCGCCATTGCTTACAGTTTGAAAGAAAGGAAGTGGGGAAAAATACGGAGCGGCACTGTCAAAAATTAATTGTTAGTCGTGATGTGATGAAAAAGAGACTGCAACGACTGACTAGCAAGTATATATGATTATTTATATTACATTTTAAGCGGAATTTCGCCATAGATGTCATATATTGTTGTTTATTCATTAATAATCTGTTTATTTATATTTATTTTCTTTTATTAATGATATAGTTTGTTTAGTTCAGCAGTTATTATTAAAAATTTTTTATTCATTATTATTTCCTTTTTAAAGTAATAGAAAATAATTAAAAAATACGCATGTTACACATTTAAAATTAATTACACATTTAAAATCAAAAATTGCTTAATTTGCAGAACAACCCCCTTCGCCAAGGCGATTTTTCTTTGGCGCAATACATATACACTATATTGCCATTGATTATGGGACACTTGCGATTTTAGACATTTTACTAAATATCTAGTTAAATGCATGAGGAATCATCTCGAAACTCTTAGTGTATAAATATAATAGTATACGTCATACATCTCCGTGAAGATTTTTTACCGAAAAGCCATAGGGGACCGTCAACAAATTAAAAAAGAATGAATATCTTTTGAATAACCCTGTCAAAACTAATGTAGCAAAAGCGCTCAAACTCTAGATTGTGATTAAATGCCTTATTGTAATATGCCTTGTTCATTTTTATGCAAATAGCATGCATACTCGCAGAGTAATTAAGGTTTTTATAAAAATGGTCCCAAATTTTTCCAAGTTTTTTCATTATAATTTTTAGAGTTCTTAATATAAAATAATATTTTTTTCAGAAAATATGACAAACAACATTGCACACAGTACCCTGTAATCAAAATTAAAAAATAATAAAAATTGTATGAAAAATGAGTAGGTTTACTATATAACTTTTTACTGCGCATTCGTCAAAGATATCAAAATTTCATTTGCATATTATGTTAGCTAAATGTATAGAGCAACTTTTGTAAAAGTCTCAAAATCATAGCTTGAAAATTCTGAAAGTAATCGTCTATAGAAAAAGGACAAAATCCGTTGTTTCCAAAATGAAGCAAAAAAATGATGGATTTTATCCAAATGCAGTAGTACATCCCATATTTTGTATTTTATATTGACACTAATCAATGAATATATGGATACAACCCCTCTTGTTTTTGCTTCATTTTGAGAATAACGGATTTTCGACTTATTCAATTGACGATTATTGTCAGAATTTTCAAGTTATGATTTTGTGACTTTCACAAAAGTTGCTCTATACATTTAGCTAACATAATATGCAAATGAAATTTTGATATCGTTGACGCATGCGCAGTAAAAAATTATTTAGTAAACCAACTCATTTTTTATACAATTTTCATTATTTTTTAATTCTGTACAGGGTACTGTGTGCAATGTTGTTTGTCATATTTTCTGAAAAAAATAATATTTTATATTAAGAACTCTAAAAATTATAATGAAAAAACTTGGAAAAATTTGGGATCATTTTTATAAAAACCTTAATTACTCTGCGAGTATTCATGCTATTTGCATAAAAATGAACAAGGCTTATTACAATACAGGCATTCAATCACAATCTAGAGTTTGAGCGCATTTGCTACATTAGTTTTGACAGGGTTATTCAAAAGATATTCATTCTTTTTTAATTTGTTGACGGTCCCCTTTGGAGTTTCGGGAAAAAATCTTCACGGAGATGTATGACTTATATTATTATATTTATACACTAAGAGTTTCGATATGATTCCTCATGTATTTTTCTAGATATTTAGTAAAATGTCTAAAATCGCAAGTGTCCCATTTTCAATGGCAATATAGTGTATATATATATATATATGTTTACACATACATATGTTATATATATACAGGGTGTTTCTAAATTCATGGTATAGACTTTAAGGAGTGATAGAACACATCAAGATAAACAATATTAAATAGGAAAATGAGGGTCCCAAACGTCTTCCGAAGGAGATAGGGGCCATTAAAGTTTGGGGTTCAAAAATTCAAATGTTTATAAAAAAACAGAAAAAATGGTCGATTCGTTAGCGGTTTTCACTAATAATATTTTTTTATGTCAGTATTGTCTTGAAAATAAATTATAAAGATAAATTTCAAAAAATGCCGATAGAGGGCGCTTTAGACTTTGGAGTAACGAACAGCTATTTTTCACCGTTATTTTTTGCATCTCATTAAATTTTTTTAGAAGCTTAGACATAAACTTAAATTTTGAACTCAAAATCTAAATCGTTGGGAGTGGTTAAGTAGAGCAAACTGAACTGTGGGGGGGAGGTTCAAATTCCAAATGATTATAAAAAACGGAAAAATTGGTCAATTGATTTGCGATTTTCACTAAAATTATTTTTTATCTCAGTATTATCTTGAAAATAAATTATAAAGATAAAATTAAAAAAATGTCGATAGAGGGCGCTTTAGACTTTGGAGTAACGTACAACTATTTTTTACCGTTATTTTTTGCATCTCATAAAATTTTTTTAGAAGCTTAGACATAAACTTAAATTTTGAGATGAAAATCTGAATCGTTGGGAGTGGTTAAGTAGCGCAAACTGAACTGTGTTCAATGGGGATGGGGAGGTTCAAATTTCAAAGGATTATAAAAAACGGAAAAATTGATCGATTCGTTTTCCGTTTTCGCTAAAACTATTCTTTATGTCAATATTTCCTTGAAAATAAATTTTAAAGATTAATTTAAAAAAATACCGTTAGAGGGCGCCTTAAACTTTAGAGTAACCAACAACTATTTTTAACCGGTATTTTTTGTATCTAATTAAATGCTTGTAAATGTTCAAACTTAAATTTTGATCTCAAAATCTGCATCGTTGTGAGTAATTAAGTAGCGGAAAATTGTAATGTGTTCGAGGGGTGGGGAGGGTAACATTTCAAACTGAACACAGTTCAGTTTGCGCTTCTTAACCCCTCCCATCGATTTAGAATTTGAGCTCAAAATTTAAATGTAAGCATTTGCAAGCATTTAATTAGATACAAAAAATAAACGGTTAAAAATAGTTGTTGGCTACTCTAAATTTTAAGGCGCCCTTTAACGGTATTTTTTGAAATTAATCTTTAAAATTTATTTTCAAGGAAATATTGACATAAAGAATAGTTTTAGCGAAAACGGCAAACGAATCGACCAATTTTTCCGTTTTTTATAATCATTTGAAATTTGAACCTCCCCACCCCCATTGAACACAGTTCAGTTTGCGCTACTTAACCACTCCCAACGATTCAGATTTACATCTCAAAATTTAAGTTTATGTCTAAGCTTCTAAAAAAATTATATAAGATGCAAATATAACGGTAAGAAATAGTTGCACGTTACTCGAAAATCTAAAGCGCCCTCTATCGGCATTTTTTAAATTTTATCTTTATAATTTATTTTCACTATAATACTGACAAAAAGAATAATTTTAGTGAAAATCGCAAATCAATTGACCAATTTTTCCGTTTTTTATAATCATTTGAAATTTGAACCTCCCCCCACAGTTCAGTTTGCTCTACTTAACCACTCCCAACGATTTAGATTTTGAACTCAAAATTTAAGTTTATGTATAAGCTTCTAAAAAAATTTATGAGATGCAAAAAATAACGGTAAAACATAGTTGTTCGTTACTCCAAAGTCTAAAGCGCCCTCTATCGGCATTTTTTGAAATTTATCTTTATAATTTATTTCCGAAACAATACTGACATAAAGAATAGTTTTAATGAAAACCACAAACAAATCGACCAATTTTTCTGTTTTTTATAATCTTTTGAATTTTTGGACCCTAAACTTTAATAGTGCCTATCTTCTTCGGAAGACGTTTGGGACCCTTAGTTTCCTATTTAATATTGTTTGTCTTGATCTGTGCTATCACCCGTTAAAGTTTGTACAATGAATTTAGAAACACCCTGTATATATGTTTATATATATGTCTAAGCAGGGGTCTGTCCAGGCTTTTTTCATAGGGTCCTGTTTTTGTGAAATTGTGAAGTTTTTCTTATATTTGTGAATATTCTAGTCATAATTTTGTGAATTTCAAATTATCGATGCATTCCGTTTCTATCCTTCATACATAAAAAAGCTAAGTAATATGTTCTTTGTTTAGTTCAACCGTTTATTTACAGGCCAGATTTCAATTTTTAATGATTAAATTTGTGATAAGTTCGTTTGAAGATGGAAAAATTCTGTGAAAGGTTTACTTCAGAGAAAAATAATTTTGTGAAGGGTCCTGATTTGGGATAGAATATTTTTTGAAAGGTCATGTTTGGGGCGGGGGGGTAAAAATTTTCGTGAAGGGTCTTGTTTTAAGATAAATTATTCTGTGAAGACCCTTTAAAAGACCTAAAATTTCCCTAAACATATCTCTAAAGTGTGTGTCTATATATATATAGACACACACACACATATATATGCTATACACATGTATATATATGTGCATACATAAAATCGTGCCAGTTTGGTGATTTTTGCAAATCGCGCCATGGCAAAAGGGGTTGTTCTGCAATCGGATCCAAAAAATTTAACAAATTGGCTTCAGAAAAAAATCGCGACAATATGGTGCGTAGATGACATTTGTGCCGAAATTTCTTTAATCAAAGTAATCTCCAAACTTGCGGTGTAATCTGTTGTACTCGTATTCATTTGCAATTGATGTATTTTTAGAGTGTAGGATTTGACTTCACATTTACTTCAAATTGAACTGAAGTTTAGCTATAAACTCGATGGTGCGATCTGAGAACAATCCCCTCGTTGGCGCGATTTTATGTATACACATATATATATATATAACATATGTATAGCATATATGCATACATAAACCAGTGTTATATACACTATATTGCCATTGATTATGGGACACTTGCGATTTTAGATATTTTACTAAATATCTAGAAAAATACATGAGGAATCATCTCGAAACTCTTAGCGTATAAATATAATAGTATACGTCATACATCTCCGTGAAGATTTTTTACCGAAACTCCATAGGGGACCGTCAACAAATCAAAAAAGAATGAATATCTTTTGAATAACCCTGTCAAAACTAATGTAGCAAAAGCGCTCAAACTCTATATTATGATTGAATGCCTTATTGTAATACACTGTGTTCATTTTTATGCAAATAGCATGCATACTCGCAGAGTAATTAAGGTTTTTATAAAAATGGTCCCAAATTTTTCCAAGTTTTTTCCTTATAATTTTCAGAGTTCTTAATATAAAATAATATTTTTTTCAGAAAATATGACAAACAACATTGCACACAGTACCCTGTAATCAGAATTAAAAAATAACGAAAATTGTATACAAAATGAGTTGGTTTACTAAATAATTTTTTACTGCGCATGCGTCAACGATATCAAAATTTCATTTGCATATTATGTTAGCTAAATGTATAGAGCAACTTTTGTGAAAGTCACAAAATCATAACTTGAAAATTCTGAAAATAACCGTCAATTGAATAAGTTGAAAATCCGTTACTCTCAAATTGAAGCAAAAACAAGAGGGGTTGTATCCATATATTCATTGATTAGTGTCAATATAGAATACACAATACGGGATGTTAGGACTACTTTTGGATAAAATCCCTCATTTTTTTGCTTCATTTTGGAAACAACGGATTTTGTCCTTTTTCTATAGACGATTACTTTCAGAATTTTCAAGCTATAATTTTGAGACGTTTACACAAGTTGCTCTATACATTTAGCTAACATAATATGCAAATGAAATTTTGATATCGTTGACGCATGCGCAGTAAAAAATTATTTAGTAAACCTACTTATTTTTCATACAATTTTTATTATTTTTTAATTCTGATTACAGGGTACTGTGTGCAATGTTGTTTGTCATATTTTCTGAAAAAAATATTATTTTATATTAAGAAATATGAAAATTATAAGGGAAAAACTTGGAAAAATTTGGAGTCATTTTTATAAAAACCTTAATTACTCTGCGAGTATGCATGCTATTTGCATAAAAATGAACACAGTGTATTACAATAAGGCATTCAATCATAATCTAGAGTTTGAGCGCTTTTGCTACATTAGTTTTGACAGGGTTATTCAAAAGATATTCATTCTTTTTTGATTTGTTGACGGTCCCCTATGGAGTTTCGGTAAAAAATCTTCACAGAGATGTATGACGTATACTATTATATTTATACACTAAGAGTTTCGAGATGATTCCTCATGTATTTTTCTAGATATTTAGTAAAATGTCTAAAATCGCAAGTGTCCCATAATCAATGGCAATATAGTGTATACACATATATACATGCATATACGTTCTTATATATATAGGGTACTGCTTAGTTATCCCGTCGACCAATTTCGCGAAATTGTACAAATCGCCAAACTAATAGCCAAATTACACATATTGATGTAAGTTTTATTTTAAATAACGAAAAAACAAATAATTAGTTGAATATTAATAAAAATACAAATAAAAAGTCGAAATAAAAATCATTTAATGACGTTTTAAACATGGTTCATCGTATTTAATGTTTTTGGATGTGACATTCACGATCATTAATTATTGGCATTTAATCTTATAGTTTGGCGATAGATTTTTGGTCGACGGAATAACCAAGTAATACCATATATATATATATATATATATACTTACACACCTACATATATATAAACATACATATAAATATGCATATCTCGCCAAAAAAACTCGCCTTTGCATAAGGAAATTGTTTTAAGAATTTAACAAATCTAATTACGGAAGATTAACTGATGCGTTGTTAGAACAATGCATTTCTTGGCGTAATTTTATATAGACATATATATATATATATATATATAGCGTATATAAGCCAGTGTTATATATACACACTGTTATATGCATATGTAATGTATAAACATATATATATATATATATAAAGGGTGGTCTGTCATAAAAAAAAAACTATATATCGAACTATATATCGAAAAAAACTATATACCGATATATCGAACTCTAGCTGCCGGCCCATTCAACCGATCGAGATGAGATTTTAGATATAATTATTCACAGGTATGAGCTCGATAGTCTGTCAACGGCAACGAATTGGCGCTCGCGGTTACGATTATAGCGACAGAAATTCGGAATTTTCAAATGGCAACGCCCATTTCTTTCAATCGCAAAATTCTCAGCGAATGCTAAAACCTTAAAGAGCGTTGGAACCAGGGCTGCGGAGTCGGTGGGAAAAAGGACCGAATCCAACTCCGACTCCGACTCCGGAAATTTTAACGACTCCGACTCCGACTCCAGAAAGTTTAACGACCTCCGACTCTGACTCCAGAAATTTTAACGACTCCGACTTCGACTCCTGACTAGCTAATATACTAGTGTTGTTGTTGGTTAAAGTTATGAAGGTGAACGAAAGAAAAATAAGGCAAAAATGCCATTATTTCGGTATTAATTCAATTCTTAGAGCTTTGGAAAAAAATATATATATTTTCCGTTTTACAAATTCTTTAATTTCACGTACCACAAATCTGAAAAATCAAACTACCGAAATCTAAAAGAGATAACAAAACGGAAATTTTGTTATTTCGAATCCGTGGTCTCGAAAAAAGAAAGTCTGTACAATTTTCATGTTAATTAGTGTCTTTCAGAGCTGAAAAATTTCGATGGAAAGGGAAAAAAAAACTAGTCAGATGTGTTAATCTTAAAACTTTCTTCTTTATCATACAGGTTAATACTTCCTGAAAAATGCAGCACAGCAGCGCCACCTCTTAGGTGATCTACACCAAAATCTATTAAACAAGTTATATCAACTTTTAACTGAATTTGAAATTTGGTGAAAATGAGTACAGTAATTTCTGAGATCGGGCTATTACGGAAATTTTAAAATTCTGCATAACAGCGCTACATGTTGGGTGATGTACATCAAAAACGAATCAAGATCAATATCTATTATATTAACTGAATATAAAGTTTAATTAACATCCGTGCATTAGTGCTTGAGCTACAACTATTGTAAAATCGTGAAAAATGCAGCATAGCAGCGCTACCTGTAGGGCGATTTACAACAAACACTAAACCATACTACTCTAGATTACAAACTAATTAAATATAAAGTTTGATGAAAATTCGAGCATTTGTTTTTCAGATAGGCTGTTGCAATATCGTGAACAATACAGTATAGCAGCGCCATCTGTTGAGCGATTTGCACTAAAACATTTACAGCACCAAATTATATCAAGGACTAACTAAATCTAAAGTTTTATAAAAATCCGTGCATTAATTCTTAAGGTATAGCTACTGTGGAAATTGCGAATAATGCAGCATAGGAACGCCACCTGTCAAGTGATATACACAAAAAAATTAATAAGCTCCAGTTTTTATCAAGATCTCACAGAATCTAAAGTTTTGTGAAATTCCATCCATTAGTTCTTGAGATAGAGCGCTCCAAAATTTTTGTCCCATACAGATTCATGAAGTGACAGATTCACTGACAGACATTTTCGAAAAGCTATCAAATCGTGTTCAAGGTATTCTAAAACGTATAATCCATTGAATTCCGGAAGTCGAAATTTTCACGAATCCAATATTTTATTCTTGTAAAGATAGAGAAAATAAAATTGAAGATGAAAATTTTACTAGTTCGGAAATAATCTGGGATCTACTAGAGTTTTTAATTAAAAACAGTTTTCATCTCCTGTGTGCGCTGGGCAGCATATTGTGAATCTTTAACTTGGGTAGTCCGATTAAATCCAAAAATAACAATAATAATTCATCTATGGATTTAAAATTACATTTTATTAATTTAATTTCACTTCAAACTGTCTAAGAAAAAAAAAAGCCGGAGTTGGCTTGTTTTTTAACGACTCCGACTCTGACTCTTTTACTCAAAAATGGGCCCGACTCCGACTCCGCAGCCCTGTTTGGAACGGTGCGCGTATCGCAATAAACGGACGCGTTATGCTCGCTCAAAAAACAGCTCTGCGAACGACTAAAAAAAAAAAAAAAAAAAAAAAAACACGATCACGGAACACGAAGGAAATTTGCATATGACAGTCGCGAAAATGACTCTTCAGCGAAAGTTCATGGTTAATTGGTAAAACTCTATTATCAGAATGGGATGAATGCTGCGAAAACCTTGCGTGTTTACAATCTAAATCAGCGGTTCCCAATCTATGGGTCGCGACCCACTGGTGGGCTGCGGCAGTTATTTTGGTGGGTCGCGGAGCAATCGACGATTGTCATCAAAATATACCTTTTATTTCATCTGTTTAAAAAGATATGACAATTTCAACAGGAAATAATATTTCAAGGAAAAATCCTTAATGTCCCTCTAGATTAATATACGAACAGAATATCCAGAAATATTTACATCAACTTTAAGGTCCTTGATGAAATTTAAAACTTTGTGCTTATGAGAACATGCTTTTTCTACTTTGCTGTTTTTGACAGACAAGTACTGAGACAAGCTGCGTGTTAATATATGTTCCCATATTGGTAAACACCAGTACCAGAAATCTATTGATTATAAATTTATGTTTTCATAATAATTAAACGTATTTTTAAGTATCTTTGTAGTTTGCGCATTATTTTTAATTAATATTCACTTACACACATTGAGAATACCGATTCATATTTTTGTTGATAAAATATTTTCCGTACGAAAATTTGCGTTTCTCGTAGGATAGGATAGCCGAGCGTATAGAGATTGTAAAAAAATTGCATTTTTACACACAAAATTTATACAAATTTGCATACAAATGCATACAAATTTATCTTAGGTGAGTCGCATTTTTTTTTTTTTTTTTTTTTTTTTTTTTTACTAAAAAGTGGGTCGCGAAATTTTTTTCACTGAAAGGTGGGTCACGTACTCAGAAAGTTAGGGAAGCGCTGATCTAAATCGTTGCCAAATGCTTTGGCCATGTAGCTTAGAAGCTGTTTGTGATTTCGTAAATAATTTCGAAGAAACTGGCTGCATCTGTGGTAGACTGCGATCCAGACGACCAATTCTTCCTGTTATGGATGCACATCACATAGTGACTGCAGGACACACGCAAAACTGCAAGAGGTGCATCTCTTGTATTGGATACACCAAAATCAACGGTGCTAAAGCTAGCGCGCTCTTTAATCCGCATGTTTCCTTAGACCAGCTCGTACAGATGATGAAAGTAGGGGACCATCAACAACGTATAGACTTTGCTAATCAATTTCTTATCAAATATGATGGAAATAAGGACTGGCCTCTTCCTTATTATGGACAGACGGGGCATATTTCACTTTAACTGGCAATGTTAAGTCGAAAAATTGTGTGCAATGGGCAGACATGAATTCCCACTCTGTGGTGCCCGTACATTTACACGACATGAAAATTACTGCGTGGTGCGGCATTGCATGCACAATTATTCCCGGGCCGCATTTCTTTTTAGGAAGTGATATCAACGGGATTTGTAACTTGTTCTGTAACAGGCTCCCGCTATACGGCAATGCTGCAAAATTACGTCATACCAGAATTACTGCAGCGAATTGGCTTGGAGTGTTGTAATCAGTGATTGGTGTAATGAATTTGTGTCATATGAAAATTTCTTCTGTGTGCTCTCATCGTGTTTTTTTTTTAGGGGAAGGGGGGGGGGAGCGTTTGAAGAGCTGTTTTTTGTGCGTGCATAACGAGTCCGTTTCTTGCGCTACACGTACGGTTCCAACGCACGTTAGGGTTTTCGCATGCACTGATCATTTTTCGGCGGAAAAAAATGGACGTTGCCATTGGAAAATTTCGAGTTTCTGTACCTAAAACTATAATCGTCAGCACCACTTTGTTGCCGTTCACAGAATCCCGAGCTCTTACCTCATAATAACTATATCTGAAATCTCACCTCGATCGGTTGAACGGACCAGCAGCTACAGCTCCATATATCGGCAAAGTTTTTTTTATGACCACCCTGTATATGCATCGCGCCAAAATAAAAAAAAAAGTAGTGAAGTGAATTGTTCTAAAAATTAACCAATTTTTGGAACGACAAAGACTACAATCTAGTAAATCACAAAAACCGTTGCTACTCAAATTTTTTTGCTCAGGTCAGATATAGCGGCACCAAGCAGATTGCCATTTTCACTACTTACTGTAATCTTTATTGTTTGACAACTGTATAGTTTATTTATCATAGTTTATATTGCATATCCCCTTGCATATTCGCCAGCAGTTCGCTTATCTTGAATTTTTTTCTTGGTACGAAAAACTCGTTTTCGCCAAGAAGTAAATTCCACCAAGTGGTCGTTTATGGTCACTTTAGGCTTACAAGGAAGGTCTCCATACGGGCATACCCCGAAAAATCTGAAAAAATTACAGAATGTTCTTCTCGTGTAGATATATATGTTTATAAAAAAAATTTCGGAGGAAACTCCATTGAGTAACCGTACAAAAAATAATGAAAATTTCGTTATTTGGCGATTTATCGCCGGTTGGCGAAGGAATAATGTAATTTCAAAAAATACTTTATGCCAAATACACTTCAAGGAAAAAAAAAAAAAGGCTTTATGTTGAACTTGTTTTGAGAAATTTAATGTTAATAACTTTAGTTTTGTAAGCTTTAGTTTGTTTTAAGTATAATTTTGTTATATCGATATTTATTAGGATGAGCGAAGCGAATCCTCTACTAGCCCACTCAAATTACATTTTGTCGTACGCTTTACAAAAAAACTATTCAATATTTTGATTTGAAATTAAACACAAATAAAAATTATGATCTGTAGATTTGCACAATATAATTTTTTTACAGAATAACTTATAAAAAAATTATTATTTTAATTAATTTATTTTACATGTTTTTCCATTACGGACGCATTTTTAGAAATAAGAAATAAAGCATGCATATTTTCAGAAGAATAAATAATTCATGGAGTTAACAATTATAGATAGAATCATGATTATTTAAATAAACAAAATGTATTTTCTATATTCCGACAAAATCATTTACGCTGATGTCACTTACGCATATTAAAAGAATTATATTGTGTTATATATTTTTTTTTTTTTTTCGTAAAGTGGCAACAAAAAAATTGTAAACAAATAAAATTAATCGTTAAATTCATTATATAAAGAGTTATTTGAATTCGAAGATTGAAAATTAAACCAACTGAAACATATATATTATTATTTTGGTATATGTAGTACTATTTTTAAATAGTTTGCCGTTTAAAAACAATTTATAGAATGTATTAGTTCTATTATAAATAATGCCAAGGAAACATATACTTACTGGATGAAAAGAATGCGAATTTGATATAGCTTTAAGGCAAAAGGTTAGATACCAGCGTAAAAAACGACGGCATAGATCTCATATACACACCATATCGGCGCGATTTTTTCGACGCCAATTTGGCAAAAACCTGGTTTTCGAATATCAGTTACCATATATATATTTTAAAAAGGGAATAAAAATAAATTTTAAAAAGTTTAATTAATACCTGTAAAACAAACAGTTTATATAATTAAAAAAAAGAAAATAAAAGTAAATAAACAATTTATTAACAAATAAACAACATCCGGGTTACCGTGTCAAGCAAAATAACTACTTTGTCGCCAATTAAATACTCCGGTGCATGTATGACATTGGCGTCTGAAAAAAGGTAGCGCGAATGTGGTGCGTATATGTCATCTGTGCCAAAAGGACGACATGACGAATGTCTTCTGATAGAAAATGCATGTGCTCGGAAAAATGCTTTAAATGTCGAAGATGCACAAAAAAAATTTAAATTATATTTTTATAAAATTTTTCATCATGGTTGGCTTGGCATTCACTCTGACGGATCTCAAAAGACTTGTCATAAATGTATAGTAAATAATGAACTAAATATTTTTTCTTTAGCTAATAATATGCATCTTAGTCCACATCCCTAAATATTAAAGGGCTTAACTTTCGTCGAGGAAAGATTAATTGCCCAAGTTCGTCCTGTTATTACTGTTTATTGCATTAAAGGTGGTCAGCTTGAATACAGTGGGCAAATTATTAATTTTCATCTAGATATTATAGGATTTTGTACTTTATTACCTACTTCCATAGATACTATAACACAGTACATTTTTGGGTACTACTTGATTATCCCGTCGACCAAAAATATAATGCCAAATTTCAGGATTAACTGCCTATAATGGATTATCATAAATATCACATTGCATGACATTAAACGTAATACACGTGATTGTTATGTCATCAAGTGATTTTTAATTCGGGTACTATTTGGTTATCCCGTCGACCAATTTCGTCAAATAATACAAATAGCCAAACTATTAGCACAATTGCACAAATTGACGCTTTTTTTTTAAATAACGAAAAATCAAATAAATTAGTAAAACATTAATAAAAATCCAAATAAAAAGTCGAATTAAGGTACTACTTGATTATCCCATCAATCAATTTCGCCAAATTATACAAATTGCCAAACAATTGGCCAAATTAAACAAATTGACATAATTTTTATTTTAAATACCGAAAAAACAAATTAATTAATGATACATTACTAAGAATACAAATAAAACTTCATATAATAAAAATAATTTGATGGCATAACGAACACGTGATACGAGTTTAATGTTATGTGGATGTGACATTTTTTACCATCATCATTAGCATTTAATCTTTTAGTTTGGCGATACCTATTTGGTCGACAGGATAATCAAGTAGTACCCAATAATATAAAACAAGGTTACTTTCCAATAAATAACTAATGAAATAATGCTTCGCGAATCCAAACAAAGCATGGCTTTTGCTAGTATGTATTTATATTTAAATTTAATCATCAAAATTTAAGATTTAAAACGAAATTCATAATTTAAATTAATTAAATTTGTTTCAAGCTCAAAGTTTTATTGAGAATAGTAGATTAGATTTTGTTGCTATGGAAACATCTATCTTTTATTTTTGCATACGCTTAAATTTATGAAGATAATTTTTCACAATATTACTTTTTTATCTATAAAAATATTTTTTCCAGTAGTTAATTAAATAATTACTTCAACAAGTAATATATATATGTAATACAATATGTATATATATGTATATAATATCGTATCGAAAACATGAATGTGAAAGAATGCCAAGTTCGTTAAAGGTTTCGCTAATAAAAGAAATGAAATCTAACTGCAAACCAAGTTCTTTCGAAGCTCTCTAAATCATAGCTCCTGTCATGCATAATATTCTTCAATTGCTTAAAACAATATGTTACGTTACTTGTTATTCAATAGAGCGACTTAGTAAGTATTTTCTTATTCAAATTTTTTTATTTAGTTGATCAGAACTTAAAGTTGATCACTTCCTTAACTTATTAATACCTTAACTTCAAGATATTTATCGAACACTCGATTGACTAGATCTTTGTCCGACTCAAAAATTAAAGTTGGTGGCTGAAAACTTGCCAAGTCGCTCTATTGAATAACAAGTAACGTAACATATCATTTTAAACAATTGAAGAATATTATGCATGACAGGAGCTATGATTTAAGGAGCTTCGAAAGAACTTGGTTTGTAGTTAGATGTCATTTCTTTTATTAGCGAAACCTTTAACGAACTTGGCATTCTTTCACATTCATGTTTTTGATACGATATCATTATTTTTTGTCAAATAAGTAGGTATTTGTTTCCTTTTTGAAATAAAAAGGCTTAATATTAAATTAACTTTATTTAATATTCATCAATCTTACAGTTTTCCTGTTTTCATTCATTGTCTTTTTTTTCAGTCAAATTTAAAAATTTTAACATTATGAGTACTTATGTTCCTTTAAATTCCAATAATAAGGATGTTTCTTTTACGTGATTGGGTACTACTTGATTACCTCGTCGACCAAAAAATGTTTCTCGCCAACTTGGCGATATATCATTAAATTGACGACAAAAATTACGTGTCAAAAAAGATGCTAACTTGGCGCGATTTCTGGTATTTCGCCAAATTCCCATAGATTCCCATTGTAATCTGGTAATTTATCCAATACTTTTGTTAGAGCAAGTACTGTCGCCATCATTCTGGAATCTTTATTTTGAAACGGTTCGCTAATTTCCCAAGATTGCTTAAATATTGCTATTTAAAAAGTTTTTAGAACGCTTTTAGCGCATTTTTACCCTTTTTAAATTTTGTATTTGTTAACAAATGTTCTTAGTGATCATTTATATCTTATAAGTAATGAACATGCCAAATTTTATGTTTCTAGGCCCTTAACATACAGACATCGCATTTTTAGAACGTTTTTTGCTCTTTTACTCCTTTGGATTAGTGGCATCGGCATAAGATATAGCCTACGTTTGAGCAAGGACTATCACCATCATTTTGATATTATTACTTTTAAGATAGGTTTGTTGTTTGCTTAGACTGCTTTAAAATCTCAATTTAGAACATTTTTAGAACGCTTTACGCGCATTCCCCCCCCCCCTTTTAAATTTGGATTTTTTTAGCAAATGTCATTAGTGATCATTTATATCTTATAAATAATTAACATACCTAATTTTGTGCTTCTATGTCTTTTAGTAAAACGAAAATCTCATTTTTAGAATGTTTTTGGCTTCTGAACCCTTTTTGGTTAGTGACACAGACATAAGATAAAATCTTTGTTTGAACCGGGGAGAATACCATTATTTTGGTACCACTACTTTTGAAATCGTCTCGGTAGTTTCAGAGATTAGCCACGATAGTCGCAAAAGTGACGCCAACTTGGCACTATTTCTGGTATTTTGTGAAATTCTCATAAACTCCCATTGTAATTCAATAATTTATCTTTTAACCACCATTAATGTTTAATTAATGGTGATTTCTGATTTTTTCCTATTTATAGATCCAATAATCTACCTTCACACCAAATTTCAACTTTCTAAGTCACCTGGAAGTAGTCAAACATTTTTGAGTGAGTCAGTGAGTGAGTGAATCAGTGGTAAAAATAGCGGTTTTCAGACGCCCATTTCTCGTGAACGGTAAAAGATTTTTTAAAAAATATATAGGATTTGGAAATTAGAAGATGGCCTTACACTACACAAAAAATTGCAAGTGTGTAGGTGAAATAGAATTTAAGTTATTGGAGGGTCAAAAGTGGCCCGAAATGATTCGGGTAATATAACCCACGGCCGGTGTGTCGCCTTTTACTTTGTGAACTTGGCTGACACACAGCCGTGTGTCTAGATATTAAAATCTCTCATTGTTTATGTTTAAATTCATTAAGTACCCCCATTTACATGCATTCTAAATATCCAAGAGCTTTGAGTTGCATTATAATCGTTTGCTTTTGGCGAAGAAAAAGGCTGCTCGTTAAATTGAGTGACTTTTTCGTCTTTTCACGCCAAATATTCGAAAATATTTTATTTTATTACATTTTTTCTAACGTGATTCCGCCGCTAATTATGACTGATCCTTTATTACCTACATAAGTACTTTAATTAGTATTTTTTTCATAAAATTCTGAGCATGCCCAGTATGGAGACCTTCCTTGTTAGTAAAAATTTTTAAAAGTAGATACGGTACTTTTCGGACACAGATGTCATATACGCGCCATATTGGCACGATATTTTTCTGACGCCAATTCGACGACTTAGTTTTAAAGTAACAGTTATATATGTAATATATTTTAATTATTTTCTATTATTTTAATAAGGAAATAATAAATAAAAAAATTCAAAACTGCAGTGTTATAAAAATTATATTTATAACAGATAGTATGGTAATAATTAGGAAGATAAAAAAAACTCGGAACTCAGAAAAAAAATAGCGTCAAATCAGCATTTACATCCTGCTTATTATATGAGAGAGATCGCCATTTGGCGACTATAAACATATAACTGTGGAGTTGAGAGATTAACAATGTTTTGGCATAAATGCTACTTCAAGTAAAGATAATTTTTACACTTTTCCTTGCCAAAGCATGGCTAATAAATGTCCATATAAAAATATGTACATTAACTTAGAAATACAAAAACACTATTACTTTACGAATAAATAAAACACTGTATGAAACCCTGGCCACCTAAATAAAATAAAAAAATTCATATATATTACAAATCACATCAATTATAAGTATCAACAATTAAAGCCTAGATATTTTTTCCTTTTAACTAGGGTTTTTCTTAAAATATTTTTAGTGAAAAAATCAGCTACATTATTCGTTGAAGCTGTATATACTAAGGAAATACCAGGGGAGAAAGTGTCAGATAAATGTTGAACAGGGACCTGGGAATATCCTTTTGCAATGAAACAAGTTTTAAATTTAGTCACTTTTCCTTCTGGATTTAATTTCCTTTTGAACACACACTTGCATCGTATAGGTTTGGTGTCTTCTGATTTTTGGAATCAATTGACATGTTTGGTTTCTGTGAAGATTTTTAAATTCTTCCTTCATAGCTTTTTTTAAACATTTCTGCTTGAGGCAACTTCACAGCTTCTTCCAAGATGATTGGATCATCATTATTCTGAATGGGAGCTTGTTCTTCACTGACTACTTTGTACAATATTGGATCTCTAAAGAAATATTTAAGTTTTCTTATTCTGTTTCTTCGTCTGACTTCTGAGGACTCTTCTATGCTTGCTATTGGTGGTTTAGGACCAGAATCCTTTAACTTTTGCTCGGCACATTCGACTTCAATTGTTATATCAATCGAACTAATGATTAATGCATCTTTATTTACTGACTGGTTCCTCCTGAGTGGAAAAACAGTTTCATCAAACTTAACATTTCTACTAATAAAACTTGTTTTTTATTTACATTCCATAACTTGAATCATTTTATGTCTTCAGGATAACCAATAAAAATACACTCTTGTGTATGTTTTCCCAATTTTCCTTTAACCCGTGTTTTATCAATTCGTGCATAACCCTTAGAACCAAAAATTCCTAGATTATCAATTTCAACAGGTTTTTGGGTCCAAAGTTCTAGTATTTTTTCCTGGATAGCTTGCGACGGACATTTGTTATGTAAATAACAAGTAGCAGCCATGGCATTTGCCCACAGTTTATTTGGGATGTTTGAATCAAACAAGAGACATATTAAATAATGTATGATTTATCTTCTCCGCGATTCCATTTTGTTGTGGAGTTTTAGAAACAGTGAGCTCTCTTGAGATTCCATTTTTAACTAAAAAAAAATCAAATTGCTTACTTGAGTATTCACCAACATTACATACCGTAATGTGGTAATCTTGGGACCATGTAGGTTTTCAACTTCATATTTAAACTCTATAAATTCCTCAAAGGCTTGGTCTTTTGACTTCAGTGGTTTCATCACAACATACCTTGAATAATCATCAGCAAAGGTGATAACATATTTGGAATCTCTTTTCGATGTAGGTGTTATAGGTCTCATGACATCGCCGTGAATTAGCTCCAGTAATCTTGTGGAATATTTAATTTCACCAATTGGCAGTGGTTTCTTTTTCATCCTTCCTAAAATGCATGTTCAGCAAATGTCACTTTCTTTTGAGATTCATTTAAAATTGTCGTTGGAACCGTCTGTTTCAACAAGCTTCTTCACTGCATTTTTATGAAAACGTCCTAAATGCCTATGCATGAGTTTTACATGTTTGGATATGTGCGCTTTATGCATTTATTATTCTTCAACTTTATACAGTCTTTCACATTTTTAGGCAGAAAGAATGATTTTATTCGGTTGTTTGGGATTTCTGATAATAGCCCTGTCATTCTGAAAGGAAACAGCATCCCCATGTCTTCGATTCTTCCAACTGAGAGAAGGTTACTTTCTAGATTAGGCACATACAACACGTTTGCTGAGAAAAGAGTTTCTGTTCCGCATTCTTCCGAGGGCCTTAAAATGATATTGCCAGTCACTAGCGCGTCAATCTTTTCGCAATTTACTAGTTCAACTTTTGTTTTTGTAGATGACATATCCACAAATTTTTCTATTTGTGAGCACATATGATTAGTGGCACTGCTATCAAGGTACCAATCACAAACAAGTTTTTTCCCACAAGTATCAGTAAGTAATGTTTCATATGCATCAATTGAAACTTTCTGGTTGATTTAGAAACAGAACATTTTCTGGCAGTATGCCCCCATTATCCATAAGAAAAACACCGAGTTCTTTCATTTTTTCTAACATACTTTTTGGGTGCTTCTTGTCTTCGTATTTTTCCACTATTTTTTTTTTATTTTTAGTGTTCTTATATATAAATTCTATATTTAAAAAATAATAATAATGAACATAATTTTTATGATGATCAAAATGTGACTTAGGTAATAACAGAGTCATATATCATGTACGCCATGGATTAAACATTTATATTCTTGGACCAAACATAAACAAGTTTAAAATAAAATTTATTTTTACAATTTTCGGTACTGCGAATATTTAAACTTGTAAACATAGCATATTTTCAATTTTTACATCGTCGCATAGTGAAAAAAATTTGCTTTTAAATACAATTTGTTTGAAAGCCTCAATTTGTTTTTTAGTTATTAATTACTTTGTATTTTTTACTACTTTTTGTCATCATGGCAACAGAAGTATTACAATTTTTTGAACATTAAACGTGGACCAATCAGAAAACGAAAAAAAACCGATATCAGATATTTCTATTCACGACCGACAGAAACAACCATTTTCTAAATGGTTTTAAAATAAAAAAGCAAAATTATTGTTTATCCACCAGTAGGCTGGATTTTACGTACACGATCTGAAGTCGAAGATAAAATTCGTCTGCTGGCAGCATTTTCTTTCAAATATTCCCAATGATTAGGGAGTTAAATTCGGAATTAATTAATTACCATTTCTGCCAAGTCATACCTTCCTAAAAAACTTCTGTAAACGGGTCAATCCATTTCAAGTGGTCCAGCACTGGTCGCTCGACCATTTTTAAAAAATCTGTAATTTTTTGTGCAACAACCCTAACATGATGGAAGTTCAAAATGACCGTTATTTTAATTTTACTATTTTTTATTTGTGCATGGCGGCCATCTTTGTTTCATCGTGTGCAGCGATTTTCTCAGCTACAATTATACACAAAATTGTAAATATCTCGTCTTTTATTTTCCCAATTCAAATGGGGTTTACAGCATTTTGTTCAGAATAAAATAGGCTAAATGTACGGTGGTAGAATAATTTTGAAAAATAAATTTTTACAGGTGAAATTTTAGCACAAAATTTAAGATTTTTTTTCCAAAATCTAAATCTCTTGATTAAATGAAAATTTCCAATTTTAAATTTTGATTCAGCATTTTAAATAATATTTATTTATTTTTTCAAATAAAAGTATTTAAAATAGCAATATAAAAAAGATGCAATTTTTAGTATACAAATCATATTTTTAAAGTAAATTTTCTGAGGAGAAATCTTCTTTCGTCGCGTTAGGCTTTTTTTTTTTTTTTTTTTTTTTTAATGTTGTAAAATTGTTGAACTCGCTAGACTGTTACTGTAACCAACAGTTATTTACTTATGTCAGTTTAAAAAGGAGAAATACTGAAATAAAAACATTTGTTGCAGAAAAGTGCATTTAGTTTTAAACAAAGATTGACTCCCAATGTTTAAATGCTTTTTAAAAGTTTCTAGGTGATTAACTCCGTCCTGTGTAGTTTCGATTTCAGATTTTGTTTCAGTTTTGCCATTCGCACCTTCTTTAATTACTGTTTAAATGCGTCAGTTCATTTAAACCTCATTCTTTTATCACGTCGATTTCAATTTTTTTCATTGTTTTGGATCTGTCAACGTCATATTTTTCTTGTTAAAATCGCTATTTCAGGATGCGTAAAAGGTGCCTCTAATTACGGGCGACTCTAGGCGTATAATTCTAGATATACAGTTCTTGCGGGGAATCGCACAAAAGCCTGAACAGTAGGGCCACCTGTTTAGCGATTTACACCAAAAGCTAATCAACATCAATTGATATCAAGGACTAAGTAAATATAATTTTTTATTAAATTCTGTGGATTAGTTTTTAAAATAGAGCGCTCAGAAAATTTATGTCATATACAGAGATACAGGAGCAGTGACTCACAGATAGACATTTTGTAAAAACATATTTTTCGGTATCTCTGAGCCTTTAAACGTGTGAATCCGTCGAAAACCGGAATTCAAAATTTTCATGAATACTTTCCATATTTCCAATACTTTCTTCTTGTAAAGATAGAATAAAGTAAAAATAGGTTTAAAACCATCATAAATTTTGAAGCTGAATAGTAAAAAGTAAATTTTTGAAAATATTTCTGTGTAATTTATTAAAATATATTTAAAATGACTCCGTTAATAAAAGTATCATTATCGCTATTACTATTTTTACTAAACTTATTGCCTGCGGCAATAAGTTTTTAATACACTTTTAATGAGAGTTTAATTAATACCACTTAATTTAATAACACTTTTAATAACTGTTTAATAAGACGGTCCGGCCAATGGGTCGTGCTAGTTACGAGGCTGGCGCCAAGCTCGAGTTATTGCAAACATCTAGCATATTTGAAGGAAGTTTAAAGCAAAAACCTATACGCTTTTATTTTATATCTAAAAGTTAAAGTATTGTCTCTGATCGACATTTGATAATGCGTAAATTTATGGTCGATCCCTAAATTGCATTTCAAATGAGCTGATATCGCTGCGCTCAGAGGTATGCTAAAGTGGTGTAAGTCACGAATTTTGGAAAATTTTGGATTTTAATAACTTTTGGGGATTTGCAAATATCGAGATGAATTTTTTTTTTGTTCAATTCAGGAACGGATAAGGAAAATTTTTCTAATTGGAAGTTTTATCCTCTGGGGGCTGTATAAAAATTTAATTTTCGTAATTTTTAAAATTGACCCCCCATGGAGTTGCAATTTATCTTATAAAAAAATTCACCTTTTTTTATGAAACTTTGCAATTGGAAGTATGGGTCTAGGGTCAATATTTAAGGAGATAGCCTATTGTTTCGATATTTATGACTCACCCTGTTTAACTAATATTGATATTTCATTCGAAGTATTTATGATTAAGGGGTTTTTTGTCACAATATTGAGCACAAATATTGCTAGTACCAATACCGATTTAAGATTCAATATCATTATTTTGAATTTCAGAAAAAAAAATATTTTTTAATTAGAAATTTAGATTTTAAATTTTAAAATATTTTTGAATTAGAAATAATTATACTTAAAATTATTTCGCAGGGTAGAAAGAAAAGAGGAAGAAATTCGAATTATTCGTGAAAAGCTGTCAGTATCTCCAAAACAAATAGATGAAGAACTTATTCGACGTTTTCACGACATTCAGAATGAACTAAAATTAAAGTTAAAAGAAAAAGAAGATGAAAGTCGAGCAAAAGAAATCCTAGAACAGGAATTTTCTCGGAACAGCATGATTAAAGAAGAAATTATGACTGCTTTAGCTTCAGCGAAGCAAATCTTGAAAGAAAAAGAAGAAAAACTAAGATCTCTAACAGACGAGAAAACAAAACTTCATGCAATTTATGAAAATATCAAGAATGAAAAAAATATAGAAGCACAGGTAAGAAAAAAGGTACTCGAATTTGTGGAAAATGAGTATGACAAAATTGTTATTAAATCGGAAAATCTTCTTGTGCAACTGACAGATAGTAAACACCGTCTGGAAAAGATAAGAAGACTGCAACTGCAGAAAAGCTCTATCATCACCGTGAGGAAATCTCTGTCTACTTTTTCAATGAAAATCATGAAAGAGCACCTGGCCTATCAATATGGAAAAGGCGATGATTCAAAACTAAAACTATTCACGAATATACCAGATAACCGGACTAGCGCGTATAGAAACAAACTGCTAATGTACCAGTCAATTTTTTACGCCCTGCAAGAGAGAAATGAGGATAAACTTAGATCACTTACTGATCTCATAAACGGAACAAAAGAATGGACTTTTGACTTGCTTGAGAATCGCTGTCTTATGTGGGAGATGGCGTCCGACATAAAGACATTGAAAAAGCAAAATAAAAAGCTAATGAAGACTATTTTAAGCTCGAGAAAACAAAATTTTTCTAAAAAGAAGAGTTCCAGCATGCAGGTGATGGAAGTTTTAAACGAAGGGAAAACGTACCTGGCTATTACGAAAAAAGAAAATCAGTGTTTGAAATCACTCATTAGATATGTACTATCCACGAAAGACGATGACTGCAATATGCTCCAGAATTTTCTTATGAAAAATAAAGATGGCTTCTTAGAAGAATCAATTCATATGAAATTGTAAGATGTATGGAAAAAATAAAAGTGAATTCGCAATAGCTTGCAGTTTAATACTTATTTATCTCTGTAGGTCATAACTTCATTCTGAGATTTTTCCAAGTCTTTTAGTTTTAAATTTTGCAGAAAACGATTTTATTATTATTTTTTTTATTCTGTAAGGAATAATTGTATTATAATTTTTTTTTCAAAATTTTTCTTTTTCAATTCTTTAGGGGATAAATTTATTCTGAAAAATTTTCAAACTCTTTTTTATTTTTCAATTCTGTAGGGAATAATTTTAATCTGAATTTTTTTCAAAATCTTTTTTTCTTTCAATTCTGTAAGAAATAATTTCATTCTGAAAATTTAACTGATTTTTTTTAATTATTCTATTTGGTCCTGTTTGACTGTTTGATTTTGTACTTAAATTTTTTGCTTTTATCATACCAATATAGTAATTATGTGGTTCGTCTAATCCAATAAAGGGTATTTCATATACTCCTGAATAAATTAGTTGGGTCAATTTTAGTGCAAATGACATTATTCAACTTCGGTGGTAGTTTGGTTGCTAAGCAGAAACGGGAAAACTTAACCTCTTTGGAATCAGCGGCTCTTATACAAATTTTATTCGGTTCAAACCACTTTTTTTAAAAGAAATTACCTTTATCTGAATAATCACAAAAACGCTCCAATTAAAGAAAAAAATTTTGCTGGTTCCGAAAACGTGTTATGTAAACATTTTTTGAAGGTTAATATGTTAACCATAATCCGGAATAGATTAAGACTGTATTTTAATTTAATGTAATTTATGTAGAATAAAAAGAGTATATAACTGAAATTTAATATAATAGAAAAACAACAATCCTATCAAGATTATATAAAAAAGAAATTATCTGAGCAAATTTCAATAAAAGTAAGATAATCGTTCCCTCCAGTCTATACTATCCATCCACAACAAAAAACCATAAAGATTGTAATGCGCAAAAATTCAATATGTAACGATGCAGAATCAATCAAGTTCATCAATTAACATGAGTTAACTGGTAAGCAACCGGATTACTTCAGTTGTTGCAGAGAAAAACGAAATAACAGGTTTTTTATCTTTATTAATTATACCCCTGTTTAAATTTAAACAATAACAGCTCTCCGGACTACAATAAATTTTAGCATGTATCCCAGATATACAGGGAGAGTCTTAAATATCGAAACAATAAGCTATCTCCTTAAATATTGTCCCTATACCCATACTTACAATTGCAAAAATTCATAAAAAAGAGGAAATTTTTGATAAGATAAGTTGCAGCTCCATGGGAGGTCTATTTGAAAAATACGAAAATTTAATTTTTATACGGCCCCCGTAGGATAAAAATTTCAATTAGGAAAACTTTCCTTATCCAGTCCTGAATAAGACATAAAAAGTTGCATCTTCATATCTTCAAAACTCGCAGAGTTATAGCCGTTTAAAAAATTCATCATTTTTTAAGGGAATAGACACGAATTGAAATGCTCGCAATTCAAAAAACAATGTTACTTTAACAGTTCTAGAAAACGTGTAGAAAATCTACCTTTTGAGTTAGAATTTTGAGTTTTTTTTCTTTTTTGTGCTGGCTAGCTATACATTTTGCTAAGAAAAGCACATCCTAAAATTTCTCATAAAATTTATAAAAATTTTACATGGTTAGTACTGGTTTAAATGAGATAATTAAAAATTATTATAACACGAAACATTATTTATCGGATTTCAATGTCTTTCCATTTAATTAAAGATGAAAATCTGATTTTAGTTTTGTTCCAGGGTTTTTGTTTTTTAATATTAATTTTAAAACTATTAAAAATACTTATTTAAAAAATAATATAACTTTTAAAAAATCATATTTTCAAATTTGCCGAAACAAAATTAATGTAAAAAAGTCAAAAATGACATGTTTCAAGATTGTACTTATTTTCTTTTCTTAACTTTTAATAATTTAAAGGCAAGAAATAGTGAGAAAAAATTCATTAAGCAGAAAAACGAAGGGTACTATTTAAATGTCCGTCAGTTATTTAAAAGATGTTTTTCCTAAGATGCACATTAAGTCTTTTTTATAAATTTAGCTCTCACAACTTCAGGCTTTTTATTGTCCTGGAGAGGCTGTTAAAAAAATCTTTATTCTGGGCACTGGCCGGTCCAGGACCGAGAAATCGACCGAGACCAGGACATCGTCAATTCTCAAGATATAAGATCCAATTGAAGTTTTGATAGATCTTCTTTAATAGTACTTACTACAACTTTTATACTGGCAAGTTTTTGATAGGACCAACTCTTACCTCAAAATAAATAAATAAATAAAGTAAAATAAAATAAAAATTAAAAATTAAAACAAACAGGAGTGGGGGTGGCAGGTCGAAGGAGAGAAATATTCATAACTTTCGTAAATTCACAGGATATCAATCCCGCTTAAATTTATTATAATTTTTTTTATACTATCTGCAAGTTTTATACTGACAATTTTTTGACCAAATCTTACAGCAAACACAAATTAAGAATATATAGCAGTTAAAAAAAAATAATTATCGTATTAACATGATTCTGATAAAAACAGCTCTTACCGAAAAATGAAAATATTAATAAAAACGGTCAGATAAAATTGTTAAACTGAGTTTATTTCTATTTTCATTTAATTTTCGGTGGTGAAAGTTACAGATAGCTTAAAAATCTACCTGCGTCAGTACGCCGAGGTGGCAGCGATTTTTTTCGTATATACTGACAAACATTTGTCAGCATAACCGAAAGTACCATGAACTAAATTTCAAGTTATAAGACTCCAAAAGACAATTTATTGTTTGATCAATTCATAATCTCTTAGCTTGCTTTTGTCAAATATAAAAATCAACCCAAATGTTCTTAAGTGTTACAAGTCACATGAAAGTTACTTTTCCTTCAAAACTTTTATTTTGTGGGCGAGCAAAAACAATTTTCCCACCAATAATCCAATAAAAACACTACTTTCCTCGGGAAGTAATCTTACTTCACTTCAATTCTTTAGACAATTCTGCTCAATTCTTTTGACAATAATAGTTCTCCTCACCTAGCTAAATCCTCTCAGACACAACACAATCAAGCATCCTTGCTGTATATTTTATTGATAGATCTGTTCATAAAAATTATCGGAAATCGCAACTAATCCAGACTTTATCTTTTTTATAAACCACCACTTTCTCACGCAATATTCTCTTAGCCTCCACCTTAACACGTAACAAAGTTGTTTGTTTTTTCGATTTTATTTCATACCACCATCCCCTGCGTGACTTTCTCTGCAGCTTTGCGTGATATGGTATCACAGATTTTTGGCAGATGTGTTGCTCATCAACTTTTCTCACAGCCACCAAAACGTTATTCTCCCAGCTACCAGGATGCGATAGGTATCCCCATCTAGATGCTTTCTTTGTAGTCGATTCCATGTTGGATCTTAAATGCTAAGATACTTAACGTGAGAAAAGATAAAGAAATAGGAATTTTTCTTCTAGAAATAAATACATTCTTTTGTAGGCAAACGCAATTTCGAAATTAGTTTATTCTGAAAAATATAAGAGATACAGGCGTAAATTTTGCTGCTTTTAATTTTTCTAGAAATTTTCAAGCGAGATGTATTATTCTGATCTCTTATTGACATCACTAAAAATAAAAACAATTGTAAATACCAAAGAAACTGTCTTGACAGTTTTTTGTGGATACGAGTAATAAAACTTTTTAATTTTGAAATTAATTTGATTTCCAATATTCTTCAAAATTCTTCTATTGTGGATACATTGTAACAGACCGGGAGGCGGCAGCACAACAATCACTTCATCGAGTTCACTTCAGCTGCATAACTGAAATTATATGCAATTGTAATAGAAAATTGTTATTTTTAATGTTAATGTCAATGCTGTCAATTCTATATATTTTTCAGTTAAATATGTTTGGTGAAAAAAAAAAATACTAGCGAGACTTCATAACATCCAAAAAATCGGTTTTCTGGGTAGAGAGAACTGATTAATGCACTTTAAAAGCTACTCGGAAACGCTTATGAAAATTAAGGACAGGTTATAAAAATTTTTTTTATTAATTCTTAATTAAATTTCAAAGATAAATACTTTTGTGATATTTCTAAAGATAAAGGAACGCTTTTCGGAATCTTGGGTGACTAGGAAGTGGTTATGTAATACTATCGTTCCTGAGTAGAATACATTTTTGTAAATAAAAAAATATGCGGTTTTTTTTTTTTTTTTTTTTTTTTTTATATATGTATTTTCATTATAAAATATTCTAAATTTCATAATTTTATGACCAAAGGGCAATAATTGCATTGTTATACTTCTAATTTTCACGATTTTATGATCAATGGGTGATAGTTCCATTATTATACCATTAAATTACATTATTTTATGACCTATGGGTGATAATTGGGTTATTAGGCTTTAAAAATCCTTCTTGAAGCTTTAGAAATATTTTTTAAAAAGCGATAAGACAAAAAAGCAACCATTTTAGCTGCTTTGGACAGGTAGCAAGGTATGCATACTATACTATCACTATAAGATAGAAATAAATCCATGCTCTGCGTTATTTCTAATTTTTAAACGCGATACCTTTTCTAAGAAAACTCTTGTATTCAAACTATAACCAGCAATAATATGATGATTTATAGTTTCTTAAAAATCTACTCAGATGAATGATTAGCATACTAGCACCAAAATAAGGAATTCAGTCTCGAATTTCACAGGTTCGATACAAACGCCGTCTCATCTGTTTTTTTTTTGTATGAAAATTTAAGATCAAGTAAGCATTTTTGTAACAAGTCCTTTGAAAATTCATCCAATATTCTAAATTATTAAAAACAGCTTAATAAAACCTTCCTTAATATATGAAATTTTGAGATAATTTGTTGAAATTTCTACCACTTTAACCTTTTGGCAATTTTTTCTACTTTCATTAACAAATTTATTTGATATCTATATATCGGTCTAATAATGGGGAAAATAGTAAAAAAAAAAAAAAAAAAAAATTCAAATTTTCAACTAAAATTTGATATTTTATGGTGTGTACCCAATATACACAATTAGGGTTTTCAAATATTGTATTGCTATATTTTAAAATTAAATGGGATTAAATTAATTGATTTTATAAACTCAACATTCTGCAACTTTTTTTTATATTGATATTTTTAAGTATTCAGTAAAAATAATAAAAGTAAATTTTACTGATCAATTTTTCTTTCCGAAAAACAAAATTTTTGCCAAATGCAGCCATATGACATGGACAAAATAAGTGTTATTTCATTCTTTGTACTGTTCTTGATCAGTTAGAGTGATCCTATTGGCCAAATTCATAGCACATAATGAGAATTATGGTGTTTTTAGGGATGTGTCAGATGAGGCACACGGTGCAATGATGAGTTAGTTAATGGTGATTGGCCCTTTAAACTACAGTAGAAAATTAGAACAGTTCGTTTCTTAGTCGCGCAAAAAAGGCATTTAAGGGTGTATTCGAAAAAAAAGTAGAAATATGAAACTTGCTGAGGGAATTTTTGAAGAGACGTATAAGGTGCCGTGGGATGTCATTTTGCGCTCAGTTCATTAGAATTTGATTTAAAAACAATTACCTTCTCAGTATGATTGTTTTTTTAGTTCTCTGATCTCCCGCATCGGAAAATTCGGCTCAAAAGGCCAAATTTGGCTTTTTTGTAATATTTTCTGCATTTATAAAAAATTTGTCAGACACGACACCTTACAAAATTTCTAAATAAGAGAATCTGCGAATTTGATGCGTTTGAGAGAAAAAGTGAGTTAAAAAATAAATTGGAAAATAAGCAGTTTGAATCGAAATACACCCTTAAATTTCATGCATTTACGTAGAAAATGAGTGCAAATACGACAGAAAATTTTACCGTGATAACAGAAGTGAAAAATGAATACTATTAGTAGAATATTTTTTTAAACAACTTCCAACAAAAAATTTTGTGTGTTTGTATACATACTTTCATATGCCATTTTCACGCATAGTTTTTCAATTGATTTGATCGAATTTACGAAATTCTTTATATTATCGTTTTGGTGATCATTCCGTTTCGTTTACATCAGGATTCAAAAATACTTTTCATCAGAAAATTTTATGTGTGTCCGCCTGATTTCTGAACCAAAAAATAAAAGTATGAAAGAAACCTAAAATATTTTACTGTTACGGAAAATGGCTTATCGTTTTTACTTGTATAGTTTTTGAAAACTATACTGAACTCCGTTCCTTCGGCCGCAGAGATTATTCTCCCTGCAATGTTAGAATCGGCTTGGCATTCTGCCAACAAAGGTCTAACTCTGTTGGTCTTACGGTAGCTTGGCAATTTGGTGAAATTCTTATTATGTGTAAATGTAAAGCAATATTCGGAAGATTCTTTTGCCAAAATTGGCGAGGGCAGTCTTTTCTTATGAATAAGTGAAAGTTTTTCTGAGAATTTTAGTATATAGTTTCAAAATAAATCCATTAAATCAATATATTATTATCTAAGATGATACTTTATAACTTACTACTAAGAAAATTAAAATATTTTTACATTGGCGTCCAAGAAAATCGATGCTCTTTTTCATGAAAAAGTTTAACATACTTTATACCAAAGCGTAAGGGTCTGAAAAAACGAAAACCTACAGCATTGTACTGTTACGGAAGACGAATGATCGTTTTTACATAGCGTTCACTGCATCTCAGATACTGTCATTCTTGGCCCACGTTCACAATTTGTCTCTAGAAACCAGAATTTATTAGGTGAGAAATTTTTCACAGTAGCACGTCAGAATTGTGAGCAGAAAATCGTAGTCTTCATTAATCTGTAGTTACTTTTCAGTTAAACATCTCTGACAACAGGAAAAAGGAAGCGACAGAAATCTTCCGGCTTGACAGAAGTTGGGAATGAAGTACTTTTTAAAACTAATGACTGTCCAAAGGACTTGCTTCTCGAGAGCTTTTTTCCCCGAACTCAAATCAAGAAATTTTCGGGAAAGTCTTTGTATGCCGTTGACATTCTAAAGTCAAACTACTCCAAATCTCCAAAACTGGCAAATTTTAGGATTGCTAACTAATTTTAAAATTCCAAATGAAAAACGGAATAGTATTCGAATATACACATCAAACTTTTGCTAAAAATAATTAACAGGATATTATAAAATATATAAATAAGATTGTGATTAGTAAAAGTAAAACGAATTTCGACTTTTAAAATTATCAATAATAAGGTATTTCTTAAATTTTATTTGCGTATCTGTTGAGATGATATACATTTAGCTTAGCTTTCTGATTCTTTTGGATACTTATGGAGTATATGGGACACTTCTTATGCACTGTAAAGAAAAGAAAAAATCCTGTAAAATTACTCAATTTTTCTAGGAAACTGGGATTTCAAGAACTTTTTATGTAACGTTAGCAGCAAAAATTCATGTAACCGATTATGATGCTACATGATTGTTTGCTGTTACCGTTACATATAAAATTTCTTGAAATCCCAGTTTCCAAGAAAAATTTTAATGATTTTACAGATTTTTTTTTCTTACAGTGTGGGGGCCATGAGTAAGAACTGGTTTTTAAAGATCCAATTACTACAGAAAGGAGTTTAATTAATCTTGTTCATGTTGCATGTACTCACCACGCTGTTGCGACGTGCATACTGTGCATGTGCAGCCAGCTATTCCGGAGCATGCAAGAATGCCTCCATATGCTCAGTGGACATTTGGAAATACATAAACATATACTATACATACATAGTACTACATAAATATATACAAGCATCGATGTTCAAGTGATCATAGAAGATTTTTTTTTTTCCCAGATCATAGTTTTCTTTCGAACTATAAATATTAAAAGAGTAGTTTTTCGAGCATATGTTAATGTTAGGCTGTCTTTATGATACATCCTTTATATCAAATATATTATCTATAGGAAGCGCATAAAGCAGTTTTGATGCAGGTTTCCTTGTTCCTGTTCATTCCTACCATCAATGTTCTTCTGTATATTTTTGGAAAGGAGATTACTTGGAACATTATTAGTTGTTTGGCTTGTATAAGTTATGTAGGTTGAATTTCATAACAACAATACTGGTAGATTAAGAATGCCATTTTAAAAACATATATTCAAGGTTAGAATAGCACAGTGAGATTTACTCCAACAGGGCGAAAAATGTCCAGGGCAGGGACCCAAACCTAATATCTTGGCTCTTGACTTGCCGAGCCAATGCTTTATTATAGTTATCCAGACGATACCTGATTGACATAATTCACTCTTTTTATTGGATACGACAGCGAATTGCAGCGCTAGTTTCATTCATTCGAGCTATAACAATAGCATATGCATGATGAAGATGTGTGTGATAGCTTCGATAAATGAAATTATAGTACTATTTAGCCGTAACCAACTTGGATTACCTATGCATTACCTAAGGAAGGAATACGGGAATGAAAAAGTCATTGCAGTTCATCAAAATTTCAATGTATGGTTCAACATTTAACCAATTCATAGTTCAACATTTCACCATTTTACGGTTAAACCTTTCACCAATTTTTGGTTCAACTTTTGACAAATTTATAGTTCTATGTTTCATCAATTTAGGATTCAATGTTTTACTGATTTGTGGTTCATCGTTTCATCGATTTATAGTTTAACGTTTTACCAGCTGATAATTCCTTCTTAGAACCAAATGTTGGAATACTGTTTCGCCATCTTATGGTAGAGGCTACTACAGCACCAAAACTTGGTTAAGTGTTCTACTTTTTGTGTGTGTGTGTGTGTGAGTGTGTTTTTTATGACAGCGTAAGAACAAGGTCTTAAAAACGCCAGAAATAAAACAAACCATTTTTTTTTTCTAATTTCTTAATTTCTGCGAATGATACACAGAATGCTATTTAGAAAAAGTGTAATCAACTTAAAATAAAAAGAAACTTAGAAAAACTTTTCTCTGTCACCAAAATAAAATTCTACTAAGAAGATGAATGATACGCCTTTCCACGCCAATGTCTTGTCACACTTAAGGCGCATGAATCACATGCATAAAACTCTATATTTAAGTCGCAGATGTGCACTGCCCTTGTTGTGAGATGCCGTCAAAAAGCCAACACCTGAAAGATTTACGAGTTAAAAGTCTCGGGAAAATAGTGGAGCGCTGCCAAATTCCAGTGAAGTCTGGATATCGGCGCTATAAGAAGGACACAGTTTATTTGGAATAGCAATTACGCGGAGAGTAAAGTCCTTCTGGCATTTGCATTAAAAATGACGAGGTATATATTTTTTTTACTTATACTGAATTCAGTTCAACAGTTAATAATTTGCAGAGTATGGTGTTGAAGCAACCATGCGAGAAGCATGTTAGAAATTAGTTATATAAATATTTGTTGCCATAAATTTCAGTTGAAATGTTCTGAAGATGCAAACGTTAAATCAACAACTAGGGAAATGTAACAAATGGCGAAAGGCTGCATGCAGATTTGTAAGATTTCGTTTCCTGAATAGCTAATTTATCTTCGAAATGTGGCAGTGATTTAAATGTGGAATTTCCGAAAAATATTATTTCTTTCTCTTGACTAATGTACCATAAGTTAAAATATTTAGTCTATTAGAAAAAAGAAATCAGAGAAATAATATAATGACGTAGAACAAGATTATCTTTCAAGAAGAGATTTTACATCCTGAAAACACCGAGAAAGAAAATAATGGATTTCGATAATCATTTATGTGTAATAACTCTTCTTTTTATATGTATATATGTATGAAAAACAAGAAAATCAATTATCAAGCATAGATCATATGATAATATAATTTGAATATTGTGATATCTCTGGGATATCAGCATAACCATTCGACATCACTCAATGAACAAATTTAAAAGCACAGTTTTATTTAGTGAAAGAAGGAACGCCCTGCTCAGTAAAAAACACTATTGAGTTTTTAAGATATCATTTTTAAATAGATAGATTATAGATAGATTGTTATAGATTATTTTATTTCTGTTATTTTATTTTGTTTATGTCTGTAATGTTTAAAATCGATATTTGCCACATTCATTATCTTGAAACGAATAATAAAAGATATTTCTTTTCAAAATATTTGAAATAGCGCAAACAGTGTAGCACGCCCAGCGTACGCTGGCAAAGGCAGTGGGGCCCTCTTCTCTAAATTTGTCTGAATAAATTTTCGTTTAAAAGTATAAAATCATAGAAATTAAAATGAGTGTGTTGCTAAAGGCAGTCGGGACAACAACTTTCGGTTCTTTTAGAAATATATTCATTTTAAAAATATATAATTATTCAACACTGATTTTACATATATTTATGTACATAATACTTACGTACCTAAGCAATGCCTGGCAGTCATCTGGTACAAAAATAAATAAATAGAAAAATAAAATTGAAATAAAAAAATACTTGTTGTATTGTTCGGCTACAAACCCTTGAAATCTGCTTGAAGAGTTCTGAAACCTCTTGTATAAAGGGTTTTGGACAAATATGTAAAGGTATTTTCCATAATACTTTATTAATTTGAAGATGATAAGGCTGCTGGTCACTCATTTTTCGAATTCCCCTTAGTAATGTTAAGCACATGGACGTTTGATGCCTTTTTATATTCAAAATATCTCCTCAGGATAAATTAATATTTTTAACTTCTTCTTTCATTGCTCTCTTTTTTTAACCATATCTATTTTTTATCTAAGTTTTCAAAATATCTATAAAAGCTATGCATAATTTTTTATCAAGTATTAAAATTTTATTCCCTCTTTGTCAGTTTTTAAAACATAAAACATTAAATTAAGCAAAAATTTTAGAGAACTAAGAAAAAAATTGACGTCCTTTAAGAAGAAAACACAGAGAAAAAAAGTTAAAAATAATAATTTCACGAGAAGATATTTTGAATATAACAATGCATGAAAAACTCATAGACTCAAAATTGCAGAGGAGAATTTGGAAAATGATTGACCAGCAGTCTTAGGGCCTGTACCTGAATGATTGATCATTCAAACGATTAAAAAAGATTTTAACATATTGACACATTTAAAATACAATTGACCTATAAAGAAGCTACTCGAAAAATTCATCTAAATATACACTGTAAAATAAATCTGTAAATTACCAAAAGTTTTCTAGGAAATTGGGATTCCTACAACGTTTTATGTAATGGTAACAGTAAAAATTCATGTAACAGATACAGATTTGCACTGAAAATCAAAAAATCTGTAAGATTATAAAGAATTTTTTAGGAAACTGGGATTCTAAGAATTTTTCATTTAGCTGCAACCCAGGTTAAAGAAAAAAAATTTGTTGTAAGGTAAATGTAATTTTAGTAGACTCATTTGTAATGTTACAGATTTCTGTAACTTTACAAAAATTAGTTTTGTAGATTTACATTTTTTCTTGTACAGTGTGCAGATAAGGTGTTATTAACTATACAGAGTTCTGCAACTTTACATCTGTAGGACTGCAGACTTTTTTTTTTTTTTTACAGTGTATATAGAAAATACAAAGCACATAAATCCCAGCTGTGTAATTTTTGTTTGTAAATGAATCATGCGATCAAGTTAAAATTAACAGGGAGCAAGAAGAACATTTGAAGTGAAAATTTGTCGGAAATTTGTCAAAATAATTTTAATTTTAATTTTAACTTTCTACATTATTGAACTTCATTTATCTACCTATTGTAAAAAAAGGCAATTTTTTTTAATTTTTCTTACACGAGAAACTTCTTGGATACTTAATAATAAACATCATTTTTAGGATGATTATAACGAGTCATATATTACGTACGCCGTGCATTATACATTAATATTCTTAGACCAATGATAAAAAATAGTAGTTTATACATATAAATTTTCAACGGTTTAAAATGTGCATTGTTATTTGATGGAGTTAATTAGACTGACTTCTGATCTCCTCATAATACGTACGACATGGATTAAACATTAATATTCCTGGACCCAACGTAAACAAATATTAAATGAAATTTCAGTTTTACAATTCTCGGAATTGCAAATTTTTAAACTTCTAAACATCACATATTTTAAATTTTTGCACTGTTGCATAGAGATAAAAATGCACTTTTAACTGAAATTTGTTTGAAAATTTTATCAATTTTTTTTAAAATTATTATTATTTTTTTTAAGTTTTTATTACTTTTCTTGTCATCGTGGCAACAGAAGAATACCGTTTTTTAACATTAAATATGAACCAATCACAAAACGAATTAAATGAAATAAGTTGTGGAATTCAACCAATAAAATAATTCAAATTTTGTAGTTCTCTATCGACGACCGTAACAATTTTCCAAAATGTTAAAAATAATAAAAAATAACAAAATTGTAATTTAACAAATTGCAACGACTATGTGGAAATTATATTTCAAAAGACTCAAATTTTAAAAATTTATAAATAAATTCTACATTTAAATTAATAATAATAATAAACATCATTTTTAGAATGATTATAACGAGTCATATATTACGTACACCATGCATTAAACATTAATATTCCTAGACCAATGATAAAAAAGCAATAGTTAATAGGCATACAAATTTAACTGCTTAAAATGGGCATTTTTATTTGACGGAATTAATAAGACTGATTTCATAACGCCTCATATTACTTACGACATGTATTAAACATTAATAACTCTGAACCCATCATGAACAAATTTTAAATTTTAAATATCAGTTTTGCAATTTTCGGAACTGCAAATTTTTAAACTTCTAAACGTCGCACATTTTTAATTTTTACAACGTTGCGTAGAGAAAAAAGTGCACTTTTAAATTAAATTTCATTGAAATCTTTATCACAATTTGTTTTCGAATTATAATTATTTTTTAAAGTTTTTATTACTTTTTTGTCAATGTGGCAACAGAAGTATACAATTTTTTAACATTAAACATGGAAAAATCAGTAAACATGTCATCGTGGCAACAGAAGTATTCCAGTTTTTTGGATTTTAAACATGAACCAATCAGAAAACGAATAAAATAAATAAGTTGCGGAATTCAACCAATAAAAAGATTCAGATATGCTTCAGATTTCCCAGTTCTGTATCGAGGAGAACAACTATTTTCCAAATAGTTAATAAATAACTTTTGAAATTTTTTCGAATTGCATCATTTGTCTTCCAGGTGACCAAAGTGACGCATAAAATAAATAAATAAACAAAATAAATAAATAAATAAACAAAATAAATTAAAATAAATAAACAAACAATAATAATGTCTATGTATATTAGAAACTTTTGTTGACGAATTATTTCCTGTAAGCTTCATTTGCTGAGAATAACAGTATTTCAACGCAAGACGTCAATATTTGTAGCCTAAAACTTGATTTTTTTTTTAAAAAAATTTTGTAAATATAGTTTCACTGACAAAAAATGGTGTTTTATTCGATGAGTTATATTTTGACTGAAAACTAAAAAAAGTCCTAAGTAAATACCATCGTCTTTTTAGGTGCGTTCGTAATTATATAATACGTAGCACCTATAGTTGTCGTTCAGTCCGTCCGTCTGTCCGTCCGCATATAACAACGCAAAAACTACCCAACCGAATCGTTTGAAATTTAAAATACATAATTATTACATAATTTTGTCGAGTCATTTCAAATTTTATGAAAATCGGATGCATAGATCAATTACAGGGGCAATCAAAAGTATTCCATTACATTACGGTCAATGGGGAAAAAAGTTTCAAATGCATTTTAATCGTTTGAAATTTAAAATACGCAATTATTACATAATTCTGTCGAGTTATTTCAAATATTTTGATAATCGTGTGCATAGATCAATTACAGGGGGAATCAAAAGTATTCAATTACATTATGGTCAATTAGGAAAAAGTTTCAAATATATTCTATACGTTTGAAATTTAAAATACATAATTATTACATAATTTTGTCGAGTTATTTCAAATTATATGAAAATCGGATGCATAGATCAATTACAGGGGCAATCAAAAGTATTCCATTACATTACGGTCAATGAGGAAAAAAGTTTCAAATGCATTTTAATCGTTTGAAATTTATAATACGCAATTATTACATAATTCTGTCGAGTTATTTCAAATATTTTGATAATCGTGTGCATAGATCAATTACAGGGGCAATCAAAAGTATTCAATTACATTATGGTCAATTAGGAAAAAGTTTCAAATATATTCTATACGTTTGAAATTTAAAATACATAATTATTACATAATTTTGTCGAGTTATTTCAAATTATATGAAAATCGGATGCATAGATCAATTACAGGGGAAATCAAAAGTATTCCATTACATTACGGTCAATGGGGAAAAAAGTTTCAAATGCATTTTAATCGTTTGAAATTTATAATACGCAATTATTACATAATTCTGTCGAGTTATTTCAAATATTTTGATAATCGTGTGCATAGATCAATTACAGGCGCAATCAAAAGTATTCAGTTACATTATGGTCAATTAGGAAAAAGTTTCAAATATATTCTATACGTTTGAAATTTAAACTACATAATTATTACATAATTTTGTCGAGTTATTTCAAATTTTATGAAAATCGGATTTATAGATCAATTATAGGGACACTCAAAAGTATTCCGTTACATTACGGTCAATGGGGAAAATGTTTCAAATGCATTTTAATCGTGTTACACTCATACGAACTTAATAAAATTTATATGCAACTATAAAGTACATATTATAATATACATCATACATAATTTGTGGTACAAAGAACATTTGTTATTGATTTACAATTCCACACAAAAGTATTACATTATATAATGGTATAGGAAGAACATTGTTTGATGAGCGTTTTAATTGTAATTCACTATTTACAATTTTATGAGATTGACATATGAAAGTAATATTTTTAAAACTTCGTTATCGTACGAACGCACCTAATTTGCTACGCTTCACGTGCAATTTCCAACTTGTTTTTTTTTTTTTTTTAGTTTGAAATAAATATACCTAAAGGACAAAAAATTTTACAATTAACCTGAATAATGGTGAAAGCAGACAAAACTGAAATTTTAAAACAGCTATGGAAAATCTTAAAATTTGATAAACTTGAAATTTCCTATAAATAAATTATATAATTATGAAACTTCATGTTTCAGTTAATTACAATTCAATATCTATCGCAATGAATGATGAATTTAATGGGTCATAAACTGCATATTTCATCTTAGCTAGTGTTATATTTAATGTGCCTCATTAGCGTCATTTTGAAACGTAAATAGTAAATACAAGTTCACGTACAGGAGAACCTTTGCTGCAATTATTGTGACAAAGTGTTCTCCAAGAATATAATGGATCATAAATCAGGCAGCGAGACACCAAATTATCGCCGTAAAGAACGGGAGGCTGAATTTTGATCATCATTCTTTCATAATTGGTATGAAGATGAAATTGTCACTGTAAGGTAAAGCTTGGATTTATTATAAAACTTGAGTAAATTGCGCCTTTTAAGCATATTACAACAAAAATGTGCAAAAAATATTTATAATCTTTTTTTTTTCTTTTGTCTATCTGTCTGTTTATCCGTCCAACCTTTTTTTCTGTTTTATTCATGATAAAAAAAATACAATAAAACCTCTGTAAGGTGTGAAAGACGGAAATGCGTCTAACTTGGAACGAGTTTTAAGTCCCTGCGAATTCATCGATATAGAATAAAATTTATCTAAAGCGGAATATTATCTACTATGAAAAATTTTTCTCGGTCACGATCGATTCCGCCTTTGATAAAATTTACTGTATTGGGTTTGTGATAACTTTTGATTCCTGGTCTTTTCTTCGGGTTTCGTTTAATATGTCTTTTAAAACACTTTTCCTTAAATTAATAAAACAAAATTATTAATTTATAATTATTAAATTCATACACAAATGACTGCACCATTACATTTACAATTATTGATGTACAAATAATAATAATAATAAATAAATAAATAAAATTTGCCTTTCAAAATTGCCAAAAAAGGAATTTTCTTTTATTTAAATCCATCTGTAAATAAAGTACAATGACAAAAATCAAAACTTAAAAGTTATGGTTGATTCGGCACTACAATTGCTTGGTAGACGTTTGCTTTGCCACTGGGCCATCGGACCTTAGAGATATTTGCTGCATAATACTACATTTTTAAATTTTAAGACTATGTTTTCAAATCGGAAAAAAACGAATTCGCTTAAATAAAATGATTTAAGATTTTATTATTATTATTATTAATATTATTATTATTATTATTATTATTATTATTATTATTTTGGGAAAGACATGAGTATTCAACTCTATGTAAAACGAAATTCAAGTCTATAACTTAAATAGTTTCCATGACGGACAAACAGAGAAGTGAGACTATGAGAGTTTCGGGAGATGAATAAAACCCTAAAATTAAAGAATCTAAATCTTAGATGCATTGGAAGTTGGAAGTTCGTATACATTCAATCCCCTATCCAGAACAAACATATCCTTTACGTGCGGTAGAATATCTAATTAATTGCGTAGAAACAGAAATATACCTAAAAGACCTCTTATTTTTATTATTACAAATAGAATTAAATTTAGAGCTAATTCAACATTGCTCCAGTTCATAACTCAATAATTCTTTTATCCTCGACTGCCTCAATCCTGATGGTCAAAATCGTTACATATTTTATCAATGATTATAAGTTCGGATTGTTTTAACATAGCTGCCAATTTTTACGCTTTTCTAATATCACTAAAATTCAATTTTTTTTTAATTATTGCTTTCTTTATTGACAGATTTTGGCGCTTAAGTAAGGCAAAATTTACTATTACATTTTAGCGGTAAGAAATAAAAAAGCAAAAGTTCGTTTTTCAACCTGTTTCAGGGATTTATAAAATAGTATAAAGCTAAAATATAAAATAAAACAACAACGACAACAACAACAGCAACAAAGCATATGTATTTATATTGCTGTAGTGTCATTTTCTATCCTCCCCCCCCCCTCTTCACTGATAAGGTTCTTTTTTAGGAAGCCTTGAAAATTTTATCTCCTCAAAGTAGATAGAAATTTTGTGACTGCAATTATCTCATGTAGCAACTATTTTTTTTTTCCTTGATGAAAATAAAATAAGACAATCTTTTATTGTATTTAAACATGTATTCAACCCCCTTAGAACTTTTTTGTAAATGAAAATAAATTTAAGATATGAGATCGATTCTTTAATCGAAGGTGAATAGAAGTGAAGAGTTGAGTAAGACAGTCGGTGGTGGTTTTCAATTTTGGATGCGTAGGATGCCAGAAATGCATCTTAGTAAATATTTATTTCGTTTTGAGAAGTAATATGTATGGTTTTGTGGAAATATTGTTTTTTTTAAATAATAGTAATAGTGTACGTAGTTCTTTCCAAGCTCAAATATTGTATACATGGCATTTTGTATTTAAAAAGTTTCGCATATAAAAATTCAAGAGAGATATATTCCGTTATCGGTTGTCGTGATATTACGGTATTAAAAATGTATTCCATGCTCTATATGTGAAGTATAAGTTAAAAATTTGTTAGAAAGAAGTATTATAATATTTATCACAGATTAATTAAAAAGAGAAAAAATCAATAAAAAAGGCTGGTATAGTACTGACAGCTTAAGCCAAAAAGTCACAAGTTCAAATTCTAGCCTGGACATGTTTTCACTCAGTTGCGAAATTACATCTCAAATGATTTATTTACCAGTTAAACTAATTTTATTAAAATTAATCAAGTGCAATTAAAAAGAGACTTAAGTAAAAATGCTTTGCTGCTTATTTTCTCCAATTCTAAAGTGGAACTCTATTATTTTCCAGAATATAAACCATTTGATTTTTTTTTTAAATTTCGGCTTAACTTCTATAGAGTATTTCAATTTTTTTGCTTTAAAACTACACCTAATGACATCACCGATGCTGATTTCTATACGGAATAACGGTTGTTTTCATATAACTTTAAAAATGATATTAAAAAAAACTCGACAAAAGAATTGTTGTTTATTTAATAATTAAAATCGGAGTAAAACTAAAAGTAGAAAAAAAAGAAGAAGATGCTGCTAAATTACTAACCTATTGGATTAAACTGGTGAATCTAGATTGACGATTATTGCAGTCCTATTCTAAGGGACTAATGATTTTAGGATGACTTTATGTGAGCCTAAAATTACCACAACTGCACTCCTAAAAACATATAGACTTTGTAAAATCTTTTTCTGTGAATTATAATATCATTAGGGGGAACTGGGGCACATTGATACAGCTTTTTTCTAAGAATTTTTTTTATGTCGAGGAAGCAGAAATTTCAAGATTTTTTTTCCATGTGGTGTCAGTAAAACTTGTGTAGTGTGTTATAAAAATGTACAATCGTTGTTTTATATATTATTTTTGCATGTAATTTTTAAAAAATCAAAAAAAGTCATTCGTATCAATGTATTCCATCCCCGGGGCAGATTGATACACCTCTTGGGGCACTTTGATAATGGAAAAATGGAGACAAAATGACACCAATGCATATTTTTCATAGAAAAATAGTTAGCACACCATTTTATATTTATTTATAGAAATCGAATTGCCCACAATTTATTCGTAAGCAATATTTAAGCAATTAAAATGAAATGTATAATGACCTGATGTTCTGGCTGTTCCTTGTTTGATTGTTGGCTGTGGTAACTTTGTCATTTCAAGCACTTTAACCCAAAAATTATCTTTTTTCTTATGAAAGATGAAAAAATAACAAGTTTATCTGTTTATAAATTAGTTTATAAACAGAAAATAAAGAATAATTGTATTAAAAATTCTGTTTATAATATAATTATCCTGTGCTTGTTCTGGAGCTTGTTTCTCTTGCTTAACATTTCTCATGCCGAAAATACTTTTTTTCTCCGGAGAATCGATATAAATTTGAGATTTTCCAGGCTGCCGTCCTTTTCTTTTCTTAGTTCTACTTGCACTAGATGTTGGGTAAGTTCGTACTTCTTGTGTTTGCAAAAATACTATAAATTGTTCTAATATAAAGAAATTAGAGCTATTTCTCTTCAATAAAAACTAATATTAGAAATTTTTGGGGGGAAATGGTTGGATTAAGGAGTGTATGGTAAATAAAATAATAAAAAGTAATGGAAAAATGAACTAAAAAAGGATTTAGGTTGTATCAATGTGCCCCGACATAGAGTGTATCAATGTGCCCCATACAGCCATTTTGAATAAAATGAGTCTCAAATCCAACTCTTCATAATTTACCTAACAATAAAGAATGAGGAAGTGGTAAAGAGTTGCTTTGCTTGCCAAGGAGAGTATTATTTTCGGTTGAAAATACTGGAACAGTTGTATAATACCATTGCAATTGTACAGCTCAAATTTACTTTTGACCTACAAAAACAATAAATCACCCGTCCCATTTCATCAAACTACTGAGTCATTTCAAAAATTTCTGTATGTAGTTGAGTGCACTAGCATCACCTTTTGGAGCTGTTGTGAAACTTCCTGTAATGACCCTGTGAGCAGTAGAGGGGGTGTATCAATGTGCCTCATGTATCAATATACCCCAGTTCCCCCTATATATCAGTGAAATTAACGAACGTATATGTATAATACTATTAATATTACGATTATCAGGTTATTTAGACAATATTAACAGTATCTCACGCATATATACATTTTAATTAACTATTATTATTATTACAAAAAAAAAAAAAAATAAAAAAAAAAATAAATAAAAAATAAAAAAAAATTCAACCAGTTAATCTTAGTCAAATGTTTTGAACCAACTGAAATACTCTGAAAAACTTAAAAAGAGTGGATTTTCAAGAGAAAGGAAAATACATTTTAGGCTGCTCTAAAACTCAAACTGTCAGTACCAAACTCATTTCTGAACTAATTTTTATTTGTAAGCATATAACATTGAAAGTTGTTTTTATTCAGAAAATATGAAATTGAATTTTCCCCTTTACCGTAAAAGAAAATGATTTTTCAGAAAATGGTGTCGAAATTGGTTTTTTGAACGAAATTATAGATTTCGACAAATAGAAAAAGCTTACCATAAGACAGAAACTGGTTATAAGTCAATATGGAATACAGTTATCGAAAATTAAAAAATGCTTTCAAATTTTTCCGATGGCCATCCTGCAAATCTCATGACTTTATGTTTAACAATAAGTTCGTGAATCTGCCAGAAAATTTCTCGGTATTGAATAAGATAAATTACATATTTGAGAACCTTCTTAAACAATGGAAAATATAATCTTAGACAAGGAGAAAAAGACAATTCCAATAATTACAGGTACAGAGAAAAGAGAGTGTGGCAAAAAAAGCAATCTCTCATAAATCTAGCATAGGTCTACTTTCTGTATTTATAGTCTTTTATAAGTACTGTTTCAGTATTAGTGGGGCCGTTCCGTGAGTGATGTATTTTCCAGTCTCCGCTACTAATTGACATCTTGAAGCGGGATTGTTCCAAGATCTCGCAGAGTGTTTGCCGCAATATTATTGGCTTTCAGTGGGATTCGTCGAAAATCCTTCCGAAATATATTTACACTTGCACTTCAGGAAAGATCTTATAGTCTTCGATATTAATTGATTGAAGTATACATTCTATGGCCAAAGGTAATGTATAGGCAACTAAATGTATAGGCAACTTGAAATTATAGACTTTTTTTTTTTTTTTTTTTTTTTTTTAATATCAAGAAAAATACATGGGGAATTATTCTGAAACACCAGGTGTGTGAGCAGAATAATGCAGGTGATATATTTCCGCGAAGATTTTTTCCCTTAAATGCCATAGGAGACCGTCAACAAAATTGAAAAAGAACGAAAATCTTTTTGATAACTCTGTCAAAACTAATGTAGCAAAAGTGTTAAAACTGCAGGTTATGATTAAGTGGCTTATTGTAATAAACTGCGTACATTTTTATGAGGATAGCATGTATACTCGTTTAGAAATTAAGGTTTTTATAAAAACAGTCCCAAATTTTCTATGTTTTTTTTTTTATAATTTTCAGAGTTCGTAGTGTAAAAAAGGTGTTCTTTTCAGAAAATATGACAAATAGCATTGTACAAAATACTCTGCAATCAGAACTAGAATATAATAAAAAAAAGTGTGAAAAATGAGCAGGTTTACTAACTAATGTTTCACTGCACATGCGTGAACGCAATAAAAATATGATTTACATAATGTGTTAGCTAAATGTATAGAGCAACTTAGAATAAGTTCAAAATTCACTGTTCCCAAAAGGATCCAAAAAGATCAGGGACTATATCCAAATATAGCAGTGGGTGCTATATTGTGCATGCTATATTGGCAGTAATCAATGGATATATGGATATAGTCCCTCATATTTTTGCTTAATTTTGTGAATAACGGATTTTGAGCTTATTCAATAGACGAACACTTTCAGAATTTTCAAGTTATATGTCAGAGATTTTCACAAAAGTTGCTCTATACATTTAGCTAACATATTATGTAAATTATATTTTGATTGCTTTCACACATGCGCAGTAAAACATTATTTAGTAAACCTGCTCATTTTTCCTATAATTTTTATTTTTCTTTACTTCTGATTACAAAGCATTGTGTTGTGATGTTGTTTGTCAAATTTTCTGAAAAGAACACTTTTATATATTAAGAACTCTGCAAATTGTAAGCATAAAACTTGAGTCAAATTTTGAACTGTTTTAAAAAAAATACTGAATTTCTCTTCGAGTATACATGCTATCTTCATAAAAATGAACACAGTTTATTACAATAAGCCACTTAAACATAATCTGTAGTTTGAACGCTTTTCTTACATTAATTTTGACAGGGTTATCCAAAAGATGTTCTTTCTTTTTCAATTTGTTGACGGTCCTCTATGGGATTTTGAGAAAAAAATCTTCGCTAAAACATATGAGTGTACTATTTTGTTTACATATCTGGAGTTTCTGAATAATATCTCATTTATTTGTCGAGATATTTAGTAAAACGTCTAAAATCGCAAGTGACAGGTCACCTTTGATCATATAGTCTATATAGATGGAAACGCCCAGTAACTGACACGTTAAGGATGCTTCCTCCTACAAAATTTTAAATACATTTTATACTTATTTTCTTTTTGAAAGAATTGTAGGGTTTCATTAAAAAAATACTGCTGACAAAATTTTCCAAAATAATACATCGTATTATTAAAAATTATATATTTTATAAATATGATCAATAACTCCAGTTACTGACACCAGCCCAATTTTGAAAAACAAATAACTGATGCAAAGTAAATCAAAGGCTGAAACTGCACTAGCAAAAATTTTTTAAAAGTTACTTTATATTTCAAGTAATTTATGCATTAAAAATACTTTAATTTTTAATATAAAAATATTTAATGATAATTACGTTTATATAAGTTTATGTAAATTTTTAATAATATATACAGGGTGTCCAGAAAATAAGACCCTAATTTAAAAATTAAATATATCTTAAAAACAAAGATCGATAGAATTATGCGGTAAACGGTTTGTTTATTAGATAAGCCGTAAAAATGTTAACAGAAGTTTCAAACAGTGAATTTTATTTTGTAAAGATTGTGTTCTGATTGCAATGAATGTTTGATTTGACATTTATCTTGTTTCAGATTGCTTCCAGAGAATGGGTTTTTTGGTGACCAGTGCCTTATTTTAACAATTTTTTAAACTAAATTTTTGGAATTTCAGAAATTCTAAAAATTTAATTCCAGAAATCGTTAAAATATGGCACTGTACGCGGAAAAACACATTTTCTGCAAGCAATCTAAAAAAAAAATGTCAAATCAAGAATCCTTTGCAATCAGTAAACAGCCTTTAAAAACTATTCACCATCCGAAACTTCTGTATAACATTTTTATTATTTACCTAATAAACAAACCGTTTACTGCATTATTCTATCGTTCTTTATTTTTGAGAAATATAATTTTGAATTCAGGGTCTTATTTCCCTGTATGTTTTTCAACTTAAACGAAAAGTAAAAAAAAAAAAAAATAAAAAAAAAATAAAAAATAAATAAAAAAAAAAAAATAAAAAAAGAAACATTTCTAATAATTAAGTTAGCCTGACTGTGCAGAAAAATGAAAAGGCTCATTAATCTAGAAAAGTTCTACTTTTCTACTTATAGATTTGTAGATTTGAGAAGGTATTAGTGGGGTTGTACAGCGAATGATGTATTTTCCAATACCCGTTACTAATTGACATCTTGTTGTAGGATTTTTCCAAGCCACCGCAGAAAATCTCCCGCAATATTTATTGTTTACTTTGAAAAAAGTTGCTTGAAGATATTTTGTAAATATTTACACATCAATTTCACGAAAGTTAATTTGATTGAAATATCTATTGCGTAAATTGTTAGATAAATATTAAAAATGGATAACATCCGCCTGATATTTATTTATCTTACTTAAATGATATTTCCAAATACTAATTCGTAAAAAGTATTTAATCTCCAGTTCAGAGTCATTCATTTTAAATAAATTTAAATGATTTTTAAAATCGAAAGAGCTTTAGAACTGAGAAGAAAAATCTATTCAAGGGGGTACGAAACACATTTTAAAATAATTTTTATTTATTGAGTTAAAATTTTGAATTTTTTTGTGATGATTAACCGTATAATTTATATACAAAATCACATGATAAAACTTCTCATATTTTTTTTATTAAAAATTTATTCAAAAAGTCGGGTAATTTAAAATTGTATTACTCAAAATATTATTAGAATTTAATTATTTTTCACTGTTAAAAGCAGACTTATCTAAATTTTAATTTTTATTCAGCATTTTCAAAAATATTAGTTTAAAAAAATTTAAAAAAATTTAAAGTAAGAATTTGAAAAAAAAGAAAAAAAATCCGTAACTTTTATTTAAAAAATCATATTTGCACAAAAATCAATTTTTTTTTTTTGAAAGAATTTGAAATAAAAATTATGTAACTTTTATTTAAAAAATAATATTTTCAGAAGTAAATAATTTTTTCAAATTTGCTAATCAAAAAACGCATGTTTCAAGTTTGAAACATTATTCTTTAACGGTTCTTAAGTAATAACAATTTACATTTGAGAAATTGTGAAATCCATCATTAAGAAAAACGCTTTTTCTCAAAAAGTCATTTCCATGTCAAACATTGCTTCAAAGCTAGATTTTGAATGCAACTCAAAACAAAAAAATTAATATTTTCTCTTCTATTTAAGATAGAAACATGATTTAAACATAATTTTAAACATAAAAAATTGAGAAGTTTTTATTTTAATTAGGGTTGATACATGTCTAAACCTTAAGTAGTGTCTTCACTATTAATTCATATCCTAATGTCGGACTTTTTAAAGATCCTGCAGGACGTCCCTTGTAATATTGTTGGCTTTGAATGAGATTCGCTGAAGAACCTTCTAAGATATTTACACACATATTTCTAAGAGAGCCTAATTTTGAATTGGTTAGGTTTTGTATAACTTGTCACCCAAACTAAGTATGATAAAATGCAACTGTAAAAATGAACTTAATTTTTTATTAACCTTAACTATGCTTGCGATTTGAAGGATATTTCAACCATTCATGTAGAGAATAATTTAATAATAATAATAATTATTATTATTATTTTATTTTTTTTTTGGCCAAAATTAAAAATTTTTTTTAAAATAAAAATGGGAATGTATTGTATTTGAGAGAACTTGGGGTTTATTTATTCTTCAGCTGTACCAAATGGTCTTCTGTCAGAGCTATCATCAACGCCGAAAATGATAAGTCACTTAAAATCGACTTGGCGCTTTAGGATGCATGGGCAAAACCCACCTGAAGATGGTAATAACACCTAACTATAGACATCCAAAAGCCTTTTATAATTTTCATTACTCTTTTTCCCTTTCATATCGGTCAATATTTTAAATTTCTTCTTTATTCAAAACGGCAAAAAAGGTATGATGTCCATATCTGTTGGACTCAGACTAGATTGACCATCTGAGTTTTCCGCTCGCATTAGCATATCTCGAACTGCAGTATCTTGGTTGTAACACCACCAAATAGCATATGGATAGCTTTCACATTAATCTGATGTCATGTTTGCCCAGTTGCATTAGAGTATCTAGAAAAATTAAGTTGGAAAAACTTATTTTTCTACTGAAAATCGCATTTTATTATAAGAATCGTAAATGCTTTCCTTTATGATAATAATGAAATATATATGCATATATATATTTCATTGTAACAAAATTAAATTGTAACAAATATAAATTGCAACAATATTAAATTGTAACAAAATCATTAAAATTAATTTAATTATAAATTTCTTCCACATAGGATTAGCATTAGCTAATTGAATCACGTGATTGATATAGCCCCATAGGTTTCTAATCCAAAAAGACAACTTTATGACATAAAATTTCATATATTTCTGTTCGGAAATGCATGAAACTTGCAGATGTTGTTGTTCAGAAACCATCTATTAAACTCATTTTTCCGTTTTTTTTCAAATGCAATAGATTTTTTAGAAAAACGTGTCAAAATGGGCGTTTTGAAACGAATTTCTGCGCGAAAGAAGAATAACTACTTTCAGCGCGTTTGTCACATGGTCAGAACTCATTATAACTCAATAGGTAATTCATTGAAAAAAAAAATCTAAAACATATTCCATAGTCAGGCCTTCCAATTTTATATCTTTCGGTTAAAAAATGAATTTGTAGATGTGTCAAAACATTTTGCGTTTGTTGAGCAGAGCAGTTGAGAACAGCCTTAATGCGAACACTCTAGAAAATACTTTTTTGTTCATGTTAAAAGTAGTTTGTGTTATCCGGACTTAAATACATTACATATAAGTGGACAAGTCAGTTGAGAACAGTTCGTGGTAAAAAGTAATTCCCGTTAATCGTGTTCGTGTTAACACGGTTTGACTGTACTTACATGGTGTTGATGTTTGTAACATTTTTTGAAATAGCATGCTTAACCATTGCCAGGCAAAAATATTTCCCGTCTATTAGGCTTAGTTTTGATGCTATTTTTTGCCACTCTTCAACACTTTCCAGAAAATCTTTTCTTCTGCACACTTCTCAATTTATTCACAAAATGGTGAAAAGATTCAACAATGCAAAGGAGGTAAGACGGTTAGACCGAACTTGAAGGAAACTTTTTCCTTCAGCAGGACATGCGCCAATTTCCTTAGCCAATAAAGACGAAAAACACCGCGTGATCAGTACAAAGAGGCCGACTGTTCAAAATAGTCTGATGATACTTCTATTCGAAACTTAGAGCCAGTGGCTTTATGGGCAGAGTATCTGGGTGTCGGGCGGGCGGGGATCCATAGTCTATTTTACTTTACAACTCTCCTTGCTATTACGATTCGAATTCATCACAGCAGAGTTACTTAAATTCGTCTGGAATCATTTAAATGGGGAAGAAATCTAAATTTGCTCTATAATGTTACCTATTATATAATTGCTTGTAATTAATTTAAAAAAATATTTTTTCACATCATTCCACAAATATAATCGAAAAATTTCTTTTAATACAAAGGAAACAATTAACAAAAGAATAAATGTGTTGATATAACGTGAATGAATTCTTGAAAGATTGCTCTGAAGTATGAGGAAGACAGGGCCATAAATCGGTCTATTTTTTTTGGAAGAAAGATTTTTGTCTCATTCTTTCCACTTCCTAAAGCTTGCTGTCAAAGCGGTTCTCAAAAAGAAAAAACAATAAATAAAAGCTTTCTCCTGAATGACAAAGCAAAATTTTTCCACCTATTTTTCTGACTCGTTTGTTAACGTAAACACAAGACACATGCAGACATACTATTGAAATGATTTGTAATCGGTTTTTTTTTTTTTTTTTTTTTTTTTTTTTTTTTTTTTTTTTTCGGTGCATGCAATACACTTTGAATTACAAGCAGTTGTTATCTCAGGAGAACATAGTTTTCCCATTTTCTATGCAATTGCGTCCCGGAATTTGTTTCAAAACGCCCACTTTGATAGTATTTTCCAAATATATGATTTTGAAAATGTATCATAAACGAGACAGTTTGGATTTGAGAACAGACTTAAATGACTTGCAGATTTTTTACATTTCGTCGTTATTTGTTCAAAGGTAATCCGCTAATTTTATATCTTCAAGCTACCAGCCTCATTTAATTTGTCTTTGTAAAGCCATTATCTTAATAAAGAATTATATAAATATCCTTTAAAAGGTGATTTAAAAATACTTAAACAAAATTTAAAGAATTCTATAGCAAAAGTCAACAAACAATTTTGTTGTCGTTTATCCATTTTATTCACTCAAAAATTTAGGATGTCATACTGCACTTAAAACTCCGAATTTTGTTCTTTTAAACATAAAAACATCGAAGACGTTTTAACGAAATTTGTCCTGTCTAACAGACCTTATCTTTCTCTATCTGAAATTTAGTAAAAGAGCCCCCTTCCACTTCCAAGAAACGCTGAACTATAAGGTCCACATTTCTACACGTAATTGATATTATATACGATCCCAAACATTGAATTATTGATACTTTCATCACTTTTGGTGGTTAAATCTGATAAAACTTTTGTTAAAATATTTTATTTTTGTTAAATTTATGAGCCTGGGTTTTATTTATATTAGAAAGAGACACTTTGCATTTTTAAATGAATGAAATTATTGTCTTTGCTAAAAAAATTTATTGTAGTGTGTTTTACTATCTATTATATTTACTCTACGAACTTTTGAATCACTCTGTGTATTCTTTCTGTACCCCATCGATGCAAAAGTACTTTAAAAGCAAATGTCTTCTTAATACAAAAAAAAAAAAAAAAAAAAAAAAAAAAAAAAAATTAGAAAAACAATCTATAAAAAACTAATTACCTAATGCAGAATACACACACAATATCAATATAAAGTGAATGATATCCTGAAAGAATTAATTTGAAATATGAAGAAGACAGAGCAATAAATCTAAGATAGCCCATTTCTCGAAGGAAGGACTTGTTTCATTCCTCTGATTCCCCAACGCTTGCTCTTAATTGACATCAAGATGTGGCATAAGCTTTCGCACATTCCCTCGTTAGATGTCAGGAGATATTTTTATAATTTTATAGGTATAAACTAAGGTTCACACTTCATTTGTCTTTATAAAGTTTTCACCTAAGGAAGGATATCTATTTATATTAAATACGCTGAAGCACTCATCTATGTATGTGCTAACTATGGGAGCCTCCCAGGTAAATTAAATAAAAATGCAATAATTTGGCGATTACAATAACGAAGCTCTAGTCATTCGCGCCCACAAATTTTTAAAAAAGTAAAGTTATATCAACTACTTATTAAATCTAAAGTTTTATATAAATCCATCCACTAGTTCTTGAGATATGGCTATTGTGGTAATTGTAAATAATGCAGTATAGCAGCGCCACCTATTGAGCGATGTACACTAAAAATTAATCAGATCTAGTTTATATCAAGGTCTAACAGAATCTAAAGTTTTGTAAAATTCCGTGCATTAGTTCTTGAGATAGAGCAACCACAAAATGTTTGTCACATGCAGTCAGACAGACTAACAGACTTAGAAACTGACATTTTGTAAAAAAGTGTTTTTCGGGTTCTCTAACCCTTAAAACGTGTAAATCCGTCAAAAACTGGATTTCAGAAATTTTTACGAATCCAATACTTTCATCTTGTAAGGATAGAAAAAAGTAAAAAAATAGAAAAAAAAATCTATAAAAATCTAATTATCTAATACAAAATGCATATATGCATATATATATATATATATATATATATATATATATATATATATATATATATATATATATATATATATATATATATATATATATACATACATATATATATCGATATAAAGTGAATGATATTCTGAAAGAATTAATTTGAAGCATCAAGAAGATAGAGAAATAAATCTAAGATAGCCCATTTCTCAAAGGAAAGGCTTGTTTTATTCCTATGATTCCCCAACGCTTGCTTTTAATTGACATCAAGATGTAGCATAAGCTTTTACATATTCCCTCTATGATGTCAGGAGATATTTTTATAATTTTATAGTTCACATTTCATTTGTCTTTATAAAAGTTTTCACCTATGGAAGGATATCAATTTATATTATATCAGCAAAAGCACTCAGCTATGCCCGTGCTAACCATGGGAGCCTCCCAGGTAAAATAAATAAAAATGCAATAATAAGGCGATTACAATAACGAAGCTCTCATCATTCGCAAACTAATTCTTTTTCCAATAATTCGCAACAGGAATGGAGCTTTAACATTTGAATCGACCTAATTTCTAAATGCGCCAGTACCTTTGGGTTTTATTTCCAACATTCATTCTTTGATGAAAGTTGTTCGCTTAGATGTGTACAATGACTTCTTAAAGTTTTATCCATCTTTTAAGAAACACTCTGCATATTTATTAAGAGTATGTTTTATACTGTTATGCAAATATAAAAAATATGTGATTAACGTATTCAAGCATTTTTTTTTTTTCATTTTCATGCATTAACTATTTTTTGAAGCAAACACAGCAATTTTTCAGATTAGAGAAAGTGATTTTTGTCCTTTTGTTGTATAAATAATTATAGTGTGCAAGTTTTAAAAATGTATATCTTGCTAAATCTCGTCAGCTAAATGGCATATATGATTGTGAAAAAATAAAGTGTTTTATACAAAGAAAAAAAGCAGGAAAATTTATACATATCTACCCTATTTATATAAAATCCTAGTGAAACGAATTTATGAAACGACTGATTATATTTCACAGCTATTTCTCTTAAAATATTGGAAGGAATGGTGGTGAAGTTGTCTCCAATTATTCGTATTGATCCACAGGTGTCAAAACTCGTATTAGAATTTAAAAAAATTAATTTTTGAAATATTAATTTATATTAATTTTAATGAAATTGCTTTATTGATGGCAACCAAATTACATCAACTTTTGGGAGGAAAAAAAGTGAGAACAGGAAAAAACTATCAGAGATTATTAGATTTTTTTTCTTTTACATCATTTTCAAATTGAAATTGAAATTATCTTTTATTTCAATCAACAGTGAAAAAACACTGTTATCCAATTACATTTTCTAGAAAAATTTGAAAAAATAAAAATTAGTTTTTTTATCATCAATTTTAAATTGATGACAGTTCTCAATTTTCAATTTTTTTTCAATTTCTTTTTGACAATTTTAAACATTTCAATTTCAAATTAAAATTGAAAAAATTACTTAAAAAATTGAATAAGTATTAAATGATCACTTGTTAAAAAAGAAAATAGGAAAAGTCAGTCAAAACATTTATACGTAAATATTAAAAAAGTACAAAAACTTTAAAACAATAAAATTACTATACGCAAAATGCATTTAAAAATGATAATTACATCATATGTGAAATTCCCAAATATTAAGTGCGCCATATTTAAAGTGCCAAAATAATTAAATTATCACATATGAATATTAGGTCACATTTCAAAAGTTATAATAATATTTATTGTATAATAATATTATTGCATAATAATATTTCCATGCACTTTTAAATTATTAATATACAGGGTGTCCGAAAAGTCTGGAAACGGCCGAATAACTCGAGAAATACATATGAGATTGAAAAACGTAAATATACGTGTTAAATATTTTTAAATAAGCTACTCCGTGATACCAAATTTGACCTTCGAAACCGACCCCCTGGGAGTCAGAGGGGGTCCAGCTTTAAAATCTTAAATTATAACCCCCATTTTTTATTGCAGATTTGGATTCTACGGACAAAAATACGTAGCTTTTGTATTTGATGTTTATTTCAAATCTTCGTTTATCACGGTGTAATCGAGCACATTAAATCGATACATATTCCCGCTTTTCCAACGGGATCTTCCCTAATCGAAACTGATTGGGCAGAATTTTTGACGTCAAATTCCTCGTCTTTTGTAGGAATAGCGTTTCCTGAAAATCACCCGTGGCGATTATTTCAATAGTGCTACACTGTTAAAAATTTGACCCATTTGCTGCAGCGTCACTTCACAGCTATTATAGAATATCTCTTTTTTGACCAATGAGAATGCTCCATAACACAGTAAAGTAATCGTTTTCTATAAAAGTGGTGGAGTGACGATGCAGCAAAAGGGTCAATTTTTTACAGTGTACTTTACTGTGTTATGGAACATTCTCATTGGTCATGAAAGAGATAATCTATAAAAGCTGTGGAGTGACGCTACAGCAAATGGATCAAATTTTTAACTGTGTAGCACTACCGAAGTAATCGGCACGGGTGATTTTCAGGAAACGCTATTATTGCAAAAGACGAGGAATTTGATGTCATAAATTCTCCCCAATTAGTTTCGATTAGGGAAAATCCCGTTGGAAAAGCCGAAATATGTATCGATTTAATATGCTCAATTACACCGTGATAAACGAGGATTCGAAATAAACATCAAATACAAAAGTTACGTATTTTTGTCCGTAGAATCCGAATCTGCAATAAAAAATGGGGGTTATAATTTAAGATTTCAAAGTTGGACCCCCTTTGACCCCCAGGGGGTCGGTTACGAAGGTCAAATTTGGTATCACTGAGTAGCTTATTTAAAAATATTTAACACGTATATTTACGTTTTTCAATCTCATATGTATTTTTCGAGTTATTCGACCGTTTCCAGACTTTTCGGACACCCTGTATATGTGATATTTGTGAATCTTACAAACGAAAACTGTTTAAAATAAATAATTTTTTACGCGATAAATTCACTTAATATTAAAAATTTCGTCATGTATTAAAACGATTCAAATTTCGGAGAACTTTAACGGGATGTCACATGGCGTAAAATTAGCAGGACTAGCAAACAAATTTGTTGATGCATTACATCAATTGGTACAGCGTAAATACAGGTAAATACATGAGGAAAATATTTTCGTTTCGTTTTGTACGACAAATACATTTTAGAAAATTCGGATATTTTTATTAATTAATATAAGCAATACAAATTGTGAAATATGCATGATGGTGTATCTTATACTATAATGCGAGCAAAAATTGTGTGTGTGTGTGTGTTTGTGTGGGTAAATTTTATCTCAAAAACGGCTCTAACGATTTTCGCTAAAATTTGGATTTTACCATTTTCGGGCACGAGAAGACAATTGGGCTAGGTCACATGTTCGAGAAAATTCGATTATTGGGTCATTTCGGGTCATAATGGGTCAGGATCAAGCTATTTATATCTAGAGAACGGCTGGATCGATTTTAAGGAAATTTTGTATCCATTCGTTTTTTGGCACGAGAAAACAATTGAGCTGGGTCACATGTTCGAAAAATTTTGATTAGTGGGTCATTTTTGGGTCATTGTGGGTCAAGCCATTTTTATTTAAAAAACGGCTCTAACGATTTCGACCAAATTTTATATTTTATCGTTTTGGATTACAAGAAGACCATTGGGTTAGGTAACATGTTCGAGAAAATTCGGTTAGTGGGTCATTTTTGGGGTCATTGTGGGTCATGCTATTTTTATCTAGAGATTTTCTCACGCAATTTTGACTAAAAATTGCATTCTATGGTTTTCGGGCTCGAGAAAAACATTGGACTAGGTTACATGTTCGAAAAAAAATTTTAATGGGTCATATTGGGTCATATTGGGTCTGGGTCAAGCTATTTATATTCTAAGAACCGCAGAATCAATTTCATCAAAATTTTGCCTGTAATAGTTTTTTTGACACGAGAAAGCTAATGGGCTAAGTCACACGATCGAGAGATTTCGATTATAACAGTCATTTGTGGGTCATGATGGGTCATAATGGGTCATGGTCAAGCTATAGCTAAAGAACAGGTGGATCGATTTTAACGAAATTTTGTATACAACATTTTTTTGGCACGAGAAAACTATTGGGCTAGGTCTCAATTCGAGAAATTTCGATTACTGGGTCATTTTGGGTCATAAAAGGTCTGGGTCAAGCTATTTATATATAAAGTACGACAGTATCAAATTTAATGAAATTTTGTATGTAAGTTTTTTGACACGAGAAAATTAATGGGCTATGTCACATGTTTGAGAGATTTCGATTATAAGAGTCATAACGGGTCATAACGGGTCATGTCAAGCTATATCTAAAGAACATGTGGATCAGTTCTAACGAATTTTTGCATACAACATTTTTTTGCACGAGAAAATCATTGGGCTAGGTCACATGATCGAGAAATTTCGACTAATGGGTCATTTTGCGTCATAAAGGGTCTGGATCAAGTTATTTATATTTAAAGAACGGCAGGATCAATTTTAACGAAATTTTGAGTGTAACAATATTTATACACGAGAAACCTAATGGGCTAAGTCACATGTTCGAGAGATTTCTATTATAAGGGTCATTTGTGGGTCATGGTCAAGCTACATCCAAAGAACGGGCGAATCGATTTCAACGAAATTTTGTATACAACATATTTTTGGCACGAGAAAATCATTGGGCTAGGTCACATGTTCGAGAAATTTTGATCAGTGTGTCACTTTTGTGTTATACTAATTTTATCAAGACAATAATCTAGCGCAATCTTGACTAAATTTTATATTCTATCGTTTTCTGCCGCAAGAAAACCATTGGGTTAGGTCAGATGTTTGAGAAAATTTGATTAATGAGTCATTTTGGGTCATAATGGGTCAAGGTCAAACTATTTATACCTAAAAATTGGCTCAATCGATTTTATCTAAATTTTGCATCTAACGTTTTCCGGCACGCAAAAATTAATGAGCTAGATCACATTTTCGAGAGATTTCGATATAATGGTCAATTGTGGGTCATGCTAATTTTATCTAGAAAATTGTTCTCGCCATTTTGAGTATACTTTCTATTATATCGTTTTCGGGCAAGAGAAAACCATTGATCTAGGCCACATTCTCGTAACAATTCAATTAGTGGGTCGTTTTAGGTCTTAATGGGTTCGGGTCATTCTAATTATATATAACAACGACTCAATCAATTTTACCTAAATTTTGCAACAAAACGTCTTTTGTCACGAGAAGACTATTGAGCTGAGTTGCATATTAAACAAAATTATATTAGTGGGTCATATCGCTTCATTTCTGAATGCTGTCAAGTTAATTTTACTTAAGAAATGGCTTAAACGATTTTGATTCATTTTATACTCTACTGTTTTTGATTACCTGAAGACCATTGAGCTAAGTCATATGTTTGATCACATTTGATTAGTGGATCATATGGGTAATAAGGGTTAGTATCACAAGACTATGGCAAAATCCAATAAATTGGGGATATTTGACAAAATACTGGCTAAATTTGGCCGAAAAATCCACTATTAAGATTACGAAACCAAAACACGTATTTGGCACCAAATGAAAGAATGTATCCAAATTTGGATATATCTGGCAAAAAATATAGTCTTTCAGAATGTGAAGAAATTTCTTATACATTCTTAATAGTATTCGAGATGCATTGTTAACTAAAGTGAGTCGAACTAAAAAAGTGATTTGGATTGATGTCCTTTCGTTGTAAATTTTAAAATAAAGTAAAATTTATGAACATGTGCATACAAACATACTTTTCTTATTAATTATTTTTGTAAATAATACTATTATTAATAACATGTTTTACAGTAATAATTCAGAGTGACTGATTCAGGGAAAATACTATATCGAGTTGAACACAAAGTTAATTTTGACCGAGTTGAGCTCGGTCACCCCTGCTAGTTAATATAATAAAAATAATTTTGTTGCTTCATTAAAACCGCACACTGACATTTTACTATAATTTAGAGTGTCATTATAATATTAGAAATAACGTATCCGCTTGACACAAACTAAGATTAGAGGATATAGTGTTAAGCTTTCACAAATTTTTATGCAAATTTTTTTGACCAGTGACATTTTTATTTTGTGTTTAAGTGCATGTCGCCATTCTTTTTTTTTTTTTTTTTTTATAAGGGCGAGATAATTGCATCATTATAATTACATAAAAATAAAGTACTTACATTTTAAAAATAATTTAACTTTAATATATAATTTTCAATTAACTACATTTTAAATATAATTTTTTACCTTCAATAAGAAATGCGATAAAAATATTATTATTATTTTTTTTTAAAAATGGACATTTTTTCCACAAAAAAAGAAAAAAAAAGGTATATGATACAACTGCACGTACAAGATCGCTGTGTAGCTAGTATACAATCAGAAAATATAATAAATAAATAAATTACAAAATACAACAAACATGAGATTACTATGCAAATTCCACATCAATAATTTAAGATATAGACGTGAGAATGGAATTTTTTAAAAACTTACTAAATGTATTCTAAAAATCTTCATGCAGCTAATAATTTTGTTGATTATAAACTCCTACAATATAATTGTTCAAAAAAAAAAAAAAATGTGAATCACTCTAATAATAGAGATAATCTTCTCTTTGAATTGCAGAAATATTTTTGAAGCAAATTTCCTTTTAGTTCCAAAGAAAATTATCTGAATATACGGAATAAATGTATCAATATAGCATGAATAAAATCCTGAAAGGTTTAATCTGAAGTATTACGAAGACAGGACCATAAATCTAAGATAAGTCCATTTCTCAGAGGAAAGACTTTTCTCATTTCTCTGATTTCCCAACGCTTGCTGTTAATTGACATCTAGATATGGCGTTCACATTCCGTCGTTACGTGTCAGGAGGCATTCCGCTAATTTTATGGGTAAAAGATACCGGTCACATTTCATTTGGCTTTGTAGAGACATTCTTTTATTAAGATGAATATGCATTTATATATTAGATTGAAGGATTATATGAATATGGTATTCATTATTATAGAAAAGATACTTGATCTTGAGTATTAAAACTCATAATTGTTGAGCTATATCTTTATCTATACAGGGTGCGGCAGATATGTTTGAGAACAAAATAACATCTGCTATCAAACAGAAACACACACTGGAGCTAAAGCATTTTTTTTTTTACATTTTAACGTTTTGTACAGGTGACCACATACACTATGAAAGACGTTACTCATCGAAATTACCTCCAACCGCAATAATAGCCTGTACACAGGGACCGATTTACGAATTTGGGTTCCCTGAGCACAGATGTTCTCTTGCACCGATAAAGTGGCCAATTCGCACAGATACTTACAGGGGAATTGAATAAAAAAATAAAAAGAAGATAGTTGTTAAAAAAACCATCATTGACTAAAATATCCATTAAAATTTTAAAAATGGTGATAACTTACTTTTAAATAATTATTTCTCAATTATGAAATTTAAATGAGTAGACATTTTATATTTAACCGTTTACTATAAAGATAACTGTTAATTGTCTTTTCCTTTTCAAGTCTATACATCTGTAATGATAAAGTACGCAACAACTAACATTAAATTTTCGGCAGTACCAAACTACAATTATTTAAATTATTAGGAGGCTCTACAACAAGCTACACTCACCAGCACTCAAATAATATGACAACAGCATCAGAAAATGGATTAAACAAAAATTGAAAATACAATATACTTTTTAAATAATTAAGATAAAAGAAAATATTCACTATAATAAAGTAATAAAGGGATGTTTCAGACAAAGCATACACCGTAATAAAAATGCAATATGAGCATAATAAAATGTAGAATAAAATATATAATTTTATTGGATATTAAAACTACATCAGATTTTGGATAATAATTGAAAAATCTTCAGTAGCATTTGAGGACCCCTGAAAATCAGGGGCTCTGAGCCCGTACATGCTATAGAAACCAACTGAAGTCTTTTTCAGGTGAGTGTTGGAAACTTTTGTCATTGCACAAACAACGACAGCTTTAAGAACCGTAACACCGTTGTATTGATCACTATTGAAGAACCTTTCAACCATACGTAATAACTCATCAGGTTCCTGGGAAACAAGTTGAAGATGGCATGGCCAAGAAAATTTTTGGCCATAAATAGTGGGATTTTATGGGCTGTACAGAATATTGCAGAATCTTGCTGAAAAACACACGATTTCCTATGTGCAACAGAAGTTATAGTCCACAGCTTTAATAATTCGGTATACACAATGACAATGACTCTGTCACGTGGATGAAAGAAGTGTGGAAGCATCAGGTTTTCGCTGCTCATCACCTCCAAAATCATCAGTGAGGCTTTAAATTTTCTGCGCATGAGGGTCAGAACTTCTTCTGGGATTATAACTATTTCACTAACTGAAGGTATAGAAAAACGGTGGTTTCACTTCCAATTTATCTCTTGGCAAACATTGAAGTAGTTAATTGGTTTCTGATCATTTTGCAAGTCACTTTCTGAACATGGATAAAGTTTTCTTGTCGGAAAAAAATAACAGCCTTCCTGGCTCTTCTTAATGTTTCATTTGGTTAACTTTTTCCGGCACGGGCAAAATCTGATACCGTAAATCGTTGCAATTTCATCATATTTAAAAAGATTACGGAAGAATGAACCATAATAATAATAATAATAATAATAATAATAATAATAATAATAATAATAATAACAGTTGCAAGCTCCCCGTAAACAAATTTCTATTCATTTCCCTTTGATTGGGTAATTTTAAGGTCGAATTAGCTGCTGTTAAGAGATTCAAAGTTTGTTTTAGTCGTTGATTAAACAAGATCAATTAAACATTCGAAAAGAGGTTATTTGAGGATTTGAGTAAAAAGAGTCTTTTCTCCCAATACTTTTTAAACAAAGCTAAAAGCTAGTTATTTTAAATAAGATATTTTATATGTATCATTTTAAATCTGACGTAATTTTCATCAAAGTTTTTCCTTCTCTTTTTAATATTCACGTAAAGATTATTTTTTTGTTAGAAAGGAAATAGCATTTGCATCGCCTTAAAATTCACAATAATAATTCAAAAGATAATCTCAAAACTAGTCGTTGGGGGCCACCGTAATACTTACCCATCATGTTTATGCTACAAATAAAACATCGAAATAAAAATCGCTTAATGACGTAACGTATTGTGTTAAATCTAAGTGATTGTGACATTTACGGTATGCCATTATTGGCTTTTAATCATACACTTTGGCGATAGGTAGTTTTTTAATAGACGAAATCAAATAATACCGAAGTGCGTAAAAGAAGCATCCTTATAACTCCAAAAATTTCAATTATGTTAACCAACAATTTACTGCATTAGATTAAGCGTCTCATTTAATATTGAAATATATCTTTGAATTGAAATTTGAATGAAATACAGGGTCATGAAAAATCGAAGAGTGTGAAAAATAGGATTACAAATATCTCGTTAACTAATCATCCGATTGGCTTCAGTTTTTATGCAAAATTTGTGTTATTTTATTGTCTTTAACATCTATTCCTTGAAATAAAAAAAATCGTAAATTTTTATACAGAATCAGAACGAATTTTTCGAGAGTCCGAAAAAAATAGTTCCGGATAATCGAGGTTACTGATATACAATAGGCTTCGTGCCATTCTTACATACTAAGTACATACAAAATTTCAAGCCTCTATCTCAATTTGTTCGGGAGATAGAGCGTTTACAGACAGACAGACAGACGGTCGGACGGCAATTTTTTTTTTCTTAAATATGTATATGTTTTTCGGAATCTCCAGGGTCTAAAACATGTAGATCCGTCAAAAAAAAAAAAAAAAAAAAAAAAAAAAAAAAAAAGAAAAAAGAAAAAAAGAAAAAAAAATCGATTTTCAAAACAAGTGCAAGACTTACCCTATACTACGTATGATGGGTAAGTAATATGAAACAGATGTCTCATGTAAATGAATTTTTAAATTTAATCTATTTTTCAGTATTAATATTTGGCCAGTTTAAATGCGACATAATTTTTGTTATTTACTCCTTAGCATATTAATGAATTTATTATTTTAAAGCGTTTTTTGTTTGTTTGTTTTTGATACTCGTGTGAAAATATTTTTGTTGCTAAAAAGGAAATATTTTCATTTGCGCCACCATAGAGTTGGCAACAGTAGTTTAAAAAATCCTCTGTAAATGTGAAATAAAGGTTTTCGTGTAAATATATTGTAAATGGGTCATTCCACACCAAATGAGCAAATCAGGTGTGGCTGACATGTCACAGATTTTATTGAGGATCATCATATAAGTAGATCACAATCATTTACGAGGAAACGCAAAGTAGTAGAGTTCAGACTAGTTTATTTCAGTATAAAAATTTACATTAAAGTTGAGACGAAATCGAGGTCTTGTGTACATGCTTGAAATTTCAAGTTTGATTATTATCCTTAGGAATGGAAAGATTGTAATAAAAATTATTTACACTTAAGAATGAACTATAAGTAACAGATTAGCATAATTTAGTAATTGTATTTTTATTTCATAATTTAAAAATAAATAAATAATAAAAAAAAATCGTGGAAAAAATAAAATATTTCAATTATATGTTTTAAAATTAAGGACACCTTTTCCAAATTCAATTTTTTTGCCATTATAGCTAATTGAATATATTTAATATATCTATAATTTAATTCTTGCCTTTTTCATTCCTTTATGAGAAAAAAAAACAAATAGTGAAAACTGCTGATTAAAAATTCAACATTTTTATCATTTTTTTGGAGACGAATAAAAGCTTTCAAAAGTTTTAAACTCTTTGATATTACAGATAAAAGTGTATATTTTAAGTACACGAAATAATATTCTTGCTTTCAATTTATTTTTGCCTCAAGAATATTTTTAATTTGCATAGAAGAAAAACGATTTTCTGGATAAAATAACTGTATTTTAATCTTAATATCAAGTAGCAAACATAGATGGCAGCATATATCTTTTTTTAACAAGAAGCTTGGAAAAAAGCGCGTGTTTTCAAAGAAAGATTGTCTTTGGAATGTCTCGAATAATAGTTTTTTTTAACCCATTTTTGTTACGTTAGAAATTAAAAAGGCAGTGTAATAACTTTGCCTCTTATAGATTAAAGCTAAGTGGTTGGTAGCGTAAGTGCCGCTCGGCAAATAATCCAGGCAATTTAATGGAGAATCAATTATTTATTTGTAACAATAAAAAAGGTTCTCTGCATTAAATTTTATATACAGCATAAATCATTTTAGAACTCGTAGGATCTTAATCCACCAACTCCAAGTCCAAAGTTCTATTTCAGTCCACAGAATGTTCAGTTTATAAATCACGTAAAGTTTCTACAAATCAGCAACACGGCGTTCTCTAAACACCGAAGATGAGACTTGTCACCGGCACTCTCCTAGCGAGAGTTCTCTTCCTCCGTCTCACTTGGGTGACGTCACCCTCTACAGCTCCCGATCCGAGCTGATTCACTTTTCTCAGAGAACAAATCCGAGCTCCGAGCTCTGTTCTCTGCTCTTCTCACTTCGAGATCAAAATCCTCTCTGCAAAACCTTGGCTTCCTCTTTTTCTTCTCAGACAAGACCTCCCCTAAAGGTCACGAACCAATCATCAACCTTAATGATCTTTTCTCATTAAGAGATTGGTAACATCGTCTTATCATTCGTACCTGAAAATACACGCCTATGGCGACAATATGTCTGGACTCTTTTGCTTTCATTTCTGCGTCGGCGTGCCATCAAAGGTGCGACTCGTGTGGTCCCCTATTCACGTTAGTGTCGCCCGCCTGTCTTTTCAGCTAATCGATGATGATTTAGCGATCCTTTTAAATCGCCGCTCTTTTCATCTTGAGAATGAAAGCCATTTTGTGTTTTCAGTTCCATAGTGAAATCTCTTTTCAGAAAAAATGTCTTTAAAAGCCTGTGATAAATCTAAATTATCACAACTACCCCCGCCTCTAAAGATGATTTAACGTCTGAAAGACGTGAAATCTAAAAAGCAGAACATGGTTAGCTCATTCATTTTGGGTGGCTCTTTGCACTCAAAATAAAATTTTAACAATTCTAAAAAGACACTTTAAAAAACATTTTCAAACTCTTTTAACGACTTTGCTTTGTTTGGAGAACTCTAATAATTTAAAGGTGTTGAAACCAGTATAAATACATTAAGAAAACCTTATATATACAATAAAAGAAAACTATTTACAAATGTGGGAGAGAAAAAAAAATTGAGCTTTTTTTTTTTTTTCATTTTATTGCCCTGCTCAGACAATCAACGTGCGGTATATCCTTGCCCGCTCTGTGTTTTATGGCATACAGGAACGGTTGCAGTGATAAGGACCATCTTAACAACCTGGAATTGTTACCTGCATTGTTTTTCAGGAACACTAAAGGATTGTGATCGGTTTCGATACTGAACTCTTGTCCATCAATGTAGTGACGTAATTTTTTTATGGCAAAAATTATAGCTGCACATTCTTTCTCTGTGGCGCTATAACTTTTCTCTTGTTCCGAAAATTTTCTGCTCAAATATATAATGGGATGCTCTTCTGAGCCCTGTCTTTGTGCTAAAACTACCCCTATCCCTTTATCTGACGCGTCCGTCTGAACCACAAATTCTAGATTATAATTTGGCGCATATAGGATGGGTTTTTGGGTGAGTTTAGATTTTAAGGTTTCGAAAGCCTCTTTCATTTCATCGGTCCATATAATTTTTTCTTTTTTGTTTTTTCCTTTTAATGCTCGTGTGAGCGGTTCTACGATGGTCGCATAATTTTCTATATAACGGGAGTAATACCCTGCCATGCCGAGGCATCTTCTAATTTCCGTTTTATTTTTAGGGTCTGGGAGTTCCGTTATGGCGCGGATTTTCGCTTCTGCAGGCTTCCTTTTTCCTTCCCCTACTATGTGTCCCAGATATTTAACCGTTTTTTGCGCGAATCTGCATTTCGAAATTTTAACGGTAAGTTTCGCCTCTTTAATTCGACTTAGTACCGTGTTTAGATGCTGAATATGGTCTTCCCAGCTATCTGAAAAAATGGCCATGTCATCTAAATATGGAAGACAATAGGGTTCTTCCAACCCATTTAGTAATTTAGACATAAATTTGGAAAACCTATAGCTAGCGTTGGACAATCCGAAAGGCATTGCCATTGGTAAGAAGCTACCGAAGCTAGTGACAAAAGCGGCTAATTTTTGTGCTTTTGGTGTCATGGGTATCTGCCAGTATCCTTTGGTCAGGTCTAATACAGAAATATATTTTGCCGCCGCCACCTTTTCGACCCTTTGTTCAATATTCGGAAGCGGAAAAAATTCGGTTTTTGTTATCGCATTCAAACGGCGATAATCAATGCATGGCCGAGGTTCCCTCCCCGGAGTTTCGACTAAAATCATGGGAGAATTATAATCAGACTCCCCTTCCTTAATTATATTTAATTCAAGCATGCGCTTTATCTCTTTTTTCAGTATTTCATTCTGTCTAGGAGATACCCTATACGGTCTAATTCTCACCGGTTTTTCCTCAGTTAGCTCAATATCATGAATAGTCAGGTCCGTTAAGCCCGGGTCATTCGAAAAAACTTCCCTGTATTCGTCTAATACCTGTTTTAACATTTGAATTTCCCCTGCTGTGCACCGCTCGTTTAATGCACTTTGTTTGATAACTTCGTCAAAGTTATAACTATTTGAATCTGCTAACAGAAAAGCTATCTCCAAATCCTGAGATTCATCTGTCTCATTAAATTTTTTTGTCAAAATATTTATTTTACCTACTCTTGTGATATAGGGTTTTAATAGATTTACATGATAGATTTGCGATTTCTCTCTTCTCCCTGGTATACTCACAATATAATTCGTCTCAGAAATTTTAGACTCTACTCTACCGGGGCCTATCCAATCTACAGACATTTTGTTTTTCTTGTTAGTTGCTAAAACTAACACTTCGTCTCCTGGTTGAAATTTTCGTTCTTTAGCATTTCTATCATACCACATTTTCCGTTTATCTCTAGTAATTGTCATGTTTTCGACCGCTAGCTCCTGACAGCGTTTCAGTCGGTTGATAAGTTTGAAGACGTACTCAGTAACTAATTCATGCTCCTCATTTTCTCCCGTCCATTGTTCGAAAAGTAGGGTTTCCGGGGTACGGAGATTTCTCCCATGAACTAGCTCTGCTGGGCTAAAACCTGTAGAATCATGCGTTACCGTCCTAAGAGTTAAAAGCGCATGGGGCAGATTAGCTTCCCAGTCACTACCGTTTTCCACGCATAGCACTTTTAAAAGCCTTTTTACTGACCTGTGCCATCTCTCGATAACGTTTGAGGAGGGGTGACATACACTTGAATGGTTTAGTTTTACCCCAAACCTTTTTAGGAAGGCTGTCGTTAAATTCGAAGTGAAACTCCTCCCAAGGTCCGTTTGTATGCTAGACGGGTAACCAAGTCTACTAAAAATCATGATCATCGCTTCAATGATCGTTTCCGAGAGCATATCTGGTATCGGTATTGCTTCTGGATAACGTGAATAAACACATATTGCTGTGAGCAAATATTTATTCCCTTTTTTTGACGTCGGTAAGGGACCTACTAGATCGCACGATAATTTTGAAAATACTTCTGAAATTATGGGAAGTAATTTTAATGGGGCTTTCTTAGTTTCTCCCGCTTTTCCCACTACCTGGCAAGCATGGCATGACTTGACAAAATCCTCGATTTCCCTAATAATATTAGGCCAGAAAAAATATCTCAATATTTTATCTTTTGTTTTTGATTGGCCCATGTGAGCCGCTATACCTTCGTGACAAGCACTAAGTATCGCTTCCCTGTACTTAGTTGGGACAACTAACTGTTTTCTTTCGAATCCGTGATGATCCGTTACTTTCCTCATTACTAAATTCTCTTTAATTTCGAAATTTGATTTCTTTTGTTTTGCTTTTTCGCGAATGTCTCGCAGCGAGGAATCCGTCTCTTGTTCGGTTATGAATTCTGCCCTTTTAATTCTCGACAAGCCGGTCCCTGAGTCTTCCCCTGCTATCGGTAAAAACTCGTTATCTGGCCTTTCCGGATCTGCCTGTTCCGTGAAATCGTTTCCCCCTGCCCCTAAGTTAGTTTCGGTTTCTTGTTCGCCTCCGTCACTCCCGGAGCTAGTTTCGCTTTTTTTCGCCTGCGCGCGCGTCATTACTGCGTTCAATGTTCTGATTTCGCGTTTTTTTCTCTCGTCGATGAGCTTCTGCGTGTCATTCCCTAGTATATAATAGGACATATCTACGTCTCTATCAGTTACTATAGCCTTCGTCGAGATACTTCCTATTTCGTCAATTTCAAGCGTTATATTAGCGGTGGGCAAACAGCGAACATCATTTAAGAGTGGTTGTTTTATCCACATAAATTCCCCATCTAATTGACTGTGGTTTATAAATTTACTGGAAATAACATCGACACACGTACCAGAATCTCGTAATACCGTAATTTCCTCCCCGTTAATACGAGCCTTACTTAAATATGGCGAAAAACCTTTTTCAAATTCTTGATTTTTATTTAAATGTTCTACAGACGTGGCGTTATTTTCCCTCTTGTGTTTTTCCGGGCACTGGGCACGATAGTGCGAAAAACTTCCGCAAATAAAACATTTGTTTGCTCTCTTTTGCTCAAAAACACGGTTTCTTTCTTTATCGGGATCCTTGTCTCTCCAATTCGTTTTAGTTTCGGCCGATTTCTCAACACGCGGTTTATCTTCGAGTCTCGGTTTTTCTGATTTTATGGGAAAATTTCTCGGGTTCCAGATTTTTTTCGAGGGCCCTTTGACTGCCTCAAACTCGTCTAAACACTTAACTAGAACTAACGGGTCTTTGAAATTTGCCCAAGAGTCAATAAAATTATATTCTATCGGCGTACGACGCTTAATTTGGTCTGTTACCAATAATTTCTTTAAGTCTTCGAAATTTGAAATTTCTAGTCCGCTTAACCATCCTTCTAGATAACTATTTAACTCGAAAATAATATCCTTCCAAGGGGTGCCTGGTATCCGAGAATGCCTTGTAAATTTTTGGCGATACGCTTCAGGACTTAGCCGAAAGCGTGCTAACAAAATTGATTTCACGTGCGCGAAATCGTCGATTTTTTCTGTGGGCTCGCGCAAAATTAATTCTGCAATATCTGCCGGGAGCAGCGATAAAAGATGAGTCACAAGCTCTTCTGTTTCTATGCCTGCTCGAGAGGATTGCCGTTCAAAAAGGTTTAAAAACAGAGTAATATCTGATCGATCTGGATCGAATTTATGCATTAACGCTTTTAAAGGGGGTTTCTGACTCCTCTCAGATCCGCTACTTGACGTAGATTCACGTCTATTCGCATTTTGAGTTAATCTCAATTGCTCTAATTGAAATTCCCTTTCTTTCTGTTTTTCTTCGCTGTCCCGCGACGCCCTTTCTCTTTCTGCCTCTAATTCTCGCTCGACCCTTTCTCTTTCTTTTTGCTCGGCTGCTTGAGTCTCCCTATCGTGTACAATATAATTAGCCTGCGATAAAGTAAGCTCTTTATCATAATCTGCAGCTGATTCAATTTTCTGTATGATTACAGCTATTTTATCACTCTTATCAATATCAATTCCCAACTCGTCTGCTAACATTTGCAAATCGATTTTTCTACATTGCTTTAAATCAGTAATGACTGTCATTTTTAGACTGAGTTGCCCTAACCGAAATTTCTATTTATTTCCTAACAACCTATAAAATTCCCTAGCATATATGCAATGTTAATTTTATACATACACTTTACTACACAATTTAAACACAGTATATGAGAATGAAATGAAAAATATATACATGAAAAGTACACAATTTACCGATTCAACACTTTTTTTTTTCAACCGACCACAATACAAGTACCTGTACTTATTTCTAATTCTAGAAAAATATTGCCAGTTTTAGCATTCAGATTTTTCGAAAACTACACTTTAAAAATGTAAACATAAATAATTTTAGATCAACAGGTAACAATATTCCTTTCTGTTTAGAAGCCTTTAAAGAAAATTTAAATTTATGACTAACCTCATAACATTTATGCTGCTAAAAAAAAAGTTTTACAATTTTACAAGAGTTTACAATTTTACAAGAGTTGTACACTTTTTTTTTTCTTTCAAAACTTTCTAATTTGTTCCGTTTTGTCCGGAAAAAAATGCATTTAACATTTAATGTTTTTATCATTAAAAAAGAAAAGGAATTTTTTTTTTTTTTTTTGCAATACTCTTTACTAATTTCTTAATTTTAGATTAAAATAATAAAAGTATAGAAACATAGTACATAAATTTCCTTACTGAATTTAATTTTGTGCAATAATTATGAAACAGAGCCACTCAAAATTTAGAATGAATGAGCTTACCTATTTCCGTCGTCTGCATCTCTCTTGGGGCATCTTTCCTTCGGAGGGTGTTGGGTGCTACGGGCAGGTTGCGGCTGGGTGGCCTTTCGTCGGTTAGGCGTTGTATCTCCGGTTATGGCTGGGTGCCTTCTCAGCTAGGCGCTGGATTCTATCGATGATTAACTCTGGAACTGCACGGCGAACTATAGTCCTGGGCTAGTGGCTCCCGCTGCCACCAGCTGTAATAACTTTGCCTCTTATAGATTAAAGCTAAGTGGTTGGTAGCGTAAGTGCCGCTCGGCAAATAATCCAGGCAATTTAATGGAGAATCAATTATTTATTTGTAACAATAAAAAAGGTTCTCTGTATTAAATTTTATATACAGCATAAATCATTTTAGAACTCGTAGGATCTTAATCCACCAACTCCAAGTCCAAAGTTCTATTTCAGTCCACAGAATGTTCAGTTTATAAATCACGTAAAGTTTCTACAAATCAGCAACACGGCGTTCTCTAAACACCGAAGATGAGACTTGTCACCGGCACTCTCCTAGCGAGAGTTCTCTTCCTCCGTCTCACTTGGGTGACGTCACCCTCTACAGCTCCCGATCCGAGCTGATTCACTTTTCTCAGAGAACAAATCCGAGCTCCGAGCTCTGTTCTCTGCTCTTCTCACTTCGAGATCAAAATCCTCTCTGCAAAACCTTGGCTTCCTCTTTTTCTTCTCAGCCAAGACCTCCCCTAAAGGTCACGAACCAATCATCAACCTTAATGATCTTTTCTCATTAAGAGATTGGTAACATCGTCTTATCATTCGTACCTGAAAATACACGCCTATGGCGACAATATGTCTGGACTCTTTTGCTTTCATTTCTGCGTCGGCGTGCCATCAAAGGTGCGACTCGTGTGGTCCCCTATTCACGTTAGTGTCGCCCGCCTGTCTTTTCAGCTAATCGATGATGATTTAGCGATCCTTTTAAATCGCCGCTCTTTTCATCTTGAGAATGAAAGCCATTTTGTGTTTTCAGTTCCATAGTGAAATCTCTTTTCAGAAAAAATGTCTTTAAAAGCCTGTGATAAATCTAAATTATCACAACTACCCCCGCCTCTAAAGATGATTTAACGTCTGAAAGACGTGAAATCTAAAAAGCAGAACATGGTTAGCTCATTCATTTTGGGTGGCTCTTTGCACTCAAAATAAAATTTTAACAATTCTAAAAAGACACTTTAAAAAACATTTTCAAACTCTTTTAACGACTTTGCTTTGTTTGGAGAACTCTAATAATTTAAAGGTGTTGAAACCAGTATAAATACATTAAGAAAACCTTATATATACAATAAAAGAAAACTATTTACAAATGTGGGAGAGAAAAAAAAATTGAGCTTTTTTTTTTTTTTCATTTTATTGCCCTGCTCAGACAATCAACGTGCGGTATATCCTTGCCCGCTCTGTGTTTTATGGCATACAGGAACGGTTGCAGTGATAAGGACCATCTTAACAACCTGGAATTGTTACCTGCATTGTTTTTCAGGAACACTAAAGGATTGTGATCGGTTTCGATACTGAACTCTTGTCCATCAATGTAGTGACGTAATTTTTTTATGGCAAAAATTATAGCTGCACATTCTTTCTCTGTGGCGCTATAACTTTTCTCTTGTTCCGAAAATTTTCTGCTCAAATATATAATGGGATGCTCTTCTGAGCCCTGTCTTTGTGCTAAAACTACCCCTATCCCTTTATCTGACGCGTCCGTCTGAACCACAAATTCTAGATTATAATTTGGCGCATATAGGATGGGTTTTTGGGTGAGTTTAGATTTTAAGGTTTCGAAAGCCTCTTTCATTTCATCGGTCCATATAATTTTTTCTTTTTTGTTTTTTCCTTTTAATGCTCGTGTGAGCGGTTCTACGATGGTCGCATAATTTTCTATATAACGGGAGTAATACCCTGCCATGCCGAGGCATCTTCTAATTTCCGTTTTATTTTTAGGGTCTGGGAGTTCCGTTATGGCGCGGATTTTCGCTTCTGCAGGCTTCCTTTTTCCTTCCCCTACTATGTGTCCCAGATATTTAACCGTTTTTTGCGCGAATCTGCATTTCGAAATTTTAACGGTAAGTTTCGCCTCTTTAATTCGACTTAGTACCGTGTTTAGATGCTGAATATGGTCTTCCCAGCTATCTGAAAAAATGGCCATGTCATCTAAATATGGAAGACAATAGGGTTCTTCCAACCCATTTAGTAATTTAGACATAAATTTGGAAAACCTATAGCTAGCGTTGGACAATCCGAAAGGCATTGCCATTGGTAAGAAGCTACCAAAGCTAGTGACAAAAGCGGCTAATTTTTGTGCTTTTGGTGTCATGGGTATCTGCCAGTATCCTTTGGTCAGGTCTAATACAGAAATATATTTTGCCGCCGCCACCTTTTCGACCCTTTGTTCAATATTCGGAAGCGGAAAAAATTCGGTTTTTGTTATCGCATTCAAACGGCGATAATCAATGCATGGCCGAGGTTCCCTCCCCGGAGTTTCGACTAAAATCATGGGAGAATTATAATCAGACTCCCCTTCCTTAATTATATTTAATTCAAGCATGCGCTTTATCTCTTTTTTCAGTATTTCATTCTGTCTAGGAGATACCCTATACGGTCTAATTCTCACCGGTTTTTCCTCAGTTAGCTCAATATCATGAATAGTCAGGTCCGTTAAGCCCGGGTCATTCGAAAAAACTTCCCTGTATTCGTCTAATACCTGTTTTAACATTTGAATTTCCCCTGCTGTGCACCGCTCGTTTAATGCACTTTGTTTGATAACTTCGTCAAAGTTATAACTATTTGAATCTGCTAACAGAAAAGCTATCTCCAAATCCTGAGATTCATCTGTCTCATTAAATTTTTTTGTCAAAATATTTATTTTACCTACTCTTGTGATATAGGGTTTTAATAGATTTACATGATAGATTTGCGATTTCTCTCTTCTCCCTGGTATACTCACAATATAGTTCGTCTCAGAAATTTTAGACTCTACTCTACCGGGGCCTATCCAACCTACAGACATTTTGTTTTTCTTGTTAGTTGCTAAAACTAACACTTCGTCTCCTGGTTGAAATTTTCGTTCTTTAGCATTTCTATCATACCACATTTTCCGTTTATCTCTAGTAATTGTCATGTTTTCGACCGCTAGCTCCTGACAGCGTTTCAGTCGGTTGATAAGTTTGAAGACGTACTCAGTAACTAATTCATGCTCCTCATTTTCTCCCGTCCATTGTTCGAAAAGTAGGGTTTCCGGGGTACGGAGATTTCTCCCATGAACTAGCTCTGCTGGGCTAAAACCTGTAGAATCATGCGTTACCGTCCTAAGAGTTAAAAGCGCATGGGGCAGATTAGCTTCCCAGTCACTACCGTTTTCCACGCATAGCACTTTTAAAAGCCTTTTTACTGACCTGTGCCATCTCTCGATAACGTTTGAGGAGGGGTGACATACACTTGAATGGTTTAGTTTTACCCCAAACCTTTTTAGGAAGGCTGTCGTTAAATTCGAAGTGAAACTCCTCCCAAGGTCCGTTTGTATGCTAGACGGGTAACCAAGTCTACTAAAAATCATGATCATCGCTTCAATGATCGTTTCCGAGAGCATATCTGGTATCGGTATTGCTTCTGGATAACGTGAATAAACACATATTGCTGTGAGCAAATATTTATTCCCTTTTTTTGACGTCGGTAAGGGACCTACTAGATCGCACGATAATTTTGAAAATACTTCTGAAATTATGGGAAGTAATTTTAATGGGGCTTTCTTAGTTTCTCCCGCTTTTCCCACTACCTGGCAAGCATGGCATGACTTGACAAAATCCTCGATTTCCCTAATAATATTAGGCCAGAAAAAATATCTCAATATTTTATCTTTTGTTTTTGATTGGCCCATGTGAGCCGCTATACCTTCGTGACAAGCACTAAGTATCGCTTCCCTGTACTTAGTTGGGACAACTAACTGTTTTCTTTCGAATCCGTGATGATCCGTTACTTTCCTCATTACTAAATTCTCTTTAATTTCGAAATTTGATTTCTTTTGTTTTGCTTTTTCGCGAATGTCTCGCAGCGAGGAATCCGTCTCTTGTTCGGTTATGAATTCTGCCCTTTTAATTCTCGACAAGCCGGTCCCTGAGTCTTCCCCTGCTATCGGTAAAAACTCGTTATCTGGCCTTTCCGGATCTGCCTGTTCCGTGAAATCGTTTCCCCCTGCCCCTAAGTTAGTTTCGGTTTCTTGTTCGCCTCCGTCACTCCCGGAGCTAGTTTCGCTTTTTTTCGCCTGCGCGCGCGTCATTACTGCGTTCAATGTTCTGATTTCGCGTTTTTTTCTCTCGTCGATGAGCTTCTGCGTGTCATTCCCTAGTATATAATAGGACATATCTACGTCTCTATCAGTTACTATAGCCTTCGTCGAGATACTTCCTATTTCGTCAATTTCAAGCGTTATATTAGCGGTGGGCAAACAGCGAACATCATTTAAGAGTGGTTGTTTTATCCACATAAATTCCCCATCTAATTGACTGTGGTTTATAAATTTACTGGAAATAACATCGACACACGTACCAGAATCTCGTAATACCGTAATTTCCTCCCCGTTAATACGAGCCTTACTTAAATATGGCGAAAAACCTTTTTCAAATTCTTGATTTTTATTTAAATGTTCTACAGACGTGGCGTTATTTTCCCTCTTGTGTTTTTCCGGGCACTGGGCACGATAGTGCGAAAAACTTCCGCAAATAAAACATTTGTTTGCTCTCTTTTGCTCAAAAACACGGTTTCTTTCTTTATCGGGATCCTTGTCTCTCCAATTCGTTTTAGTTTCGGCCGATTTCTCAACACGCGGTTTATCTTCGAGTCTCGGTTTTTCTGATTTTATGGGAAAATTTCTCGGGTTCCAGATTTTTTTCGAGGGCCCTTTGACTGCCTCAAACTCGTCTAAACACTTAACTAGAACTAACGGGTCTTTGAAATTTGCCCAAGAGTCAATAAAATTATATTCTATCGGCGTACGACGCTTAATTTGGTCTGTTACCAATAATTTCTTTAAGTCTTCGAAATTTGAAATTTCTAGTCCGCTTAACCATCCTTCTAGATAACTATTTAACTCGAAAATAATATCCTTCCAAGGGGTGCCTGGTATCCGAGAATGCCTTGTAAATTTTTGGCGATACGCTTCAGGACTTAGCCGAAAGCGTGCTAACAAAATTGATTTCACGTGCGCGAAATCGTCGATTTTTTCTGTGGGCTCGCGCAAAATTAATTCTGCAATATCTGCCGGGAGCAGCGATAAAAGATGAGTCACAAGCTCTTCTGTTTCTATGCCTGCTCGAGAGGATTGCCGTTCAAAAAGGTTTAAAAACAGAGTAATATCTGATCGATCTGGATCGAATTTATGCATTAACGCTTTTAAAGGGGGTTTCTGACTCCTCTCAGATCCGCTACTTGACGTAGATTCACGTCTATTCGCATTTTGAGTTAATCTCAATTGCTCTAATTGAAATTCCCTTTCTTTCTGTTTTTCTTCGCTGTCCCGCGACGCCCTTTCTCTTTCTGCCTCTAATTCTCGCTCGACCCTTTCTCTTTCTTTTTGCTCGGCTGCTTGAGTCTCCCTATCGTGTACAATATAATTAGCCTGCGATAAAGTAAGCTCTTTATCATAATCTGCAGCTGATTCAATTTTCTGTATGATTACAGCTATTTTATCACTCTTATCAATATCAATTCCCAACTCGTCTGCTAACATTTGCAAATCGATTTTTCTACATTGCTTTAAATCAGTAATGACTGTCATTTTTAGACTGAGTTGCCCTAACCGAAATTTCTATTTATTTCCTAACAACCTATAAAATTCCCTAGCATATATGCAATGTTAATTTTATACATACACTTTACTACACAATTTAAACACAGTATATGAGAATGAAATGAAAAATATATACATGAAAAGTACACAATTTACCGATTCAACACTTTTTTTTTTCAACCGACCACAATACAAGTACCTGTACTTATTTCTAATTCTAGAAAAATATTGCCAGTTTTAGCATTCAGATTTTTCGAAAACTACACTTTAAAAATGTAAACATAAATAATTTTAGATCAACAGGTAACAATATTCCTTTCTGTTTAGAAGCCTTTAAAGAAAATTTAAATTTATGACTAACCTCATAACATTTATGCTGCTAAAAAAAAAGTTTTACAATTTTACAAGAGTTTACAATTTTACAAGAGTTGTACACTTTTTTTTTTCTTTCAAAACTTTCTAATTTGTTCCGTTTTGTCCGGAAAAAAATGCATTTAACATTTAATGTTTTTATCATTAAAAAAGAAAAGGAATTTTTTTTTTTTTTTTTTTTTTTTTTTTTTTTTTTTGCAATACTCTTTACTAATTTCTTAATTTTAGATTAAAATAATAAAAGTATAGAAACATAGTACATAAATTTCCTTACTGAATTTAATTTTGTGCAATAATTATGAAACAGAGCCACTCAAAATTTAGAATGAATGAGCTTACCTATTTCCGTCGTCTGCATCTCTCTTGGGGCATCTTTCCTTCGGAGGGTGTTGGGTGCTACGGGCAGGTTGCGGCTGGGTGGCCTTTCGTCGGTTAGGCGTTGTATCTCCGGTTATGGCTGGGTGCCTTCTCAGCTAGGCGCTGGATTCTATCGATGATTAACTCTGGAACTGCACGGCGAACTATAGTCCTGGGCTAGTGGCTCCCGCTGCCACCAGCTGTAATAACTTTGCCTCTTATAGATTAAAGCTAAGTGGTTGGTAGCGTAAGTGCCGCTCGGCAAATAATCCAGGCAATTTAATGGAGAATCAATTATTTATTTGTAACAATAAAAAAGGTTCTCTGTATTAAATTTTATATACAGCATAAATCATTTTAGAACTCGTAGGATCTTAATCCACCAACTCCAAGTCCAAAGTTCTATTTCAGTCCACAGAATGTTCAGTTTATAAATCACGTAAAGTTTCTACAAATCAGCAACACGGCGTTCTCTAAACACCGAAGATGAGACTTGTCACCGGCACTCTCCTAGCGAGAGTTCTCTTCCTCCGTCTCACTTGGGTGACGTCACCCTCTACAGCTCCCGATCCGAGCTGATTCACTTTTCTCAGAGAACAAATCCGAGCTCCGAGCTCTGTTCTCTGCTCTTCTCACTTCGAGATCAAAATCCTCTCTGCAAAACCTTGGCTTCCTCTTTTTCTTCTCAGCCAAGACCTCCCCTAAAGGTCACGAACCAATCATCAACCTTAATGATCTTTTCTCATTAAGAGATTGGTAACATCGTCTTATCATTCGTACCTGAAAATACACGCCTATGGCGACAATATGTCTGGACTCTTTTGCTTTCATTTCTGCGTCGGCGTGCCATCAAAGGTGCGACTCGTGTGGTCCCCTATTCACGTTAGTGTCGCCCGCCTGTCTTTTCAGCTAATCGATGATGATTTAGCGATCCTTTTAAATCGCCGCTCTTTTCATCTTGAGAATGAAAGCCATTTTGTGTTTTCAGTTCCATAGTGAAATCTCTTTTCAGAAAAATGTCTTTAAAAGCCTGTGATAAATCTAAATTATCACAGCAGTATTAAAACTTTTTTAGTGTGTCATGGACTTATTGATTCTTATGTATGTGTAGTATTGTTGATGTAGGAGCTTTCCTTTAATTATTTTTTGAGGTAACATAAGAGGAATAATTATGATTTTGTCATATTTTTAAGTTTCTAAGTTTTTTTGAAGATGAAGAAAATAAATAAAAACTTTGAAACTTTGAGAATTCAATCTTCATACATAGTACTACATTTTGCATCAGTTTCACAGATGTTTTTTAAATTCTTTAATTTTTATAACATTTCAAAATTTTTTAAAATTTACAAAATTTCAATATTTACAACCAGTTTATGATTAATTATGGTATTACCAGATTATTATTACTAAATAAATATAAAGATTGATATCCAGAAATTTCAATATTATAAAAAAACTTCATTTTTGTTAAATAGTTTTCAAAATATAGAACTTGAAACTTGCAACTTTCGACGATTATCCGCAAGCCATTCTATATCACAAGTTTTTTAAATTTCCAAAACTGATAAAATAATTTATTTTTCTTCAAAATATTGTGCAGATATACATTTGAATATGAAATGAACACGTATCTCAAATTTTATTGAAATCGGATTCTATGCAGCCACGGCTTTTTTTTACATTTTTGCTCATTTGACATGGAATGACCCAAATATATTTTAAATTTAAACTGTTTGGCAATTTTATTTGGTCATTTTAAATATGACATAATTTCATCCACTTACCAGTGTTAACGCATAATTATTTTTTAATTTCCTTTCCCTTTTAATATTGGCGTTTAAATATAGTTTTTATGACATAATTTTCAATATTTTCCTGCTTTTAATGCGTAATTATTTAATAATATTTCATTCTAATTTAAAAGGGTTTTTTTATACCCTCCTAGACAAAATTATAAACTCAGAAAATTTTTGATTTGTTTATATCATAATATAAATAAGCTTAGCTATACATTAATAAAATAATGATGAATATTTCGAATAAGACATCTAAATTTAATGTAACTCATAAATAAAATGAAGCAAATAATTTTAATAAGAAAATACTTTACTTAAAAAAATAGCATTATGTGAGACCTGGACAAAATTATAAACTCAAACTTATGAATTTCTATATTCTGGCACAGTTGGTACAAATAAATTCATTTTGTGATAAGAAACTAATAAATGGAGTCATTATGGATCAATACATTTCAATACATCAATACATATTTTAATTTTTTTCATAAAATAACATTATGTGAGACCTGGACAAAATTAGAAACTCAAAGTTATGAATTTCTATACTCTGGTATTTTTTATCTAAATAAAAAATGTGTTTTGTGATAAGAAACTAATTCAGTAAAATTATTAGGTAGATTTCGTATGAAATACTACCTATTGCAATCGCACCAGTTTATCTATCTATCTATCTATCTATCTATCCATATATATATATATCTCACTTTTTTATGGACACGATAACTTCTATAATTCTTCACCAATCTCCACAAAACTAGTACATAAAATCAAAGGGGATAAAATCTCGGCTAAGTTTGTTAATGGGCAAAATCGGACCTAGGGGGTCGGAATAGAGGGCGTTTTTGAGAAAACCAAAAAACGCCATAACTTCTTAATTAAAGTAGATATCGCATCGGTTTAAAGTTTATATTACTTCTTAAAAATGGGCCAAAAGTTTATGCATGACAGATTTTTGATAAATTTAGAAGTGGGCTCAAGGTGCGAAAAAAACAGGGGTTTTGAGAGAAAAAAATTCATAACTTCGTCAATTTTCAAGATATCAAGTGCAACTAATTTTTTTGTAAATGTTCTTAAAATTAACTAAAACTTTTGTATTTACAAGGTTTTGATAGGACCAACTTTTACCGATGAAAAAATTAAAAACAAAAAGAAAAAGGGCGGTAAAAAAAGAGAAAAATCTATAACTCCGTCAATCTTTAAGCTATCAAATCTGATTAAAATTATTTTACATCTTCTTAAAAATATCTACAACTTTTATATTGACAAGTTTTTCATAGGACCAATTCGTATAGCAAAAAGAAATTAAACAAAACTGGGAGTTGGAGAAAAAACCTCAAATCCAAACTGCTTATATTCTGACTCATTTTTAAATTCATTTTTGATTTTAAACGCATCCAAATGGTAGATCCTCTTATTTAGAAACTGTACAAAGTGACGCATTGGTCAATTTTCTGATAAAGACAGAATATATTTTTTAAAAAAGGCTACCAAAAAGGATATTTTGAACAGAATTTCCCAAAATCATCGGGATTGAAAATTTAAGGAAGTATTCAAATAAGAAATTGCGTTTTTTTCTGACTCGTTTTTAAATCCATTTTTGTTCTCAAACGCATCCAATTTACAGATTCTCTTATTTAAGAACTATATAATGTGATGCATTGATCGGTTTTTTGATAAAGACAGAATATATGTCGAAAAAGGCTACCGAAAAAGGTATTTTGAACAGAATTTCCCGAAGTCTTCGTGATTTGAAAATTTATGGAAGTTTTCACATAGCAAATTGCGTTTTTTTATGACTCGTTTTAAAATCCATTTTCGCTCTCAAACGCATCCAGTTTACAGATCCTCTTATTTAGGAACTATATACTGTGACGCATTGGGCAGTTTTTTGATAAAGATAGAATATATTTTTTAAAATGCTGTCAAAGTGAATATTTCGCACAAAATTTTCCGAAGCAATCATGATGAAAGAATTAAGGATGTATTCAAACAACAAATCGGTTATTTTATGATTAATTTTTAAATTCAATTTTTTTTTTCAAATGCATTCAACTGACAATTTTTTGTTATTTAGGAACTATATAATGTACTGTCTTGGTCGATTTTTTAATAAATTCAGAATTTATTTCAAAATATGTTGTCAAAATGGGCATTTGAGCTGAATTTTCCTAAGATGATTCTGATAAAACCAGTTTTTGCAGAAAAATGAAATTAAAAATTTCTCATAAACGGCCAAATGAAGTTATTAAACTGGGTTTATCTCTAATCATATATATATATATATATATTTGTTAAAATGAGCACTCTTCGAAATCTACCTCCGCCTATAGGCCCAGCCGACAGGGATTTTTTTCAGAATGGTATTAATGCAAACGATTTTTATTCATATTTTCAATTCTCCCCATTATTTTATTAAAAATCATTTATCGTCTTCCTTTGAATTGCTTTTAGAATATTTTTTTCTTTTAATGCATCTTGTTTATTGTGTGTCATTACATGTTATTCTTAAAACAGTGAAAATCAACAACTTTTCTAATGCCTCGATGAAAGGTTCTCACAGAGGTACAAGTTGGTAAAATTATGGCATTCAGATCTTCTGGAAAAACACAACGCCAAATTGCTTTGCTAATGAAATGTTCACATGGAGCACTAAAAAAGCGTTTTAAAGAATATGTCAGTGTATGGAAAGAAAAAACGGAGTGGTCAACGTCTAAAGATAACAGAAAGAAATCTATGATCTATCTTACGAACACGATCTTTCACTGGAGCTTCTTCTAGCCAAATTAATACATTAAAGCTAGAGATGTTTTGTATGCTTTAAAGCTTTTAAGCCAGTGCTCTTGAACTGACGGACGAATTCTTCAATGAGCGCTGAATATGAAATGGAAAAAAATGAAAGCTAAGCCAAAACTTGAGCCCCATCACATGAAAGCCAGACTTCACTTTGCACAACAGCACGTCATGGACAACAGAGTGGAGCACAGACACTGGTCAGATGAAGAGAAGTTTAATTTAGACAGCCTAGATGGCTTAAGATACTACTGGCGCGATATCAGACATGAAGAACGTGTATATCTTTAGCCGAAACTTTGATGGAAAATCTGTGATGGAGTGGGCTTGTTTTTTTCTCAGAATGGTAAAACTGCCCCGCCTTTTCTTAAAGGAAAAGAAAAAGCAGAAGACTACCAGTTAATGCTGAAAGATGATCTTTTGCCATACGGATCGTTGATCGCTGGAGTAAACTGGGTATTTCAGCAAGATAATGCAGCAATACAGTCTGCAAAAGTTATAAAAGAGTGGCTGCAGCGCTGGCATGTAAATGTCTTGAATTGTGCAGCCCGCAGGGCTGATCTAAACTCCTTTGAAAATTATTGGGGTGCAATGGTACGAATAGTCTATCACGATGGACATAACTATCAAAACACAAATGATTTAAAGGTGGCTATACTTTCAGTCTGGAACCAGTTTTCTAGGGAACAGTTGGAAAAACTTGTTCAATCTGTGTGGAATCGCATATTCGAAGTCATTCAGAAAAATGGCGGTTCAACACATTTTTGAATTTATGCATTAATACTTTGCACCAGGATTCAAAAGTACATTCACTTCTTAAACTCTATAATTTTATGTTTTCAGTTTACACATGTACTATATTTATATTACTCATCTTTTTTGAAAAAAAAAAAAAAATAAAAAATAAAAATGCATCAATGTACTGAAATATATTCGTCCCTAATAACTCCATTTATTAGTTTATTATCACAAAATGCATTTATTTATATCAAAAATACCAGAGTGTTGAAATTCATAACTTTAAGTTTATAATTTTGTCCAGGTCTCACATGATGTTATTTTTTTAAAAGAAATGTATTTTCTTATTTAAATTATTTGCTCCATTTTATTTATGAGTTATATTAAATTTAGATGTTTTATTGTAAATACTCATCATTATTTTACTAATGTAAAGCTAAGCTTATTTATAATACGGTGTAAACAAATTAAGAATTTTCTGAGTTTATAATTTTGTCCAGGAGTGTATATATAATAGTCACGTGTAACTTTATTTATTTATTTTTATTTTTATTTTATTTTTTTTTTTAGTTTCAAAGAAATATGATTTTTTGCGATGTTTTTACTATTGGCAACATTTAAAAATAACACTTTTAAAAATATTGAAAAAATTATTTTCGAAATAATGAATATTTAAATTCAAAAGAGAAATAAACACTGCAAAAATAAATCAAATTAAAAAGAAATAATAATAATGCTATCTGCACATCGGAAGCTTCTATTGTATAATCTTTAGAAAAAAAATTATTAAATTCTTATGTATAGTTTTTGCTCCTATGAAACCTTTTTAATGGAGCGATTTTGAACATTAAATATATCGTTGATTTAAAAATTGTCTGCTAGAGAGTGTTAATTTAAGATTTCTCTATAATACAACTCATTTTCATATTTTTGTGTGCAGTAGTTTTCTTAAAAGAATAAAAATTCAAAGTCACAAAAAGGAAATTACTTATTCGAGAATAAAAAGATATTGAATTCTATTGTTAAAAAATGTAATAGTTCTATTGCCGAAATTAAATAATTATACATCTATATATCTTAAAAAAAGACAATAAAGAATTTGGTCTTTATCCATGAAGTATCAAATATTAAAGAACTTCGGGAAATTGCTACACCCTCTAACCTTTTCTCTAATTTTCTGGGATCCACTTACATTTATGGACTTGCCTCTCTCCCCTTCACCCTTTTTACCCCTTTTTCCCTTAATGAAATTTATGTCTTCCCTGAAAGTTAGCCATTTCGTGTTTGTTGCTTCATCTGTGGATGGAAAACATGGAGCTCCTTTGTTGTTCATTCGATTACTTTTCTGGGAAAAAAATTCAATCGATATTTCCAGCTGTATATTTGTCTTTCAGTTTCAAGTTGTTTTTAATTTTACTTCCCTTGTCAGTATTTATTTATTTATTTTTTTCATTTTTTTTATTGAAAGAATTATTTGCAAACGATTTTCAAGATGATAATTTAACAGTAATGAGAAAAAAATATTAGATTGATGAGCGTTTGTATGTTTTTCTTTCCCGATATGTGGAATATGAGAAAATAATCAATTTTTATTCTAAAGAAAGGATTAAATTAGTTGTTGTTGGAAAAGGAATGCTGGGTTTAATTTAGAAAGATATTGTGAGTTACAAGGTTGAAAAATGTTACTGTATTTTATAAACCAGAATAATAAAAATTGTGAAGATGATACTTAGCCTTGAAATATTGCTTTTCATAAATATTATTTACGTTTAATCCTCTATGTCCCGACGGTAGTTTAAAGTACCGTTAAAAACTTGCTGTAAAAAAAAAAAAAAAAAAAAAAAAAAAAAAAATACAATCGATATTTCCAGCTGTAGATTTATTTTTCAGTTTCAAGTTGTTTCGTAATTTTACTTCCCATGTCAGTATTTATTTATTTATTTATTTGTCTTTTTTATTGAAAGAATTATCTACAAACAATTTTTAAGATGATAATTTAACAGTAATGAGAAAAAATTACTAGATCGATAAGCGCTTGTATGTTTTTCTTTCATGAGATGTGACATATGAGAAAAGAATCAATTTTTATTATGAAGAAAGGATTAAATTAGTTGTTGTTGGAAAAGGAATGCTGGGTTCAATTTTAAAAAGATATTACGAGTTACGAGGTTGAAAAATGCTTTTTATCAACCAGAATATTAAAAATTCTGAAGATGATTGTTGGTCTTGAAATATTGCTTTTCATAAATAGCATTTACGTTTTAACTGTCTATGCTCCGACGTTACTTTAAAGTACCATAAAAAAACTTGCATTAAAATTAGTTTTATGCATTGATAAGTAGTAATACAGTTGATATTGAGTCATAGATACCTAATTTATCTTATTCGAACAACGTTATTGATTGCACAAAACAAAAATTTATTTTAAAAGATGATTTCATTTTCATTTGTTTGTTGCTTCATCTGTGGATGGAAAGCATGGATCTCTTTTGTTGTTCATTCGATTACTTCTCAAGGATAAAAATACAATCGATATTTCCAGCTGTTTATTTGTCTTTTAGTTTCAAGTCGTTTCGTAATTTTACTTCCCATATAAGCATTTATTTATTTATTTATTTATTTGTCATTTTTTATTGAAAGAATTATCTGCAACCAATTTTAAAAATTACTAGATCGATAAGCGCTTATGTATGCTTTTCTGGAGATGTGAAATATGAGAAAAGAATCAATTTTTATTCGGAAGAAAGGATTAAATTAGTTGTTGTTGGAAAAGGAATGCTGGATTTAATTTTTGAAAGATATATCAAGTTACGAGGTCGGAAAATGTTTCTGCTTTTTTTTTATCAAGCAAAACATTAAAAATTCTGAAGATGATAGTTAGTATTGAAATATTACTTTTCATAAATATCATTTATGTTTTAACCCTATATGATCCGACGTTAATTGAAAGTGCCATTAAAGAAACTTGTTGTAAAATTAGTTTTATACACCGATTAATAGTAAAACAGTTGGGAATGAGTTATATACACCTTACTTTATCTTGTTCTAACATCATTACTGGTTGTACAAAACAGATATACGTTTTAAACGATGATTTGTTTTTCATTTTAATTTTTTCAATTTTCTTGACGTTGAAAAATTGTGGATAAAAAGTTTCAGTTTGAAAATATTTCTTTTGTAAGACTTTCTTTTGTTGTTGCACCTACTTGTACATTTTCTAATTCTACAAAATATAAAAAAAATATTGTAATTAAAAGAATTGAGTGGATTTATAAATATTGCACAAAATACCTATAAATTCAGATTTAACTAATTAATTTTAAATGATAAAACTCTTTTAATACTCATTTAACCCGTTCGAGACCAGCATTTTTTACATGCATTTTATTCGGTTGACACCACTTTTTGCCAAACAATAAATTTAGTTTATCAGTGAAGAAAACGTCTTAGTTAAATAAGGCAAATTTTATTTTATTATATTTTATTTTATTCTTATTTTTATTTATTTTTTTTTTTTGTGATATAAAAAACAAGTGCTTTAAGTGCGTTTTGAAAATGCATATATGTACTGATGCTCCCGAAGGAATTAATATGTGAATCTTCTAATATAGTTTCAAAAATTCACGAAAAGTGCTTTAAAAGTTGAAATTTTCATGAATTTATAAATTGGTACTTAAACGGTTAAAGTGTTTTACGTTTTTAGTTTGTTTTAGTATTTAACGTATGAACGTGTTATAACGTGTATGTATATAATGTTAACAGGTGTACCGATTTTGAATGTCCCGTGTAAGCACTGCGCGGGACGCTAAAATACCTGATTTTTAATGTGAAGAAAATTTTATTCAACTTTCTTTTAGTATCATGCAATTAGTTAGTTTTCACCAAGTGGAATTTAATACAGTAAATCCTATCATTGCAGAACCTACATATACCAAAAATAGTTTACAGTTTCTTTAAAAGGAATACCACAAAAATATACTCTGATAAAAATATGGGCACTACTTGATTATCCCGTCGACCAATTTTGCCAAATTCTACATCTTGCCAAAGATTGGCATTCTTTTTATTTTAAATAATTATAGAACAAATAAATTAGTAGAACATTAGCAAAAGTACAAACTAAAATGCAAATTAAAAATCCCTCGATGACGTGTGTACTGAATACTGTATAGTGTTTAATGTAAAGTGAATGTGACATTTACAATCATTCATTCATTTGGTGTTTAATCTTTCAGTTTGACGATAGTTTTCTGCCCAAGCGATAATCAAGTTGTAATAAAATCTGTTTAAAACGAATTAGTGAGTTGTTTCTACAAATTCTGTTTTTGAAATTTTATTACTTTGTTTGTCAAAAAATGGAAGTTATTTATAACGCCTCTCCATTTAAGCAATAATTATTTATTATACAACAAAGACCTCTAACATGTTAAACTAAATTCAGTGAAACTGAACGAAAGTGTACATATATGTATCAAAGTGTTGTTCATGATAAAGTTTTTCATTAAAACTATTTTACAAGAAAAGCTACACTAAACAGAAATTGAAATACCAACTTTTTAGAAAGTAATTTTATTGTATTCATAAACGAGATTTAAGTTAGTAAAAATCAGTTACGTTTCCCAGGTTGACAATTTCCATCATTTTTAGAAAATATTATTATTATTATTATTATTATTTTTTTTTTTTTCAACGAATATTTTATAAGGAAGTTGGATTTCATGTAGCTATCTAATGGATTCATTATAAAGTTCAAAGACTCATGAACATAAATATAAAATCTAAATTACAAATAGTCCTACTACGGAATTTTAAAGGCAGACTTTACAATTTCTTCATATGTGGTCCTACGTAACGAAGAGGATATAATATATACTAGAAACATTTTGTGTCCAATATGTTCACCAGTTCACAAAAGAAAAATTCCTCATTCCAATTCCGTTAGAGAGAGTTAAATTCTAAAATGTTTTATCTACAGATTTATGGTCTTACCTTTGCCTCCTTCACCTCTTTTAACCCTTATTGTCTTAATAAAATTTATGTCTTCTCTGAAAGTTAACCATTTTGTATTTGTTGTTTCATCTATGGATTGTGCGAACATGAATCTCTTTTGTTGTCCATTCGATTATTTTTCAGATTTTAAAACCACAATCGCTATTTATAGCTGTGTGGTTGTCTTTCATTTTCATGTTATTTATACTTGATTTTTTTAAATATTTATAGATATTTGTTTTTTGTCATGTTTTGTTTAAATAATTACTATTTGCAAATAATTCTTGAAATGATAATTTAACGGTTATGAAAAAAACAATTACTAGAAATTTTTCATACTGTATTAAAAATTGAAATGTTACTAATTGGTAAAGGAATGCTATATGCTAAGTTTAGAAAGATGCTTTCAATCGAGTCTAAAAAAAATTATTGTAATCTGTCAGCCAAAATATGAAAAATTCTGAAGAAAACATTTAATCTTTAATTAGTACTTTTTAGGTGCGATTCCAATTAAATAAAAACGTAACACCTATTGTTGCCGTCTAATCTGTCTGTCTGTCCGTTTGCATATAACATTGCAAAAACCGCGCAAACGAATGGTTTGAAATTTAATATATACAATCGTTGGATAATTTTGTCGAATCATTACAAGTTTTATAAAAACCGAATCACAATTTAAAAAAGATATTAAAATTTTTTTCTTTATCCTATTAAATCATGTCATGCACAATTAATTCAGTGATATTCCATGATAAGTAACTGTTCTAGATTGGAATGCTGATTATGTCCTATTTAGGATGGAGTCATATTATTTCCGCATTACTCAATTTAATACATATATTAGTTCAAAATTTTGCATTCATTAATTTTTAAATAAGAGTTCAACAATTATAGCGTCAAAATCTGAATATTTGTAAAAATTGTTATTGTATGAACGCACTTCGTTTGTCACGTTTGACGAACAATTTTCGACTTTATTTCATATCGTTTTTTTTTTTAAATTGTTTTAATTTTTTAACATGTCCAACAAAGTTAAAAAGTGTTTATGCATTCGGTTTGTCTGTCTGTCCGCGCTCTAACTTTCGTAAATATACTCGGATTGCCATAAAATTTTTGGACTTATTGACCCAAGCACGGACCCTATTGAAAATTAAGTTTCTACCACGATTAGTTTATTTACAGGGAGGGTCAAAAGTTTTCCATTACATTAGGGCCTATGGGGAAAAATCATTTGAAATGAATTTTAAAAATGTTACACCCGGTCAAACATATTCAAATTTATATGCATCTACGAAATGCACTAAAATATGCAATCTGTAATGTATGCAGTTAAAAGAAAAGTTATAATTCATTTACAGTACCACACAAAGGAATTCTAATACACAATAATAAAGGAGGAGACTTTGCGACACATTTTAATTTCGGTTTCATATGTAAACAAATTGATATACGTCGCTGAGACTTAGTTATTTCACACATAATACGAAGTGCATAGCATTTACAGGGACACACAAAAGATTTCAAATAATATATTCTACCCGAAGTACTGTATATTATGGATGATGACTGTTCGGTGGATGAAGTGCATTTTTAATCATGATAGGCGCTTTCACTAAATGCATACACATTATAGGTGTGTACAAATGCTAATTGTTGCACAATTAAGATATACATCAGGGTTACACAAAACAACTCGGAAAGGTTATTGAATATGAGAGTAATTTACTTAAGATGGTTTTTACATAACTTTTGCATTTTTACGCTGAATTGCATTCAATTTACTATGAAATGTTTATAGAATATATATAGAATGATATACAGGGTCACGCAAAGAACAAGATACAGCATCGTCGTTGGATGATAATTTCTGGAAATATAATTTAATTAGTTTAAAGAGCATTGTTGTTTGAATTAAATTTTAGCAAAATACTTTCGTGTAATAAAAGTACTGGGTAAACTACAGGGCAGAACAAAAGTACTGAAGTGTATTTCCATCTATTAGTATAAATTGTTAAAAGAAAATATTTATCCAGCTAAGTGTTTTTTTGGTAAACTCTATTTCCCCATTACATAGTATATATATCAACCGACAAATCAAATACAGGGCTCTTCAAAAGTATTGAAATACATTTTTGATTATGGACAGTAACACCTTATTTCCCTGGGTAGCGAAGTTTTGTTAAAGATTTCAGGAAGAAATGGAAAGTGTTTCGTAATCTATGCTTAATGCATGATTTTTCTTACTTGTTTAGGTAACAGTGACTGTGTGTTCATGCGGACTATGTGCGTACATGCGGAAAGAAGGACGGACGGACAGACGGATAGACACACGGACAAACTGACGGACTAAACAACAACTATAGGTGCTACGTATTTACATAATTACGAACGCATCTAAAAAGTCTTAGCATTTTTAAAACATGAAAGTGAAGATTATACAAACATGGCGAAAAAGCCAATTAAAATATTTATTTTTTTGTGTTAGATAATGAACTAAGTATATTAACACCATTAACAATATGGCGCAACATAATTTCCGTATGGGAAAAAAGGTGTTAAAATATTCATAATTAAGTAGGCTTTCTTACAATATTTAAAAAATAAAAACGATTTTTTAAATCAATTTTGAAATAAACTTTCCCTTTAAAATAATATTTAAAAAAAAATTTTCGTTCTCTACGTAATTTTAACAATTTAGATTTTTTCAAAAATCATTTCGTTTGAATGAACTTGCAGAACATATCTAAAACTGTAGTAAAATTTTAAATTTACAAAAAACGGAGAAATATTTAAGAATCAGTTCCTTATATTGAAACAGTCAGATTGAATATTAGAGGACTTAATAAACATGTACAATAAACATTGTTAAAAATAAATCCGACAATTTATGGTAAAATTATTGGGAGCATCGTGAGATTTTCTGTGTACCGGGAAATAAAAGAAGAAAAAACGCTTTGTGAAAAAGTGGTAAATTTCCAGTACAAAGTTGGCATAACAACTGGCTAATGGTGCCATCTATCGAACAGTTTAAAAACTCCTGTATTTATTGACTGAGGAAAAAAGTAATGATGTTGGGGTGATTCGAACTCATGATCTTTGGTGTGGGAGCCCATTTCTCTAGCTATCACACCATAGGGTTTTCGCAAGTCCATGTTTCTACAGGCATATAAGAAGATTCTAAAATGTGTTTGTATTTTTATAAGATTGATTGCAATTTTATAGATGCTGTTATAATTCTTGCAAGTTTTAACTAAAAAGGCTAATTTATTATTATGATTCTCTTATAGTTTATGAATAATTATAATATGGTCGATTAAGTAATTTATTAGGGAAACATTGTATGCTCAACGTATGGTTAAAATATGGTATGATTAATTTGTCGCTCAGAAAGTTGTTGATATCCGTACAATTGGATTTTAGCAGCGTGACACAAATCTTACAAAAGAGTTAGGATTCTTTCATTGAGTTTTTTATTTCTGCGCAACCACATGTCAGTTTTATAAACATTCAAAATAAATATAGATAACGGAGTATCTCCGTTGTTTCCTTCCATCTTTGTCCGTTTCATTATATTCAAAATATATGATGACAATTTTCGGCTTTTAACGGAAAATGTCCTTATGTCGTAAAGAGGTAATTTTTCTGTGAAATTCAGGAAAAAGTATGTCTGTTAATTTCAATTTTTTTTTTAAAACAGTGAATAAGTAACATTGAATGTCATTTATTTGCTGTTATTTGTGATGTACAAGAAACAAAATATGGAAAAGTATATTTTTGAAACGAAATGTTAAGAAGCTTATTTTAAGAAACGGCGTGTACACATAAAGAGCTTCTAAATTCTATGTAAAATTGGAATAAAACAACAACTTATATTTATTTCACAGAACAACTATAGGAAATTTGTGAAAGATTAAGCTTTTACACTAGTTCAAAGCAATAAATTATTTATAGCTACACAAAAAGAGAACATCCTATGCTTCTCGGTTACTTTATTCCAGCTAATTTGGAGCAATTGAATTATTTATCGATAGAAGAGCGATCGCTCTTTATGAAACGAGTATCCTAGCACTTTTCCTCTTTTGGGGCAAACTCTTGTTCAACTTCTATCTCTAATTTGCGCACTCTGATCACCCCTTTGCTCCTTATTTATTAATATTGCCAATCCTTTCCCTAAATCATTATCTAGAGAGGATGACTAGGAAAAAGTCATTCCGGTACTAAATGAGGAATTTATTATTTAAAAAATTGTACCTTTTTAAGAGATTATTGGAAAGTTGAAGTGAAGTGTGGAAATTATGTTACACTTGAATGTGTACTTTCTAATATGTTTAAAATAACGATGAAAGTTTGAAAGAAGACTTGAGTGTTTATGATATTTTTTTCCCTGAATACGTGATACAAATGAGTTTTATTCTATTTAAATGTTAAAAGTTAAATATAAAATTTATTAAAAAAGATATACTTTTCATTTTGCTTCAGGTATATTTTGAATTCAAGTAATTTTTTAAAAAGCTATTTTTAAAGTGCTTTCACAACATTTATTAATTTTTAATTGCTTAAAAGTTATATACTTTAGTAATTTAATTAATTTTACACTAATCCATGGAAAAGAAATATTAAATTACAGGAATAATATTTTAGCACATTTATATTATAAAAGACAAAGGTGTCTGTGCTTAACTCTGACGTCATTTTGCGAATGGCAATTCTTGACAACTATAAAATTTTATGATGATTAAAATGATATTATAAAATTTTGGTTTTGCAATCTTTTTAAATTTCTAAAGGTCGCAAATTTTATTTTCGAAATTTACATCGTCATATATAGACAAAAAAAAAAAAAAAAAAAAAAAAAAAAAATACTTTTAAATACAGTTTGTTTGAAACTCTATCTTAATTGACAGATTTAATATGGCTTTTCAAATAATTTTCAAGCACGACTTTTTTAAACATCTGTATCAATCGCGTATGAATTGCATTATAAAATATTCGAATTGCATTCAAAACAATATAAATAATTCAGCATTTCACTTTGCCTGATTTTTCATAACAAATTAAAAATTTATTTATCTAGATATTAAATAAGTCGGAAATTATAAGTCAAGCGTAGCAAATGAAGTGCGTTAGTTTAGTACAATAACAAAGTTTTAAAAATATTTAAATCTTGGTGTAATATTATATAGTACTTCAGATACAGTAAATAACCGAAATCTTTTGTGTGTCCCCGTAAACACTATCTGCTTTCTATTATAGACGAAGTAACTTATAATAAACCTCAACAGCGTACATCAGTTTCATAAAAGGGAAATAGTTAAATATAATTAAAACGCGCTCCAAACAATTTTTCCCTATATTAATAAGTAATGGAATACTTTAGTGTGGCCCTGTAAATGAATGATAAACATTCTTTCACTAAAAAGAATGTATTTGTACAGAATGTATATTTTAGTACACATTTCACAGATCCAAACCAATTTTATTATGTTCGAGAAAATGTAACATCAGTAAAATGCACTTGGAAACCAATTTTTTTTCCATTCGCCGCAATATAACGGGATACTTTTGATTGTCTCTGTAATTAAACAGTTCATCCGATTTTCATATAATCAGAAATAACTTGACAATATTCTACAACAATTGCATATTTTAAATTTCAAACGATTTGGTTGAGTGGTTTTTGTTCTGTTATATGCGGACGGACAGACAGATAGACAGATGAATGGTCGGACTGAACGGCGACAATAAATGCTATATATATACATAATTACGAACACGCCTAAAAATGACCGTTCCTTGGAATTTTACGGATACTTCTCCAATAATATGGAACGTAGGGCGACCAAAATAACGCCATCTATCCGCATTGATGAGGATATCAAAAGTAGTCAAAGGATTCTAAAATTTTTAATAAGTTTTCGATATATTTAAATATGCTGCTCTTTTTGGTTACTTTATTTCAGCTAATTTGGAGCAATCGAATTATTTTTCTATAGAAGCAATAATTAGTAATTTTTCAAAGAGCTTTTGTATTGATCGATTTTTTTCGTAATTTTTATGACATTTTTACAGTGATATAGCAATTAAATAGCTCCATGTTTGTGGATAACAGGGAGAAAACGAAAAGATTTTTTTTTTCTTCGATAACATTTTTTAATTAAAATTTTTATTTGAATCGATAGTGAAAATAATATTGTGATTGAATTGTATTTTTCAAAGAAATTTCAAGAAATACAAACATATTTTCGCGTATTATTCAAGCTTCAAAAAACAACTTATTTTAGAAAGAAAAAAAAATTGTCTGTACACTGGGAAATTGAGACAAATTACATTGACGTAAAATGAAAAAAAAAATCATCGTATTTTTAAAAGTACATTTAAAGTAGAAAAACAGGTTATTTTTCACTATTTTCTAAGATGGCAATGATAAATTTTCATCCTGACATTAAGTACAAAAAGTTTTAGCAATTAAAATTATATTTCTTTAAGCATTTATTTCATGAATATAAAATGCTTTCGAATAAATTTGGAAAAAAAAAGTGGAAAAGCTTTATTTTTTTATAATATTAGTATAGATAAGTATATAGTATATAGTAAGTAGTATATATGATAAGTTTATAGTTTGTCACACGATTTTATATTAGGAATTTTAAAATTTGACCTCTTCTAGTTGCATGGATTATTTGAATAAAAACTGCATATAAAATATGTATTTTTTTTTAATTCTGTCATACAAGAATTGAAATAAAGTTACAAACGTATAGTGTTATACCTTTTGAAAAACGAAAGTGTGTACAGCTTTTAGTATATAGGCGAATATTTATTTAGAAAAGGTATTCATATTCGAAAAGAAGACATTATTTACTTCGTATCTGATGTAACTTTTTTAAACAATTTTCAAATAAACACGGGTAATATATATATATATATATATATATATATATATATAATATCTAAAAGATACTCGACACATTCCTTTAGAACTTTATAAGTATAAAAAGAATATTTTTTCCCCCATTTTTTCAACCAAGGTTTAATAATATGAGGTCAATTAGGAGATTGACAACAAATTGAAGAGTGAAAAATATATTTGGCATCACTCTGTAAATTAAATGCATGAAATAATATGTCGTTGCAGCACATGAGTGTGAGGATATTGTACAACTTCTTTTGTGCAAAAATATTATGTATATTCATGGAGATATAACGATTTCTTTACAAACTGCAAAAAAAATCTGGCATGTTTTTTTATTTATAATGCTAAAGGTTTTCAACCAATGTTCACGCCAATTTCAGAAAATTTGACAAAAAAAAAAAAAAGAAAAAAAGAAAGAAAGAAAGAAAAAAGTAGAAACAATACATTATAATTAGATTATAGATATATTAAAAATTTAAGGCTGTACTTAAATAAAAAAGGGTAACTTTATTACATAAGTTTTACTTTATTTTTGTTCGAAAAAAAATGAAACTAGTATGTGTTGTTGGTCAGAAACTAGCTTATCACACTCATTTTCCCGTTTTGGGGCAAATGCAATAGATCTTACAGAAATTAATGTCAAAGAGAACGCTTTGACCGCGTAATTAACCGAATTTCTCCTCAAAAGAAGAATAACCACTGGGGTTGGAGTGGTTAATTATACTTTAAAACTAAATTTTTCTAGTTCTGAAATCATTTTATTGTATTTCGCGTTTTTTCATTTTAAGCAAATGATAAAATTTTTCGACTATAGCTGAATAATGTGCAGCGTTATAATTATTTCTTCTTATGGTGTTTAACTGGTGTGAAAAAACCTTTTAAATGCTGCATGTTTGAATTCGCTGTCATGTAGATAAGACATTAGACCACAATATTTTGTAAGGGCGAAGAGATCGAACAAAATGGTCAGATGGCTACTTTGCCCGGAAACAATTTTCTATTTAGTGTGCATAAAAAAAGTACTTTCTTTGAAAATAAAAAGACAGCCAACTGCAGAACTGCAATCTGCAGAAATAATTTCTGCAGAACATGTCTTACTCTCGAATTTGCAGTCTGCATCTCTTCTGGGGGTACTTATATACCTCCATTTGTGATATTGCTACTTATTACTGTTTACTTTATTTTGTAATTATTTAAAACTTAAAATTTACAAAACATAATACTTATTCTTAATGTGAGTTGTTTTAGCCTGTGTTGATTAAATATACATCTTCAATCAATGTGATTTTTTCATTTACCTATGCTGGTCACTTTCACTCCAGCTTTGGCGAGCAAAGTGGCCATTCTGTAGTTTACTTTTAAAGTAACATGTACATTTAAAATGTATATATTTTTTTAAAGTAAAATAGCAACTAGAACTAAAGTTATTATATTTACTATTGGTATTCGTTTCTAGAACTTTATAATGATTAAAAAGTATTATAAAAGATCACCAAACAATAGAATAGCCACTTAAGCCTTCCTTTCACTACAAGAAAACATACAAATGCTCTCTTCTTACGAAATGATTGATTTGGATTCCGTTATTTTAAGTCACAGCTTTCTCAAAAGAACCGTCCTAACTAGCGTAACTCTTGCATAACTAGACAATCAGGATGTCGTTTTGTTTGAACAAAAGAATTTCTGACTTTGCATCTGAAAATAAACTTCAGAAATACTCGCTATCGTGTTTTATTTTCATTGTTGTCAGACTGGCTCATAAATAACAAAGAAAACATTACAGTTGAAAACAAAACTCAGAAAATGCCAGGACCGTTCTTTCTAAATTTCAAATTGCTTTCTGTTGAAGAATTTGTGACGTAAAGGGAGAGACCGACGATCAGTATTTTAGTTATTTTCATGACAGTGACAGTTGGTGACAGTGAAACTGGTTCTTTGCCAAAACTATTTGTTTGGGACTTCTTCCAAACCACACTGAGATGCTTGATGTGAAATTACAGTTTCAGTTGGCTCTGTTGAAAGAAAAAAATATATACATGTTATAATATAAAATATTTTAGTATTTTTAATTATAATATAAAGATATTGTATAATGTAAACAATGGGGTCTAAATAAATAAGTTCGTAATCTAGAATTCATACTAGAGGAGGAAGAGTGGTTTTAAACAGCATTTTTGTAATTTAAGTGAATTAATTTCTAATTTAAATAATTGCATTTTTTCACTTTAAAATTCACGAACAATAGAAATAAATTCATTAAAAGTTTAAAAGTAATTAAACACAGTAGCATTTTAAAAAGAAATTACTAAAGCTCTGTTATTGTTATGTCCATTTTCTTCCTTTCAGTCTCTTTCTCTTTCTTCCTTTCACTTTTGAGCGACATTCAAACTACTCTTTTCAACATCTAAATATTTGAAATATGAGTTAAGTTACTTAAATTTTCATTCGACCTTTCATTGATTTCTAAGCTTTTAAATTTTGCACATTCAAAGACTGCTTGTGAGAAATAGCCCAATGTATTAAAATGAAGGGCAGATTGAAAGAGTAATCATTACTACAAAAGTACTAAAAATGATGTTAAAAATTGTATTGTTTTTCAAAGGTTTTATAAATCTTTTTCTTTCTATTGACTCCTTCGAGACAAGAGTCTTTCACAGAATGTTTAATCTTCATCACCGTGTTTTGAAAACAGAAATTTTTGCCTAATTGAATCATGAAAAAAGTCGGATTAGATAAGGCAAATTTACAATAACAATTTACTGGTGGTAATAATTTAGGATTTTGCGCATCGTCTGCGGCACGTATACCGGTCGTTTGTCCGCATGGGGTTAAAAGAATTAGTGTAGCAGGAAAATTACATTTGGTTGAAACATATTAATCGACTTTAAAGCCATGTTCGAATCCATATTTATTTTTTTTGTTATTACTTCAGTAGGTTCTGTAAAGAGAAACAACAAGTTAAAGTGGTACACGATCAAATTTTAATCTAAATATATGTAAAAGACTGAATTTTCGACCGTGAATTTATAAGTGATAGCTCTAAGTTCATTTAGGTGAATAGATGTCTAAATAGGACTAGTTTCTGCAACATTTGAAACACGTCTTAATACGGTTCGATTGTATATATATAGAGAGAGAGAGGAGAAGGTCCAAATACCGGAACACCGGAAAATCTGAGAACTGAACGCAGCGCAGCCTAGTGGCGATAGGTAGAATTTGTACTTTTAATTGCGAGAAGAAAGTAACGGGAAATAGTTTCTAAAACCTGTCTTATTTACAAACAGTAAAAGCAAAAGTGTCCAAATTTGGAACATCAAACATTTTTCAGGCATGTGTTTCTCTCTTTGTTAAAAAATACTGATCGTCTACTGGCTTGAATATGATGACTAACTTATTTTATGGAGATTTTTAGCTCTCAACTGCCGCAGTGTTTTAATATAGTATATTTATTAGTATTATATGAATGAGTAGTTATATATGAATGCATTGTTTTTATATGAATGAGTAATACTGGTTTCAATTTAAATATAGCAATGACCAAATACCGGCTATCTAGGGTGGTCTAAATACCGGTTAGCCGGTATTTAGACCTCTGTGGGTTTAGTCTACTTAAAAGTAGGTAACATTAATTATATTAAATAATTCCGTAATTAATAAATTAATTTAAACAGTTTAGAATAAGTTCCAGTCTCATTTTGCAATGAGAAAAAATGGAACCATGGCCACAAATTTTCAAGATCGAAACTGGTTACTAATTGATGGATCACTTCTGAAGTAAAAGAGCTGTTGGACACTGCAAAACTGCTTGTGATAAATATGAAGGGAAAGAAGAACAAGTCGGAAATTGCGCGTCAAGCGTAGCAAATTAACTGCATTCGTACTATATCGAAAATTTTAAAATATTCAGATCTAGGTGTAATAGTATTACAGTACTTCGGATACAGTATAGTGGCCGGAATCTTCCGTGTCTCCCTGTAAATATAGTCTGCTTCCTATTATAGAGATAGAAAATTGTAGTAAAAATTAGCAATGCATATCAATTTCATAAAATATGAAATAGTTTAATAATAATTAAAACGCACCGCAAACAATGTTTTCTCCTATATCATTATGTAATGAAATACGTTTGCGTGGCCTGTAAATTAATAACAAATATTCTTTGCACCACAAATTATACAAAATGTATATTTTTGTAATATTTTATAGATGCATATCAATTTTATTATGTCCGAAAGAGTGTAAACTCATTAAAATGCACTTGAAACTATTTTTTCCCATTGGGCGTAATGTAACGGCATACTTTTGATTGTCCCTGTAATTAAACTACACATCCGATTTTCATAAAATTTGAAATAACACGACAAAAATACTCAACAATTATATATTTTAAATTTCAAACGATTCAGTTGGGTAATTTTTGCTCTGTTATATGCGAACAAATATAGACAGATGGACAGACGGACGGACGGGCTGGATGACGACTATTGGTGCTACTTATTTACATAATTAGGTTTCACGCAATTTAGGCAACATTATGATTTAACGCACATAAAATGATGAAGGCGCATAGGAGGAAGAAACATATATAAGGGGCAGTATTTTTATTTTTTAAAAAATGAAATGATTCAATTTGTGTCTTCTGAGAGGGTATTTTCTCTGCGGACAAGAATACGGGTGGAAACTCTGGGTCCAACGTTAAGAATGTGATATATGGGCCCACAGCGACTGTACGGACGAAAACGTTGATTATTAAATTTGGGATTTCGTTCATATAAAACAATTATCATTTAAAACAGCAAAGCTTTTTTTTTTTTTTTTTTTTTTTTTTTTTTTTTTCACATTAAAGAACAAAACTAGAAACAAGTGGAAAGAATACTGTTCGAGATAGTCGTCAAGAATTTTAGAAGTTTGAGAAAAACGTTTGTTAATAAAAAGTTAAGTATTCTTTCTGTGCATAAAAAATAATCTTACTCAATAAAATTTATAAAAATAATGTTTTTATTGCTAAATAATTAAAATTAGCAGTATTTGTGAGATTCTTTTGAAAAAAACTCAGGTAGCTGGTATTTAGACCCCATTTTCAAAACACAAAATTTGTAGACTTTCTGAATTTTGTATTTTACAAACAGAAAATGCCTTTTAAACAGCCGGTATTTGGACCTTTTCTTCATCTTCTTCTGTCTCTCTGTCTTTATAAACTGGTGTCCAAAAGTTAAGCATAATTTTTAATTAAGTAAGTAATGAAAGAAATATAAATCGAAATGTGGTAAAACTCCAGGTGTGTAAAGAAAATAGTACGCGTCATATCTTTTCGCGAGGAGTTTTCCCCGAAATCGAACAGGGGACAGTCAACAAATTAAAAAAGAACGAGGATCTTTTGGATAACCCTGTCAAAACTAACGTAGCAAAAGCGTTCAAACTGCAGATTATGATTAAGTGGCTTATTGTAGTGTACTGTGTTTATTTTTATAAAGATAGCATGTATACTCGTAGAAAAATTAAGGTTTTTATAAAGACAGTCCTAAGTTTTTTGCTTATAATTTGCAGAGTTCTTAATATAAAATAATGTTCTTTTCTGAAAATATGACAAACATAATTGTACACAATACCCTGTCATCAGAATTTAAAAATAATAAAAATTTTATGAAAAATGAGTAGGTTTAGTAAATAATTTTTCATTGCGCATGCGTCAACGATATCAAAATTTCATTTGCATATTGTGTTAGCTAAATGTATAGAGCAACTTCTGTAAAAGTTTAAAAACATAGCTTCTGAATATATATTCTGAAAGTTATCGTCTATAGAATCAACTCAAAATCCGTTATTCCTAAAAGGAAGCAAAAAAATAAGGGGTTTTATCCAAATATAGTTGTACGTGCAATATTGTGTAGGCACTAAACAATGGAATATGGATACAGCCCCTCATCTTTTTTCTTCATTTAGGGAATAAAGGATTTTGATCTCATTCTACCAACAATAATTTTCAGAATTTTTAAGCTATATTTTTGAGACTTTCACAAACGTTGCTGTTGAATCCTAAAAAGGAATCTTCAGAAATGGCACTATTATTTCTGAAATATGACTGTAGATGGCAGCACTAAAACTTTGTTCCTGATAAAACGAGGCTATTTTGACTTTAATTAATATTATATTTCATTAATTCTCATTCATTTGTGTATGTTAATTCCCAATATGTTTTTTTCAGATGTATGTTTTGTATTTATTCATCTGTAATCCATCTTTTTAGATTATTCTTTATTCCGCAGATTGACTGCGTGACAGTTTTTAGAATATGTTCTGATTCAAAGAATGTTTACGTTTTGCTGAAGTCTATTAAATCGCTTTAAAAATCCCATTAAATCATATTTTTATTTCTGTAACAATTCATATTCGAAGGTATACAATCAACAAACAAGTCAACGAATGTTTTTCCAGACAATGTTTTTCAAGTTATTCCACAACCAGCAATATTATACCAAGAAGGATATATCTTACGTTCTGAAAACGTCGAACAAAACCAGAGGATAAAGAAAGGTACTTTATTTTCTATTCTATTCAAATAAAAATCAATTCTCTAAGTTTAAGCAGTTTAACTCTCAACATAAATAAATTGTCTGGTCCGTCCTCAGCCGCAGCGTCTAGCGTATTTTTAAAGTTTAAATATAAATGTTTATTGAGTTACAATGAAAACGAAAGTAGAAATACAAAATGAACAGAAATTTAATTTCACTATAAAAGAAATTAACAGATATAACATTCAAGTAGCTGAAGCAATAGAAAATAAAAATGTTAAATTAACTGAGAAGCTTAAAGCAGAATTAATTAGCTTAGAAGATGATTTAAAGAAATCTTATTTTGGAATCGCCGAAGAAAGTATTAATGCTTTATACGATTCATTTACTAAAGCAAAGGACATTGTTGTTGACGATTTAGTAAAAATCGAAGAATTTTTGGTTGTAAAAATACAAGAAATTTGGAATGAAACCAGTAATAATTCAATTTCTGTTAAGGATAACGCTTTAAAGTTTTCTAAATTTGAATTGCCGATATTTTATGGCGATATTAGCAATTGGATTACCTTTAAGGAAACATTTCTGACTGCAATTCATAATAATGAAAATTTATCAGATCAGTTAAAATTTTCTTATCTAATAGCGAGTGTAAAAGATTATCCTGCTAAATTAATTTCGGGATTTTCAATTTCCGGTGATAATTATAAAGAAGCGTGGGAAACTCTTGTTAATCGCTACGATATTCGAAGAATTTGGCATACTCATTACTGTCAAAATTCATTAATGCTAAATCATTAAAATCACCTACGCAAAAATCAATTCTAGAGCTATTGGACACTTGTAATGAAGTTATACGGAATTTGAAATCTTTAAAATTTGAATTTAATGAATTTGTTGATTTGATTTTAGTTTATTTAATTCAAACGAAATTTGATGATAATTTTACGAAAACAGTGGGAGTTATCATTAAATAATGATTGTTTCCAACTTATGAAATGATAATTAGTTTTTTTGAAAAACAAGCACGTAGTCTGCAGAATTGTAAGGTTGAATTTATTAAAACTGAATCTAAGTTTAATAATAAATTTGATCCTAAATCTCAACATTTTCCAAAAAGATCGGTATCGAATACTGTCGTAACGGATAATGTGAATAAATCACAAAAAATTATTTGTCCAAAATTTAATGAACCCCACCAACTTCATAGATGCCCATCAATGCAGAATTTATCTGTTGAGCAACGCTGGCATTTAGTAAAATCTAAAAAGTTATGTACGAACTGTTTGCGTTCTAATCATTTTGTTGCTAATTTGTTGCTTTTGTTGATAAATACCACATGTAAACATTGCAATTCGAAACATCATACACTCCTTCATCGTGATCAATCTGCCCCTGCAAACAACAAATTATTGGACAACAAGATCATGTAACAACCCCAAATGCTGTAGGTAATTTAAATGAATCAAATTGTTTTACTAATCAATCGTTTAGTAGAAATTCTCAAACATTGTTGGCTACTGCCATTATACGTGTAAAGTCCAAATCAGTCAAATTCATTCCTTGCAGGGCGATGATCGATAGTGGTTCTCAAAAGAGCCTACTTTCTAAAACTTGTTGTGAAAAATTAGGTCCTCCATCAAGGCCTACAAATCATAAAATCTCAGGTATAAATAATTTAGTTGCAGAAACAGCTCTTCAGGAAGTTTCTTTGACATTCTCTCCCCATTTTAATGATGAAGTCTTTCAGTTAGACGCGTTAGTTGTTAACCAGATAACAACAAATTTACCAAATTTTCTGATTACGACTACGTTTTGGCCACATATTGAAGGCTTGAATCTTGCGGATCCAAATTTCCATGTGTCCAGTCCCATTGATCTACTTCTAGGTGCAGATTTGTTTGCTAATATCATAATAGGAGAGTCTATTTTAGGACCTAAAGGATCACCGAGTGCTATTAATTCTAAACTGGGTTCGATATTATCGGGAATTATTTATTCGAATGAATCAAGCCAAAATTCATCTGTTAGTTGTCATGTTACTACGCAGATTACTTCTCAGCTGCAAAAGTTCTGGGAACTTGAGTCGGTTCCCAGTTCTGATCCAATTTCTCTTGTTGAAGATAGTTATTCTAAAACCGTTTCACGCACAGAATCAGGACGATAAGTTGTAAACTTGCCGTTTAAATCTAAGCCAATCCTCGGTGATTCAAAATCTCAAGCTCTAAAGCGGTTTTATTTATTGGAGAAGAGACTCCACCAAAAGCCTTTGCTTAGAGAGCAATATTTAGCATTCATGCAAGAATATATCGATTTGGGGCACATGGAACTTGTACCAAATTCAGAAATCTCAAATCCGGATCATTTTTATCTTCCGCATCACGGGGTACTAAAAGAAGATAGTTCAACTACACGACTTAGAGTAGTATTTGACGCATCTGCAGTTGGTTCATCAGGCCGCTATTTAAACGATAATCTAGAGATAGGTCCAAAATTGCAGCCGGAAATATTTCCTTTATTATTAAAGTTCAGAATGAATCCAATTGCTTTTAGTGCTGATATAGAAAAAATGTTTAGACAAATCCTCGCTAATCAGAATCTTATTGATTATCAACGCATTCTTTGGAGATTTAATTTAGAAGACACTATCAAAGCATACAGGCTGTTGACCGTTACATACGGTTTTTCCTGTGCACCTTTTTTGGCCATTAGGACATTACGCCAATTGGCCATTGATAATGAACAATATAATCAAAAGGCCTGCCAAATTATTCAAGATGAAATTTATGTTGATGACCTCCTTTCTGGAGCCGATTCACGAGAAAATGCTCAGAATTTAGTTACACAACTAATACGTATTATGAAAAGTGGAGGTTTTAATCTACGAAAGTGGACCTGTAACGATCCTGATGTAATAGCTCATTTACCTCATGAAATGAAGGCTTCCTCAAAAAAGGTCATTCAGGAAGATGATACTGTTAAAGTGCTTGGTTTACTTTGGGATTTTTCCAAAGATATTTTACAAATTAGATTCGCTGATTTAAAGGATGTACAAACAAAACGAGACTTGTTATCTGTAGTGGCTACAATCTTTGACCCTGTGGGTTTCCTAGCTCCTACAACAATAAAGTTAAAAATCATGATGCAAGATCTTTGTAAGGATAAGATTTCTTGGTATGAGAAAATCCCACATGCCATACAACAGGTTTGGAATGAATTTTCATCTGAAATGCATTTATTGAGATCGTTAGAAATTCCTCGATACATGAATTTACTTAATGAAGCAGTTGTTCAAATTCAACTGCATGGATTTTGCGATGGTTCGAATAAAGCTTATGCTGCTGTTACATATTTACGTGTGGTTACACCTGAAAGGGTATTTGTTAATTTGATTGCTGCAAAAACTAAGGTGAACCCTATTAAACCTCAAACATTGCCTAGAATCGAGCTTTGATCAGCTCTTTTGCTAGCTAAGTTATGTTCTGTAATTATCGACACATTAAAAGTAAAATTTGACAATATTTATTTGTGGTCAGATTCCCAAATTGTTCTCAGTTGGCTAAAAGCACCACCTTTAAAGGGAAATCAATTCGTACTTAACAGAGTATGCCAAATTACCATTAATGCCTTCCCATGAATGGAATCATATTCCAGGTGCTTTAAATCCTGCAGATGTAGCTTCTAGGGGAATTCCTCCACGAAAGCTTCTTAATCATTCTCTGTGGTGGCATGGGCCTCCATGGCTACTGTCAAATAAGCAAATCCCAATACCTAAATTCACTGCTCCAATAGATGAGTTAAATCAAGTAATTGACTCTGTCAGTAATGTAACACAAGTAAGTGCACCTCCTGACTTTCTTCTTAAGTTTTCGAAATTCTCTAAGCTGTCAAGAGTCACAGCCTATTGTCTTAGATTTATTCATAATGCTAGACATAGTACATCGAAAAAATATGGAAATCTAAGTTCAGAAGAAATCTCTAATTCAATTCAATGCATTGTAAAATTAATTCAAAGTTCTGAATTCAACACAGAGCTTAAATTGTTAAAAGAAAGAAAACCCTTACCAAGCAATAGTAAACTATTACCACTAAATGTATTTTTAGATTCAAGTGATATCATTCGAGTAGGTGGTCGTTTGTCACAACATCAGTCTTTAACCTTTGATAGAAAATATCCGATGCTACTCCCAAAAAATAACTTTGTCACTAAACTATTAATAAAGCATGTACACAAGAAACATATGCACGCAGGTACACAGCTAGTACTTTCTATTATACGTCAACAGTTTTGGTTTGTTAATGGTCGTTCTACTGTACGACAAGAACTCAACAAGTGTGTACTTTGCAAACGCCTAAAAACCCAAGCTTGTCAACAAATGATGGGAGATCTTCCCGTTGACAGAATCACCCCAATTCGTCCATTTTCCACGGTTGGCATAGATTTTGCCGGCCCCTGCATAACCAAGTCAAATTTGCCTAGAAGTAAGATAAAATTAAAAACATACATAGCAGTATTCGTCTGCATGTGCACTAAGGCAGTGCATCTGGAAGTGGTATCAGACTTGTCTGTGCAAGCCTTGCTAGCAGCCCTAAAGAGATTTATTGCACGTAGCGGCCTGCCGTCTGATATTTATTCAGACAATGGTAAAAATTTCGTAGGTCTAGCAAATCATCTAAAGCAGTTATTCCAATATTTGAGGAACAGAGAAATTCAAGATTTTCTTTCGAGCCAAAAAATCAATTGGCATTTCATTCCTCCATATGCGCCGCACTTTGGTGGGCTATGGGAGGCAGCTGTAAAGCTTACAAAAAAATCATCTGTTAAAGGCATGTAAATCCAGTATTTTAAACTTTGAAAATTTATCCACTTTACTGTGTCAAATAGAAAGTTGCATAAATTCCAGATCTCTAACGCCGATGTCATCAGATCCATCAGATCCGCGCGCATTAACTCCAGGTCATTTTCTAATCGGAGACCGCTCTTTGATATTCCAGAAGCTTCTAATTCGCGAGCTCTATCATTAAATGCTCGTTGGCGCCTTATTGAAAGGGACAAGAACCAATTTTGGTATAGATGGTCAAGAGAATATCTCCAACATCTCCAAGAGCGTCCTAAACGGACTACTCCAAGTGTTAATCTACGAGAAGGAGACTTGGTAATAATTCATGAACGATCCCTGCCCATGAGATGGAAAATGGGCCGCATTCTACAAACTTTCCCAGGACAGGACAATCGAGTTCGTGTAGTCTTGATTAAAACAGCGGACGGTGACATCAAATGTCCTATTACAAAGGTATCCCCTCTACTGCCGGGGGCGGAGGATGTTGAATCCTAAAAAGGAATCTTCAGAAATGGCACGATTATTTCTGAAATATGACTGTAGATGGCAACACTAAAACTTTGTTCCTGATAAAACGAGGCTATTTTGACTTAAATTAATATTATATTTCATTAGTTCTCATTCATTTGTGTTTGTTAATTCCCAATATGTTTTTTCAGATATATGTTTTGTATTTATTCATCTGTAATCCATCTTTTTAGATTATTCTTTATTCCGCAGATTGACTGCGTGACAGTTTTTAGAATATGTTCTGATTCAAAGAATGTTTACGTTTTGCTGAAGTCTATTAAATCGCTTTAAAAATCCCATTAAATCATATTTTTATTTCTGTAACAATTCATATTCGAAGGTATACAATCAACAAACAAGTCAACGAATGTTTTTACAGACAATGTTTTTCAAGTTATTCCACAACCAGCAATATTATACCAAGAAGGATATATCTTACGTTCTGAAAACGTCGAACAAAACCAGAGGATAAAGAAAGGTACTTTATTTTCTATTCTATTCAAATAAAAATCAATTCTCTAAGTTTAAGCAGTTTAACTCTCAACAGTTGCTTTATACATTTAACTAACATAATATGCAAATGAAATTTTGATATCGTTGACGCATGCGCAATGATAAATTATTTACTAAACCTACTCATTTTTCATAAAATTTTTATTATTTTTAAATTCTGATGACAGGGTATTGTGTACAATTATGTTTGTCATATTTTCAGAAAAGAACATTACTTTATATTAAGAACTCTGCAAATTATAAGCAAAAAAACTTAGGACTGTTTTTATAAAAACCTTAATTTTTCTACGAGTATACATGCTATCATTATAAAAATAAACACAGTACATTACAATAAGCTACTTAATCATAATCTGCAGTTTGAACGCTTTTGCTACATTAGTTTTGACAAGGTTATCCAAAAGATCTTCGTTCTTTTTCAATTTGTTGACGGTCCCCTGTTCGATTTCGGGGAAAACTGTTCGCGAAAATATATGACGCGTACTATTTTGTTTACACACCTGGAGTTTCACCACATTTCGATTTATATTTCTTTCACTACCTACTTAATTACCAATTATGCTTAACTTTTGGACACCAGTGTATATATCTATATATATATAGAACCATTAGATATTACTACAAATATATATATATATATATATATATATACATGCATATATATATATATATATATGTGTGTGTGTGTGTGTGTGTGTTGTATACTTGAGAACGTGAGTTTAAAAGCTCGCCTTATCCTGAAAATCAAATTGTGGGAAATCTCGAAAAACCTCTGTCTCCATCCATTTGTTTTCATTGTAAAGCAAGAATTTACAACGGCAGAAATATGGGACAAAATTAGTTTTTTTTTTTTTTTTTGCTGATTGTAGTGTTTTTTCAGTGCAGGTTTACTACGAACAGATTAGACTGCTAGTAAAAAAAAAACAACGTTTATTAAACTTTTGGATAAAGCGAGTTTTGAAATACATCCTCATACATATTACTATCTTGCTCTGAGAAGTTTTTTCAATTCAGAATTTTTTTCTATTTTAAGTTGAATGAAAAAGAATTATTTATTAGAAATGAACGCATGCAGTTTTTTAAATCCCTACAAAAGTCATATAATGCTTTTGTTTACCTCCCATCTACGATGATATGTCCATTTGGTTCTTTATACTCGTACTTTATTATTAGAATATGTTTTAGAGAAAGTTTGTTCGTAAAAACAACTACTACCGCCATCTATTGAAGGAAACCCAAACAATACAACTCTTAAAAGTTCCGTTATTTTATAAAAGTTCGTAGACTCGGATATTGCTACTTAATGTAAATGTGATTATAGTTGTGGTTGTCATAATCAAAATTTACCACATTATTATTTTTTATTACTATAAATTACGTTTATAAATTAATCCATGCAGCTGAATTAATTAAAACAACATGAAAAGATGTTAAAGTGCTAAAACGCAAATATTTCAGCGAAAAAATAATATTCATACAGAAACCAGAATTAATAAAGAGATTGAAATTTATAAAAATACTCATATGCAAATTTTGTAAAGCATTTTTATTATAAAAAATTCAATTTCAATTATTTTGGGTGGGAAGATTCTTTTCGGTTTTAAAATACATTTTGTTCGAATAAACGGAAATAGTTTGACCAAAAATATGGTTAAAAAAAAATCATATTGGAATATTTATTGTTTGTGTATTCACAATTTTTTTTAAATTTCTCTTATTTCAGAATTCACTTTGGAAATCTTTTTTCGTGTTACAATAGACTCCCGATTATCCTACATTCTCGAAACCAAGTGTATGTCAGTAAGTCAAAGATATTCGGATAGTGCTTAAACTATTGTAGATTCTAAGAAAAACAAATTAAATATAAATTACAAGTTCTCGTCTTTCTCACATTTTATTTATTTTTCAAAAAGTGACCGCAAACAGAGTAATAGAATAAAAATTTAAATACTCGACCTTAAATACAGTATAAAGTCAAAGGTGACCGGCCACTTGCGATTTTAGATATTTTGTTAAATATCTAGAAAAATATATGAGGAATTATCTTGAAACTCTTAGTGTGTAAACATAATAGTACAGATCATACATTTCCGTGAAGGGTTTTTTCCCGAAACTCCATAGGGGACCATCAACAAACTGAAAAAGAGAGAATATCCTTTGGATAACCTTATTAAAACTAATGTAGCAAAAGCGTCTTTTTTATACTCATACAAATTGAAACAATTTATAAATGTTTTGAAAAAGCTAAACGAAATAAACATACATTTTGAAAATAATTAAACACACATATTAAAGAGAATAGTAAAAAATTTTATTTCATTATTTTAAACAATTCGTTTTGAATGGTTTCTACATTAATATTTGATAAGAAGTTTTCACTAATACAATCTACTTCGTTTAAAAACGAGGAAATAACAAAGTCGAAATCTATTAGAATTAAAAACATTTCTCCTATTTGTTCAAATTTTTATCGATTATTTAATATCAAACAGGGATGAAAGATTACAGATTCGTGGTTAAAAATACATCCATTGCATTCAAAAATTCGCTTTAGTATACTCGACATACTATTTTCAATACACGTTATAAGTTTATGTTGGCACATGCGTTCATTTTCTAAAGATGTGTGACTAACGATACATTTCTGTCTTATTAAGTTTGGTAAATGCTTTACATATATACACTATATTGCCATTGATTATGGGACACTTGCGATTTTAGACATTTTACTAAATATCTAAAAAAATACATAAGGAATCATCTCGAAACTCTTAAATATAATAGTATACGTCATACATCTCCGTGAAGATTTTTTACCGAAACTCCATAGGGGACCGTCAACAAATTAAAAAAGAATGAATATCTTTTGAATAACCCTGTCAAAACTAATCTAGCAAAAGCGCTCAAACTCTAGATTATGATTGAATGCCTTATTGCAATACACTGTGTGCATTTTTATGCAAATAGAATGCATACTCGCAGAGTAATTAAGGTTTTTATAAAAATGGTCCCAAATTTTTCCAAGTTTTTCCCTTATAATTTTCAGAGTTCTTAATAAAAAATAATATTTTTTTCAGAAAATATGACAAACAACATTGCACACAGTACCCTGTAATCAGAATTAAAAAATAATAAAAATTGTATGAAAAATGAGTAGGTTTACTAAATAATTTTTTACTGCGCATGCGTCAAAGACATCAAAATTTCATTTGCATATTATGTTAGCTAAATGTATAGAGCAACTTTTGTAAAAGTCTCAAAATCATAGCTTGAAAATTCTGAAAGTAATCGTCTATAGAAAAAGGACAAAATCCGTTGTTTCCAAAATGAAGCAAAAAAATGAGGGATTTTATCCAAATGTAGTAGTACATCCCGTATTGTGTATTCTATATTCACACTAATCAATGAATATATGGATACAACCCCTCTTGTTTTTCCTTCATTTTGAGAATAACGGATTTTCAACTTATTCAAGTGACGAAGTTTTCAGAATTTTCAAGTTATGATTTTGTGACTTTCACAAAAGTTGCTCTATACATTTAGCTAACATAATATGCAAATGAAATTTTGATATCGTTGACGCATGCGCAGTAAAAAATTATTTAGTAAACCAACTCATTTTGTATACAATTTTCATTATTCTTTAATTCTGATTACAGGGTACTGTGTGCAATGTTGTTTGTCATATTTTCTGAAAAAAATATTATTTGATATTAAGAACTCTGAAAATTATAAGGAAAAAACTTGGAAAAATTTGGGACCATTTTTATAAAAACCTTAATTACTCTGCGAGTATGCATGCTATTTGCATAAAAATGAACAAAGCGTATTACAATAAGGCATTCAATCATAATCTAGAGTTTGAGCGCTTTTGCTACATTAGTTTTGACAGGGTTATTCAAAAGATATTCATTCTTTTTTAATTTGTTGACGGTCCCCTATGGAGTCTCAGGAAAATATCTTCACGGAGATGTATGACGTATATTATTATATTTATATTATTAAGTATATTATTATATTAAGAGTTTCGAGATGATTCCTCATGTATTTTTCTAGATATTTAACAAAATGTCTAAATTCGCAAGTGTCCAATAATCAATGGCAATATAGTGTATATGCTGAAGAAGTTCTTTATTCAAATCAAAGGCTTTTATTTTTAACTTTTCTAACTGATACTCGTTCAAGTCAATGTGAGAATAATTCTTTAAATGTTTAATTCGCATGATAGAATTATTAAAATTTAACACTAATACCATGTTATTAGCAACAAAGGAGGAACTTTTATACTTCAAATTAAATGGAAAAATTTTATTGCAAAATTCGTACCAACTGTTAACATCCATAAAAATTGCATTTTTCGTTACAATTTCTTCATTAGTAAGCCCACTGCGTTTAAACTCTTTAATATGTATATAAAATTATCTGTTATACAGTTTTAAAATTAAGAAGATACAATCACTGAGTTCTTCTCGAAATATAACACGATTACAGGATTTGCCCCTTTTAGTTCGTGGAGTGGTGCATTGGCTTTCACCACTTGCTTGGGAAAGGTTGATTGCTTGTAACACAGTCTCTTCGCATCTAGTAGTGGGTTCTTGAAAATATTCGTCTTGGGAAATAAAGTTAAAAAAATTCGTATTAATCTCAGATTTCACATTCAATGGATAATCACATGATATTGTCTCATTGTTAGTGTTCAATGTATTGGGAACTTCTAATCTCGGCAAGTTTAATTCACATAAGCAGGTTCATTACATTCTTCTAAACGTTGATACTTTGAAGAAGAAACTACTTCGTCGAGCAGTCTTTTTAACAAATTTACTACAGAATCCATTTTCAAAAAATAAGGATAGCCGCTGATGAATTTCAAACGGAAATCAGTTGTAAACTGAATGCTTAAAAACAACACATATCCTAATATATGTTAAAAAATCAGCATCGGTTACAGTTAAACATTAAAAAATTAGTAATGCCATTAGTTTTAGTCAACCATTTTTTAATAATCTAAAAAAACAGTCTTTGTACATAAATGGTAGTTTATATATTATGTTAGTGGTTTTACTATTTTTGAAGAATTTTGTGGCAACACAAGGTTTTAATTTAAGTAAGCTTATGATAAATAATGTTATCAGTTTCTCTATCTTTGAAAATTTTTGTGCCAACACTAGGTAAAAGTTTTAATCTGAGTGGTTAATGATACACAATGTTAACAGTTTCATTCTTTTTGAAAAGTTGTTTGGAAACACAAGATAATATCCATCATGATTATGTAGATAACAATTGTTAATATAAATGATAAATTAAACTTGGTAAATAATTCTAATATATTAAAAGTATTTTAAAATTAATTCAGTATAAATACAAATTCAGTATTTTAAAATGAAAAATTAATAAATTAAAGTGAACTCTAATTTTAATTGATAAGAAACTTTTTTCTAAAGGTTAAAATTTATTTAAAATTTAATAAATTTTTGGGAACCTCTAAAAAACATCATATGAAATTGATTGATGCGATTAAATTGCTGTTTTAAAAAGTTTAGTTAGTTGTAACATCAAACAAAATTCTCTTTCTTGACTTTTGTAAATAAGTGAACTCTAATCTTACTTGACATTTTTTCATATATCAGCTAGTTCCTGTTAAAATTGTTTTGTTATCGGATGTTTGTGCAAGGCAGTGAATAAGTGCTGATCAGATACTATTTTAAGTTGCAAACGTTTCCATTCTAATATAAGACATTAATAGTAATTAAAATTCAGAAAAAAAGTGTATGTGAGTGTGTGGGTTGAAAGTGGTCAACCTCCACGCGGTTCAGCCTGGGCAATGAGAGCTCTGTATTTGAACAATTTGACTTAATTCATTTTGAGAAAATTCAAAGTTCTCAGCTAATGACCACAAAAAAAATTATATTTTTTAATTATTTTTAAATTTTTTGATTATGAAAAATCTAAAATGGTAATGAACTAGAATTATTATTATTTTTAAATGAATAAAAATTTACATAATAATTTCAATATGTTAAAAAATCAACATCGGTAAAAGTTTTAATCTAAGTAATGAATGATACATAATGTTAACAGATTCGTTCTTTTTGAAAAGTTGTTTGGAAACACAAGGTAATATCCGTCATGATTATGTAAATGACAATTGTTAATAAAAATGATAAGTTAAACTTGGTAAATAATTCTAATAAATTAAAACGAAAATATATTTGGTCTGGATGTGATAACATGAGTTGGTATTCATAAATAAGAGATTTGCATCATCTTTATATGTTTTCTTAATAAAATTATAATGAAAATCATACATAAGTACTTTGGAGAGCTCTAAAATAGCAAAACCAACATAAATCGGTCGATTCATGAGTATGCTAGTTTTCATCCTTTCAACGGCAGTTAAATCTTCATCATATATTTTAAAAGATTTAAAAGTGGGTGAAGCCACTAATTTCTTGGCACTATTTTCGTTATTAACAAGTACAATATTTCTACGTTTTCGTAGATTTTCCAAAGTTTTTCCAAACACAGTTATTCATCAGTTTAAAAAAGTCCTTTTCAAAAGAGGATTTAGCTTCTTTTCTTTTTTCGGTATTAAAAGAAACGTAATTTTTCAAGCCAAGGTGTTTGTCTGAATTTAAGGACTTTGTGAACAGCAGTAAGTTTTAATCCAAGTTGTATATAAAATTTAAGATTACGATAATGAGTAATAAAATTCTGTTTATCCTTTAAATTTGGAATGAGTTTAGGGGTTCCTATGAATTTTCTTTTGTTAACTAAGCTATGTGAATACGAAGACAACATTTCTGCTTTCACGACCAATCTTTCAGAAGCTAATGGGTATTCATTATATTATGAAGTACAGAGAAAAATTGGACAGAGTTTGCATCAATTATACACCAAACAATACAACAAAAAATGTTTATCGGTGTTTGATGATAAACGAAATTTATTGAATGATGGGATAACGAGTCTAGCCTATGGACATAAGCATATTCAATCAAACAACGAACAGCAAGATTAAAAAAATATATAAATTTTGTAGACACCAATTCAATGCATATGAAATTTCCTTATATTTATTATGATTTAAAATAACAAATTAATCAAAAAGTATATTTTTGCAGAATGTGGGCCAAAGGGAATGAAGTGGTGTTCATGATACCCCTGTCTCTGAACAGCTAATACAACGTATATTAATTTTTTAATATATGTTGGGGGACCCATAGCCTTTACAAATATATATGTTTTTTATTATTTCAGAAAACCCCTCGTTCCAATTCTCACCGATAGAGGGCGCCACTGCATTTTCTATTTCGTATTCAAATATCTTTTTTACTCTAAGTTGATTTCAATCTCTACTTTAATTTAAACTCCCTAAAAAATTTTAAGCCCCCCTCAATTTTAAGCCCCTCCTAAAAATAAGCCCTCCCCTCTCTCTAAAAATCCCATCATACTGTAACAGACTCAAAACATCCACCCCTCTACTATAGTATAATCTCATAAGTTTCAAACCCTAAAAAAAATTTAAGCCCCCTCAATTTTATGCCCTCCCCTCATCCTACTACAGTATGATACACTCTCCGTCAGATAAGCTTCTCATTCAGGTGGTGGTGATCCTCCCTCTCTCTGTGAGGTGGTGGTGGTTCCACTTCCATCATCCACCACCCACCGCCACCAGACTCGCCGCGCTGGGGTTGAACTCCCACTCTTTCCCTACTATCCTGCTTTTGTACAAGAAATTTTATCCGACGATGTAGTTGGGAGAAAGGAAAACGAAAACGAAGCTAAGACATTAGAAAAGGAGAAGTCGGATCAAGAGTTAAAGAAGTTAGAATTAAAGGAAAAGTTTGATCAAAAGATAGAGCTAGATAGAGAGGGAAGATAGATAGAGAGGGGAATCGGAAATTGAGCTTAGAAAGCTGGAATTAAATCATAAATTGGAATAAGCGAAAATACAGTCACAGGACAAATGCAAGGTGAATACATTTCAAGTGATTATGATAGTAATAATTCAAAACGGAAATTTACATTACCGAAGTTATAGAATTTTGTCAATTTGATGGTGATTTAAAAGAATGGTTGCCATTCTGGAGTCAGTATGCGTATGCTACTGTTATATTTTTGAGGGTACACTGTAAAAAAATTTCCGTTAAATACCGGAAATAGTACTGGTAATATAGACGCCAGTACTACATCCGTTTTTTAACGGAAAAAATTTCCGTTTTTGCCAGAAATATTTCCGTTTTTTCTACAAAATATTTCCGGGTTTTTTTTTTTCATATTTTTTTACATAAAAATTTTCGCTTGAAAGCGAAAAAAGAATTTTCAAGGACAATCTGGCATCTTTATGATTTTTAGTCTTTTAGACAAAGCAGGTTAGAATAGAATACATACATATAATTTAAACAACAGTGAAGAAATGTCACTTACCCTCCATAGGGATCGAACCTGGGACCTGTCCTATGACAGCTTGCAGCAGTGTAATACCATTACGCTATACTTACACATGCAGAGCTTGCAAATATCTTTACTTATTTCGAATGATTTTATAAAGCAAAGACCTTATGTTGAACGTGGCATTAATTTTTGTAGAGAATTATTTTCTACTAGCTAATCTGCCCGGCGTTGCTCGGATTCGTCAAAAAACAGCAAGAGTTGTGAAAAAAATTTTAAATCAAAATTAAAAAACTCGAAATATTTAAAAATTGTTGCACGAATTTCGTTTAACGTTCATCGAAAAGAGAAGGACTAGAAAATTGAAACTGGATGCTTTTTACTAATGTGAAAAATCTTACAAAATTGCGAAAGCATTAAAAAGTTTATAAAAATATGAAACAAAATTCAAAAATTGTATTTCGAAATTCAAATAAACTTAGAGGAAAAGTGGGCAGAATTTACTACATTCTGTCGAAAATTGAACGCCTAAAAAATCGAAGCGGATCGCGAAGAAACGTAATCATTGCATTAAAAATGGCAAAATTTTCAAAAATCAAGGTACTAAAAATTTACTCTATTTAGATAAGAGTTTTGAATCTAATTAGTGTAATAAAATGGTAAGCAGTGCAATGCGAATAAAAAAGTTAAAAAATCACAATAAAAACCTTTAATATAGCAAAAATCACACAGGAGAAAAATTTTCATATTAGAAAGGAGCTTAAAACCAAATTCCTTTTCCGTATCAAAACTGAATGGGATACTTCATTTTAGATATAATTCTTATAATCCAAAGGAACAGATCAAAGGAGAATTGACAAGTCGAGATTTTAAGAAAGCGGAGACGGAAATAATTTGGGTAATACGAAGAGAATGTTTTTCGCATGAAGGTGAGGGAAGATTGAAAACTCTGGAGATGTTTAAAGATGACCTAGACATGATACGTGTAAAGACTAAAATTATGTACAGACAACATAATCTGGATTTCCTCACACCTATGGTTGTTTCTTCAGATCATGAAGTTGTCAGACGTTTAATTTTACATTAACACCTCAAAAATTGTCATGCAGGTCCTCAAATTCTTTTAAATTTGCTTAGAGAAAAATTCTGGATTTTGAATGGAAGAAGAACCGTGTTCTCTATTTTATCAAAATGTACCATCTGTAAAAGATTTAATTCGAAGAATTTAGAATCATCTCCAGTTTCTCTGCCAGAAAATCGAGTTAAATATGAGCAGTATTTCAGATGATTGGCATTGATCTAGCTGGCCCTCTGTTTTTTAAAAATAAACAGAAGTGTTGAGTTGTCTTATTTACATGTGCCATTTACAGAGCTGTGCATTTGGAGCTTGTGACTTCAACTTCTACAGAGGCATTTTTTTTTGGCTTTGAGAAGATTTGTATCTCGCAGAGAAAGATGTTCTATTATATATATTGCGACAACGGTTCCAATTTTGTTGATACAGCCGATTAAAAAAGAAACTGAACTGGAACCGCATACTGAAGCATGAAGCAGTAAATTCTACAACATGGAAATTCAACCCTCTAACGTCTGCTTAATGGGACAGATGGTGGGAGAGATTCATTTGGTTGATGAAAGATCTATTAAAAAGAGTTTTAGGACAAGCCTGTTTGAACTATGAAGAGATGATAACTGTACTGACTGACTGTGAAAGCATTATAAATTGGTGACCATTAACTTACATGTCAGAAGGAGTCCTTCTCCGGACATGTTTCTGAAAGATATTCATGAATGTAGTTTACCAGACGTCGATGTGGCTAAGGAAAGTTCTTTTACTCGAAGACTTAGATATAGATAAGAGCTGCAAAAGGATCTAAGAAATAGATTTAAATCAGAATATTTGGGTCTTCTTATCCAACAAGCGAATGGTAGACGAGTCCAAAGTTCAATTGCGGTAGGAGATATTGTCTTGGTGGTAGTAGATAACAAGAAAAGGACCAATTGGTCATTAAGACAAGTTACAGAACTCATTCGTGGCTAAGATGAAAAAATTCGCCTTTTGAAATTACAAACATCTCATTCACAGATGATTTCGGCACGGCCCTTTCAAAGAATCTACCCTCTCGAGGTGTCATCGATTGATTGTACAGAAAATATTTTTCCTAAACCAACTTTGAATGAAAACCAAGTTGATCCTCCAAAAGATGAGTCACAAATTAAAAAGACCAGATCTGGCAGAATGATAAAGATTCCAGAAAGAATCGATTTATGATGTTTATGTAAATGTATTTATTTAGTGTAAAGTTTTGACTATAATATATAATCAAAAGGGAGGAGAATATTAAATCCATTGTCCATGCTTATTTATTTTTATATATCCTCTCACCTTTAATTCTCGTGACAGTGTTTTTGTATCTGATGTAACGTAAAAAGAAATTGTACTTTTTTAATAGTTTGAATATTCTTATAGAAAAAGGTAAAGTTTTTACGTTAAATGAATTATTGATGTTGAAGAAGTTAATTTACTTCTTTTTTTAGATTTTAAAGTAATAATTGGCCTCCGCATAATGTTCCGAAAGCTGGGGTGTTAAAATAACATATTTTTAAACGATTTAGTTAACGATGGAGATAAGGGCTCTGAAAATTTTTGATGGGGATAATTCTGAAGGTTTAAATCTCTTTGATAAATAACAATATGGAAATTACACGTGAAGCGTAGTAAATGAGTTGCGTTCGCACTATAAGAAGTTTTTAAAATATTCAGATCTTGCTGTTATAGTGTACAGTACCGCGGATACAGTACAATGGTTGAAATATTTTGTGTGCTCCCGTAAATACTATCCTATCAAAAACATGAATGTGAAAAAATGCCAAGTTCGTTAAAGATTTCGCTAATAAAAGAAGTGATTTGACAAAAAATAATGATATCCTATCAAAAACATGAATGTGAAAGAATGCCAAGTTTGTAAAAGGTTTCGCTAATGAAAGAAGTGAGATCTAACTGCAAACCAAGTTCTTTCGAAGCTCCTTAAATCATAGCTCCTGTCATGCATAATATTCTTCAATTGCTTAAAATGAGTTGGTATGTTACTTGTTATTCAATAGAGCAACTTACAAGTTTTCTGTTATTCAAATTTCTCTATTTAATTGATCAGAACTTAAAGTTGATCACTTAATTAATTTATCGATACCTTAACTTCAATGTAGTTATTCGAACATTTGAATGACTAGATCTTTCCCAATCAGATTCTAGATTAAATTTTACTCAAACATTAAAGTTAGGTACTCAAACATTAAGTACTTACTCAGACATTAAAGTTAGGGGCTGAAAACTTGCCAAGTCGCTCTATTGAATAACAAGTAACATACCAACTAATTTTAAGCAATTGAAGAATATTATGCATGACAGGAGCTATGATTTAAGGAGCTTCGAAAGAACTTGGTTTGCAGTTAGATCTCACTTCTTTCATTAGCGAAATCTTTTACAAACTTGGCATTCTTTCACATTCATGTTTTTGATAGGATATCATTATTTTTTTTCAAATCACTTCTTTTATTAGCGAAATCTTTAACGAACTTGGCATTTTTTCACATTCATGTTTTTGATAGGATATCATTATTTTTTGTCAAATAAGTCGGTATTTGTTTCCTTTTTGAAATAAATTGGCTTAATATTAAATTAGTTTTATTTAATATTAATTAATCTTACAGCTTTTTCCTGCGTTTATTCACTGTTTCTTTGAATCAAATTTAAAACTTTTAACATTAGGATTGCTTATGTTCCATTAAATTCCCCTAATAAGGATGTTTCTTTTATGTGATTGGGTACTACTTGATTATCTCGACGACCAAAAAAGTTTGTCTCCAACTTGGCGATATATCGCCAAATTGACGACAAAAATTACCCGCCAAAAGTGATACTAACTTGGCGCTGTTTCTGGTAATTTCGCCAAATTCCCATAGACTCCCATTGTAATCTGGCAATTTATCCAATACTGTTGTTAGAGCAAGGACTGCCACCATCATTTTGACTTTTTTTTTCTTTTTTTTTTTAATCGGTTCGCTAACTTTCCAATATTGCTGATATTGCTATTTAGAACGTTTATAGAACGCTTTTCGCGCATTTTTACCCCTTTTAAATTTTGTATTTGTTAACAAATATTCTTAGTGATCATTTATATCTTATAAGTAATGAACATGCCAAATTTGATGTTTCTAAGCCCTTAACATACAGACATCGCATTTTTAGAATTTTTTTTGCTCTTTTAATTCTTTTGGATTAGTGGCATTGACATAAGATATAGCCTATATTGGAGCAAGGAATGTCACCATCATTTTAAGATCATTACTTTTAAGATCAGATGGTTGTTTGCTGAGATTGCTTAAAAATCCCAATTTAGAACAGTTTTAGAATGCTTTTCGTGCATTTTCACCCTTTTTGAATTCTTTATTTTTTAGCAAATGCCCTTAGAGATCATTTTTATCTTATAAATAAGTAACATGCCGAATTTTGTGCTTCTTTGCTTATTAGTAAAACAAAAATCTCATTTTTAGAATGTTTTTTGCTTCTTCACTCTCTTATGGTTAATGGTATATACATAAAATATAGCATATACTTGAACCGGGGTGAATACCATCATTTTGGTACTATTAATTTTGGAATCGGTTCATAGTTTCAGAAATTAGCTCCGATACTCGCCAAAAAAGACGCCAACTTGGCACTATTTCTGATATTTCGCGAAATTCCCGTGAACTCTAAAATGCCAAACTTTATAATTCTAGTCCCTTAACATAACAGACATCGCATCTTTAGAACGTTTTTGTTCTTTTACCCCCTTTGGGTTAGTGGCATCGACATAAGATATAGCCTATGTTGGAGCAAGGACTATCATCATCATTTTGATATCATTACTTTTAAAATCGGTTTGTTGTTTGCTGAGATTGTTTTAAAATCGCTATTCAGAACGTTTTCAGAATGCTCTTCGCGAATTTCCACCCCTTTTAAATTTGGTATTTTTTAGCAAATGTCATTAGTGATCATTCATATCTTATAAATAATTAACATGACAAATTTTTTGCTTCTAGGCCCTTCACTAAAACAAAAATCCCATTTTTAGAGTGTTTTTTGCTTCTGAACCCTCTTTTGGTTAGTGGCACAGACATAAGATATAGTCTGCGTTTGAACCGGGGCGAATACCATCATTTTGGTTCCATTACTTTTGAAATCGGTTCGGTAGTTTCAGAGATTAGTCCCGATACTCGCCAAAAGTGACGCCAACTTGGCACTATTTCTGGTATTTTGTGAAATTCTCATAAACCGCCATTGTAATCCAATAATTTATCTTCTAACAACCATTAATGTTTAATTAATGGTGATTTCTGATTTTTTCCTATTTATAGATCCAATAACCTACCTCCACACCAAATTTCAATTTCCTAAGTCACCTGGAAGTAGTCAAACATTTCTATGAGTGAGTGAGTGAGTCAGTGAGTCAGTGGGAAAAACAGTTGTTTTCAGACTTCAATTTCTCGTGAACGGTAAAAGATTTTTTTAAAAATTTATAGGATTAGGAAATTAGAAGATGGTCTTACACGACACAAAAAATTGCAATTGTGTAGGTCAAATAGAATTTAAGTTATTGAGGGGTCAAAAGTGGCCCGAAATGGTTCGGGTAATATAACCCACGGCCGGTGTGTCGACTTTTACTTTTTGAACTTGGCTGACACACTGCCGTGTGTCTAGATCTGTTTGCTATTGTACAGGATGTAATTTGTATTAAACCTCAGCAACGTATATCAATTTCATAAAATTTGAAATAGTTTAATATGATTAAAACACGCCCAAAACAATGTTTCCCCATCTACCTCAGTAATTGCATACTTTTGTGTGACCCAGTAAATTAATAATAAATATTCTTCTCATCACAGATTGTACAGAATTTATATTTTAACATATACTTCATAGATTCATGTTAATTCTATCCTATCAAAAACATGAATGTGAAAACATGCCAAGTTCGTTAAAGGTTTCGCTCATAAAAGATGTGAGATCTAACTGCAAATCAAGTTCTTTCGGAGCTCCTTAAATCATAACTCCTGTCATGCATAATATTATTCAATTGTTTAAAATGATTTGTTATGTTACTTGTTATTCAAAAGAGCGACTTAGCAAGTTTTCTCTTATTCAATTTTTTCTATTTAGTTGATCAGAAATTAAAGTTGATCCCTTCCTTAACTTATCAGTATCTTAACTTCAATATACTTATTCGAACACTATATTCACTAGATCTTTGTCAATCAGATTCTGCATTAAATTATACTCCGACTCAAAGATTAAAGTTGGTAGCTGAAAACTTGCCAAGTCGCTCTTTTGAATAACAAGTAACATAACAAATCATTTTAAGCAATTGAATAATATTATGCATGACAGGAGTTATGATTTAAGGAGCTCCGAAAGAACTTGGTTTGCAGTTAGATCTCACTTCTTTTATGAGCGAAACCTTTAACGAACTTGGCATGTTTTCACATTCATGTTTTTGATAGGATATCATTATTTTTTGTCAAATAAGTAGGCTATTGTTCCCTTTTTGAAATAAATAGGTTAAATTAGTTAAATTAGTTTTATTTAATATTAATTAATTTTTCAGCTTTTTCTTGCATTTATTCACTGTTTTTTTTTTCAGTCAAATTAAAAAATTTAACATTAGGACTGCTTATGTTCCTTTAAATTCCACTAATAAGGATGTTTCTTTTACGTGATTAGGTACTACTTGATTATTTCGTCGACCAAAAACGTTTGTAGCCAACTTGGCGAAATATCGCTGTATTGACGACAAAAATTACGCACCAAAAGTCATGCTAACATGGCGCTATTTCTGGTATTTCGCCAAATTCCCATAGATTCCCATTGTAATCTGGTAATTTATCCAATAATTTTGTTAGAGCATGGACTGTCGCCATCATTTTGGCATCTTTTTTTTTCCTTAAATCGGTTCGCTAACTACCCAAGATTGCTTAAATATTGCTATTTAGAAAGCTTTTAGAACGCTTTTCGCGCATTTTTACCCCTTTTAAATTTTGTATTTGTTAACAAATGTTCTTAGTGATAATTTATATCTTATAATTAATGAACATGCCAATTTTTTTGTTTTTAGGCCCTTAACATACAGACATCGCCTTTTTAGAACGCTTTTTGCTCTTTTACCCCCTTTGGATTAGTGTAATCGACATAAGATATAGCCTATATTGCAACAAGGACTATCACCATCATTTTGATATCATTACTTTTAAAATCGGTTTGTTGTTTGCTGAAATTGCTTAAAAATCCCAATTTAAAACATTTTTAGAACGCTTTTCGCACACTTTCACCTCTTTTGAATTCCATATTTTTTATCAAATGCCCTTAGAGATAATTTATATCTTATAAATAATTAACATGCCAAATCTTATAGTTCTAGGTCCTTCAGTAACACAAAAATCCCATTTTTAGAATGTTTTTTGCTTCTTCACCCTCTTTTGGTTAATGGTATAGGCATAAAATATAGCCTAATATATACATGTTTAAACCGGGGCGAATACCATCATTTTGGTACCTTTAATTTTGAAATCGGTTCGGTGGTTTCAGAGATTAGCCCCGATACTCGCCAAAAGTGTCGCCAACTTGGCAATATTTCTGATATTTCGTGAAATTCCCATAAACTCTAAAATGCCAAACTTTATGTTTCCAGTCCAGTCTCTTAATATACAGACATCGCATATTCAGAATGTTTTTTGCTCTTTTACCTCTTTGGGGTTAGTGTAATCGACATAAGATATATCCTATGTTGGAGCAAAGACTGTCATCATCATTTTGATATCATTACTTTTAAGATCGGTTTGTTGTTTGCTGAGATTGTTTTAAAATTGGTATTTCGAACTTTTTTAGAACGCTCTTCGCGGATTTTCACCCATTTGAATTTGATATTTTTTAGCAAATGTCATTAAGTGATCATTTATATCATATAAATAATTAACATGCCAAATTTTGTGCTTCTAGGCCCTTCAGTAAAACAAAAATCCCATTTTTAGAAAGTTTTCGCTTCTGAACCCTCTTTTGGTTAGTGGCACAGACATAAGATATAGTCTATGTTTGAACCAGGGCGAATACCATCATTTTGGTACCATTACTTTTGAAATCGGTTCGGTAGTTTCAGAGATTAGACCTGATACTCTCCAAAAGTGACGCCAGCTTGGCACTATTTCTGGCATTTTGTGAAATTCTCATAAACTTCCATTGTAATCCAATAATTTATCCTCTAACCAACCATTAATGTTTAATTAATGGTGATTTCTGATTTTTTCCTATTTATAGATCCAATAACCTACCTCCACACCAAATTTCAACTTCCTAAGTCACCTGGAAGTAGTCAAACATTTCTATGAGTGAGTCAGTGAGTCAGTGAGTCAGTGAGTAAGTGGTAAAAACAGTGGTTTTCAGACGTCAATATCTCGTGAACGGTAAAATATTTTTAAAAAAAAAATTTAAGATTTGGAAATTAGAAGATGATCTTACACGGCACAAAAAATTGCAAGTGTGTAGGTCAAATAGAATTTAAGTTATTGAGGGGTCAAAAGTGGCTCGAAATGGTTCGGGTAATATAACCCACGGCCGGTATGTCGCTTTTTACTTTGTGAACTTGGCTGACACACTGCCGTGTGTCTAGATCATATTCGAAAGAGTGTAACATGATTATAATGTACTTGAAACTGTTTTTTTCTATTGATCGTAATACAATGGAATAGTTTTGATTGTCTCTGTAATTAAACCATGCATTTGATTTTCATAAAATTTGTATTTCTTAACCTTGTATTGTATTCATAATTTTGCCGACAAAATTATGCAAAAATTATATATTTTAAATCTCAAATTATTTGGTTGGGTATTTTTTGCTCTGTGACCTATGGAAAGACGGAAGGACGGACGGACGGACTGAACGACGACTGCAGGTGGTATCTTTATATATAAAAATCTTCTGTGCGTGTGTATGTAATTGAACTCCTCCTAAATGACTGGACCGATTTTGATGAAATTTTGTGTGTGCGTTTCAGTAGATTCGAGAATGGTTTAGATTCACATTTCGTCGAAATTGATTCAGTACTTTTTTAGTAATTAGGCAAAAACTAATAGTTAGTGATTTTTCGCTAATTAAAAGTGCTATATATATATTAAAGAAAGTCAGGATTTCGTATTAATCATAGCACAAAAAAATCTACCATACCAAAAATCTTGAAAATTGGGATAAAAATACTTCTTATAACATCGAGTGCCGCTAAGAAGGGATTTTCGAAAATTCCACCCCTACGATGAGTAGAAAAAAGAACGAACTTTTAAAAAATTCCTTAAAAATCGGCTTTTGTAGTTATTTTTCATCTGATAACATATTTTAGTGTATTTTTTCATGCTGAATCTAACGGTACTAAGCAAATTCGTTTAAATCCAGTAGTTCGTGAGATAATTTACATTTTCCTAATTTGGCGATTTCTTCAGCGCAAAAACCTGAAATTTTCAATGCTTATCTTTATATATAAAAATCTGTGCGTGTGTATGTAACTGAACTCCTCCTAAACGACTGGACCGATTTTAATGAAATTTTGTGTGTGTGTTCCAGAGGATTCGAGAATGGTTTGGATTCTCATTTCATCGAAATTGGTTCAGTACTTTTTCAGTAATTAGGGAAAAACTAATAAGTGATTTTTCGCTAATTAAAAGTGCTATATATATAAAAGAAAGTCATTATTTCGTATTAATCACAGCACAAAGAAATCTATCGAACCAAAAATCTTGAAAATTTTGGTAAAAATACTTCTTATAACATCGAGTGCCGCTAAGAAATGATTTTCGAAAATTCCACCCCTAAGATGAGTAGAAAAAAGAACGAACTTTTAAAAATTTCCTTAAAAATCGGCTTTTATAGTTATTTTTCAACTGATAATATATTTTAGTGCATTCTCTCATGCTGAATTGAATTGTACTAAGCAAATTTGTTTAAATCCAGTAGTTCGTTAGATAATTCACATTTTCCTAATTTGGCGATGTCTTCTGCTCAAAAACCTAAAATTTTCAATGCTTATCTTTATATATAAAAATCTTCTGTGCGTGATTTTAATTGAACTTCTCCTAAATGACTGAACCGATTTTAATGAAATTTTGTGTGTGTGTTCCAGTGGATTTGAGAATGGTTTAGATTCACAATTCATCGAATTTGATTCAGTACTTTTTTTGTAATTAGGCAAAAACTAATAGTTAGTGATTTTTCGCTCATTAAAAGTGTTGAATAAGTTTGATGAATGGAGTGCGGACGGAATGTCGGAGCGGTCTAAAGCGCCAGATTTAAGCTCAGCTTCTTGAAGAAAGAGATCGCGTGTTCGACCCCACTGCTGACAAACGTGTATGCTTTACAATAATATTTCCTGTATTATAATTTTGATTAACCGACTTCAGACAATCGTTAACTTTTAACTAAAAAGAGAAAAATAAACTTTTCTATCAAAAATTGAACCGACTTCAAAAACTAATTAAGAGTAAAAAATAATTTCCTTACATAATTGTAATAAGAAATTAAATTAAGAGCGTAGTGTTTATCCTGCGTATTACCATATTTACGTACATTTATTTGATTTTCTGGAGTCGGTGCCAAGAAGGACAACGTCTGTCGGTGACAGGACAACGTCTGTCGGTGACAGGACAACGTCTGTCGGGTGCGCTAGTGTACTTATATACAATTACGAGCGCATCTAAAATATTCAGATCTTGGTGTAACAGTATTCAGTATTTAGGATACAGTATAGTAGCCGAAATCTTTTGTGTGTAAATATTATCTAATTTCTATTCTACAGAAAACAACTTCTAGTAATCCTCAGAAACGTATATCAATTTCATAAAATGTTAAATAGTTTAATAGATTTAAAACGCGCACCAAACAATGTTTTTACCAAGCGCATCCTGCAACAAAGTTAATTTTATTTTCTTGGAGAATCTGAAACTTTATACTGAATGGAGTGACTAAATAAGGTATGCACCAGGAACAGAAACCTACCTATCGAACGAGTGGGTAACAAAAGCAAACTTTTTATTATTTTGTATTTAAATTACAATTTTGTATTCATTTCTTCGAATTATCTATAAAATCACATCAGACATGTAAAAAATATTGAAATTTTATTTGCAATAACGTAGAATTGTGATTAAAAAAGATATCGCGGATCTGGGGGGGGGGGGGGGGGGTACACCATTTACATCCGCTCCGGGTGTCACCCATTCTAGCTACGTCACTGCCATTATGTAACTGAATGCTTTTGTGTGGCCCTGTAAATCAGTAAGAAATATTATTTGCATCACAAATTGTACACAATATAGCATATACTTCATAAATACATATAAATTTTATTATGCTCAAAAGAGTTTAACACCATTAAAATGCACTTGAAACTTTTTTTCCCACTGACCGTAATATATCGGAATAATTTTGACTGTCCCTGTAATTAAACTATGCATCCCATTCTCGTAAAATTTGAAATGACTCGACAAAATTGTGAAATAATTATATATTTTAAATTTCTAACGATTCGGTTTGGTAGTTTTTGCGTTGTTATATGCGGACAGACGAAGGAATGAACGATAACTATAGGTGCTACGTATCTACATAATTACTAATGTACCTTGTGACGTGTCGGTCTAATGAAGACATATTCTGAGTAGAATTAAAAACGCAAAACTTTTATTTACTGTAATGGGGGAACGGGGAGTCGAGCAAAGTTCGGTATTTTGGACAATTAAACACACTACTATGAGAACAAATTTTAGCTTGTACTCACATTACAACTAAGTCCGGCTCAAATCACTAATTCGGCTCTTCTCTTCAGGTCGCGGACTACTTTTACTTTTACTAACCTGTAAATAAACTGCCCGTGGCTGCACAAATATCTTTATTTTAAACAATTACAGTGCAAGATTACTCTAAAATAACTCTTACCGAACTCCTGTACTGAGGCTCTCTACTTTCAATAGTCACACGTCAGCTCTACTACTCGTCGCGGGAGGCTCTTCCCAACTCACCACACCACACACCCTCCAACTCACAACTTACAGATTTTATACTTTGCAAACTGAAAATAGAGCTAGAAATTTGCATAAACACTCAAAAAACCCCAGTTAACTGTAGATCGAGGGCGCCACACATGTTAGAACATTGTGATCTCACTCAAAACACCAGAGTGCCTTTATTAGGGACACTCCCTCACAACCTAAAAAATATATAGTTTTAAGTGATGAATATTAAAAATACCAATATTTCAAATTTAATAAAAAAATTTTAATAAAAAAAATGCGAAAAAGTTACTATTTTGCAAAATATCTATTTTGCAAAATCTTTTAAATATAACAAAAATGACTTTTCATAATTTTAGAAAAATGTAAATAGTTTATCAATTCTTGCGGTATGAGAGGGTCTTCCACCCCTTTAACTCCTTCCGTGGATGCACCATTGACCACTGTCACCTCGTAATCAATAATGCCGAAGAAACAGACTATCATTTGCTTCGATGTGCTTCTTCCTCGAACAACTTTTGTTGGATTTGGCTCATATGGGAAGACCCATACTCAGTGGCGTAGCTAAGGGGGGGCAAGGGGGGCGTCCGCCCCGGGCGCCGAGGCCTAGGGGCGCCAAATTGAGAGAAATTGTTATATATCTATATTGGGGTGGGGGCGCAAAATTTCTTGCTGGCCCCGGGCGCCAAAAAACATGACAGTAGGTGGCTACGCCACTGCCCATACTGTCGATTGTTGTTTTGTTTCTGACTCATAATGAATAGATCCATGACTCGTCCCCTATGTAGATGTTATACACAGCCTTTGATGAACCTTGAATGTATTTTTTCAACTTTCCTTGCATTAATCGACACAAACCTTCTTTTGAGCATTTGTCATTATTATGTGGGATTCAACGCGAACAATTTTTTTACTATCAAATGTTCATGTAATATCTTATTGAAGCTTGTCATACTAATATCCAAAGATCAAGCAGTCTCACGGTATGCCGCATGGCGATCTTGCCTTATCAGTCAGTTTACGCTCAACATCGATATGTTCTGGCACAACAACCGATTTCGGAAGACCTTCACGAGATATGTCCTGGAGCGAACATAGGCTATGATTGAATTTGTTATACCAGTTTTTTACAATGCTATAGGAAGGTGCTTTATCGCTGTATAAATATTTAAGCTCATGGAAGCATTCTTGTCTTCACAATCTAGGTGAAAAATGGAAAATAATCGCGCAAAAATGTTTACGACTCAATTCCATTTTTTGCACAAGATGAATTTTTCACTTTACTATAAATAGCACAAATCAAGCTAAAGTGATAAATCGTTCAGATGAATTTATGATTTAAAATATCAAACTTTAAATTGAAATCGTCTGCGGTCACCTAGTAACATTTTCTGTTGCCAAGGCCAGTAATATGAATAGAAACCTTCGTATATAGTATATACACATTAAAAATAATAAAATTAAAGCGAGATATTTGAAAATAACACTCCCCAGAGACGTAGGCAGTAGCGTTCAAATTTCTTTGCGAAGAGGCTACACCTGAACAGGAGAATAGGAGCTGTTAACTACCATGCTTGTATTCGTCTAAAGACAACTAACAAGCAGCTAGCAGGACTTGACTTAATTGGCCTTACAATTTAAGCATCAAGGAAGCCATTGATATCAATAAGAAAAGTATTTTCAATTATGCTTCTTTATAATAATAAGTACAGTTTAATTTTTATGTTTAAAGCTTAAAAAAGCGCACTGTAATTATTTTTTCAATAAAATTTATCTTATTATACATCAAAAGTTTTTAAATGAAAATACCGCTGAACCGAAACATTTTCGTAAAAAGCACATTTTCGTGATTGCGACCGACCCTCAACCAAAAGTGATTGCCAATCCCTGGTATAAAGTTTGAAGTATGGGGAATAAAAAGTATGTTATTACCTTTATGCTTAAAAAAAGGGGGGTAACTAATGCTAGTCACTACCGTTTTCAATGGGTTTTTTTTTTCGTTTTTAACTTTTTGGAAAATAGTTGTTGACCTCAGTAAAGAATTGGGAAATCTGAAACATATCGAAATCTTTTCATTGGTTGAATTTTTCAACTTATTTTATTTTATTCGTTTTCTGATTGGCCCATGTTTAATGTCTAAAAATGGAATACTTCTCTTGCGACGATGACAAAAAAAGTAATAAAAACTTAAAGATAATAATATTTTGAAAACAAATTGTGATAAAGATTTTAAAAAAATCATTTAAAGTGCATTTTTTTTCTCTAGGCAACAGGGTAAAAATTTAAAATGTGCGACGTTTAGAAGTTTAAAAATTTGCAGTTCCGAAAATTGTAAAACTGAAATTTTATTTAAAATTTGTTTGTGATGGGTCCAGGAATATTAATGTTTAATCCATGTCAAACGTAACATGAGGTATTTAGAAGTCAGTCTGATTAACTCTATGAAATAAAAATGCGCATTTTAAACAGTCAAATTTGTATATCTATAAACTACTGTTTTTCTTTTTTTTTTTTTTTTTTTTTTTTTTATCATTGGTCTAGGAATATTAATGTTCAATGCATGGCGTACGTAATACATGACTCGTTATGATCATCGTTAAAATGATGTTTATTATTATTATTAATTTAAATATAGAATTTGTTTATAATTAGTTATAGAATTTATTTATAATATATTTAAAATTTTAGTCTTTGAAAATATCATTTTCCGAATAGACTTTGTAATTTGTTAAATTACAATTTTGTTATTTATTTTATTTTATTTTATTATTTATTTATTTTTGTGACCGGAGGTCCTTTTTCGTTAATATTAAGAAAACTGTTGCACACAAAAATATCAAAATCGGTGGTATTATTGAGAAATATTCGATAAACACGCTGATAGAGACAGTTTTAAAATCAAATAATTATTTTAAAAGATATTTAATGTTAAATTTGGTCAAAATTGTTCAATTTAAAAAGTTTGATGGAAGCAAAAACTATAACACAGGAATTGAATCATCTTTAGATCATTTAGAATTTCACGTTTTGCAGGCTGCGTTTATTTCATTAATTTGATTCTTTTATTAAGGATTTATTTCCATTTTAAATTAAAATTTCCTGCATTTCGAGAGATATTTTTTTACCTATTTTTTAAAAAAAGTATTATTTTAAATTGTTGCCAATTTTAAAAATAGTGTAAAGAATAATATTTCTTTCTAATTAAAAAATTATTTACACACGACTATTTTAATCAGAAAAACAACTTACGAATTAGAATTATATGATTACGTGTTAAAAGAAGGAAGATATTGAAAATTAAATCAGAAAAAATATATTTACACTTAAATTTTAAAAGAGAAAAGAAATTTTAAATTAATGAATTCTTTATTATGTGTTAAAAGTCATAAAGGGAAAAAATTACGCCATGTTTAAAATGGCCAAATAATAATAATAATGCAAAATAATTAACGCTTAAAAATATGCTTTTGCGAGATTCTTATTGGTACTACTCTGTTATCCCATTGATCAATTGCACCAAATTATACAAATCGTCAAACTAATAGCCAAATTATACATATTGACATAATTTTTCATTTTAAATAACGAAAAAAACAAATAATTAGTAGAATGTTTATAAAAATACAAATAAAAAATCGAAATAAAAATCACTTAATGACATTTTAAATACGTGAATCGTATTTAATGTCATTGAATGTGACATTCACGATCATCCATTATTGGTATTTAATCTTATGGTTTGGCGATAATTTTTTGGTCGACGGGATAACCTAGTAGTACCTTCTTATTTCATATTTTGAGATAATCTTTTCAGTAGTTTTGAATTCTAAGACAGTGCAAATAATATTTTCTTTCTAATAGCAAAAGTATTTCCACTTGCATATTTATTATAGAAAAAAAATGTGAAAATTACATCAGATTTAAAAAGACATTTAAATTTACATTTTTAAATGACTTATTCAAAAGAACTTTGTTATAGTGTTGTTAAAAATACCGGGATACAAAGACTGTTTAGTTAATTAATTTTACATTAGCTTATTTTTAAATTTTTAACTTTTTTTTTTAATTCAACGATGAATACAGCCCATGTATCTCTCAAGAGCAGCTAATTTGGTCTCAAAATTAAAAAAAAAAAAAAAAAAAAAAAAAAAAAGGAAAACGAATCGAAATCTGTTTACAAAAAATTTCGCTGTTTTTTTTTTTTTTTTTTTTTTTAACAGTAATTCTACTTTTTTTTAAGCCTATCAAATTAGCGTGCGTTTAAAATCTGCTGGTGTGTCATCACAAAGGGGTTTGGCGGGTGTAGCTCGTATTGGAGAGACTCTTGTAATGCTATTTTACAAAAGTATGTTTCTATATGAAAAGTATGCTGTTACCGTATGTAGGCAATTTAATATTAAATAGCTTTTTTTAATCTAAGAAATTTTGGTTCATAAATATATTTTGCCAGAAATGTATTTTTGTGGGTTTTTAAAGTTATTAAAATAAAATTTTTAAGCAATAATTATTTAATACTATGATTTGTAACATATGAGGATCGACATATCTTCTCGGATTCTATTTTTACTTCCGAGTCATGTTGCGAATCTAATGACCAACTAAGTACTTGCTTACATTTATCAAATTCACAGCGTGCCATAAAAAAAAATGCACTTGCTATAGAAGTCGTATTCATCATTTCGTAAAATGAAGAGCCGTCCCACAACTAAACCTTCCTAACAATTATCGTAAAGCGGTAGCTCATCTGCAATTGCTGGTACTTGAGATGGAACCTATTATTTGTGTTGTCCGTCGGTAATTGTCAGTAAGAAAGTAGAGTAAAGTAGTTAGTATATTATGAAGAGGAAACGGTGTTCTGTCTCCAATGCCCGCCAATTTCGTGTTTCTTCGTGTTTGAACGTAGGGGCCATTTAATCGGTCAGTCACTCGCCCAGATTTGATGGATGAAAGACTGACGTGACGGTTACGACACACGCGTATACACAGTTAAAGTTAGATGAGTTGTTTTTGGTGTTGTTTCTGTAAACAGTAACATAGGTGGAGGCGGTAAGTCAATTACGGAAACAAAGGATTGTATATATATTGTAAAAATCTCTGGTACAGGACGTTTCTGCTTTGGAAAGTGTATCACAATCACATTTAATACATCTTTAATTGAAAATAAAACAAGATACTTTATTGTGAATCTGCGCTGTTCTATTTATGTTGCAAACAATGTTAGTAAATAATTTCTTTTTCTTTTCTAGGTACATTCCTAATTATTTATAAATACGTGGCACCTATTTGTCATTCAATCCGTCTGTCTGTGCGTCCGATATTCTATCCGTCCGGCCGTCTCTCCGCATGTAACAGAGCAAAAACTACTCAACCGAATGCTTTGAAATTTGTAAATATATAATCGTTGGAGAATTTTGTCGAGTCATATCAAATTTTATGAAAATCGGATCAGTAGTTCAATTACAGGGACAGTCAAAAGTTTTTTGTTGCATTTCTGCCAATGAGAAAAACTGGAGCCAATGTTACACATTACTAAAAGTGCATTTTTAGTTGTGAAACAGGTTTTTTTTTAAACTATATTTTTGCATATTACGTTATGTGTATAAATGCTGTGCAGATCATATACAGGGAAACAACAGAACTTGTAAGAGTCACAGAGAATGAAGGAAAATAAATTAAAAATGGTTTTTAAACAAGTCACACATTTTTATGATATCCCACGAAAGGTAAGATTCTAGAATTGCCGTATTGACTACGTCCTATTTAAGATGGAGGCCTATTATTTTCGTATTGCTGAATGCAAGATATATCATCGTATAAAATTTTGCATTCATACATTTTTGCATAAGAGTTTAACAGCTAATGCATCAAGCTCTGAATATTTATCAAATTAATTGTAATATGAACACACCCCATTTGCCACGTTTGACGTGCCATTTCCAACTTTCTTTTTACATATTTATAAGATATATCGCTTATTTCTTCATAAAGTGACACAACTAAAAGAATATGATTTTTGAAATACTAAATATGAATGAATCGCAAACCCACTTCTCTAACTCTTATTAAAACTTTAATTTTTAAATATCTTTACAAATGTCCGAATGGAACAGTTTTTAGCTCACAGGCTATCATAGCCTGAGAGCTTATGTGCCCGTCCGTTCTGTATGTACGTTCGTACGTTCGTATGTTCGTTCGTGCGTAACGCGATAACTCATGATAAAAATATCGGATCCACTTGAAATTTTGTATATAGGTTTATCCTGATAAGGCGCTTCCCTGATTAGTTTTTGGAGTTCATTCGATATGTATAAGAGGGGGAACGGGGGGCTCATGCCCCTCCCCTTAATTGATATAAACGAGATTTTCATGCAGAATTAACAGTTTTCGTTCAAAATTTAGATATAGGATCATTCTGATGAGGCGATTCCGTGACTGTCATTAGGTGTTCATTGAATAAGTATAAACAGGGGGAACGGGGGGCTCATGCCCCCCCCCTTAATTGATATAAACGGGATTTTCATGCAGAATTAACAGTTTTCGTTCAAAATTTAGATATAGGATCATTCTGATGAGGCGAGTCCGTGGCTGTTATTAGGTGTTCATTGAATAAGTATAAACAGGGGGAACGGGGGTTCTAATGCCCCTCCCCTTAACTTGTATAAATGGATTTTTCAATCAGAATTGTCAGATTTCGTTCAAATCTCTGAATAGTTTTGGAAGTTTAATGGTTAAGTATAAAAGAGGAGAATAACTCCTCTTAAATTATATAAATGCTAAATGGGTTTTTATTAAGAATTATCCGATTTGCTCTGAATTTTGGATATAGGTTTTTTTAATATGATAAAGCATGTACTTGATAGTTTAGGAGGTTCAATGATTAAGTATAAAAAAGAAGAAAGGGGAGAGCTGTTTCGCCTTCTTAATTTTTTTTTCGAACGGAATTAACGAAAATACAAGGCTGTAATGTACAATTAGTATGTGTAGCCTGTGAGCTCAATGCCATCAGTTTAACTGGGCAATATTCTTTTTTACCGATTATGTCTTTGCACAAGTTCCACAATCTACAAATCTTCAGACAGTTGAATGTAACGTGCTATTGACTCTAGGTTTAAAATTTTGAAATATTTACCAATTTCTTTTAAATATTAATAACAATAATAAAGTGTCATGTCTGAAAATGCTTTTTTCACTTTTCCTGTAAAACTTGAATTGGAAATATTTTGAGTTGTATTACTTAAGAATAAGCGTGTGATAGATCATATAAACAAGCAACAATTTAAAATAAATCTGGCTTTCATGCTAACGAGGTGCAACCCGTCAAATTAAAAAAAAAAAAAAAAAAAAAAAAAAAAAAAAAAAAAAAAAAAAAAAAACTTAAAAAGACATTGTTTTTTGGATTTTATAATAAATTTACAAGAAATTTTACAACAAAACAAGCATCTTATATTTTTTAATTTAACTCTTAGATAAATATTATTTTAACTTAAAGCAATAAAATATTCCTAGGTTCCTTGGCGACCAGTTTGGTCTCTCTTAAATGCATACTAAACATTAAACCATATCGCTCTTTAGCCTCTGATGCTATTTCTTTCAAACAAGCTAAAAAGTGTCGTGTCAAAAATTGTGGCCCACGTTTTCATAATCTGGCCGTTAAAACGAGACATTCATACAATCTATATTTAAAAGACCTGGCTGTTTTTTTAGTCATCAGCCCTGAATTTTCTACTCAACCGATTTTGATAATTATTTTTTTTTTTTTTGTTTTTTTTTTTTTTTTTTTTTTTTTTTGTTTTATGAAAGCTATTTATTTGTAGTTGTGCGCATTTTAGCTATTTTTTAATTTATTTCCATTTTTATATTTTATTTTTAATTTTAAATGCTTTTTACGATATTTCTTCAAAATGGTGGCAATTCAGTTTAGCTTTTCTCTCGATAATAAAAATTTATTTTCCATTATCACTTTCCACCAGTCAGAAGCTATATTTCATCAGTAAACATGTCCTCGCATTTAAAAGAAAAAAGTTGATTGTTTTCATAAATTTAACCACAGTAAAATGATTGCGTATAATTAGGCACTAATTGAGGTAAAAAAAAAATATTTACTGAGAAATAATATTAATAATGTAAATAAAATAACAGAAAATAATTTATGATAAAAATTAATGTCTGAAGCAAAATAAGAAAAAATTCAAATGAGGAAAATGATGTCATTCAGCAACCAGATAAATGGGAATTACAATATTATTACGGGTGCCCTTTTTTTCATATTACTAATAACAGTAACTTAAAAAAAAAAAAAAAAAAAAAAATTTGAAGAGAAAATGACGTCACTATTTAAAACATCGCGTTTTTACTCAAAACGATATTACATTTCAACATTTCTTTTCATTATGAACACTGAGATTAAGATTTTACTTTCAGATGACTTCAGTTAGTGAAAATAATGTCATAGTAAAAATGATTTTTTTTTTTTTTTTTTTTTTTTTTTTAATAAAACTATTTTTCTGTGAGTGCATATAAAATAAAATTTCTGGATTTCGCTGGCACTCAGATTACAATTTTAATTGAAGATGTGCCTGTGCGAATATTTGCATGCAAAATTGTAACTGGCAAACTTGACATTAAGTTTGGAAATATATTTATTATATATTGATTCAATAATGTAATTACTTTTTTTTTAACCAAATCGATAGGGTCTTTTAAACATCTCATTCGTCGAATTCGACGGGATTCCACTCGTTTTATTGTTAAAATGCATTTCCTTTTTCTCAGAGTCTATATTATTTATTTTTTTTTCATTAATTTTATTTAAAATATAATAATATAATCCTTTCATTCATTTCATTTATAATACATAACTTTAACTTGAAACTGAAAAGTTTAAAATTCATGACTTTTATTTATTTTTTAAACCAAAAGAATAAAAATTAAATAAAATAAAATAACGATATTTATGGTTTCAGAGAAAGAAAAAAAGTAAATAAACACAATTTACCTCTGCCTAAATCCTGCCGAAGGATTTTTATTCAATAGCCAGCAAGATGCCTTTTTGGGCGTTGCCTTTAAACAATTAACAAATAACCGCGATTTTTATGAAACATATGAAAGCGTAATAATATATAGATTTCTATAAAACACAGTTGCCCAAATTATTGAAAAATTAAACTTTAATCATATACGTAATCCGTTAAATATAATAAAGATCAGTTATTATTATGAAATTTTCAATTCAAAATGTTATGTTTGCTATTCTGGAATGACGAAAAAAAAAACAAGTTGAATGTAGATTCTATGCCATTGCAGAATTCAGTTTCGCCTCCGATAAAAAAAAAAAAAAAAAAAAAAAAAAAAAAAAAATCGATAGAGATTTTTTTAGAAGGGCGACCCCGTTTAGAATGCAATGAACTAACTTCATTTTTCTTGTGTTTATCAATATAATAGCAAACAAAACGGCGTGAAATACCCAATTGATTAGCAATTTCTCTCTGAGACATTGGAATTGCGGAATAATAAAGGGAATAATACAATTTGACGTGCTACTTCTTCATTGACTAGATTAATCAAAAACGGATTTTTTCTTTAGTTTAAACGCTTTTTTATAAGACTCTGAGAAAAAGGAAATGCTTTTTAATAATAAAATTGTGTGAATGTTTCGTTTTAACAGCCAGATTACGAAACTAGTCGTTGGGGGCCACCGTAATACTTACCCATCATGGATATGCATTATATAATATGTGAAAATAAAATAGGTGAAAATTATTTATAAAATGCATTGCAATTCCAAAACAAAATTTAAACGTATATTTAAATATTCTTAATATATAGTAATGCTCCATTAATAAATTGCTGATGAACCCATTTCGACCAAATTATGTAAAATACCAAACTACACAAGTAGTACCGGATTGCGTAAAAGAAACATCCTTATAACTCCAAAAACAATAATCATATTAATTAACAGTTTACTGCGTCAGATTAAGCATCTCATTTCCAATTAAAACATACCTTTGAATTGAAATTTGAAGATAATACAGGGTCATGAAAAATCGAAGAATGTGGAAAACAAGATTACAGATATCTCGGCAACTATTAATCCGACCGACTTCGTTCTTGATGCAAAATTTGAGTTATTTTATAGCCTTTTACGTCCTTTCCTTAAAAAAAGAAAAAAAAATCGAAAATTTTTATATACATTTCATCAGAACGAATTTTTTGAGAGTACGAAAAAAATAATTCGGATAATCGAGGTTACTGATATTAAATAAGCTTCGTCCTATTCTTACTTACTAAGTACATACAAAATTTTAAGTCTGTATCTCCAATTGTCCGTGAGATAGAGCGTTTATAGACAGACAGACGGACGACAATATTTTTTCTAAAAATATGTTTTTCGGAATCTCCAGTATCTGAAACGTGTAAATCCGTCAAAAAGTTTTTTTTTTCGATTTTCAAAACGATTGCAAGATTTACCCTATACTATGTATGATAGGTAAGTAAAAGTGGGCTACAATTTTTGACACGACACTTTTTAGCTGGTCTGAAAAAAATAGCATCGGAGGCTTTAAGAAAAAAAAAAAAACAGCAGAATTTACTTGATTTTGACACTGCCATAGAACTTTTTTCGCCCATGAATTCCAGTCTTGTAGACGGACTTGTGATAAAATATTTAGTTTTATTTAAGAAAATGGTCGTTTTCTTTTAAATATTTTTTCATGTACACTTAACCTCTTCAGACCTGAGGTACACAAATGTGTACCTCCATTCTTTCCCTCATAAAAACTAAAATGTTCGATTTTTTTTGCATTTTTACTTTATATCTAATGCAGCTGAATGTTTTTTGCTTTAAAACAAAACCAATAAATGTCAACACTGATGAATATTACCTCATAAAATGAATATTATTTCCATCAGAGTTTCGAAAATGACTTCATGACATTGTGGGCAGGAAAGTATAAAATATTCATGATTATATAACTTAAATGCTTTACAGTAAAAAATTTTGAGGTTTTGCTGATCATTTACTTGTTTTAAGACCTAAATTCTGTTATTGCGTAAATTTATATTACTGATAGTTAAACTGATGTTTTAAGGGGATTAGTACTTTTATATCCATATTTGTAAACCTAAATTACCAGTCCCCCAAAGTACTGATTTCATAAAAAGGACTCTTTCTGCCATCTATGGTGTCGTTTCGATTATGCAAAAGCAATAAATACATATTTGTAGCGTTATTTTATGCTCAGGTCTGAAGAGGTTAAGCATGTCCCCTAGTGTATCATAATCAGTATGAGCAGAATGAAAAAATATGGAATTGTAACTACTTTATGAGAAACTGGTTGGTTGTGCCAATCTCAAATCTCATATGTGAATTTTAATATTTCAAAATTTACTTACACATGTTAATATTATTAATTCAATACTATACCAACTATAATTTTCATCTTAAACTTCTGCTTCAGTCCATTAATCGAAGTAAAAACGAGTTTCTGTATCTGCAGGAGCCGATGAACAATAGAAGAATAGGTAGATTTTTTTAAAATTCAGGAATGATCTGCTCGCCATACCCCAAAAAATCATACACAAATATTTAGTTCAGTTGTATGCATAACTTCAAACACTGTTTAATGGTAAAATAATAAAAATGACACAAACATCGCGATTATAGCGCCACCTTTCGGCGGATTTTTTTTTCAAATTCAGGGAGAGTCTGCTGATCACAGCCAAACACTTATACAAAAAATTTCATTCAATTCTATGCATAACATCATACACTTTTCTGTGGTAAAATATTGAAAATGGCACAAAAATCACTATTGCAGCACCCCCTTCCGGCAGATTTTTTTCAAATTCAGGGTGCACTAACTAGCCATAACCAAACACTTAAACAAAAAATTTCGTTCAATCCGATGCATAACTTCATACACTTTTAATCGATAAAATATTGAAAACGGCACAAAAATTGTTATTGCAGTCCCCCTTCAGGCGGAATATTCCAAAATTGAAAGAGAATCTGCCAAAAACATTCACAAAGAATCTGGTTCAATTCTATGCATATATACATACATTTTTTGATGGTAGAATGACAACATACGGACACACATACAGACAAACAGACACGCATACAGATACACGGACAGACATACATTTTGTACAAACATGTATTTTTGGAATCTCTGACCCCCTAAAACGTGTAAATCCGTCGAAAACCGGAAGTCGAAAAAAATTTCGATTACAATACTTTCTTCTATTGAAGATAGAAGAAAGTAAAAACGTGTATTTGCATAAACAGCGCGTCTTTTTCCGTACATAATATTTTGGATAGTATGACCCTAATATTATTTTGCATCACTAAATTTTATAAACAAACTAACCGTTGAAAATTCAACCGTTCAAACAATAAAAGCGACACAATTGCCAGTATTTTTAACTAATTTAATACAAAACTTTTAATATTAAAAATATAAATATGGGGATATTTCAAAAAATAGCTTATGCGGATGCATCTACAAATGAATAGCTTTCAGTTAAATAAATTAATAGGATTTTTTTTTGTAAAAAAGTAAGGTTAGATGACGAAAAATGGCCTTGTGTTTTAAATATATAGCTTATATATACAGGGTGAGACATAATTATCAAGACAATAGGCTATGTCCTTAATTATTGCCTCTAGGCACACTTCTAATTGCAAATTTTCAAAAAATTAAAAAAGATGAAAAATTTGAAGAGCGATGTTGGAACTCCATGGAGAGTCTATTTGAGATTATTAATGTTACATTATTAATATTTCTATTTATTTTGTGAATGATAATAACAAGTGGGTCAATGATTAAATATAAATTTCTTAGTTTTTAATGTACTTATATGTTATTAAATTGAATTATAAAGTAAGTAGTTTTATCTTCCAATTATTAATTTGGGTTTCTATAAATTAAGGTCATAAATAAGGCTAACGACTTCTGCTGATCTCATAATGCCAGACATGCAAACATTACATTATTACAAAATAAAATAAAATAAAATAAAATAAAATAAATAAATAAATAAAAATAAAAATAAAAATAAAAAATAGAAAATGAAAAAACAAAAAAAAAATTTTTTTTCAAAGGCAAAATTTTTTTTTATGTCTGAGAATGACCCCTAAATGCATAGATAAAAACTCCTTCCGGCAATGCCGGGAGGAAGAGGTAGCTTTCATATACTTATTTATTTATTTTAAATTAAGTTATATTATTCAAATATACGAAGTTCAAATTAGTGGAACACGATTATATAAGACTGACACTAGTTTTTGTCAATACAGAATATTAATAGGAATTTTTAGAAATTCCTTTTATTCAACCTGGTTTTATTTTAAACGATTTATAGAGTCGCCATATTCCACGATATCCATTTTAAAGCAACATGATGGATAAAACAAACCAATGAGCTTGGTCGAAATCTTAATTTATGTGAACATGCACACTCACATCGAAATCGATTACTATATACGAGTGTTGTCGCCGGCAAATTCATTTTTTAAAAAAATGTCACCCACATTAGAAATTCAAACTGCTATTTCTCAGGTATTTTTTAAGGTAAAGCCAAAGCAAAATATACTCCGTAATTCATTATTAAGATAAATAGTTTAGAAAGAACTTTTTTTCAATTTCTAATTTTTTGTTTGTACATCATTATACATTTAAAAGATTTTTGACAAACTTAAATGGCCGCCATTTTGAAACAAGATGGTGGATGATGCTGGCCAATGAACTCGGTTGAGATATTTGTATGTACTATATTCATACCAAGTTTCATTCAAATCGGTTCATAAATACGCTTGTTATAGCATGACAAAAATAAGATATATATATCTTATATATATATGTACCTAAAATATATATATATATACTTTTATAAATACATCCGAAGTTATTGAGACAATACCATTAAATAAACCAATGAAACCGGTATTTTTACAATCATATTAATGAAAACAGTTAAAGTTTGAAATGAAATTGAAGGCAGATTACCAAATTACTAAAAAATACATGGATAAATGTACATTATATAACCAGAGTAATTCATATATTACCATACAATAAACCAATGAAACCAGTATTTTTACAGTCATCTTATTGAAAACAGTTGAAGTTTGAAGTGAAATAGAAGGCAGATTACCAAAATAATGAAAGGTAAATGGATAAAAGGACAGTAGAAGGCTTTTTTATTAAACTACTCATCAGAGGTGCATAGTTTAACAAAAAAGCAAAAACATCCAACCAGTTTCTGTTATGAGTCGTGCTAAAAGCTAAGAATTCGCTCACAATGCACCCGACTGGCTGGAAGCTATTTACTATTACAAATTAGTAAAAAGATACTCATTGAAGAAAATAAAAACAATATGACAAAATAACAATAATATAATATTCTTTTAAAAAAGCATATATATACTAAAATATCTACCATACCCAAATCCTAGCATGATTTGTATTTCAAGTGAATCTACAGTAGATATAAATTACATGTGACTTTGTAGCAGTTGAAGTTATGGTCAAGGTATAAGTCATATAGATAATAAAATTAAAATTGTAACAATAATTATAAAAATTAGTAGAACATATACTATAAAATTTATAATACATTTAGAAAAAAATAAATGCTACTGTTAGAAGTATTATATTTTTAAACAATTATTAATATTACTATATTAATTATTTAACTAGAATATGTTACTTCAACTTCTAGTACAAAAAATGTTTTAGTGCTGCCATCTATATGATTAATATATTAATTAAATCATATATATATGTCTACATTTGAAAGGAGGGTGGTTTTGGGGTCTGGGGATCATGATCGGTGAAAATATACGGAAATTTTCTGGAAATACTTTCCTTCGGACGGCTGCAATAGGTACTTTTTACTTTTTGTAATGAAAGCTACCTAAAATTTAATTTACCTATGGAAATTTCGCAACAAAATTATTAATACAAGGTGTTATATCTATGAGATCCGTTATATCTACCAGTAACATTACATTTACGAGAATTTATTTTGTAATCCAGATTACTGAGGATCTCTAATCAGTCTGAATAAAATTTTTGGTTATTTTCTATAAAATAATTTTTTAATGCTTCTGAGTTTTTAGGTGCGTTCGTAATTATATAATACGTAGCACCTATAGTGGTCGTTCAGTCCGTCCGTCTGTCCGTCTGTCTGTCCGCATATAACAACGCAAAAACTACCCAACCGAATCGTTTGAAATTTAAAATACATAATTATTACATAATTTTGTCGAGTCATTTCAAATTTTATGAAACTCGGATGCATAGATCAATTACAGGGGCAATCAAAAGTATTCCGTTACATTACGGTCAATGGGGAAAAAAGTTTCAAATGCATTTTAATCGTTTGAAATTTAAAATACGCAATTATTACATAATTCTGTCGAGTTATTTCAATTTTTTTGATAATTGTGTGCATAGATCAATTACAGGGGCAATCAAAAGTATTCAATTACATTATGGTCAATGGGGAAAAAGTTTCAAATATATTCTATACATTTGAAATTTAAAATACATAATTATTACATAATTTTGTCGAGTCATTTCAAATTTTATGAAACTCGGATGCATAGATCAATTACAGGGACAATCAAAAGTATTCCATTACATTACGGTCAATGGGGAAAAGCGTTTCAAATGCATTTTAATCGTTTGAAATTTAAAATACGCAATTATTACATAATTCTGTCGAGTTATTTCAAATTTTTTCATAATCGTGTGCATAGATCAATTACAGGTGCAATCAAAAGCATTCAGTTACATTATGGTCAATGGGGAAAAAGTTTCAAATATATTCTATACGTTTGAAATTTAAAATACATAATTATTACATAATTTTGTCAAGTTATTTCAAATTTTATGAAAATCGGATGCATAGATCAATTACAGGGACAATCAAAAGTATTCCGTTAAATTACGGTCAGTGGGAAAAAATGTTTCAAATGCATTTTAATCGTGTTACACTCATGCGAACTTAATAAAATTTATATGCAACTATAAAGTACATATTATAATATACATCTTACATAATTTGTGATGCAAAGAACATTTGTTATTGATTTACAAGGCCACACAAAAGTATTCCATTACATAATGGTATAGGGAGAACATTGTTTGATGAGCGTTTTAATTGTAATTCACTATTTACAATTTTATGAGATTGATATATGAAAGTAATATTTTTAAAACTTCGTTATCGTACGAAAGCACCTAATTTGCTACGCTTCACGTGCAATTTCCAACTTTTTTTTTTTGTTGTTGTTATTGACCGATCGCTACTAGACTATTTAGATTTTCAAAGAAAAAAAAATCGTTACACGTCAAATTTATTGATAGAAATGTGCTGTAAATTTACACACTTATAATTTGATAGTGATCATTCTTGAAGATTCAAAACATTTTTCGTAAGAAATATTTATAATAACCACTTGAAAATCGTATTCATTTATTTGGCAGTCTCTTCTCACTTATTCACACATCAGCCGTATCTAAATATATGTTAAATTCTAAAAACTTTAGTTTTTTTTTTTTTGCCAATAATAAATTCTCTGATAAGTTTATTACGCACATGAAGCTCACCCAAGAAAATCGTTAGGCTTTATGCTATTTAATTCACTACGGCTCACCAATGTTTGATGTCACGCTATTTTTCCATCCGTCAACTGGACGCGAGGAAGTGAATGATTGAAGCCCCATGTTGAAGACGACCCGAAAAACATGCAAGTAGCGTGCACTGGATACAAAAAACGAATTCAACGAAAAAAGGACTAAGAAGAAAAGAGTTTGGAAAAAAGGAAAAGGGAAGGCCGCGGCTTATAATTAGAGTTGGGAACACCTATATTAGATTTCGAGGTGTAATTGTGGAGTCAAAGAATCGCCTGTCCCGTATTTCTGTGATGCTGCTGTCAGATGTGAAAACTGGGCGGACAGCTACTTCCCTTTTGTTATGTGTACACTGTGTTTTTCGCTCGAAGTGTATATCATTCTGTCTGCATTTTAATTCGTTCTCAGATGGTTGAGGCTATTTTTGTTTCTTTTTGAGAAGCCGATGTTGTTCGCAGTGAATGCAAATAGTGTTTGTTTCCTGCACACACATTCGCACCATCATTGAAGCATGATGGAATAATGATCCACGCAGCGCAGATTAATCCTTAGCTTATCAAATAAATATCTCGGAAACAAAAGAATTCGTGGAACTCTGTCTACAACGATCTTATAAGTACTGTAATAAAATACGGAAACACAGATCATGAAAACGATCTCTTCGTGAATTTGGTAATTACTGACAAAATATAAAATAATTCGCTTCCACAAAGTCTTTAGGGTGAATAGCTATATCATTACATAGCAGTTATTCTTTGAAATCATTTCATTAACCTTTTTCGATACAGTCAAGTCCGCTGATAGAAACAGCTATTTTAATAAAATATTTTCTTTACTAGCTGATTACACAGTGACGCCCGCTATGAATGACCTTTAATCCATTTATTCCCAGTGTCCCATTTTTGAGCCGCTTCGAATTTTATTTTTTATTTATTTATTTATTTATTTATTTATTTTATTTTATTTTTTTATTTTTTATTTTTTATTTATTTATTTATTTTTTTTTTTTTGTATAATTTTTTTCTTTACAACATGAAAATTGTATGAAATAATTATCTATAAATATATTTATCTGCTACCGAAAGATGGTAATATAAGATGGATATTTATTTGTTTAAATAAAGACTGTTTTCGGTAACTATAATTTTTTTCATTTTTAAAAATGCGAAATGTAAAAACTAACTTTACTTCTGCTTTTTCAACCAAAGATCGAAATAAATAAGTCATAATCTTAGCTTGTACTCTTCTTTGAAATATGTATCTTTTTAACCCTTCACTTCATCTGTACAGTGTGCCTCATCTGGCACTTACATAAAAGCAATATTCTCATTATATGCCATGAATTTAACCAATATGATCACTGTAACTGATCAAGAAGAGTCTAAAGAATGGAATAAAAATTATTTTGTCCATGGCGGATGGCAACATTTGACAAAAAATTAAAATTTGTTCTTTGGAAACAAAAGAATTTTTCATCAAGCTATTAAGGCGTAATTTACTTTTTATTTACCGAACATGCATGGTCTTGCAATCGTTTTGAAAATCGAAGCAAAAATTTTGACAGATTTACACGTTTCAGACACTAGAGATTTCAAAAAAACATACTTTTAGAAAAAAAATTTGCCGTCCATCTATTCCTTGGCGTAGCCAAAGGGGGGAAATGGGGGGGGAGGGTACGCCCCGGGTGTCATCTTCTGAGGGGTGAACTCGATCTTTATTTGCAGAAAATAATTACAATCTGATAAAATTTAAAAAAGAATTTTGACGTGAAATAAAATTTCTAGCTCAGGTATATCGATAATTTTCTTTATTGTAGAATCGAAAATTTTACACAGAATGGGAATTCGAAATTAGATATGTACCAGAGAACAAAAACCTACTTATAGAACGAGTCGGTAGCAAAAACAATCTTCAAAAGAATGAATATTTTTCTATAAAGAGGCCTATAACCACATTGACTTATGCGGCCTATGGGATTAGTTGCTCGTATGGTTTCTTATGTGGAAGGACAAAAGATAAATAAGGAATAGTATGGAAATTTCATAATAGTCCAAGAGCTGACAGCACAAAAACCTAAGGTGTCGAACACAAGGAAAAAACTTTCATTTTATGGAAGAATGGTAATACAAGAAGGTAATAATAGGGGAATCTAATGATCCATGTCTGTCAGAAGTGAAGTGATGCATAAGCCAAAAATTAACACTGATGTGGTTTATTCGTAGATTTATTATTGTGTTTGTTTTACAATCAAGATATGAAATGATTGTAGGACTAACACAATGCATGGCAAAACATACCACAGACGAATTTTCTTCATAGACATACATAGCGGAATACTTTTGAGTTCCCTGTGAGAGTTCTGTATGTGCTACAAATAACATATTCTACAAATACTACCTTTTACGCCCCCCCCCTTATTAATGTATAAAAATTTCCTTATGATTAAAAATGTGCAATTAAAATACATTGAAAATAATCCCCCCCCCCGCCCCAACCACACACACACACTCATATCATAAAATAACGGAATTTCGCTGTAAATGAGCAATGAATATACACACTTCATTTTTAATATTGCCATCGAAGTCAGAATGCAACGTCCTTTTTACGGCGAAACAACTTTTAGCCGGTATACCTAAATCTGGGTATCACCAAAGAGGGTTACTTCAACTGTTAATTTAGCTTATCTCTATCCCTCTTTAGTGATATCCTAATTTGGCGATACCGGCTAAAGGTGGTTTCGCCGTAAAAAGGACATTGCATCCTGATTTCGATCTTAAAGTATTTTAATTCATTTCTTAACTGATCCCTCAATAAAAGAGAAAATCATGTGCAAAAATCTCAAACTTTGAAATTTAAAACTCTGTCAATTTTTGTAGTACAGAAGTCAAACTTTTTGTGTTGTATCTGTTATGATATGCATAAACTTTTACTAAATATGACTATAAGAACTGGGGGGCCGTATAAAAATTTAGATTTTGTAATTTTTTTAATTGATTTTTTACAGTAAACAATGCCATAGCATGAATATTTACCTCATTTGAAAAGTTTTGCTAACTGGAACTATCTGTCTATGGCCAACGATTGAGAAATTAAAGGACGGCGATAGATAACATATTGCACCCTTTATATAAAAGTCAATATTAATTTTTTTCAAGTATCTAATGTAACTATTCTGGTGTTAAATTTATTTTAAAATTTTAATTCGGATTTTTTTTTTTTTTTATGTATTTTTATTATTATTATTTTTATTTTGTATGCATTTCTCTTATTTTCAGTCTAAACTAATATTTTATCAAAAAAACTTGACAGCGAATGGACGAGACACAAATTAGAAATTGTCCCCCACTGGGACATTTGCCCAACGTTGAGAACCATTGTTGTAGACTATTCTACGTATTGTAGGTAAGTTTCCGATTTTATAATTATTTTACGCATTAAATAATAGAGATGCAGTTTGCATTCTTTGCAACCACTAAATACATGTTTAAAGTTAACATGGAATATATTACGGAATATGATTACCAAATATGATCAAAACTTTAATTTTATGTATTTTCCTTAAAATAAAAAGCATTTTAAGTATGTGAGTTTGCTCTTTTAGTATGAGTAAGCTTTCGCTCTTGTATACGTTTTTAAAAGCATTACTCTAATTTTTATCTCAACAAAGCCATGCATTTAAATTTTTCAAGCAGTATTCTTTAGCTTAGACGTGTTCAAACATAAATATTCAAAATGTAGAAAGGAAAAAAAAAAAAATAGGACGAAACTCAAATAAATTAAAAATAAGTCAAATAATTTTAATTTACGTTCACGCATTTTAAATTAAAGAGAAATAAATTAACGCGAAGAGGGGGAAAAGTCCAGATACGTCAGTGTAGAGAAAACTAATGGCGGAAACTTAGCTTTTAAGATAATGTGATTTATGTGATTTACTTTTTTTAGTGTATTCTTTGGTACGAGGTTCGCCATTATTCTGTGAAATGTTGTTCGAAATCAGACAATTACACAAAAGAGTCACCCCTTGGGGATGCATGTTTGTCTACCAGCTCGTGATTGCATTAATCAAAAGATGGGGTGGGGGAAAGGATATCTGTCTGAGAGATAGTTTGCGCGATATTTGCGTAATTAGGTATTCCAGGCTTCGAAATGGGGTTCTTTTGTTCTTTTGCTCAGAAATTATCATGCGGGGAAGGGTGCTATTTATTCAGAAATTATTTTTATTGTAGAAAGGGACAATGAATAGGGCTGGAGTTATGAAAATAATCCAAACTTTGCCACTTTAATAATGTTTGATATAAAAATATCGTAAATAAACACTTTTGTGCGCATTTGTGCATCTATGCATACATAAATTATATAAATCATATACGATATATAATTACTAATCCAGAAAGCAAAAATTTAATTTTCCCAGACTGCACTTTTTTTAAAAAAGAAGCTTGATTTAGAAGAATATTCTTAAAATAAGCTTAAATGAAGCTTTGTAAGTTATTTATGAAAATTGACCAAAAGTTGCTACTTGTGCTAGTTGTGTTTAGTATAAAAATAGTGTAAATCTGTAAATGAACTTTTTTCTGCGCACTTGTGCTTCTATGCACACATAAATTACATCAATCATTTTTCATATAGTTAATCCATAAAGCAAAAATTGAATTTCCCCACACTGCGCTTCTTAGAAAGAAGCTTAATTCAGAAGAATATAATTAAGATAATGAAGTTTTGTAAATTATTTATGAAAATGCACCAAAGTTAATACTTATGCTTGCTGTGTTTAACATAAAAATATTATTATTATTATTATTATTTTTTTTTTTTTTAATTGCGCATTTATGTTTTTGGAAAAATATTAGTCATCTTCAATATATTTCTTTACCTAGAAACGAAAAGTTGATTATCGCACAGTTTGTTTGATAAAAAAGGATTTAATTCAAAGGAATACTGTTAAATTTGTGTAAATTAACAAATTACAGGGGGAATTAAAATTATAGGGGAGTAATCTCTGGAAGTAATCCTCATTAGAAAAACGTTTCAATTTTATGAATGAAATTGCGCGCTTTTTTAAAAATATGAGGTCATTTTCACTAGTGAAATATTTCACCGTTATAAAAATAGGGTCTAAACTATTATTTATTGTTATATTACTGTTTATTTGAACGCAAAGCATTCTATAAAAAACTCAGAAATTCATTAAATCATTTGCAAGTTACTGAATCTATTTAACACAGTATAAAATAATAATTTTTTTGTTCCTTACATGAAGGGAATATTACATAATCATTTTACATATAGTTTTAGTAATTTAATCATTCATTTAAAGATAAATCTCCCTCAATTTAAAATACAACCAAATAATTAAGGAGAAACATGCATCTCAAAATTCAATATTTCGTGGTTTTAATTCCAGAAAATTTTAAGAGAATTCTACAATTTGAATTTTCATAAAAGATTAACATTATCACTTTTCAATTTCTCATCGTTTTAATCTTTAATTCATAACTACTCGAATCTCCATTAAAGAGATTGCGTGATTACTATTGTTATTGAATAATGAAACCGTGTGGGTAGGGCCTATCTTTCATTGCGTGCAGTTAAGTTATTGCATGTTAAAATTATATTATTTTTCTCTGAAAAGTTTTTTGGAACAAATATTTAATTTTTATTTCCGATGGCACGCTCTTCGATTACAAATTCTAATCAATTACTTCTAGTAATAAAAATACGAAATGTAAAATTAGTTGCTTTCGCCCAGCATGATATTTTGTGATTCTATAATAAGGTATTACAAAAAATCTGCAAAAAAGTCATCGGAATTCCCAACGTTTTCAGCAACTTTTACTAAAGCTGCTAGGACTTTAATCATCGAAATAATGTCAAATATTGCAACATGACAGTTGTTGCCTTTTTTTTTTTTTTTTTTTTTTTTTTTGGTAGATTTTGTAAGAAATACTACCTATTGCAGTCGTTACCATGGAGGGACTTTTTAAAAATTCTTCATAACTTTTCATTATATGACCTCAGGCACCAAAAGCCACCTCCATCTAGAAAGTTTATGTATGGGTGATTCTCCTATAAGTGGGTAATTTCTGTCCCTTAGGGTTATTTGCTGTTTTTTATCCTTCATATAGGTTTTTTTTGCATAAAATGTATTTTGTAATGTTTTTCTACAATTTCATACAGTATTTTCAAGAAAAGAACTGTAAATTTTACTGTAATATTATTTTGAATATTCGATTTGTCACTTCTGTCTCGTGTCCCTCACCTCATGTACTGATCTTCTGAAACAATTTTAAGTGCAATGATGAACAATTTTTAACAATTTTATGACCCAAAATAAAAAATTATATTGCAAAGTACATAATCAAGTATTTTTATTGTAAATTAAAAATAGTTTTATATTTATTCTGAACCAGAGAAACGCTGTCCCCTAGTTTTTATGTCACTACTGTCCTCTAGACAGAAAACTGCTAAAGTGACCACCAGGTAGCCAGATAAAATTTGGTGAACAGGTGCATTTAGTAGAAGGAGCCATCTTAATTGCCCAGAAAAACACATGGACATGGTACAATTCTAAGGAATTCAAAAATAGCTACAAGGTACAAAATGCATAGAAAGGCAAGAATATGTTTATTACTTGTCACTACTGTCCCCTACTTAAACTGTCCATGTTATTGTTTTTATTTATTTCTTGTTTTGTCATGATATAACGTACTTTTGCTTAGTACAAAATATCATATTGCAGTCATTAAATCATAATTCTTACTAAGCCTAACTTACTATGTACACAGAGGCAATTTCCTTAATTTTGTCACTACTGTCCCCTTTCAAATTATTTATTTGAGGACTGAATCTCCGAAGCAGATATTAATTGTATAGATGGCTTGAAGCCAAAGGATACAGTGATATCATCTATTCCAAATCTATTAAAATTGCATCAGCTTACTTGGAATAAGCTTGAAAATGTTAAACTTCACCCGCATTATTTAAGCTGTTTCACATGTGACACACATGAAAAATGTCAACATTACTGTTCAGAATCATCATTTGTAGACTTATCTCCCTGTTTTAAGGATATGCCCAATGATTAAAAAGATACTGAAGTATCAACTCCTAATTCTGAAAGTGAACATATTTTTGTAGGAATTTGGGTTGATGAAAATTGGTTTCCTGGTGAGTTTTAAATTTTTATTTAGAATTAAATTGTTACTTTGAATTTTTATCAACATATTTTATTTTTTCATATTACTTATTACAACATTTGTTTTTAACAGGTTTAATTGAAGAAATAAATAATTACATAAAATAAAGTTTATGTTAAGGAATGGAAGTCGATTCTATTGGCCAAATACACCAGATATCCAGGATGTTCCAAAGAATGAAATTTTGTGTGCTATTGATATTCCCCCTCAACTAGTTACTTCATGATCATTTATTATTGACAAATTATATTATATAAATATAAAATGAGCAGTATTTCTCGTACTTAAACAATTTTTTTCTAACTAGAACTTTTGTCCAAATAAATTTACTTATTTACTCATTATTTTATTGTTGGTTTTTTTTTCTAAAAGATTATTCAAATTTTAAAATAGTAAAAAAATAATAGATGCTAAATAATTTATAATTGTTAAAATGTTCAAAACCGAAAAGTTTTGAAAGTATATCACTTCTGTTCATGTAAATGTCATTCCTGTCCCCATATAATAAAACTTAAAAAATATTCTGATTTATCACAGATGATATATTAAACATTATATTTTTTACAATAAAAAGATACACTTTAATAAAATACACATATTTTTCAAATAAATTTTATTAAAATCCTAATTTATAAGGTAAACAACTATCTTGGGTCAGTAGTGACATTGATTACCAAGTTAATTTATAAAATAATTTTTTTAAAAATATATAGTGCTTAAAGTGTATGCCGGAATGTTGCATATTACTCAGTGACCTATGCTGTATCTAGTTATTAAAAAATTTTGGTCAAAATTAAATTTTTATTTTTCACTAAATCAATGAATAAAATTACCCACTTATTGGAGAATCACCCATATATGTATATATATATATATATATATATACTAAATTTTGTTCGCACGATAAATGTCGCCATTACGCACGAATCGTCTTCAAACTCACCATATACATTGAGATGGTTAATATCTCGGCGGAGATTGCAAATGGGCAAAATCAGTCCAAGGGGATGGAAATGGGGAGGTTCAAAAGTTTGAATACCGCCTTTACGTGGCTCTAACCAAACTGTCTCTTACAGAACAATAACAGAAAAAAATAAACATTTTACGTAATAGCAGTTGCCAAAATAAAATTCTTATTACAACAATTAATTTTCTATTGAAAGACTTGCTCGTCAAAAAAAAAAATAAATAAATAAATAAATAAATAAATAAAAAATAAATAAATAATAATAATAATAAAATAAAATAAAAATAATTTGACCAATTAAAAAAAATTAATATTACGTCATAATTTTTCTATAGCAAGATTTCCACATGAAAACGGAAAAAGAAATAAATAGATAAATAATTTAAAAAAAAAAGCAAACATCACATATAATATAACATATTGGAATTATAATGGATAAAAAGCAGGTAAATATATAACATCATGTAAGTTTGTACAAAGGTATTGAAACGTGATAAAAACCAGACTGTGGAAATACTAGCATATTTTAACATTTTAAAGTTCTCTTTCGTCATTTTAAAATCTATTCCATATATATATGCATGTATATTAGAATTTTCACAAAAGGTTTAGATCTTTAGAGATTATATTCTTAGTCGTGAAACTGGGTTTATCTCTAATCTGGATTTAGTTTTTGTTGGTGATATTTGTACCTAACTTCGAAATCTACCTCCGCCTATAGGCCAAGTCAACAGAGATATTTCTAAATATCAGCCACACTAGAATTTCAAACTTCTATACTCCAGTCATTTTTTTAGATAGAGGCAAAAAATTCTCCGGAATCCTTGCATAAAGCCTAAATATTTAAGAATGAAGAATTCTTTTAATATCTACTTATGTTAATATTTCTTTTGAAATTTCGAATTTTCTATTTTTTCTCCATGCTTTAAAGAAGGCGGGTGAAGTTTGGTAACGAACTCTGCCGACATTTTGCTATGTCCTGTACACAGGCTAAACTAGCGTCCGTCAGGACGAAATGTTGGAGCATTTAGTCGAATAATTTTAATACATAACATTTTAGAGCAAAAACGTAATTTAATATAATGTTCACCGTTTAAAAATACAAAAAAAGTTTGTAATAACAGCTACTGAATCTTCATTTTCAAGTGATTATTCAGTTGTCAGTTTCCTCAGGTAATGATCAAATGCTAATTTATCAGCAAATGCCCTATTATTCTAATTTAGTTTACCCATCCTTTGCAAAAGACATTTTAATTTAAACAGCCTTTAAACGACAAAATCTATAAGTTGCTGGTAACAACTTTTCTGGCTCAATATCTACAGCAGTGCTTGATAAAATTAAACCCAGGGATTTGTATATGAAAATTGTGGAACTGTCAAAAGCAACTGAATTTGGCGAATTTTTTCTTTTAGTCCAAGAGCTGGCAGCACAAAATCCTATGTTATCGAGCAAAAGAAAAAAAAACTTTTATTTTATGGAAGAGTAGTAATAGGGAATTCTAATGATCGATGTCTGCCGGAAGCGAAGTGGTGCATAAGCCAAAAATGAATACCACTAGTTGTTGACTCGTACACTCTTAAAACGAAAGAGCTGATTTGGCTTCTCATGAAAGAGCTGTAATTTTTTCGATCATAAAAGAGTTGTTTTTCAAATGATTAAATCTTCTTGATCTAAATTGGTTATTTAAATAGCTCAACTTCATTTAAATTGGTTAAAACTCGAGTTATTTCAACTCTTTTTTTTGAGAAGCTGCTTTTCAACATTGAGATCAGTGGATTTCAGCTCAACTTGAGCTATTTTGTGGCTGACTTTTTAAGAGAGTAGGCTTTGTATTGTGTTTTCCTGCATCCAGTTTTCCATGTTTTCATACTTTTGATTGAGGGACAAATCGATCGTTAGACATCGATCATTAGATTCCCCTATTACTACTCTTCCATAAAATAAAGGGTTTTTTCTTGTGCTCGATAATATAGGGTTTTGCACTGTCGGCTCTTAGACTACTTCTAAGATTTAAAATAAGTGTCGCAGAAAAAAGGTCTTTCATGTAGAAATGGTCCATGATAATCATAAAAATCAACCATTGCTGTTGAAAGCCAAAGTTTTAGATATTAGACAATATCTTTCACTCATCAAGAACACCATTTACCAATCCTCTTTCTGTCTATAATAGATGTGTTCATATCGTAACTCTCTATCCAATTGCTAGAAAAATTTAGCATACTGTCCAGATTCAGGATCATCTTCACATTACCTTGTTGTTGGGTACGTTCCTTACGTAAATACGTAGCGCCTATAGTTATCGTTCAGTCCGTCCGCCTGTCCGCATACAACAACGCAAAAATTACCCAACCGAATCGTTTTAAATTTAAAATATATAATTATTACATAATTTTGCCTAGTCATTTCAAATTTTATGAATATTGGATGTATAGTTCAATTACAGAAACAATCCAAAGAATTTCTTTACATTAACGGTCAATGGGAAAAAAAGTTTCAAATGCATTTTAATGGTGTTACACTTTTTCAAATATAATAAAATTGATTATGCATCTATGAAGTATGTACTATAATATACATTCTGCACAATCTGTGGCGCAAAGAATATTTATTATTCATTTATAAGGCCACACAAAAGTATTCCATTACAGAATGGTATAGGGGGAACATTGCTGGGGAGCGTTTTAATTCCATGATAGTTACTTATAAAATATGAATGATCTATAAAAACAATTCTTAAAAAAGATCGATGTTTAAAAGGGGTGAAAATGCGCGAAAAACGTTCTAAATGACGATTTCTATGCAATTTCAAAAAGTATCGAACTGATTATAAAAGTAATGAGTCAAAATGATGGTGATAACCCTTGCTCCAACAAAGGCTGTATTTTATGTAGGTACCAATTCTCCAAAGGGGGTAATGAAGCAAGAAACATTCAAAAATGTGATTTTTGTGTTATCTAGAGGTCTGCACGGGCCCGGGCTTGGCCCGTGGCCCGTACCCGGCCCGGCCGGCAGATTTAAAATAGTTTTTTCAACGGGCCGGGCCGGCAAAAAAATTGAACGGGCCAGACGGGCCGGGTCGATTAAAAAAATTTTCGGGCCTACCGGCCCGTTTTGAAGGTTGGAGCTGGAACGATAAAATATGAGCTATTTTCAATGGTTTTAACGAGAATAAGTATAAATGCGCGTCACGAGCCATACTAGTTTGACAGCATCAATATAAAAATGTACAGTGTAGAGATCAGCATCGGAGAATTACATTGTGTGCAACTCGTTTTAATATTTTTTTAGCTGACTCATGCCGGTCCGAGATCAAGCTTACATTATTTTTCTACATATAGACTGATCGGACCGGAACTAGACTTAATTGTTCTCAAGATCTGTAGGGCAGAAAACATGATTTGTAAAATTATTAACAGCGATAAAGAACTTATGTTAGCTTTATCTTCGGATATATACTTCTTGATGGTTTTTAAATTAATTTCAGATTAATTTTAAACTGTAAAAATATAAAAGTGATAAGCTTAACTATTGAAGGGATTTGGAATCGAATAGCGTTTTTTATGTTTGGTAAATAAAATACTTGTATGACCTTTTTGAGATGTAATAGTTTCTCAAATGATTGCAGGTTTTTCTCCCTTCCCATTCTATCGCTTCCGGAAATTCTATTGAAATCGCTAATTATGACAGTATTTTATTTGCTTGTAGTATTCTTAAATTGCTTGTATCAAAAAATGGATAACGCCACTCGATTATATAGTTTTTGAATAAAGATACCTGCTAATCTTATGCATTTCTGAGAAAAAAGTGAATTTAGAAATGTATCAGAAAGGAGCTTCTTTGAATTTAAGAATGAATTTGGATTTAAAACCTTTAATAAAATGATATAGAAATATTTTTATAAATCTTCTTTTATCAAACATCTTCAAAAGTAACGATGTTTTTAGCTTTCTTTCTTTCTTCTTTTATTCTAAGACATATCAAATTTTTAATGAATCTTTATTCGAATGTTGAAAGCCTAAGAGTCTAAGTAATCATTAATGTTGTTAATGTGTATTTCCTGTAAAATATACTGTAAAGTCATTCCATAGATATGTATGCAGTATTCTTTAAAGGAATCTTAGTTATATAATAAAAATCTGATTTTTTTTTAGAAATCGTAGAAATTGTAACGGGCCAAAACGGGCCGGGCCGGGCTTGTTTTCACTAATTTCTGTACGGGCCGGGCCTAAAATATAAAAATTTAAACGGGCCGTGCACGGGCCGAACTTTTGAACTTTACAACGGGCCGGGCCGGGCCGGGCCGGGCCGAAATAAATTTCCTACGGGCCGTTCCGGGCCCGGGACTGGAAACTCCGGCCCGTGCAGACCTCTAGTGTTATCGAAAGGCTTAGAAATATGAAATTTGACATGGTTTTTACTTATGAGATTTATATAAAACTAAGAACAGTTTTTAAAAATTCGAAATTTGAAAGGGGTGATAATGCGCTGTAATAACTTAGCCCTTAGTAGATTATAATGCTAAGTGGTAGGTAGCGTGTGTGCCGCTCGACGAATAATCCAGGCAAGAATATTTAATGGAGAATCTATTTATTATTTGTAGAACAAAAAAGATCCTCTGGAGAAATATTTACAGCATTAAAATTATTAAAAAGCACGTAGGCTCTTATACCAACCAGCTTAAACTAATGTTCAGTTTGAGTTCCGTAAATACGAAGTTCGTGATTGACGTAAAGTCTCGCTAAATCACACACAACGTAGAAGTAAAATAATTCACAGACAACTGCGTTATCAAACCTCTCAAGAAGAGAGTTATCGCTGTCTCTCCTGGCGAGAGTGCACTCCGCGATGCTGCACGGGCTCTACGATCAAAACATCTTCTCAGATCCGCTGGCGGGATCTTTCTTCTTCCAGCTCTCAAATCCGAGCTGCTTCACTTATCCGAGAGAACACTCCGAGCTCACCGCTCTGCTCTATCTCTACTCTGCGAGAATCTCCTCTGCAAGCCCCTGGCTTCTCCTTTTCTTCCGATCCAGGTCCTCCTCTAGACCTCCCCTTAGAGGTCACAAACCAATCATGAACCTTAATGATCTTTTTCTCATTAAATGATTAGTAAAATCGTGCTATTATTGGCACTTGAGTTTTCACTCCCATGGCGCCAGGCTGTCTGGCCTTCTGGTCATCTCGTACTTTCGCTTCGTGTCGGAGCGTCATCAAAGGCACGACCCTGGCGGTCGTCCCATTCACCCCACTGTCATCCAACTGTCGGTTCCGTTGATCGATAATGATATAGCGATCCTTTAATATCGCCGACAATCTCACCTTGAGAATAAGGGTCACTTTGTGTTTGCAGTTTCATGGTGAAACCTTTTTCAGAAATAAATGCCTATTTCTGCTACTTTGCTTTAAAACCTGCGATAATTCTGAATTATCACAGCGCAAAAAATCATTCTAAAAGGCGATTTGTACGCAATCTCCGTAAGTATTGCCGATTTCAAAAGTAATAGTATGGAAATTGATGGTGACGATCCTTGCTCTAATATAAGCTTTATTGTATGTCGGTGTTGACCACGTAGGGGTTGCAGAAGCAGAAAATATTCTACAGTGCGATTTTTTGTGGTATTGCACGAGCTAGCGAAATCAGACATGGTAGTCACTTATAAAATCATGGTAGTCACTCTAAAACACTTTTTTTAAAAATTCTAAATTCAAAAAGAGTGAAAATGCGGAAAAAGCGTTTGAAATAGCGATTTCTATGCAATCTCAGAAAATGTCAAACCGATTTCAAAATTAACGGTTGCAAATTGATGGTGACAGAAGCTCCCTCCACCATAGGTTACATTTTATGTTTTTATCAAGGAACTAAAATTGTTTTAAATTGATTTTTTGTGATACTGAGGGGGTTTAACATCATTTTGAAAGAGGGGTTTAGGGTGTTCTTAAATCAAAAAGGGCAACTTTGTGACATATGCTTTAATTTATTTTTGCTCGGAAATGCATGAAAATAGCAGGGGTTGTTTTTCTAAAACTGACTTATTAATTACACTCAATTTTCCGTTTTTTAAAAAACACAATAGATTTTTCATAACAATCCTTCAAAGTTGATGTTTTTGAGCACATTTCCCGACGGAAGCAGAAAAACCGGTCGAAAAGCAGGAGAAAAACGGTGATCACGTGATCGAAAGAGCTTAGAACTGGATAAATAATTTAATTATCATAAAATGGAAAACTAACGATCGTATTCATGAAGAACTTCGACCGAGAGCTAAACCACAGGTCCAGTAACTCTGAGTTGGGATTTTTAACCGAGAGTTGAAAACTCGTATTGGCCATCGACTTCGGATGAAAAGTTACCGAACCCAGAGTTCCTGGACCCCGGTTGAAAGAAGTATGCCTATTGGTTTAAAAATTCCCGTCTTTTTCGGTTTCGCGTCGCGACATTATTTTTGTTTTGTATGAAAAGCGTTTAAAAAATGGAGTGGGGGGGGGGGGGGTTCAAAAAGAAGGAAAAACAAAGATTTAATGCGATTTTTTATTTATTTATTTTTTCTCTACAAAATATATGGAGAAAATTAAAACTTGCAGGCACTAAATATGGAAATTTAATTTATTGAAAGTTTTAATATTTTTTAAACAATTGATTCAATTACTTTTTTTTTCTTTTTTCAATTGATAAATGAGTTAGGTAAATGATATAAATCGTGTTAACGGCTAAAAAAAAAATAGTTATTTAGTATTTTTTTATTAGTTAGTATTTTTTTTTCTTTTTCAAAATAATTTTTACATATTTGCTTAAAAATAGAATTTCATTTGGATAAAAACTAATGAAATTTGACTTGGATAAAAACTAAAATTTTATTCCAACAGTTACTATGTTGATTTCCATTATTAATAGCTTTAATTAGTAATTATGTAATTTCTAATAAGGAAAATATTAAAATAGAAAAAAAAGGAAAAAATGAAAAAAGTAGCCTGTATATCAGTATACAGCTCATATTCAAAATATTAGAATAATTGAGAAAAAGTAATAAGAAAAAATTATTTGTCATTTATTTATTTTTTATACTAAGTAAATGCAATTAAATTTCTTATAAATTAAATCTGGAATGTTTAGATAAGATTTTAACATTTATAAAATATAAAATACAGCAAAATAAATTAGGTATACAGCTTCCTTAAACACACCAGAATATTAGAATAAAATTTAGATTGGTTCAAAATATTAGAATATTTTATTTTACGCAACAATATTACCTTATGAATATGAAGTAAATGGTAGTTAATATTTTGCAGCATCCCCTTTAGCTTTCATAACAGCGTACAATCGATCTTGCATACTATATACAAGGTGTTTACAAACATTTCTATCAATATTAGCCCAAATAGACTTTATACGTGCCACTAACTCAGTTTTACTTGAAGGAGGATTTTCTTGAAGTTTTTACTTCATTATACACCATAAGTTTTCGATGGGATTAAGATCTGATGAATTTGGTGGCCAAGGAAGTATCTTAATGTTGCGTTGGCGGAACCAATTCTTAGTTGACACCGAGGTATGCGGGACGCTAAATCTTGTTGAAAGATGAAATCATCTTCAAATAAATCTTCTGATGATGGAATCATGTAATATTCTAAAATTTCTTGATATATCAGAGAGTTAACCTTTTCGTAGACGATGCATAACTTTCCAGGTCCTTCTGCACTCATACAACCCCAAACCATGACACTAGCAGCAAATTTTACGGAACGTTTAAGGCATTCTTTATCAAATGCTTCTTGCTTCATTCTCCAAACTCGAATACCTTGATTACCATATGAAACACAAAGCATACTTTCATCACTAAATAATATATTTTTCCAATCTTCATTGCTCCATAAACGTCTTGATTTACACCAATTCAATCTTATACGCTTTTGTCTTGCAGTCATGAGAGGTTTTGTTTTCGGTACACGAGATTCAAATTTAAATTTATGGAGACGTCTTAATGTTGTCGATGTAGAAACTTCAACTCCTTCTTTTTTCCATTTTCGGTGCAAGAATCGCACACTTTTAAAACGGTTTTTCTTAACTATACGCTTCATTTTCCTGTCATCTCTAGCAGATGTTTTTGGTTTTCGGCCACCATTTCGGCGATTATTTTGAAATTTTCCAATTTTTGAATATTGTGTTAGTATTTTACTAACGCTCGATTGCGAACAATGTAAATAATTCGCTATAAAACATTGATTTTTACCGTGCCGATACAAATCAACTATACGAAGTTTAGTAGATTCAGGAATATCACTCACACGGCCCATTTTAAGACGAAAAAGAAACAAACTGCAAAAAAGAATACTGATTTTAAATAAAATAGTCTGAATTTAATCAATGATGCCACCAGTTAAGAATTGGTAATAATTAAAGGAGAATTAATGTGAAATATTCTAATATTTTGAACCACTTGAATAAATATTCTAATATTTTGACTTTTCAAAATAATTTTTTTTTGCAATTAATCTTTTCAAAAATGATATTAAATTTAAGATAACAAGCAAGTTTAATCAACAATAAGTTCTTAATAAAAATATCGTTTGCATATTTTCATTAAAAGACATTAAATTACCAAACGATATTTTCAATTTCTAAAAAAAAGGTAATTATTCTAATATTGTGAATATGAGCTGTAGATGTTATCCAGATATGATAATTTTATTGTTTGGATTTTCAGCGAAAACGGTTACTTTTAATTGAGCTAGATAGCTATTAATATTCAAATGGGTTAAGCTCATTTGATTCTCTTTGACTATTTTTTGATAAATTAGTGTTAAATAAATAATTATGAAACATTATTACATGCACGCACGCACCTGTTTTTGGATCCAGTTTTCCATTTGAGAGAACGTATTTACTTCTCAAAGTAAATTATAAAAAATCATATTTTATTTTGTATATTTTTTCTAGCTTTATTATTTTATATTTTTTACTCATTTAAATATCATTTAATTAGATGTAATAAAAAATTTATTTAGTATAGAAAGAAAAGAGATTTTATTATATATATATATTATGATTGATTAATGAAAGATTTCCAGACTAGATTGGTAAAGTAATGATACCAATCTATCAAAACAGTCCGAATTCATTGTTAATAATTTCATATAATTTTACATTACATAATAAATAAAATAGTTGTCTTTTGTTTGTGAATTTGTGGAGAAGAATAAGTCCCCATTAGCACCATCCTACCCATTCCCTCCTTTATTATTATTCTTTTATTTATGTTTGTGTATCTGTCATGTGTTAATTAAAGTACTCAAGATGCTGTATAAGATATAGAAATAAAAATTAAATTTAAAATACTACCAAAAATAGAAGAATGTATGCAATCTCATATATATACATATGTTATCTGTTTTTAACTAGTTTATTTATATTTATACATATATTCCCAACATTATATGTTGAATTGTTTGTTTTCATAAATACTCATAGTCGCCAACAATTTATTTGCCTTAAAATAGTCAGCATTACTGAAAGAGCTGATAAAATTATTTTTGGTATGAGGTTTGTTTTTTTTAAAGTTTTTTTTTATCATTCTATTTCAACTTTTTAGTAATTTATTGTTTTTAAGCTAATTAAGGAGTAAAAATTATAAGTGATTTCTAAAAGAAATCTCACAATTTTAGGAGGTAATTCAATTTTATTTACAAATTGTGAGGCTCATGTTTTAAGTAGCCAAAAGGATTTATTATTACTATTATTATTTTCGTATAAAATAGTATTTCTAATGCAATATTTTATACTATATATAATTTTAAAATTAAAATGTAGTTGAAAAATAGATGTATTTAAATTAAAAACTTGAAAATTCACAAAACTTCGGATACAAACAATAATAACAACAACAATGCTATAGTGTTAATGATAGCAGGTATTTCATGTAATTACGATTCATAATTTTAAAAAGAACAAAACTTCTAAAAATCTTCAATAAACTGATAAAATCCAAATGAATCGTTTAAATTGTGAGTCAAAATATCTAATTTATAGATCTGATATACATTTATCTAAGTTTGTACATAAACAATAAATCTTTCGCGCAATAAAACCAAACTTTAATTTGTTAAACTTACTATAAGTACGGATAAAAAATCTACAGAGAATGTATGGATATTTAAAGATAATCTTCGTATTTCTCTAGATAAACAAATGCAAATCAGAACGGTATCTCGCATTTTAGTTAGACCTTATGTAAATACATTTATTTCGGTACTGTTAAAATACATTCGGGGTTTTTTCTTTCTTTCTTTCTTTTTTTCCACAATAAAATTGTAAAAAGTAAATGACTTTAAACAAACTTTAGACAGACGCGACAATTGTTACTTTAATAACAATTTATTAATCGTCTGTCTAAGTAATGTTGGCTATTTTTAAAGCAAATACTTTTTCGCGACCACACATATTTATGTAAACAAACAGTTCAGCATATAATATATAGAGTATTTATACGTAAATATAAATAAATCAAATAAAAATATTGAAGGTAACAGATATTTGAGATTACATACCTTTACATAATGTTCTTCTGCTTTATTTGATAGTTTATTTTCTACATTTTGACAGCACCTATATTAAGTACGCAAATACCGCCATTGTAAAATGGCGTTTCTCTCGATAATATTTTCTCTCTCCTTGCTTGTTTTTCGCAAACTATGCATGCTCGGTTGAGAAATCTTGAGAAATTGAACCTGAACCTCTTTGTAGAGCAAGGTTAGGTTTCTCGACCTGACCTTGGATTTCCCCCTCAAACCGGTTCAGTCAGTTTGATGAAGAATACCGAATCTGCTTTCAACCCGGGTTTCGGGGGAAATTCTGGGTCCAAGTTGATCGTGAATACGAATGTAAGTTCGATTTGAAATCGCTTCCATAGTCAGGCATTTGAATATTATATCTTTCTGTTAAAAAATGAATTTGTAAATGTGACAAAACATTTTGCGCTTGTTGAGCGGAGCCGTTGAGAACACCCTTAAAAGATGCAAATGCTTTCTAAGAACCGTCGAAAGAAAGTTCCAAATTTAAAAGGATGAAGTGAGCAAAAAGCATTCTAAAACCATTGTAAATTACGAATTTTATGCATTTTTATTAACAATCAAACCGATTTCAAAAATAATGGTTTGAAATGGGTGGTGATAGAGTCTGCACAAACATAAGATACATTTTATATCGTTGGTACTATCACCAAAAGATTACAAGAGAAAAAATTTCTAAATTGCGATTTCTGTGGTACTGAAGTGACTAGAATCTTTAAATATGGCACTGTAGTTACTTATAAAGTATAAACGCCCTCTATGAAGAGTCAAAAATAAATTCGAAATTGAAAAATTGAAAAAACAAAGAGAAGGAGCGGAAAGCGTTCAAAAAAATTCCTAAATTACGATTTTCATACAATCTGAGTTAATAACAAACCGATTACAAAAGTAAAGGTTGCGAATCAATGGTGACAGTCTTTGATCTTACACATGTTATATTTTATGCCGGTACCATTACCACCTGGAGTTGGTAGAAACAACAAACGCTATAAAAAAAGCCGTTGAAAACTTTCTAAATTTCGTTTTCTGTGGAACATTAGGAAATACCAGACCCATTTCAAAATAATGTTGGCATTTCAAAATAATGTTGGTTAATGACGACAATTTCTGTTGAAACATACCTGTTTTAACTTCTTCAGTTCCGAAGCTAAAATAATAATACAAATAATTCATCCCTTTTTTACAAGCAAAATGACATTATAAATGAGAGAAAAAATATCTTTTCTGAAGTTAATCCTTTAATTGCTTAGTAATCGAGTTTCAAAAATATGGATCTAAAACTACGAACCCTTTTTAAACATCAATTTAATAACCATTAACCTAAATCAACGCAATCACAAATTTAAGAGCCTTAAACAAGTAAATAATCTAAAAATCTTCAAAAAAATTATTGAAAAAGATTTGAGTTAAATACTTATGAAAATTTATCACTTTCTTGGTCATACTGTCTTTTGGGAATTTTTAGGAATTTCGCAAACTTAGATGAAAGTAACATTTATTGTATGAGGGATTCAGCTTAGATCCAGGCATTTATTCGTTTGCTTTCAAGGCAAAAAACATTCATCTATTAAGAAGTGTTATAAAAACGTAATAAAATCAGACATTTTAATTTATAAATGCCACCCCCCCCTCGAATCGGGACCTAGGGACCGAAAGGGTTATGATTATGCCACTACCATTAAAGAGACGAGACCATTAGCAATTAAAAACAATTGTTTTTATTTTTAAGACGAAAAAATATCTTTAATTATTAAATCCACACGAGATTCATCGATAAAAATGTTTTCGTGAGGTCAAGATTAAAAAATATCAGAGAAACAAGCGTCATTAGAGGAAAATCTCGTTCCTTTAATAATAAAATCTTGAAGATGTGTCACCACAATTCTAAACACAACGATACTATGATTTTTTTTCTAGTTTTAATCAAAAGAAAATGTTTCGTGTAATACAGCAGCTAATTTTTCGAAAAGAAAGAAATACTAAAATAATATTTTAATAATGTTTCATGTCCAGAGCAATGTACAATATCGGTTTATCACAGACAATTTTTCTACCGAATATTGCGTGAGTTATTTTCTATTAAACATTTTTAAGAATGCAGTAAATGACTAGCAGAATATCGCGTGCTGTAATTGCCACCGAAACTGACTATCCTTTGAAAATGGATCGATGCAATTTTGAATAAAGTTCTGTCAAAAAAAAAAAAAAAAAAAAAAAAAAAAAGTAACTGAAGGGCGTACGTGTAAATGCATGTTGTTTATTTATGCAATGAGAACACTATATATAATCAATCATACTGTAACAAAAAATTATCCATGTACTTCTTGTTATTTATAATTTTTAAGCACATATCATCGATTTTAGAAACTTGCTTTTATTGGAAAAACATTCCGCTAACCATTAAACAAAAGTATAAATTGATAATAGTTAGAACAAAGGCATTTTCCAATTATGTAAATGAAAATTTGTTTTTGTGAACACATACACATATGTTCAATATGATTAAATTAAAATGGAAAAGCTGGTAATAATACTGATAAACGCTTGTGTGATAATAAGAATGAAAATTGAAGATTTTACTGGATTATTCAGGCAAAATTTATGCATATATTCGTTTAAAAAGTAACCGGAATTTATCATTTAACCCGTTCGTGTCTGGTGTACTATTAACAGTACATAACTTTTCATTGAGTCTTATTTTATCTTAGCAGTTACTTTTGAAATTATATACATGTAGTAATGATGGTACATTATATGGCCAAAAGTGACTGGTCACTTGCGATTTCAGACGTTTTGTTAAATATCTAGAAAAACACATGTGAAATTTTCCTGAAACTCCAGGGGTGTGAACTGAATAGTACAGCTCATATATTTCCGCGAAAATGTTTTCCTGAAACTTCAAAGGGGACCGTCAATAAATTGAAAAAGAACGAAGATCTTTTGGGTAACCCAGTCAAAACTAATGTAGCAAAAGCGTTCAAACTGTAGATTATGATTAAGTGACTTATTGTAATAAACTTTGTTCATTTTTATGAGGATAACATGCATACTCGTAGAGAAATTAAGGTTTTCATAAATATAGTCCAACATTTTGCCAAGTTTTTTGCTTATAACTTACAGAGTTTTTCATATAAAAAAATGTTCTTAGCAGAAAATATGAGAAATAATATTGTACATAATATCCTGTAATCAGAATTTAAAAACGATAAAATTTATACGAAAAATAAGCAGGTTTACTAAATAATGTTCCTCTTCGCATGCTTAAATGCAATCGAAACATAACTCGCATAATGTGTTAGCAAAATGTATAGAGTAACTTAGCTTAAAAATTCTGAAATTTATTGTCAATAGAATGAGTTAAAAATCCGTTATTCCCAAAATAAAGCAAAAAGTTTTGGCGTATCCAAATATAGTAATACGTGCAATATTGTGTATGCTATATTGATACTAATAGATATATGGATACAGCCCCTCATCTTTTTGCTTCATTTAGGGAACGACGGGTTTTGAGCTTTTCTATCGATAGTGATTTTTTTTAATTTTCTTCTGTGTTTTTGACATTTTCACAAAGGTTGCTTTATGTACTTAGCTTACACATTACGCACATTACATTTTGATTATACTTTCATGCACGCTCAGGGAAACATTATTTAGTAAACCTGCTCATTTGTCATACAATTTATGCTATTTTTTAATTTGGATTGTTGTGTATTGGGTACAATGTTGTTTATCATATTTTCTGAAAAGAACACTTTTTTGTATTAAGAACTCTGCAAATTGTAAACAAAAAAGCTGAGCAAAATTTGAGACTGTTTTCATAAAAATCTTAATTTCTCTACGAGTATACAGGCTATCCTCATAAAAATAAACACAGTTTATTACAATAAGGTGTTCCATCATAATCTATAATTTGAACGCTTTTGCTACATTAGTTTTGACAGGATTATCCAAAAGATCTTCGTCCTTTTCCAATTTGTGACGGTTTCTTATGAATTTCGGGGAAAAAATCTTCACAGAAATATGTGATCTGTTCTATTCTGTTTATACACATTGAGTTTTAGGAAAATTACTCGTGTATTTTTCTAGATAGTAACAAAACAAGTAAAATCGTAAGTGACCAGTCATCTTGGGCCATATAACCATATATCTCTACATTTCTTATTATGACTTCATTTCTTTTTTGGTATTTACTAACAATAATAATAATAACAGCTTGCTTACTTCTCTTAGCACTGTTGTAAATTCTTTTACTTTTATATTTCATTCTTTAAATTTAAAATATAGCCTATTTTACTAAACAAATCATGTGTATTAAAACGCAAAAAATAGAAGACAGTTGTAATATGTGTGTTAAATCTTTCAGTAATATGATATCTTCCAAATGTCACCAAAAACTCTTCCTTAACATATTGTCATATGAACATTAATTGAACATTTTCCAAAATATCTATATTCGTTGGATTTCCAACAATGCCATATTCGTTAAACTTCATTAAATTTATTTGGCTAACTACTATTAACAATCTTAACGGAAAAATAATTCTTTCTCTAAATAAATAAATAAATAAATAAATAATAAAGAAATCGGATCCATAAGGGTTAAATGTCATGCATTAAGAATCTCACAACAATTTTATTTTACAAAAGTTGATACTACTGATTCGAATTAAAACACGGATATTATCTGTAACTTAATGTGCTACAGTTTTATGACTATTTTTGAGCACGGGAATATTATAACACATGTAAATTTTTCAAGTGGGTGAAAAAGCCCAGGTCAGGATTCGAATCAGGGATGTATTGGCTGATGCCGCCAATGCTCTTCCAACTGAGCCATCCGGGATTAATATTGGATGACTAATTCACCCACTTAAACTTAACGATCACACAATCTGGTCCGACATTTTGGATCGGCTCAACAGAATAAATCGAAGGTTTATATATGAAACTACAAAAAACGCTGCATACTATATATATTTTGTAACACGATTATTCAAACGGTAAATGAATTATAACAGGTGTACTACATTTGTTATAATTCATTTACCGATTAGATTATGATATTATTAGATGAAGGTAACATTATATTCATATTTTGTTCTTCTCGTATTGCATAACTTAAAAAATGCCTCTTAAAATACACCAGAACTGGTAATAATTTTTGTTGACTCATGCAACACTTCACTTTTGGCATCAGACTTGGATCATTAGATTCAACTATTTCTACTCTTACATAAAACACTACTTAGGACTACTTAGATTTAAGAATAACGATAGTTTTTTGTTTTAATTTTAAATTGCGTGTACAAACAATGTACAGTCAGTCCGAACATGTACAATGAAGCTATGTTAATATCGGCAAACTTCAGAAAATTATGAATACATTAATGTTTTTAATATATCGATTATTCATAAAAAACGAAAAATATTAAAATCACGTATCTTTTTAATCTGATGACATCCTTATCCAAATTCTCAGAGAGATTTTCCTAGACATCAGCAACAAATAGACACACATGCAGATAGAGAAACAGCTTTCATTTTTTCATGTAGATTTGCAAATTTTTATGAATCCTACTATAAATTTGCATTAGATTTGGATCAATTAATATGAATGCGAATATTTTAAAATATGTAAAGGTCTCACAATTAAGGAAATACCAGGTTCCTAAAACGGACTGAGTAACTTGTAAATAGTGATAGCGATTAAAAAACTTTTTGGAAGAGGATTATGCAATATGCCAGGAAGTTATTATTATTATTATTATTGCAATTCACTATTTTAATCCATGTAACATTAATAGCTGATGCTGCAAGTAATAGGCACTCAATCGAGGTCAAAACCAAAGTTATTCAGAAAGGAGGTTAAATAACAAGACAGTATTGGTGAATGAGATTCATTTCATATAGTTAACCACCTTTGCACCAATGCTGACGATTTCGGTTTTGTCTTTGACTGAGCGCTTGTTGTTTGTGGTGCCATCTATATTTGCTATTTGTAACTAAAACTAGGCATCACAGTTTTTAAAAAAGTACTGACATCTTATATAATTTTTCTGCAAGAATTTTTTAATAGCTGTCATCATTTACAAGTTACTGAATTTTAAAAACAGACTGTCCTTTTTATTTCAACGGGTACATACAGATGTCAATCCAAAACTTTGGAATAAAAATATAAGTACATTGAATGCGATTATATGTTATCAAAAAACAAATGTGAAAATAACTTTTCCCAAATCAAATAAACTCAAATAAAAAACTACATTTATTTTCTAGATCTATCTTATTAATTTTAAGATATTATGAAATAGATTTTTTTTTCATTCATTCACTTTTCTTTCATGAGAAATTTCGCAAAATAATTTTGTTCCGCTCATGTTCCTCAGGAAAACAATTTATGTAACTTAACAAGTTATTGATCTTTTACTGTTAATGGAGAGAAAAAAAAATAACAAGCAGGGCAACAACAAGAAAATTCTAGATGCATTAGTAAATAATTTCATTTACTTCCTCGGAAATCTGTAATTACAATTGAACGTTTCTCTCCCCATGATGTTTTTATTCAGATTCTAAAAAATGAAATACAGTAGGAAGGATTCCAGCAGAGTTCTTTGTTAATGGATGAAGGCGGTATTAATCAATGAAGTCTTTCCATTGTAAATTATTCTCTCGTTTTATTCATTTTTGTGGGAATTAATTTATGCCTAAAATCTTATCTTTTGTAAGCAATCAGAAACATAACTAAGAAAAAACATTTTATCAGTGACTCTACACCGAGGATATGAGTTCTTTATGGTAAGTTGATAGTGTATATAGAAAGAAAATATAACTTTTTTCTTTTAAAGAAATTAATAAGAGAAAAAGTATAAATTTAATTTAAGAAATTAAAAATGAATATAAATTATGAATACACACACAGATTCAATATATATTATTCAATGCAAATTTTCTAAAAATGCACATGTGTTGGAACTTTGGTTCAGAGTCCCAATTCTATGCTCCCCCCCCCCCCCCCAACTCTCATATCAGACACACTAAGCACAGTATCTAATATCTTTTCCATATTATTCAGGGAACATTTTCCGCAACTTTTAAGAAGTTATTCATCGATTAAAAAAAGTATGTTTTTTTTTTTTTTTTTTTTTTTTTTTTACCCTCTTGACTTTTAGTTTCAATACCTTATTATTTTTTTTTTCTGGCGATAGTTTTATTTGAATATTAAAAATATAAAAAATAGTGAAATATAACAAGGATTTCACAGCAGATTGTTTTGTTGATGGATATAGGCATTATTAATTAAAAGAATCTTTCTACAATAAATTATTCTAGTACTTTTTGTCCCTTTTTAACACTTTCCAACATTGTTGAAAAATGTTTATGACTTCGGTTTGTCTGTTTGAGGTCTATCAGCCCGCGCTCTAACTTGCAGAAATATACTCAGCATGACTTGATATAGGATATTGAAGTTTGTCATTTCACGTTCAGTATTGAAAATAAAGTGCGTAGTAGTCATAGATCATTTACACACTCTAAAAAAAAAATGTGTAAATTTACACACAAAAATGTGTAAATCGATGATACAAAAACGACATGTCTATATGTGTAAAATTGTGTGTAAATTGCGCCAAATGTGTAAATTTCAGAATACACATTTTGATGTATAATTTGATGATAAGTCCAAATGTGAAAAAGTTATCTGATAACTCTTGAAATACACACTTTAATGTGTGAATTGCACTGAAATACACATATTTCTGAGCACTATTTTTACACATACATATGTGTAATATTCTTTTTTTACATATATTTTTGTGCAATAGGAAAATACCTACAATGTTGTGTAATATGCAAAATACACATGTTTTTGTGTTATGTATAGAATGCACAGATTTTTGTGTAATTTTCTGTTTTTACACATATGTCTACGTAAAATGGAAAATACACATTTTTGTGTAATATTTAAAATATATAGGTTTTTGTGTACATAGATATTTACCTTATTCTTTGATGTGTAAACTGCGAAAAAAGGTTTTCAAAATCGCAAAATAAAATTACATGAAGAACAAATTCGTATTTGCTTCACGTGTTTCTAAGTACGCGTTCGTAATTATGTACATTGGTAGCACCTATAGTTGTTATTCAATCCGTCCGTCTGTTTACCTGTCCGTTCACATATAAGAACGCAAAAACTACACAACCGAATCGTTTGAAACCGTTGCATAATTTTATTGAGTCATTTAAATTTTTATGAAAATGAGATGCATAATTCAATTATAGAGACAATCAAAAGTGTTCCCTTGCATTATGACCAATGGGAAAAAATAGTTTCAAGTGCATCTTAATAATGTTACACACTTTTGAACATAATAAAATTGATATGCGTCTAGGAAGTACATACTACAATATAAAATCTGTATAATCTGTAGTGCAAAGAATAGTTTTTATTAATTTACAAGGCTAAACTAAAAAATCCCATTACATTATAATAAAGAAGGAAATATTGTTTGGGACGCGTTTTAATTATATTAAAATATTTCACATTTTATGAAATTGATGCTTATGTTGCTGAGATTTGTTAAAGATTACTTATTTTATAATAGAAAGCAGATATATAGTGTTTACAAAGAGAAAGAAAAAATTTCGGATACTTAAACAGTATCCGAAGTACTGTCTACTATTACACCTAGATCTGAATTTTTTTTAACTTCTTTATAGTACGAAATGCACCTGATTTGCCTTGTTTAACGCGCGTTTTCCAACTTGTTTCTTTCTAACAGATTTTTAATCTTAAAACAAGAATTATTTACGCTCAATCAAGAAACAGGGTCGTCTCAAATTGTAATCTATTATCTTTCTGATATTATAATCTATTTTCTTTATTTTTATTAATCTGTTTTCTTTCTGAAATTATAATATATTATCTCCTTCTGTTTGCATATATGCAACGTGATGACAGAAAGGATTAATTCATTTTACATAAGGGTTTGCAAGCAGTAAAAGAAAACTTAAAAACAATTTTTTGATTATTAAAAAAATAACTTTAATAATAGAATGTAGATATTACATTCTTATTTATGAAATTATACATTTAAATCAATAATAACTCTTGATACATGATTTTTAAAAACGGTCATTAATTGTTTATATCTTACAGCAACTGAATGCTGTACTCTATTTTGCCTATAATGTAAAATTTTTATGTTCGTTTTTTTTTTTTTTTTTTTTTTTTTTTTCAAAAATGTAATTTCTGGCTGGATTTTGTTGCCAAAGCCATTATAACACTGATACTATCATAAATAGTACAAGGGATTAGAATTATTACTATGCAATTTTTAGAATAAAATGGGGTGAAAAAATTATTTTTATCAGTGTATTAAAAATACAAGTTATTTTTTATAAGACACAATAAAAAAAGAATAAGGAATGTGAATCCAGTAATGGAACCTCACAAAAGTAATAGATTTTATAACAATAATTAGAGCCAGAATTTAATGAAGGCATGCTAATAAAACAAAATATTTGCTTCAAATAAATTTAACAAATTATCATAGCAATAATTAATGAAATATTTTGAGAATTGGTCACTGTTTAAATAAATCATTGTAACTATCACAATATCAAAATTTTAATTATTTTAGATACATTGTTTAAAATTCTAAATGTCAGGGAATTACAGTTATCAAATTATTTATACATTGGAAGGTTTAGATGGATAAAAGAAAATATGAAAAAAAAGTTATTTTAGCACAAATTCGTTTACTTCCCTCTATTTTTAACAATTAACAAGTTGAGCGCCACTCAATCTCCGGCGACAGATGTGACACAATAGATGCAGTTAATTTTTCAGAATACAATTGATTTTTAACAATTTCTGTAACTTAATTGTTTTTATTTAAATGGGAATTCTTAGATTTAATTGAGCGCCCCCCGCCCTCAGTAACAGTAACACACGCTTCTTAAATTCTTAAAAATAAATGAAATTTTGCAAATAGTCATAAGTACATAAAATTCAAAATTTTCTTTCTAACGAAACATAAACACATGCAAATTTTGCAAGGAAAGAAAAATGACCGTATTAATTTTTTAAATGGAGACAACTCTTAGCAAATTCATTCAAATTTTCCTGAAAATCGATGGAACTTTAAAATATTATTTTCTGTGTCTTGATTAGGAGCATAAAAAATAATTTAGACTTTAAATCATGTAGAGAGGAGTTAATGAAATATATATACATAAATTAAATTGTTAATTATTTTTTATTAACCAAAAATATTGAAGCTTGTCCATTACCTTCCCATCTAGCCTATATATACCTCATATGCATGTTGTACATATCATACATTTCATATTCATACATTTTATAATGCGATTATGATTCATATATGAGTTAAATCTCTGTTTAAAGTAGAAACTATTGGGATGTGATAATACATGTATAGTAATTATGTTAACTATTGGTTAAATTACTTTTAAAACCCAAAACTTTTAAAATTTAAAGAAACGTAATTTTAACCGCATAGTTTTAAAAAGGAAAAAAAAAATCTGATTTAAATACTATTTAAATGAATAAATCGTTGGCATGCGGCCTTTTATTTCAACAAAATAAAAATTAAATTTAGTAAAGTTTATTGAATTGATAAAAGTTAAATTAATGTTAATCATTGCTTTTATAAAATGTTTATGTGAAATTAACTAAAACTATTAACTAAAAGAGAAAGCTGAGAAAATACTTTTCCCTTACCTATTTCTTATGAATGACCTTCCTCTGTGTTAAATTAGGATAATCCAAATAGAAATACGTAGATTCTTTCGTAGAATTATGTCCGAATACAGTACAATGACATTAATGAGCTCTTTTTAACTACATTACTGACACTGTACCTTTTCGGACTGTCATGTAAAATATCCTTTGGCCGCATTCTTGTAACATTTTCCTAAAAGTTTTAAAATTCATGCGAACTATATACGTTTATAAAAGAACAATATATACGAGCAAACTGAACGTTTTTTATTCCAAAGACTAACTGTTGTGATCGTCTGCGTGTGAATTTATTGCTGCGAAACGCAGAGCAGATGTTGAAACGCAGCAGATGTTGTTTTCCTTTTATTTATTCAATGCTAGATTTGGAAGTTAAACGAACGTTATTTTCATAAAAGTGGCTCTAATTAAAATTTTCGGTTTAAAATTTTTTTTTTATGCATTTCACTTTTGTTTCTATTCAATTTCAAAAAGTTTCCTGTTAAAATGAATTATAGAGTTTCTTTTTTATAAATTATTATATTGTATTAGTCATAATTTGGGTTATGAATTAAAATATTGCCTTAATACATGTATCAATTACAGAGCAATCCAACTATTAACGCAAGTTAGAATACGGACAAACAAACCGTATTCTTAAGCATTTTCAACAAAGTTGTAAAGTATTAAAACGACTAATAGGTTGAAATTTGACTTTTAGAATTTTATACCCAAAAGACGATAGCAAATTTTAATTCTTTTGTACAGCCCTGTATTTTGTCTACTATTTTTGCATAAGGTTATGCCACTATTTAGCTATGATTTAATTAAAACAAAAACACGTTTAAATCTAGTAAACTTACATTTCCAGAGGTTATCATACATAGGCAGCCATGTATCAAATTCTTTCGGTGGTCCTGTATATCATTTTTCTCCATATATATCTTAGCTTATTAAATGCAATTCTGTGTAAAAATGTAGAATTTATTTTAAAACCACCTTTAAGCTACTTCCGTTCATGTACTGTAATCTGTGCACTTTCTGCTGTGTTACACTGTACATGATCTACAGCATTTGTACACAGAACGCAATATGCAAAAATCAATATAAAAACTCATATCTCAATGAACAAGAAAGAAAAATTATGCGTTAAGGATAGATTACGAAACACTTTCCAACACTTCCTGAAATCTTTAACAAAACTTCATTATTTAGGAAAATAACGTGTTAATGTCCATAGCCAAATATGTATTTCAATACTTTTGAACAGCCCTGTATTTAATCTGTCTGTTGATATATATATACTATATAATAAGAAAATTTAGTTAAGCAAGAAAACGCTAAATTTTCGTTAAATTTATTTATTAGTAATTCACACTAATGGATAAAAACGTACTTGAATACTTTTGATCAGCTCTGTAGTTTACCTAATACCTGTATTACAGTCCAATATTTACCTAAAATCTATTTTAAACTAAAACACTCTTAAAACTTCTCAGAGCTGCCAACTTCTACACCTTTTTAAATCATATAAATGTGTTTGAAACCACAAAATGTTTTTAGTAAAATGTACTTTAAATGTATGCGGTAATACGTATTATGATATGTATTGTCACTCATTAGGTAAAATTTCTGTTTTGAATGTATTTATTTGACATTGAATAGGCGTAGAAGTTGGCAGCCATGACTTCTTAAATAACATTTCCAGAAGTTATCATCGAATTGTGACCACGTATCCAGTACTTTACATGATCCTGTATATCATTTTATCTATATTCTACAAACATTTCTGAGTAAGCGGTTCAACATAAAAATGTATAACTTATTTAAAAACCACCTTTTAATAAATTACGCTCGTATTCAGTAACCTTTACGAGTTCTTTTGTGTAACCTTGTATATAAACTATAGAATTTATACACACTATGTTATATGCATATATTTAATGAAACTTAAAAACGCATATCATAATTAAAAATGCATTTCATCCATCTATCAACCATCATCGATAATACACAGTACTTCAAATAGAATATACTATTTGAAATCTTTTGTATCTCCCTGTAAATGCTATGCACTTCATATTATGACTCAGCGTATCACCATATCAAATTTATTGTACACGAAGTCGTTTAACATTATTAAAATATCTCGCAAATAATCCCCCGCCCTTTTGTTCTTGCATAATGGAATTCTTTCGTGTGGCTCTGTAAATAAATAATAACTATCATTTATACTGTATTTTTTAAATACATATTTTAACGTACTTTCCAAATGCATATAAATTTAAATATGTTTGGCAGGGTGTTACACCTTTAAAACTCCTTCGAAACTATTTTTTCCCATAGGCCGTAATGTAATGGTAAATTTTGACTATCCCTGTAAATAAATTAATCATGATAGAAACTCCATTTTCAGTAGGGTTTGTGCTAACGTGAACATCAATAACATCTAAAATTTTCATGGAAATTTGAGTATATTTAGGAGAGTTAGAGCACGGACAGATGGACAGACAAAACGAATGCACTTTTCAATTTTGTCGGAAAGTCTTCTAATACATTTAGAAACTGTGTTTTAAAATTTACATATTTATAATTATGTAAAACACTCCAATTCGCGTAAATACACGTAATCTTTAACATTTACACACTTCTGTGTGTCTATTAACTGATAAAAACTTACGTACCCATTCTAATAAACAAAATACACATAAAAACAGGCAATTTTTTGTACGAAATGTGTAAATTTTAAAACAAGTGGGTGATTTCAGAAATTTACACACTTCTCTGAGTAAACATCATTATGCTTAAATTAGAATAACACTCCAATTCGTGTAAATTCGGGCATTTTTCGGAATTTACACACTTGTCTGAGTTTATCAAGTGATAACAAATTACACACTTACTTTCAGACGCTAAATACACACAAAAACAGGTAAATTTCCGAAAAAAATGTGTAATTTTTATTACAGGTGTGTAATTTTACAAAATTACACATATATGTGTGTAAAATTAGCCAATTTACACATTTATTTTTTACAGTGCAGGGGTACACAAAAATAATTCATAACATGATGCTCGATGGAGAAAAATCCTTTCCAATACAGTTCAACAGTGTTACACTAGCATCCGTCAGACCGAAATGTCGGAGCATGAAGACAATAAACTTAAAAGACAATATTAAAAAAAGTTTTAATTTCAAGATTACTGTTTAATAGTAAAGTAAGTTTTGAATAACAATCGTAGTATATTCATTTTAAAGAGCTTAATTCCGCCATTTGTTGACTCAAGTAATGCTCAAATGCTAATCTGCTAGCAAGAACTAGCATACTTCTAATTTGATCAAGTTTATCCGTTCTGAAAAGTACTTTAACAAGAACTTCCTCTAAACGACAAACAGTGCTATAAGTCTTATAAGTTATTTTATGGGACAGCACCTTTAAATCAATGTTCTATAGAAGTTTTTGACAAAATTAAAGTTTATGGTTTGTGCGTGGTGGCAAGGTATGTAACAGTAGAAAGTAAGTGAGTTCGTGATCAAGAGGGTTTTTCTTCTTTCCAAAGTTTATAAACATGTTTGATAAGAAAAAAATCTTCCGATTAGAAATGGCCCATACTAATCTTCAAAATAAACCATTGTAGCCTGTAGCATGCTCGAGGTTGAAATCTTGGGCAACAGACTAAATATTTTACCATACTCAGTGCACTGTTATCAATCCTCGCTCCTTCTGGATATCGGTATGTAACATAACTCTACTTCCAGCTGCTGAGGAAAGTCCAAGCTATAAACCAGACGTGCGATCATCTTCACTCCATCTAACTATTTAATTATTATAGTCTGCTAATATTCTTCTTATTGGTCACTTTGATTTAAGACGTACTTCCTTATTATGTCTTACTTGTTTTTGAGAAAAAGACATGTGGCATCTTCAAATCATTTAAGTTCAGTCGGAAGCAGTATATCTTTGCCTCGCGGCATAAGGGATGAGAAATAGCATAAACTTATCCCACCCAAAGTAAATTATTAGTCTTTCGAAAATGTGTTTGCTGTTCTTCGTTTTGGTTTAATCAGTTTGTTAGTGTAAACCATTTTTCAAAAGCCCTAAGCATGTTTTGTCCGTAAAGAGTTAAAATGCCTTCTATAGAATGTCTCTTTAATAGAAGGATGCCTTTAATTGGATGTAACTACCCAATACCTCCAAGGATTTAAACAAATAAGTCTCTAAGAGGTTCAAGATATCTTCTTTATCTTTGAGACATCTTTGTTCAATGTCAGCCATCAGACGACATTGAACAAAGCCATCAGACGATATCCGATCATTGAAAATTCGACAATAATAAGAAATAACACTGGATCCATGCTGAGTTGTAGATTTCTTGCTATCTGACTTTTTAAATCAGTGAATTTAAAACACGTTGTTTCTTTAAGCGCAAAATGACATGAATTAAGCGCTTTGCCTATGACATTAACTACAGCAGTGCTTATTGGTGCCAAAAGAAAGAGAGCTTCTGATCCAAACTTCTCTATAATTGTTTTACTAATTCCTTTGATTATCGTACTTTTACAACTCTTACTTCTCCAGTAATAAAAGTGATTTGGGAAATTTGTAATTTTTGTTTGCAAAAACGAAAGCTGTTCTGCACTTAACTGAAGTATCTTCTACTGCTCGTCTGTAAATCTGATGACAGAATTATCAAAATTTTTATCCAGCATAATTTGTTGTTCTTTAGAATATTTCAGAAATGTTAAAATCAAACGAAAACCATTGGATAAGAGAATCTTCGGTAAAGCTAAGGAATAACCACCGGATCTATTTGAGTGATTTTGATTTGTTTAATATAACTCCAGTCTTCAGAGACAATTAAAAATTGAAACTGGATCCATCGAGTTAGCGGATTGAAAACTTCAAATACTCTTCAAAGATTCGCATGTCTGGTAGAACTCAAACTTATTTAATGTGGTATCAGGGAAATGTTTGTAACACGTATATAACAAACACACATTGTATGTATTCTGCTATACTTCTCTATCAAGCTTGATATCTTTATTCACCCGAGTTCTTGTTATATCATTATTTTGCAAATACTCGAAAGGCATTTGGATTATTGTTATGTGACTTTTTCACAAAGAACTACACTGAATAACTTTTTCATCTTAATTGCTTTACTTTAACCGGCATTTTCAAAACTTCTGTGTATAAAGTTACTCATATAAAATATGTACAATACTTTAAAATGTACAATAGATTAAAAAATAAAAAAATTAGAGAGTGATTTATGATTTTTAGTAAAGGTGATTTCTCACGAATTATCTTTCATCGTTATAACCATTTTTCTGATCATAAGTATAAAACTATATAATCATATACATTAACGTCAAATTTATCTCCAAACTTGGTGACATTTGGCAAAATATCGCGAATTTCGGAGAAAATTTGGAAAAACAAACATTCTTAAAGTTACGGGAAACGCCGAGTACTTTAGCTAGTTAAGCTATAAAAATTCAATTACAATGCTGTATTGTCATCTGAAACGCACCTGTATACAACATTTTGAATAATTTTAGTATATCGGGAAGTGGGTAAAATTGTCATAGGAAACACAGCTGTGTACATAAGCTTATAATTCTAACATATCAGGAAGTGGAGAAAAAAATCGATTACACAAGTCCATATTTGTGTACAAAAAACAAGTTAAGTATAAACTAGTTGGATGTGCCAATCCCAAAACTTTCTTCTATCTCATACAAACATTTTAATATTTAAAAAAATAGTTACTCATTTTAATGCTTTAATAATTTTAATTCAATACCTTACCAACTTTGATTTTCATCTTAAATTTCTGCTTCAATTAATTAATCGGAGTAAAAACGAATTTCCGTCTCTGCACGAGCCGATGGACAGTAGAATGATAAGCAGATTTTTTTTCAAATTCAGGGAGGACTTACTTGCCTTACCAAAAAATAATCATATACAAAATGTTTAGTTCAGTTCTAGAACTAACTTCATACACTTTTATGTGGTGCAATATTGAAAATGGCATAAAATTCGGTATTGCAGCGCCCCTTCCGGGGGATTTTTTTTCGGATTCAGGGCGATCCAACTAGCCATAGCCATACACTTACACAAAAAATTTCGTTCAATTCGATGCATAACTTCATGTACTTTTGGTTGGTACAATATTGAAAATGGCACATAAATCGTAATTGCAGCGCCCTCTTCCGGCGGATATTTTTCAAATTCAGGGAGGACTAACTAGCCATATTCATACACATACACAAAAAATTTGGTTCAATTCGATGCATAACTTCATATACTTTTGGTCGGTACAATATTGAAAATGGCACAAAAATGGCGATTGCAACGCCCCCTTCCGGCGGATTTTTTTCAAATTCAGGGAGGACCAACTAGCCATAGAGCACGCGCATATGACGTCACGCTTCAGCTGCTCGCTTGTTTGGGTGGCAAAAACGATTCCTTTCCTACTGTAATTGCCATAGATTTCTCGTTTAAGAGTCCACAATAGTCACAGAAAAATTACTCAAAAAGACCCGGATGACCATGTATAGTCTATGGGAGCGTTCTTTTCGAATATCTCGCTCCAATTTTAATATTTTTGCATGATTTTTTTGCACAAGATAGCTGAAGGCGATCCACAACCGGGCTAGTTTTTACTTTTTAAATTTTTGTTTCAGATTTTCTTTAAAAAATTACTTTAACTCTCGAAACCGGTTTAAACCGGTTCTGAAACTGAAACTATCGTAATATAAAAAATATATAACCAAAATCGAAAAAGTAAAAACTAGCCCGGTTGTGGATCGCACTCAGCTATCTTGTGCAAAAAAATCATGCAAAAATATTAAAATTTGAGCGAGATATTAGAAAAGAACGCTCCCATAGACTTTACATGGTCATCCGGGTCTTTTTGTGTACTTTTTCTGTGACTATTGTGGGCTCTTAAGTATCTTTGCTTTGAGGTAGTTACAAACTTTATTAGAGTTATTAGTACATTTTTTTTTTTTTCTTGTGGTGTACTGTGGCAAAACACAAAAGGGGGACAGAATTATTATTTTTGGGTGTGGGGAGGGGGAGAGAAAAAAGATATTTATTATTATTAGATATCAATGATTACACATATTTTAATTTTTTATATGGGGGATATGGGAAGAAAGGGAAACGGAAATTTCACTAATGAGGATTATTTATATTACTAATTATTTCTTTATTGTCGCTACAGAACAACAAACAGAGCAATATATTTTATTTTTTTAATATATAGAGAAAAATAACTTAAAGATTTTAATTTTAAAACTTAACAAATCACAATTTATTTTTCTCACCCTTTCCTACTCGCTTACAAATGTATTTGTATGAGAGGGAGAGCGGGGAGCATAAATGATTGTACATTAAGGGTAATTTAGATTATTTTCATGTATTAATGACCTACGGGCCTCGCATTTTTTAAAATAAATATTTTGAAAATAAATACTTTTTTAAATAAATATTTTTAAAATAAATATATTTTTAAAAATAAATATTTTTAAATATTTGACAATCAGCAAGCTGGGGGGAGGGGGGCAAAAGGAAGAGGGGATGAGAATTTCAGGAATAGGGTATAAGTTATATGATTAATTATTTTGGCGAATACGGAACAATAAATTGGAAAGATTTTTTTTAATGTAAAATAAAGATTTAAATAAAAGTAAACTCGTGTGTATTCTGGAAGGGGAGGGGTTGCAGGCGGAAACGTAAGTTTGGAATGTTAGGAAGTAATTCTAATCATTATTTATTTATTTTTATTAGTGAGCAACAATTATTTCAGTTTTCATTTCAAATATAGAATTTTAAAGTTTTAAAACTTATTCTGCTGGGGGGGGGGGGGCAAGAGAGAATAAATTTTTTTGGAATAAAGGGGATGATAAATAAAAATCAATGTATTTGCATTAATATTTTTTATTACTTTTTGTCACTGGAGAGAGAAAAAAATAGTATAAAAGATTTTTTTATATAAAAAAAATATTAAAAAGTATTTTAAACTTGCATGCTGAAAAGGAGGGGGAATCTAAGGATGGAAGCGTACATATTTAGGATAAGCTGGAGATAACCTATATTATTATTCATTTATTGAGATAAGTCAAAAATAAATGCGGCAAATTTATTTTTAAATAAAATAAAGAGTTCTAAAAATATGAAACTGTATATGATGAGAAGGGGGGAGCAAAGGACGGAAAGTGTAATTTTTAATCGGTGAACTTAATTTTATTTATTAATTATTGATTTATTATCAGTAGAAAGCTACAAACGGAACAGAATTTTTAAACTATAGAGATCAACAATAATTTTTTTAATTTTTTTTACATATCGGTCAGAGGAAGGAATGAAACATTAGAAAAAGATTAAGCATAGCCAGTCAAGGCTATATTTTTCCAAAAAATAACTGTGATTTGACGAAAAAGTCATTATAGCGGGAAGATTGCCGTGGATTTAAACGACGACAAACAAGGAACGACGAAGTTTTTTGCCACCCAAACAGTGAAAATGACAGTTTACTTGCAACCGTGCCCGTGCTCTATAGTCATACATATACACAAAAAATTTGGTTCAATTCGATGCATAACTTCATATACTTTTGGTCGGTACAATATTGAAAATGGCACAAAATTCGCGATTGCAGCGCTTCCTTCCGGCAGAATATTTCAAATCTGAAGGAGGACCTGCTTGCCACAGCCAAAAACATTCACAAAAAATTTGGTTCAATTCTATGCATAACTTCATACACTTTTTGATGGTAGAATGGCGACATAAAGACACACAGACACACAGGCAGACATTTTGTAAAAACATGTTTTTTGTGATCTCAGACCCCTAAAACGTGTAAATCCGTCGAAAAAAATTTCGATTACAATACTTTCTTCTATTGAAGATAGAAGAAAGTAAAAAGTGTAAAAATGAAATACGGTGCATTAAGGGTTGATGCAGAGTTCTTTGTTAATGGATAAAAGCATTATTAATCTGAGAAATTTTTCCATATTAAAGTATTCTCCTTTCTAATGCTCTCCAACAAAGTTAAAAGATGTTTATGAATTCGGTTTGTCCGTCCGTGCTCTAACTCTTGTAAATATTGTACGATTACTATCGATTACTACGATTACTTGTAAATATTGTACGATTACTACTATTTATAATATTGTACGATGTTATTGTGTGCCACTATAGCATGTTCGGTATCGTAGACAAAGTGTATAGCATTTACGATTCATTTATGGAGACATTCAAAGGAATTTCATTGCATTATATTCTATGGGGGGAAATTGTTTGCGGTGTATTTTAAAGATATTACAACCTTTTAAACATACTGAAATTTATATAAATCATTGAAGAGAACTACATAACGGTTACTGAAGAATGTATCGTGCATATAATATATTGTGCATATATTATATTGAGCATAGAATATAGCGTTCATTAAAAGGGACACACAAAATAATTTGCTTATAGAAGAAATTGAACTATTGAAGCCTATGAATAATAATTGCTTGAGGTGCGTTCTCAGTTGTGGTACATGTTTTTAAATTGAACTACTTGTTTTTTAAATATTATTTGGTGTAAATAAATTCTATAGATCATAACATGGCGGCACAAAATTTCTCAAATACATTTCCATTTATTCACGAAAATTTCTGAATGGGAAGTTTCAACTGTGCTATTTGTTTCAATGAACCAACTTTTAGCATACTATGTAATATACATACAAATAATATCACACAGGTGTGTATCAAAAAAAGTTTTTTTAAAAAATTCCGACTATTGTAATAGCAGAAATTGAGTTTCAAATGAATATGAGTTTTTCAAATTGTTTATTTATACATCATATTTCACATTAATAAGCCATGAAATTTTGTTACTGTAATCTGAACGCATTGAAATATTTGATAACTGAAAGAAAACGTTTTTTGGACGAACATGTAGTCAGAAGGCTTTTTTTGTAAGAGCGTTTGTAATGCACAAGAGGAACCAAATGTTATAATTTTATATAGCTGATACGACAAAAACACAAATTTAATTGAAAAACAAGAACGTAAAATCATGCGTCAAGCATATATTACTAAACACTCTTCAGTACATTCAAAATACTATGTAATAAAAGTTCACACTTTAATAAGGTAACTAGTTCGATGTGCCAATCCCAAAACTTTCTTCTATCTCATACGTACATTTCAATATTTAAAAAAAAATAGTTACTAACGTTAATACTTTAACAATTTTAATTCAATACTATACCAACTTTGATTTTCATCTTAAGATCCTGCTTCAGTCAATTATTCGTAGTAAAAACGAGTTTCCGTCTCTGCACGAGCCGATGGACAATAGAATGATAGGCAGATTTTTTTTTTTTCAAATTCAGGAAGGACCTACTTGCCATACCAAAAAATAATCATACAAAAAAATTTTAGTTCAGTTCTAGATATAACTTCATACACTTCGCACAAAAATAGCTATTGCAGCGCCCTCTTCCGGCGGATTTTTGTAAAATTCAGGGGGGACCAACTAACCTTAGCCAAACACTTACACAAAAAATTTGGTTCAATTCTATGCATAACTTCATGCCCTTTTAGGAGGTACAATATTCAAGATGGCAAAAAAATTGTTATTGCAGCGCCCCCTTCCGGCGGATTTTTGTGCAGTTTAGGGAGGACCAACTAACCATAGCCAAACACTTATATAAAACATTTGGTTCAATTCTATGCATAACTTCATACACTTTTAAGTGGTACAATATTCAAAACGGCACAAAAATTGCTATTGCAGCGCTCCCTTCCGTCGGATTTTTTTCAAATTCAAAGAGGACCAACTAGTCATAGCCAAACACTCACACAAAATATTTGGTTTAATTTGATGCATAACTTCATACACTTTTGGTCGGTAAAATATTGAAAATGGCACAAAAATCGCGATTGCAGCACCCCCTTCCAGCGAATTTTTTTCAAATTCAGGGAGGACCAACTAGCCATAGCCATACATTTACACAAAAAAATTGGTTCAATCTGATGCATAACTTTATACACTTTTGGTCGGTACAATATTGAAAATGGCACAAAAATCGCGATTGCAGCGCCCCCTTCCGGTGGAATATTTCAAAATTGAAGGAGGATCTGCTTGCCATAGCCAAAAACATTTAAAAAAATTTGGTTCAATACTATGCATATCTTCATACACTTTTTGACGGTAGAATGGCGACATACTGACAGACAGACACACAGACACACGCACACACGGACAGACAGACATTTTGTAAAAACATGTTTTTTGGAATCTCTGACTCCTAAAACGTGCAAATCCGTCAAAAACCTAAACTCGAAAAAAATTTCGATTACAATAGAAGAAAGTAAATATCATGTTTAAATAAACAATTTGTAAAATATATAACCCATTTGAAAACACAAATTCAGCAATTACAATCAGTAGTCGCATAATACCTGACTTTTTCGTACATTATTGAATGATCTATTGATTTATCGCATAACACATAATATGCTAAATTTAAGTTCAGCTAAGAAACACACAGAACAGTTTAAAATGCATCTTCACGAATTTCTATTACAAAATTAAGATGCACTTTGTATGTTTTGTGCAGCCATGTATATGATCATAATTTATATACAATAATTAAAATTTTTATAAAATGTTAAATAATTAAACGCATGCTCAACGAAAAACACAATTCCAACAATTATTGCTCTTAGATAGTATTGTAAATGAATTACTTTGTGTGTCTCTGCATATCAACGATTAATGCTGTATGCACTACATTCTATAGTATCTATAATATTCTATAGCAGTTTGCAGTATAATTCAGAGATATGTATCAATTTCAATGTGTTTTAAATAGTGAAACACGAACAAGATACACAGAAAACGATTTTTCCATAGACACTGTATGTATGTTTGTCATGTAACGGAATTCTTTTGAGTCTCTGTAAGATTAATGCTATGCATACCATACTCAGTAGAAAGTATATTATAGTACACTTCAGAGATATGTATTAATTTTAATGAGTTTAAAATTGTGAAACATCTTAAAAAACGACCCGTAGGCCGCAATGTCACGAAATTCTTTTGAATGTCCTTGTAAAACAATTATAAATTCTACACTCTTTATTTTCAGTATCGATGCCATAGTAGGTCTGAATAACACATATCCATTTCATGGTAATCCGACTATATTAAAGCTAGTTAGAACACAGACAGACGGACAGACAAACAGAATTCATAAACAGTTTTCAACTATGTTAGAAAGTGTTAATAAAAAATCACAAAGAGTAATGAAATTCAAACACTTCTTCCAATATGATGGAAGCGTTATCGAAATTTTACTCCAGTGTCCTTATTTTGTGCCACAGCATACTAACAATTATGTTTATTATTCCTTTCAGTATTATTGAATTGAAAAGAACAATTGTTGTAATTTAATAAATTATTGATCTTGAACTGTAATAATGGGGGGAAAAAAAGAAGAAAACAAGCAAGGCAATACTGGAAAATTCTAAATAGTTTTCATTTACTCTCTCAGAAACTTATAATTGCTATTCAAAGTTTTCCCTTCTCACGATACTTTTATTCAGATTCTAAAATATTGAAATGCAGTACAAAGGGCTCTTTCTTGCTTAGTTCTTTGTTCACCGATGAAGACATTATTAATAAAAGAAGTCTTTCTGGTAAAAATTATTTTCGAATTTTATTCTTTCTTATTGTGTGAATAAATGTGTGATTAGAATATTATCTTTTGTAATAACAAAAGATAATATTCTAATCGGCAGAAATATCTTTAGTAAGAAACATAATAATTTCAAATATATATTTTTTCAACCGATATACATCAATCGCGCATATTGTTTTAGCATGTTGAAATATATGTAGAAACAAATGATCGTTTTCGATTTTCAAAGAAATATATACGAAAAAGAATGCAAATTTAATATAAAATAATAATAACAACAAGAGTTAAACATAATGCATTACGCAATAGTTTATGAAACACTTTTCAACATTATGATAACGTTTTTCGATAACGTTATCACTGTTTATATTTTACATCGGTTTTATATATATATATAGGCCAGTCTTAACATCCAGTTGGTCAGAAAAGGATAGTGTTGGCCACCCTGGAATCCAGCTTTTGCTTTGTAGTATAAATGCAATTACGAGAGTATGAGACAGCCAAATAGACAAACGGACGTAGAAGCGGAATTTATAAACACCCTTCAACATCACTTTTTAGGAAAGTGTTATAAACATGATTATTGTATACATTACAGAACGTTTTCTAGCAGCATCTAAAACAGTAATTAAGACGTCTTTATTTTGTGGTCATCATGTGAACCACTGGGAAGAAATACTGTTTGCCCATTCCGGCACGGAGTAAGTTTGTAAAATGATAAAATGATGGACTGACACCAGAATTTAGAAATGAATTTATTAGAATAATTTCCCACACTTTATGTATTAAAAAATAATTAAATATCCTTGGTGCCACTACTATTAAAATTAGGTTTCTTTTTTTTCCTGTGAACACCGCCCTGTAAAGGGTTAAACCAGATATGATTTAACCTTTAACTGATGTAACAAAAATTGTAACATAACTAGTGTGAAGTGGTCTGTAAAATCGCAAAATCGAAAGATGAATAAAAGGCATGATTAACTTACAAAATGGTATTTTTGTACAGGACTGTTATAATTAACATTCATCTATTTTAAAGTCTCTGGTGATAGTAATAAAGTTCCAAACGAAAGAAAATTTCAGTAGTGTTTGTAGTTAAACTGAAAATTACAAGTTAAACTATAAAAATTGAAAAAAGTAGTGCCTGTGAAACTGGAAACATCAGTTAAAGTTTACTTCACAACCTCTGAGATCTGCAATTACGAATCATCGTTTAAATCTTTGTTGTAAAAAAATTTCTTTCAATTTCTTTAACATTACATTTTTTATAATAAACTAATCAATTAATTTTTAACAAAATGATCAGTCTGTTTTAAATTTTCCCAAGAAAATTCACATTTAATTTAATCTAGTATTATTTCCAAGACTACAATAGACACTTATTCACACACAATATTTTTTTTTTTTAAACTCTTCCTGGGTCTCTTTTCTATTTCAAACTGCAGTGTATTTCAATAAATTAAAAACAGCTATAAAAATGTCTGCCAAGACTAACTATAGTGACAACTGCTTTAACGAAGTGGAACTTTATGAGTCCGTCTTACCATTTGTCAGCCATAAACTCGCTTGTGGAACTCATGATAAAAAAAGTGGCGTGTCACCAGAAAGAACACAGAGAATTTTTACTACAAGAGAGTAAGTGTGATGAGAAGAAATAGGGTCAAAGAACACCGTAAAAAAAAGCTGACTTTCAGCGGAACGATAAATAAGAATGTATATCACGATTCTTAATGTTACAAAGATTATGTAATGGGGGTTTTCAGTTAAGAAATCTATATAACGAATATCTGCAGTTTTCTAGAAGAAATGATACCTATTGTTTTAAAAGTTACAGCTATAATATACTGAAACATTATTCGTTATAAAAGCATATTTTTTCTTGGCTTATTAATCGGGGATTTTTAGTTTTGAAATCTGTAAGCAAATGTTTCTAGTTTTCTTGAAAAAATGGTACCTATTTTTAAAAATTACTGCTACATTACGCTGAAACGTCATTCATTAGAATAACAACCATCATCTTGGCAAATTAAAAGAGCGTCATAATTATTTTTCAAAAATTATAAAGTGGGCATACAAAAGAGTAAGTATGATGAGAAGAAATAAAGTCAAAGAAAGCAGTAAAAGAAAAAAAAAAGCTGATTTTTAGCGGAACGATAAATAAGAATATATATATCACAATATAACGATTATCTGCTATTTTCTAGAAAAGATGGTGCCTAATGTCTTAAAAATTACAGCTATAATGTACTGAAACATTATTCATTAAAAAAGTACCTTTTTTTTTTTTCATCAATCGGAAATTTTTAGTTTTGAAATCTGTAAGCAAATATTTCTAGTTTTCTTGATATGAAATAGTACCTATTTTTAAAAATTACAACTACATTACGCCGAAACATTACGTATTAGGAAAACATTCTTCATCTTGGCACTTTAAAAGAGCGTCATAGTTTGCAATTTTTCAAAAGTTATAAATCAGAGATTTTCAGATATGAAATCTGTAACAAATATTTGTAGTTTTCTTGAAGAAATGGCACCTATTTTTAAAAATTACAGCTACATTACACTGATATATTATTCATTAGAAAAACGTCCTTCATTTTGGCACATTAAAAGAACGGCATAATTTATAACTTTTCAAAAATTATAAAGCGGGGATTTTCAGTTATGAAATCTGTAAGAAATATTTGTAGCTTTTTTGAAAAAATGGTACCTATTAAAAAAAAAAAAAATACAATTAAATTACACTGAAATGTAATTTATTAGAAAATCACCCTTCATCTTGGTACATGAAAAGAACATGATAATTTGTAATTTTTCATTTTCATTTATGAAATCTGTAACAAATATTTGTAGTTTTATAGAAGAAATGGTACCTATTTTTTAAAAAAATTACAGTTACATTCAAAGCAGTATTCAGTATGTATGCAGTTTTGGTTATATTACGTTAAAACATTATTCATTAAAAAAGTATCTTTCATATTGGCACATGAAAAGAACATCATAATTTGTAATTTTTCAATAATCATAAAGCGGGGATTTTCAGTTATGAAATTTGTAACAAATATTTGTAGTTTATTAGAAGAAATGATACCTATTTTTTAAAATGACAGCTACATTACGCTTAAACATTATTGATTAGATCCTTTATCTTGGCACATTAAAACCCTCTCACAGACAAGCCCCCGTTAATCATACAAAAAACTGGCGGAACCATAGAGAAAAGCAGAGCTCGATCTAAAAAAAAAATGTTACATTAAAAATTGGGAAATATTTTCAATTTAAAAATGTGCGTATAAAAGAAAGGGAATCAGATGATCTGTAAAGCTCAAGAAATAACCCAAATTTTTGTTAGCTGAAAATGAGGACTGAGCTTTACTGGTGCCTTAAAATCAATCAGGGATAAAGAGGCATTTTTAACTCATTCCGTATTTCAATCATCCGTAACCAGTTTAAAAATTTGGGTTCATAACTATATGTTACAGGCTAATGTAATGAAGTATGAAAACGATTCGTTCAGTACAAAGTGTGAACACAATTCCATTCCAGCGGTTTTGATAACTGGAAGATCAAAGCTCCAAGTAAACTCAAAACCTTGAAGAGATATGATTCAATCATATACTAAATATTTGTGTTCAGACATACTTATCTACATCAATTCCTTAACAACTTGATTATATTAATGTTATACTTTAATTATCACATCATGGTTTATATTTGTTTAGCGTTGTAGAGCTTAACCGATTTGAGACAACATAACAATATATTCTATTGACTACTTTCCTCAGTAATCATTTTGAGTGGATAATACTATAATTCTGAATATAAGGCACCAGTACAGCTCAGTCCACATTTTCAGCTAACAAAAATTTGGGTTTCATGAGCTTTACAGATCATCTGATTTTCTTTCTTTTATACGTACATTTTTAGATTGAAAATATTTCCCAATTTTTAATGTAACATTTTTTTAGATCGAGCTCTACTTTTTTCTCTGGTTCCACCAGTTTTTTGTATGATTTCATAGCTTTTTCAGATCCTTTCAGGAACTTTTTTAATCACCTTCAACTAACAAATCTAAACTATTATTAGTATTAGTTTAAAGTTATTAGTAGATATATTAGTTTGGCGAAATTTCGGAAATGGCGACAACTTAACTTAATTTTGGCGAGTAATTTTGGACGCCAGATTTGGCGATATATTACAAGTTGGCGAAAAACTTGGCGACATTTTGCGACAGAACCGCCCCCTCCCAGATAGTAGTCCCACTCGAGTTTCTCGGTATCTACACAGATTTTCTTATGACGATAGGTATCTACACAGATTTTCATAGCTTCATTTTCAAATAGTTATTTTTATAAAGATAAAACTTTTTTTCCCTAATTATCCCGTTTTAATTGAAATATCTGTATTATAGGAACTGTTTTACGTCGAAAATACTCAAATAAAGGTGCGATGTTGTTTCAACACATATTTAATTACAGTTTATATATATGTTTATGAAAAATATGCACACAAAATTGTTTTAACCCATATTTAATTACAATTTATATGTATGTTTATGAAAAATGTGCATTTTCTGTTTCGAATGACGTCAATTTCAAAGGTTCAAAACTATCAGGAGAATCAGAATTTTTATTGATCTATAAAAAAAAAAAAAAGAACGCGTGTTATCGTTTCTTTTTTAAATTATTGAATTGTTTTTTAGTTGGTGGCAACTCGAAAGAAACAATTGAATTAGCAATTAAAAAGGAAGGATTTCTATAATGTTAAATTATGAAAGGTATAGCGTTATATAAATTTTAAATGGGTGTCATTTCCTTAATTTTTTATATTTTTTTACCGGACCTTCGAAAGGCACATCCCTAAGTTAAAAGCTTTCGAACAAGCTATTACATGTCGCTGGATGTTTCCTGGCTCGGATTATAATTGCGTTTTTTTTTTTTTTTTTTTTTTTTTTTTTTTTTTTTTTTTCTTGACGAGCAAAAGTGACCAGAAAGCGAGTTCTGGATCTCCGAAACTAATCGGTGAATCTGGATGAATTTTTGTAAACTTTGAGATCTAGGGTCCCCTAGATCTCAAAGACTCCCCTTTTTATTTTCATCGCGATCCGATGATTAGTTCCAAGGTTATTAAGAGGCAAACTTTGGACTTTAACATTAGAGATGCATCTGAGCTCTACTATACAGCACTATCGTGCTATATGATGCGTTCATTAAGTCCAGGTTTCACTGCAATATAACCATTATATGAAGCAATATAATTCGACTTATTTAATGTATTTTTATTACATTGAACAATGATTGTCAATCTGAAGGATTATATTCACATTCCTAATTAAGATTTATTTTTAATACATTGATGAAAGAATTATCTTTTAACAGCATTTGAACACGTACAGAGAAAACAACATTACAATTTTGCCCTTTTTCAAGACTGAGGCACTGACTCTCTCACAGACAAGCCCGTGTTAATACATTCATTAAGCTCCAGGTTTCACTGCAATATAACCATTATACGAAGCAATATAATTCGATTTATTTAATGCATTTTTATTACATTGAACCATGATTGTCAATCTGAAGGATTATATTCACATTCCTAATTAAGTTTTTTTATATATATACAATGATGAAAGAATTATATTTTATCAGCATTTGAACACATACAGAGAAAATGACATTACAATTTTGTTCTTTTACAAGACTATCTGAGGCGTTGATCATTATAATTTGTAATTTTTTAAAAATAATAAATTGAGAATTTTTATGAAATTCGTAATAAATATTTATAGTTTTCTAGAAGAAATACTACCTATTTAATAAATTTTCAGCTACATTGCGCTTGCGTGACTAGTGTAGACTTTAAAGAGTCATGATGGGAGATATTGAATATACGCATTTCAGCGTCAGAATTTTGAACGTTCCGTAATCATTATTCCGGATTTAATGATATTTTTAGAAATACAAGTATTCCTCGATTAGTATGGGTAATTAATCCCGCAATATTCCCACACTAATCTAAACCTATATGAATGGGGAAAACTGCAATAGATCCACAATGAACTTTGTCAATAATCCCATATACATAAATAGAAAATGAAGTAATATTGTTTTTATGTATTATTCTTAAAAAATCCACTTTAAGAAAAAATTGCATAATTTTCATGAACTTTTGGAAATTTATCTTTAATTTTAATTCTGAATTACTACAATTCGTCAGATTACTTATGTTAGCTTATTTAGAATTACGTCAATTTTTAAAAGATTACATAATTTGATTTAAAACTTATTGTAATACAATTGTATTGCTTCAAAGTTACTTGTATTTTGATTATTTTAATCGAAAACTTATAAATTGCCGATTGCGCAGTTTTTCTTCTTTTTCGAATACATCTTAGCATACTCCTATTGATTTCTGGGTCAGTATGTATCAAATGCTGTCTCAATAATTCCAGTTTTTAAAAGCTTCTTACTATTCTTTATATATATATATATATATATATATATATATATATATATATATATATATATATATATATATATATACGATATTATATATATATATATATATATATATATATATATATATATATATATATATATATATATATATATATATATATATATATATATATATATATATATATATATATATATATATATATATATATACGAGCTCAGCAAAAAAAAAATCTTAACATCTGCGATTTCTCTCGTTTTGTTATATATATATATATAAATATACACGACGAATGACTCTGAAACTCCACATGTATAAACAAAATAGTACAGGTCATGTATTTTCGAAAATATTTTCTTCCAAAATCCAATAGGGGGCCGTCAACAAATTGAAAAATAACGATTATCTTTTGAATAACCCTATCAAAACTAATGTAGCAAAAGCATTTAAATTGCAGATTATGGTTAAGTGGCTTATGGTAATAAACTGTGTTCATTTTTATGTGGATAGCATGTATACTCGTAGAGAAATTAATATTTTTATAAAAACGGTCACAAATTTTGCCAAGGTTTTTGCTTATAATTTGCAGAGTTCTTAATAAAAAACAATGTTCCTTTCAGAAAATATGAGAAACGCCATTGTACATAATAATCTGTATTCAAAATTAAAAAAATATTAATAATTGTATGAAAATTGAGCAGGTTTACTAAATAAATTTTTACTGCTCATGCGTCGACTCTATAAAAATGTCATTTGCATTTTCTATTAGCTAAATGTATAGAGCAACTTTTGTTAAAGTTTCAAAATCATAGCTTGAAAATTCTTAAAATTATCGTCGAAATAATAAGATCAAAATCCGATATTCCCAAAATGAAACAAAAAAATGAGGGGCTATATCCATATTCCATTGATTAGTGTCTTACACAATACTGCACGTACTATTATATTTGGATACAGCTCCTCATCTTTTTGCTTCATTTTGGGAATAACGGATTTTAATTTTATTCTATCCACGATAATTTTCAGAATTTCAAGATATTATTTTGAAACTTTAACAAAAGTTGCTCTATACATTTATCTAACACTATATGCAAATGGAATTTTTATAGAGTTGACGCATGCGCAGTGAAAATTTACTTAGTAAACCTGCTCAATTTTCATACAATTATTAATATTTTTAAATTTTGTTTACAGATTATTATGTACAATGGTGTTTCTCATATTTTCTGAAAGAAACATTATTTTTTATTAAGAACTCTTCAAATTATAAGCAAAAAAACTTGGCAAAATTTGGGACCGTTTTTATAGAAACCTTAATTTCTCTAAGAGTATATATGCTATCCGCATAAAAATAAACACAGTTATTTATCATAAGCCACTTAATCATAATCTGCAGTTTGAACGCTTTTGCTACATTAGTTTTGACAGGGTTATTCAAAAGATGTTCGTTCTTTTTCAATTTGTTGACGGCCCCCTATTGGATTTTGGAAAAAAAATCTTCTCGAAAATATATGACCTGTACAATGTTGTTTATACATCTGGAGTTTCAGAGTCGTTCCTCTTCTAGATATTTAATAAAACGTCTGAAATCGCAAATGTCAAGATTTTTTTTTTTTTTTTTTTGCTGTGACTGTATATATATATATAGTATATATATTGCATTTTTGCATATTTTATTTTCGAAATTTGATGCCATGTTGCTGACAAAAAATAAAAAGAATCATGCAATTCATGCTTTTTAGCCTTAATTAAAATTTTACCCGCATTAATCGAAGGACATTTAAAAAAAAGTCTGCCGTTTTAACTGAAAATCATAATTACCGAAGCTGCACTAAGTCAGGGATACTTATGTTGATTTCTACATTTAGTAGAAAAAAATTATTTGTGAAAATAAATTTAATAATTTAAAAACAATTGTGAAACAGACAATATTTGTCCATTCTACATTATTCCACATTTAATATTTTTTGGGGAAATTATCATTGTACTATATTTTACTATGCTAAGACACAGCAATCGGACCAGAAGTGAAAATATATTTGATACAGTGTGTGTTATTTTAATCTCAACACAAAAGAACTATAGCAAGTCGTGCTGTAAAGCATCGGTTCTTATACAAAAACTGAATTGACGCAGCGTGGAATGTAGCAGTAGATGACTTGACTTCTTGGGAACAATGCACTGCTGTTGTCTTCAGCGTATCATTCATATATCTGCACATAAAATCAATGGTATAAAGAGTCATCTTACTGCGAAGTTGGTAAATCGGGAAAGGTACAGAGCCATGATATTCTACCTCCTTTTCGTAAGTATAAAAACTGTGGAGAAGCTCTTAGGCAAGTCAGTCTTCAGGAATTTTTTTTATGATTAGTTTGATTTGTTACTTATTCACTTTTTGTACTATATTAGCAAATATTACATTTATTGCCAGTGTAGCTTGCCCTTTTGCTAGGAGTGCAAATACACAAGAGTTATGTCAGAAGAGACACACGTTGTAATTTACAAGCTATGGAAGAACATTTTAAATTTCTCTATACACATACAATACCAGATCATAAAATGTTGATCACATATTTAAAATATCAAACTTATTAAGTTAATTGAATGAAATTGTACAGAATTCTGTAAAATCTTAATTTCTGCTGAGTTAATAAATTATTCAAGTCTTTGTCTTTTTATGTTATGTTGTGTTTTGGATGAAAATGAGATTCGTTCCGTGGAATTACGAATTAACTTGAAAAAGATAAAAATTCTGTCATAAAAATCATTTGACACTACAATGGTTTTCATGAAAACTGATGCAAAAATAAAATATATTATACTATTTTAAAATATGAGGAAATTTCTGAATTGACCACAGCTTACCAGTTTCTTATAGGTGTAGAAAGAAAAAAAAAAGTAAACCGTTTAAATCTGGTTTTTATTATTATTGTCACTCTAAACTGCACCGGGTAGTTTAAAAAATCTTTTGAAGAAGCTTTTGAAAAACGGAAAAAAGCAAAACTGAACTGAAATATTAATGAATCAAAGCTATGAAAACAGGAAGTAGAAATCTCTCCAATATTTCACTGTGAATGGACGCGTTTGTCTCACTTGGAAACTCGACAAAAAATATAAATGGGGCTAAGGAAAAAAATAAATAACTTCGAAAAGATGCGAGAGAGTTTTAGGGGTAAAAAAAGAGCCTTGATTTACGAGTTGGTTTTTTGATGAGCAAATGAAACACTTTACAGTTGTTGACTCATCTTGCCACGGTCATTGTTCTGAAGATGTGAAATTCTTTCTGTTTTAACGGCTACATAGAAAGAAGTATTGCCTTGCTAAATACTGACTAAGTAAATAGTAATATATCTGAATAGTACATGGTAAAATATTTAAGAAAAACTATCTGTTTTGATGTGAGATAGTGTAGAATATTTTGAAATTACTAGTAATTCTTCATAGAAACTAAGAAAGGGTCGGAAACGGATGTAATAGAATTAAATACTAGAAAACAAGAATTCTGCTTTTTCAAAATTTAATGTCGCCCCCCCCCCCCATGAAAAATATTACAGGGTGCAATATGTTATCTATCGTTGATCTTTGATTTCTCAACCGTTGGTCGTAGATGTGTAGTTCCAATTACAAAAACGTTTCAGATGAAGCAAATATTCATGTTATGCATTGTTCAAAGTAAAAAATCAATTTTATAAAAATGGTGAAATCTAACTTTTTATACGGTCCTCCAATCTCTAGAGTTATATTAAGTAAAAGTTTACACATATCATAACATATATAACACAAAAAGTACTACAAAAATTGACAGAGTTATTAAATTTCAAAGTTTCAGATTCTTCTAGCTTCAATAGAAAAAAGTAGTGTAAACGAATTTTATTTCGACTTCCGGTTTTGGACGGATTTACCCGTTTTAGGGGTCAGAGATTCCAAAAAGTATGTCTTTAAGAAATATCTGTCTATCCGCGTGTCGCCATTGTACCATCGAAAATTGTATGAAGATATGTATAGAATTGAATCAATTTTTTTGTTTATGTTTTTGGCTGTGGCAAGCAGGTTTTCCTTCAATTTTTGAAACATTTCTCTTAATTTGGCGCATTATAGAAATTTTGTCTCATTTTTAATTATGTACCATCGAAAAGTGTATGGCGTTAAACATAGAATTGAACTAAAATTTTTGTGTAAGTGTTTTGCAATGGCTAGTAGGTCCTCTTTGATTTTGAAGAAAATCCGCCGGGAAAGGGCGTTGCAGTTGAGAATTTTGTGCCATTTTCAATATTGTACTCCGAAAAGTGTATAAAATTATACATAGAACTGAACTAAATTTTTTGTGTAGGATTTTTTTTTAATATGACAAGCTAGATTCTTCCTGAATTGGGGGGGGGGGGGATGGCAGGGTGAGCTGTAAAAGCGATGTCCGTGCTATTTTCATTATTGTACCATCAAAAAGTGTATAATATTTATTTATTGAATATATTCGTTTTATTTATTTCTTATTTTCTAAATTTTTTATCTGTGGCCGGCAAATCTTCCTTGATTTTGGAAACATTCTGTGGGAAAGGAGCACTGTGATTCCGATATTTGTATCATTTTCTCGATTTTTCATAGTTCTGTTGTTCATCATTTTTGCGTCTGCTAAGCCGGCAATTTTGAAAACAGCTGATGACAATCCGAACTTCGTCTGTCTTTTCGCATTTTCCACCCCGAACACCGGATCGCTCATTCCCTCCTATTGAAATCGCACCGTCCAACAGCATGGTGCGCCAGCCAAAAGTCTCAATTACGGTAGTGAACCTGGACCTTGTAGATTCTCTTAGTTACAGATCCTTTTATGCACTTGCCTCTCCGGCTCCACATTATAGTGCGAATGAAAATAATGCACCTTTGATCCATAAATGGAATTTATTTTACAGTAGCCGATTTACATTTTTTGAGTTTGATTTCGAAACGATAATTATCAAAACGTAATCAGTAGCCCAGCCCTGGTTAATATTCAGAGGCACTGGATACCAATACCCCATTTATTTGAGCATTTCCTTTGTTCGCTTTATTTAAACAAAAAAACAATTCTAAAATTAAACAATACGAAATTCACGATATAGACCGGGAGGCGGCAGTATAGGCAATCACCTCATCGAGTTCATGGACGAGAATCTAGATTAGTTAAATCTCGAGTCATATTTTAAAAAGCAATCGGTCTACCAAATCCTATCTTGGTGGAAAACATCTAAGCATCCGATTTTACCAGTTTGCTCATAGGTTTAGCATCAGGGGTTTAGTCGTAAAAATAACAGAGGATATACGCTTTAAGCAGAAGGTATACGCTCAAGGCATAGGATATACCCTAGAATACGTACAATACAACTTTCTTAAGAAACAGAGTTGTGCTGTTTTGGTGTTTTCTTATAAAATCCAGAGGGTATACGGCGTATACCTCCGTATACCCTCCACTACATCCCTGTTTAGCATTATGTTTTCTTACTCCCAATCCTCCATCTATACTAATAAAATCCGTGCGCTTCTGTCTGTCTGTCTGTCTGCTTGAAGCCGATTACAGTTCGCAACGCGGGCGAGTTGGAAGTCGCGAGAGGTGTCTTTCGATTCGAAAAATTCCGAGAAAGTCATTTCGGGCATTTTCGAGACCGTGGGACCAAAATTAAAAAAGTTATGAATTAAAAACCGGTCGGGAATCGGAACGGGAAACGTCTTATTTCCCAAACAGGTCTCAAACGGAGCTCTGAGGCAGAACACTGCGCTACCTTTCGGTGAAGAACAGGAACTTTTCCCCTTTGGCTAAAAGAAGAAGCAGCCGAAAACCTATTTTTCTCCCGTCAATTTGTCAAAGAATGTATAAGAGAAAAAGAAGTAATTGGTAAAAAATATTAAACACTGTTTAATTAATATAATAAGTACAACTATTTAAGCACAGCAAGATATGTTCACTAAGAGGTAATAGTGTTGCAATTAATATTTTGAGGATCTCAGATGTAACTGGCTATTCATATATTTATTCTGTATGTGAGTATTAATCGTTGTAGCTCATTTTCATACTTTTTCTTTTTGGTAGCATACACGAATATTGTGTAACCTAAGATTTACGCGATTAATACTAATTTCTGTTAGTACAAACGAAAAACGAGCTGCCAAAATTATTTGTTAGTTATGTTCTTTGTGATATTAATGAAATTACTTTTTTTTTTTTAATAGCAGTCTTTTGCAGTTTTTAATAAACAAACTTTTTTTGCGCGTTTTTTCTTAAACCATCATGCAGACAGTTTTTAAAGTAGAAAAAAACTGACTACATATTCAGAATCTGCGTAAAAGTCTGCTTCTGATGATCGAAAAAATACGAGAAAATGTATTATGGATGCGCCGCGCCAACCGTGCAAAACCAAATATTTTTAACGGGACAATGGCGACCATGGCGCGTAGCGCCGGTGGGCCGGCTTCGCACGATGGGCCCGTACCGCCCACTGTGCGAAATCACATATTTTAACGGAATAATGGGCGCATAACAACCATAGCTCTTTAATTTACTTTTTTTGTGCTGAGGATTTGAACACCAAGACTTGCTTATTAAATGAATTTTTTTGTTTATTATATATTGCTTAATATCGAGGTTCGTTTGGAAAAAGTGGCCCAGCTAGCGGGCGTAGCTCGCTAGTCTATACTAACAAAATCCGTGCGCCTCTGTCTGTCTGTCTGCTTGAAGCCGATTACAGTTCGCAACGCGGGCGAGTTGGAAGTCGCGAGAGGTGTCTTTCGATTCGAAAAATTCCGGGAAAGTCATTTCGGGCATTTTCGAGACCGTGGGACCAAAATTAAAAAAGTTATGAATTAAAAACCGGTCGGGAATCGGAACGGAAAACGTCTAATTTCCCAAACGGAGCTCTGAGGCAGAACACTGCGCCACCTTGCGGTGAACGACCTGAACTTTTCCTCTTTGGCTAAAAGAAGAAGCAGCCGAAAACGTCTTTTTTCTCCCGGGAAAACGACTTTTTCTTTCGTTTCGGTTCTTTGAAAAAGAACTAATTGGTAAAAAATGTTAAACACGGTTTATTTTCATACTTTTTCTTTTTGGTAGCATACACGAATATTGTGTAACCTAAGATTTACGCGATTAATACTAATTTTTGTCAGTACAAACGGAAAACGAGCTGCCAAAATTATTTGTTAGTTATGTTGTTTGTGATATTAATGAAATTACTTATTTTTTTTTAATAGCAGTCTTTTGCAGTTTTTAATACCGAAACTTTTTTTGCGCGTTTTTTCTTAAACCATCATACAGACAGTTTTTAAAGTAGATAAAACTGATTACATATTCAGAATCTGCGTAAAAATCTGCTTCTGATGAACCAAAAAATACGAGAAAATGTCTTATGGGCGCGCAGCGCCAACCGTGCAAAACAAAATATTTTTAACGGGACGATGGCGACCATGGCGCGTAGCGCCGGTGGGTGGTAGGCCGGTGGGCCGCCTTTGCACGGTGGGCACATAGCGTCCACTGTGCGAAATCACATATTTTTAACGGGATAATGGGCGCATAACAACCATAGCTCTTTAATTTACTTTTTTTTTTTGTGCTTGAGGATTCGAACTCCAAGACTTGCTTATTAAATGAATTTTTTTGCTTATTATATACTGCTTAATATCGAGGTTCGTTTGAAAAAAGTGGCCCAGCTAGCGGGCGTAGCTCGCTAGTGTTTTAATATTTGCGAATGCAGGAAAGCAAAATGTATTAACCTACGAGTCAACTATTAAAATTGGGTTTTTAGGTGTTTTAATATTTGCGAATGCAGGAAAGCAAAATGTATTAACCTACGAGTCAACTATTAAAATTGGGTTTTTAGGTGTTTTCCACAAAGATATAGCTTGGCAAATTGATTGAATTTTCATATACAAGTCGAGATTTAACTAATCCTAGATTTTCATCCATGAACTCGATGAGGTGATTGTCTCTACTGGTATTTTAAGTCTCAAAACCTTTAGCTTGACTGCATCATTGGGACTTTTTTTCCCTATACCATATTAAATTAATCACTTTCTTTTCTTTTAAAAAATATCTATGAAAAGAAATTTATCACTCAATCAGTAGAAATGGTTCTTTTACGAATCTCACGAGAATGAAATCACGGATAACTAGTATAGTATTTAATGGAATCAAAATTTATATAAAATTATATTCTAACTCTCAATTTCTTCCGCTTACATTATTCCCTTTCTCTAAGCATATCTGTGAAAATGGGATGGTAGCGATCATTTCAAGAGGCTGGCATAGGGGAGGAGTGTGAAAAAGTTGTTGCCACACATCTGCCACGTTGGTTCACGCAACTATCAACGCTTAGTCACGAAGGAAAGATATAAGCCAAGATCGTATTTACTGTAGATATGGAAACATTTGCGTGAAAAGATCCGATACTCAAGAGTTTGGTCCGATTTGTTTCTCCTTCACAAAAAAAAAAAAAAAAAAAAAAAAAACACGCAAGTCTACGAAAATTTTTAATTAATAAAATTATACTAATTATGTTCAGTTTCTAAAGACTGGAGATCATTGCTCAAAAATGAAAAAACTTTCTTTACTTTTATCTAATACACAAAGAATACTTTGGCTTCATGTTTCTTTCGTTCATCTTCATACAGTGCCTGATTATAGCAGGAGCATAACCGGCATGTGCTTAGGCCCATTATACCTGGGGAAGAGGACGATAAAAAATATGTATGTATTATATATATATACATACATATAGTTAATTTTAATATAAAACTTTCATTTATGTATAATATATACACATGACATAATAACTAAAAATTTTTAACAATATTTCAAGCAGAACTGTTTAGTCTTTCCTTTAAAATCACTGAGAAATAAGAAACTATAGCTAATTTGCACAATCATCTCGTTATGTATGAGATTTTAAGCAAGATTTACTCAATCTAAGTAGTAAATCTCGTTGAAAATATATCACAGAAAAAAATATGTAATGCTGAAAAATCAGAATTTCCTCCAAATGTAGTTCTGGTTAAAGAATGACTGTGCTTTATTCATTCATTTATCTACGAACTATAGCCTATACAAGGAGATTCATAAATATAGAAATAATAGGCTATTTTCTTAAATATTGCCCCAAGACCCATGCTTCCAATTGTAAAATTGAATCAAAAAAGGTGCAAAATATGATGACATAAGTTGGAATTCTGTGGGGGGGGGGGAGAGGGGTCTATTTGAAAAAATACAAAAAATAAATTTTATACTGCCCCGTATATAGCGTGGAGTAAAATTTTCAACTAGGGAAACTTTCCTTATCCAGTTCTGAATTAAACACAAAAAACTGCATCTTCATATCTGCAAACCAGGTTTTAAGGGATTAGACTTAGACACAAATTGAAATGCGAGCAATTCAAGAAACAATGTTACTTCAACAGTTCCAAGAAACATATAAAAAAATATCTATTGAGTTAGAATTTTGATTTTTTTTCTTTTTTTGTGATAGTTAGCCATATAATTTGCAAATAAAATCAGATCATAATTAAAGGGACCCTTGAAAAATTCGACTCTATCTGTAACTGGGAAAATAAAAAAGTGATCACCCATTTCCAGCTCCCACACTAATCAAAATTTTGTTCACAATACTATATAACACTAAATTATTTAGTAATCAAGTGAGCATCTAAAAAAGTATAGAACAATTAGCCTGCATATTATAACACCTGTATTTATAACTTTACTATAGATTAGCAAAGCACCTTATTTCGTTAATAGATGGCAGCATCAATTAATACTTCCAAATTCTTCCCGTGCACGAAAGTAATCAAATAAGGGTAATGCAAAATTCAAATAAAAATTATGCCAATTATGTGAAGTTTTCAATTTTATTTCCCATCTGATTTTAAAATAAAAAGCACAATATTTTTTAAAATAAAAATTAAAAAAAAATTACAAAAATGAAATTAAATTAAAAAAATAAAAATAAATACTACAAATTAGCAGAAAAATTTTATTAGGTTTTGCAGTACATTGGAAAGATTTTATTATTAGCATCACTACTTCTTCAAAATTATATTCATGATATATTCCTATTTACATGTTAAAAACATCTGTGCTAAAGGCTATTGATTTCGGATATTGTTAAGAAAAAAAATTTTTTTTTTCCTATATGCTGCGACCGATGGTTTTTACTAATAATCATTAAATAAACAAGTTACAAATGATTGCTTCTATACAAACAAAATTTTCTATTTGAATGTATTATTCGCCTGATAAGCAAGAGTGTAGTCGTAAAAATAACATAGTATATACGCTCTAAGCAGAGGATATACGCTCAGGTCAGAGGGTATGCCCTAAATTATTATCATGGTCATGGATATCTCATAGGTCTTTTTTTTTATTGTGTTATAATGAAAATTATCTCCTTCCAATTAATCTTCTTGTATTTTTTTCTGCTTGTTGGAAGAGACAGAATTTGTTTCAAAAAGCCTTTAATAGTTTTATACCGAAATATTATTTTAGGCAGTCGTCTCTAAACTGCACATAATTTACATTTCTTATCATTTTGAAAAATAAAGTAATTTATTAAAATTCGACTCCCCATGTCAAATTTATGTGTACCGAGGCATAAAAAAAGAACCGAATAATATATTTTGTTGTATAAAAGTTGAAAAAAATAAATAATTACTCAGAATACATGTCTATGTATAGGTCTGTATGGGGCAACATTTTCATAAAAAAGTATCAGTAAACGCAAAAATTAAAACAAACTCGGCGAAATCTAAAAATGTTAAATATCTAAAATTGTAAAAAATATAAATAAAAAAGAAAGAAAGGAAAATAAAGTAGCTGGTGTTTAGTTAAAATTACTGTTTCCAAATCGAAATAATTTGCACGAATATTAGAATAATTTTTCTTTCGTTTTTGTGATCATAGATGGCAGCACTACACTATGAAATTCGTCATAAGTTGTTCCCAACTGCTCCCCTCAACAAGCGCCAAACGCTTTGACACATTTACAAATTCATTTTTAAACAGAAAGATGTAAAATTGGAGGGCCTATTAGAAATGAGACGGGCTCTATTTTTATTTTAGACTTCGGGCTCGGGCGGGCCCGGGCTCATTTTTTCTAAAGCCGGAAAATTTTATTTACTCATGTGTAGAAAAGATTGAAATAACTTTCTCCACTTAAAATTGCTTACTTATTCCTTTTCAAGTCATTTTATATCTTTTTTATCAAAACTAGCTGACCCGCCCGGCGTTGCCCGGGTCCGTATTAGCAATATTAAACGAACTTGAAATTTGTATGATTTTATCAATAACTGGAAGCATGCAGAAATGCATTGTCTGAAATACGTCGCAGCTGACTTTGTGAAAAATCAGTTTTAAAAACAACAACTAATATTAAACTCTAAAAATACTTAAAATGAGCAATGAGAAACACGGGAGGGAACATGTATCCAACGATTGCGTTAGTTTCGTGTTAAAGTGTTGATATTTTCTTAGCAGACGATTTTTTGTGATAAATACATTATCTGTTTTATATTTCTTAATGATATTCCTCTGGACCGAGTTGGCGCATTGCCAAGATTTGCTTCCTCTGGACCGAGTTGGCGCATTGCCAAGATTTGCTTTCCCCTGTGCCTCAATTAATTATCCTCGGAATTCCTTTTATTTATAGAGATGACGGGAGAACTGAATGCTTGTTTATTTATTTTAGTATTTCATTGCAGTTTCAAATGAAAATTTGTGATAATTACAGATTTATGTCTACGGAACTTCCTCCAACGATCTATTTATATGGCGCCAATCATAACAAACACAGCAATAAATTTAATCTTTGTTGGCTTTTCGTTTGCAGAACATAATTTTTAATGGGGGTCGTTTATTTATTTATTATTTAGTTACATAACACGAAGATAATATTTTCTTTTCTGTTTTTGGTAGACAATAAGCTGGAGGTTTTCAAATTTATTTAATACTCGATTGTGCATGAAACATAGTCGTTTTTCTTATGAAAATAACTTTAGTGATTATTATATGCATTTGTCATCATGAATATGAATTCTGCTAATGCTGAGGACGCTGTTCCTTCTCGAAGTCACTTTTCTCCGTAAGTAAATTTTATCAGTGGCGTAGCTAAGGGGGGGCAAGGGGGGCGTCCGCCCCGGGCGCCAAATTGAGAGTAATTGTTATATATCTATATTGGGGTGGGGGCGCAAAATTTCTTGCTGGCCCCGGGCGCCAAAAAACATAGGTACGCTACTGAATTTTATTACCATGTTATTCCAACAGAAAGCAATCGATCAGTGTTTCCTCTTTTTCTATAAAAACATAGGACCTTTAAAATAACAATGTCACTTTTTTTTTAATTTACGTTGATTTTCAGGTATCTGTCAATCATGGAAGATTGTTATGAGAAAAGAATCCATTATAATGAAATATGTACATTTTTTACAGAGTATTGAAAAACGTTGTTCGATTCGCTAGCTTACAAATAGTAGTTTCTGCAAATTTGCTTGTTAAAGGAGGAAAGAATATGAGAATACTTTTACATATGAAGTATATTTTTATTTTTATTTTATACGAATTTTGATAAGAATGAATTTAAATTTTCATTTAAAAATCATATCTATGTAAGAAGTTTTTAAAAATGAGACATTACTTTTGAAACAATTTTTAAATACAATACAATTTTATTTTGTATATTTTTGGAATCGGGCTCGGGCTCTAGTGACAAAAAAATTTTCGGGCTCGGACTTAAAATCGTCGGGCTTGGGCGGGCCCCGAAAAACGAGCCCGAACTCATCTCTACTGACTATGGAAGCGATTTCAACTCTGTCTATAATCGAACTTAGTTTTCCATTTTATGATAATTAAATTACCTATCCAACTCAAGCAATTTCGATCACGTGATCATCCGTTTTTCTCCTGCTTTTCAACCGGTTTTTCTGATTTCGTCGGGAAATATGTTCAAAAATGTCAACTTAGAAGGCTTGTTATGAAAGATCTATTGCGTTTATATATATATATATATATATATAAAACAGAAAACTAAGTGCAATTAGACAATTTCTGAATAACAATACAGTACACCATTGTTTATACAACGCCGAAGGGACTACCAAAAAACGTCGTATAAACGATAACGTATAATCGATGACGTATAATCGATTTTCACTTCCAAAAATAGAATTAATTTTGTTTTCACTTAATTTTAATGTTTAACGCGATGATATGCATGAATTTGTAAATTAAACTAACCAAAATAAACAAATAACCAAAAAAAACGGGGAGGGGGAATAGTAAGCAATTTAAATATGCATACCTTTATTTGTGTTTCATCGAATGGTTCCTCATTTGCAGTACATCATTTCCTTTCCATTTAAAGTCAAAAATCAAAGACTCCGCGTGGCCAACTCAAAGTCGCCAATACAGATAATAGTTAGAAGGATAGTCTATTTGCAACTTAAAACAGGTAGGGAAAGCTGACCAACCCCGAAAAAAGAATGACCCTTCCCAGTGTAATCTGTTACACGTAAGCTGATTTTTCAGACTAATCGAACACCAGCCCATACTTTTATAATATGGAGTGCATTTAAACACGCTCTTTGGTGTCATTCATAGCTGCCAACTTCCGCTCGTTCGTAAAATACACAAGAAAAATAAACAAAAATAAACCTATACAAAATCGAAAAATCGACGTATAAACGATTTTGGGCGTCGTATAAAAGATATATTTTTACATTAAAATGAATAGGAATGAATCGGGACCGCATTAAAACGTCGTATAAACGATGCTTTACTGTACTTGCTAGTTTCATGCATTTCCGAATAAAATTAAATTAAAACTTATGTCACAAAGCTGCCCTTTTTGATTCAAGAACACCCTTAAGAAAATTTTCTGACTTGATCTGCGAGGGAAAACCATAGAGATAACGGAAAAACACAAGGGTAAACTACATTTGTTTTGAATTCTGTAATCGAATTCGAAGGAAATATTTTTTAAAAAGTACTCTTTGTTTGGGAAGAGGGGGGGAGGGAGTTTTAAAATAATGATTTCTTTAACATTTTTTTAAGAGTTCCGTATTTAAAAGTGAAAACGGAACCATCATAAGATCCCTTTTGTGTCAGTCTTGTCACAGTTATTTTATTCATAAAGTAAACTATGGAACGGGGAAATATATCAGAGTTATCAGTTATCATCGAAAATGTAGTGTAAAAATGTGTCCCCTCCACCTATGTATTTCCGAATCTAATAAATCTAATTTGTATCATCATCATGCTGCACACCTGAAGCATGCCAACAAAATCAATGTTACTTATCAATGTGCCTTTAAGCGATGATTTTATTTAACATTGCTATCTCCCAAAACAGCCATAACATAAATTGTTTTTAGAACTTTCTAGAGATGGCAATATTGAATGACAAACACAAATAACCCGACAAACCATAACAAATTTCTATTACTTACCCATCATGCGTAGTATAGGGTAAGTCTTGCAATCGTTTTGAAAATCGAAAAATTTTTTTTGACGGATTTACACGTTTCAGACACTAAAGATTTCGAAAAACATATTTTTAGAAAAAAAAATTTGCCGCCCGTCCGTCTGTCTGTCTGTAAACACGAACTGTCACACACTGTCTCACGAACAAATTGAGATAGAGACTTGAAATTTTGTATGTACTTAGTATGTAAGAATGGGACGAAGCCTATTTAATATCAGCAACCTCGATTATCCGGAACTATTTTTTCCGGATTCTTGAAAAATTCGTTCTGATGAAAGGTATATAAAAATTTTCGAATTTTTTTATTTTAAAGAATGCATGTAAAAGGCAATAAAAAAACACAAATTTTGCATAAAGAACGAAGTCGATCGAATTATTAGTTGTCGAGATATTTGTAATCCTATTTTCCGCATTCTTCGATTTTTCATGACCCTGTATTTCATTCAAATTTCAATTCAGAGGTATATTTTAATTGAAAATGAGACGCTTATTCCGACGCAGTAAACTGTTAGTTAATGTGATTATTATTTGGTGAGTTATAAGGATGTTTCTTTTACGCAGTTTGGTACTTCTTGGGTAGTTTGGCGTTTTATATAATTTGTTGAAATTGGTGCATCAGCAAGAGTATAATAGAGTATTACTATGTGTATTAACAATAATTTAAATTTAGTTTTGGAATTGAAATACATTGTATAAATAGTTTTCACATGTTTTATTTTCATATGCATATAAATGATGGGTAAGTATTACGGTGGCCTCCAACGACTAGTTTTTCATTTGAGCAGTTTCACATCATTAATTCCAAACTGAACTCTATAAATTTTGTAAAAAAACTGGTGGCATCCTTTTTTTTTTTTTTTTTTTTTTTTTTTTACAAAGGTAATTTTGTATTACTTTATAATTTTGTATTAGAAAACAGACAATATTTGTGAGAAAATTAATTTTCTGTTTACTGCAGCTGCAAAAAAAGTACCTTTGAGTCAACATTTTTTATGTTCTAAATTTTTTTAAAATTTCAGTAAATATTTTTCGAGTTTGAGTTATTAAGCGACAAAGGGTTAATTTAATACACATCCTCAAAAGATTTAAAAAATAACGCAACAACTAGTTGGATGTGTCAATCCCAAAACTTTCTTCTATCTCATAAATACATTTTAATATTAAAAAAAAAAAAAAAAAAAAAAGTGGTGACCCCAAAATTACCCACTATCGAATTTCTTCGAACATTTGACCTAGCCTACTGAAATTCTGGTATCCGAAAAGCCTAAAACGCAAAATTTAATTAATATTCTGAGAAAATGAGCTTAGTAGTGCCTCATGCTGGATAATTTATACTAAAACCTAATAAGCATCTACTTATGTCAAGACCTAACAGAATCTGAAATTTGATGGAATTTCGTCCATAAGTTCTTGAGACATAGTTATAAAAAAAAAATTTGCAAAACATGGCACAGCAACACCATATCTTGGACAATTTATGCCAAAACGTAAAAAAGCGTCTAATTATGCTATGGTGTAAAAGAATCTGAAGTTTGATGAAATTCTGTGCATTAGTTCTTGAGATATAGCTAGTTTAAAAAAAAAAAAAAAAACGTGTAAAATATAGCACAGCTGCACCATCAGTTGAAGGATTTATAACAAAACGTAATCATCGTGTAATTATGTTATATGTCATTTTGAAACAAAATCTGAAGTTTGATGAAATTCTGTGCGTTGGTTGTTCAGATATAGCTATTGGAAAAATCGTGCAAAAAGCAGCATAGCTGCACCACCTGTTGCAAGGTTAATACCAAAATGTAATCAGCGTCTAATTATGTTATATATTCTAGTGTAACAGAATCTAAAATTTGATGAAGTTCTCTGCATTAGTTCTTGAGATACAGCTATCGCAAAAATCGTGCAAAATGTAGCATAGCAGCGCCACTTATAGGGCAGTTCACACCAAAACCTTATCAGCGGCTATGTATCTCAAGGTATCGCGGAATCTGAAGTTTGATGAAATTCTGTGCATTAGTTCTTGAGATATAGCTATCATGAAAATCATGAAAAACGTGGCATAGCAGCGCCACCTGCTGGCCAATTTACACCAAAACTTAATCAGCGTCTATATATATCAAGGAATCACAGAATCTGAAATTTGGTGAAATTCTGTGCATTAGTTCTTGAGATATAGCAATCTTGAAAATCATGAAAAACATAGTATAGCAGCGCCACCTGCTGGCCAATTTTCACCAAAAACCAATAGGCACTAATTCATATCAAGGTCTAACTGAATATAAAATTTTATTAAATTTCGAGCATTAGTTCTTGAGATAGAGCGCCCAAAAATTTTTTGTCACATACAGACAGACTCACAGACGGACATTTTCTAAAAATAGTCAAAACGGGTTCAGGACCTTCTAAAACGTATAAATCCGTCGAAAACCGGAAGTCAAACATTTTCATGAATCCAATACTTTCTTCTTGTAAAGAGAGAAGAAAGTAACAAGTGAAATGCTGTTTTAATCCAAATCAGCTCTAAATAAGCAAATGCATTAAATATGACAACATCAAGGGGAAAATGGTATATCAGTCAAGTGTGACAACCTGTGACATGTCAGGAAAAAGAGAAGAAAAAATATTTGTGGCATAATTAATGGATGGCCCCGAATTTGAAATTCATATTAAATTAAACAGTGGAATCATGTTTTTATAAACTGAATGACATAAAATAGAAAGCTAAAAACCAACATACATATATTAGACATAGGAAAATTTTAATATTTTCAAATTGTTGGAAAATAAGTTTACCATATGAAAATGGGTCTACAACTGGTTTACCACGGTTCCCACTTAGTAATCATGGGTGGGAAACCAAGTTAGCAGAATAGTAAGAAGAATAGCAGAATAGCAGAAGAATAGCAGAATAAAGTAAGAAGTAATGTTGGAACAGAAAATTTCTCTTTAGTAACACAGTATATAAAATTTAATAAAGTAAAGATAAATTCAAAATACTCAGTAATGAACTTTGTCATCTTTTCACATCAGAAGTAAAAAAAAAAAAAAAAAAAAAAACTATTTAAAATGTTTTTTTTATCACTATTATTATTTATAGCTTTCATACTATACTTTTATGAATAATTTTAAAAAGTTGAAATTTAGGTTGCAGGTGCCAAATAAAGTCTTGACTATCCATAACAAACTTTTTGTTAGCAATTAGAACTAGTTGGATGTGTCAATCCCAAAACTTTCTTTTATCTCATACGTACATTTTAATATTTCAAAATTTAGTTACACATGTTAATGCGTTAATATTATTAATTCAATACTATACCAATTGTGATTTGCATATTAAATTTCTGTTTCTGTCAATTAATTGGAGTAAAAACTAGTTTCCATATCTGCACGAGCCGATGAACAGTAGAACGATAGTCAGATTTTTTTCAAATTTAAGAAGGATCTACTTGCCATACTCCCCCCCCCCCCCCAAAAAAAAAAAAAAAAAAATCATACACAAAAAATGTAGTTTGGTTTCATGCACTTTTTAATGTTAAAATAATAAAAATGGCACTGACATCGCGATTACAGCACCTCCTTCCGGCGGATTTTTTATTTATTTTTTATTCAGGGAGGGTTTGCTGACCATAGTCAAACACTTATACAAAAAATTTTGTTCAATTCTATGCATAACTTCATACACTTTTCGGCGGTAAAATATTGACAATGACACAAAAATCTCTATTGCAGCACCCCCCTTCCGGCAGATTTTTTTCAAATTTAGGGAGGACAAACTAGCCATAGCCAACACTTAGACAAAAAATTCTGTTCAATTTGATGCATAGCTTTATACATTTTTAGTCGGTACAATATTAAAAAGTGCACAAAAATTGTTATTGCAGCGCCACCTTCTGGCAGAATATTTCAAAATGAACCTGCCTGCCACAGGCAAAAACATTCACAAAAAAATTGGTTCAATTCTACGTATATCTTCATACACTTTTTGATGGTAGAATAGTGACATAGACACACACACACAGACACACACATGGACAGACAGAAATTTTGTAAAAATATGTTTTTTGGAATCTCTGACCCCTAAAACGTGTGAACCTGACGAAAACCGGAAGTTAAAAAAAAATTCTATTACAATACTTTCTTCTATCTTCAATAGAAGAAAGTAAAAATAGGAAAAGTCTTTTCTTGAAAAAAAAAAAAAAAAAAAAAAAAAAAAAAAAATGGATGTGTTATTTCTTCTCTTGTTGTTCTTTAATTTTTCTTTTTTAAATATGAGAACTTTGATAATTGTTATTAGTATTACACAGTTTTGGTTAACTGTTTTAAGTGACCTTGATTCATTTGTAATTAAGAACAGTTTATTATTATTTTAAAACATGGAATTAGTACCACTAATTCTTTTATTTGGGTGGGAAATAAAGAAATACATTCACATTCTATAAATAAAATGCGATTTAAAACAGCGACATTAAAAAATGACAGATTGGAAAGCGATTTAAATAAAAAACAGTGACAACTCTTAAGAAGAAATTGACTTAAGTGTTAACAGTTGAGTTTCTGCTTCTCTGACAATCAGATTTAAGAAACACTTAAATATTGTTTGGATCAAATACAATAAAAAATATCCAGTTATTATTACAAATAGCTAGAGTACTGATAATATTGAAAACAATGATCTGCATCAGATGATGAACTGAACTAAGAATGACCCAATATAGGTTTAGGCTTTATCATGCGATGTAAAAATTATCCAATTGAATAATTATTTATATTTAGCACTGTAAATGGCTCTTTTATGTATATATATATATATTACATTCTATATTGATGTATAGTCGTATTTATATAATTAAAAGTGGTTAACATCACTATCTGGGGATGAGCGAGAGAAAAGCATTTTTATTTATTATAAAACTAGTCCAACACAAATTTTGATTTTTTTATTATTCATATAGATAAATAAGAATAAGCAACATATAGCATATATTTCTTAGCAAAAAAAAAAAAAAAAAAAAAAAATTAATAGAAAAATATAGATTCATTAAGTATCTTATTCATAGGTACTTTCTATCTTACCATCTTAGAGCATGCTTTAAAAGCAGATTATAAATTCTTGAAGCATAAAATTTAAGTAATGATCCAATGAAGAATATATTTATAAATAAGTAATACATGATTAGTTTTTAAATTCATTTTATTAATAAAAAAAAACTTAATGGAGATACAATTATTATCTGATGAATTGTGTTGCCAATAAATCTTGCATAAAATGAAAAACTAACAGAATAATTTTAATTTTAAAATGTCATTATCACATTATATCACCAATTATCAGATGAATAATAATATCGATACTATTTAATGACAAACATAATAATTAAATACAATCCAATAATACTATTTAAGGAGGAGACACATAAATAAATGCAGGAAGAATATCCAACTAACAATCCATTCTTCAATAACATATTAAATTTAAAGATGCCTGATTTCACGGAACCAGCTTTCCATGTTTCTATAAAAGAAAATAGAAAATTAGAATTATGCTTCCTTCTAAACAGAATAAAATGCTACTTTTTACATTCCTACAGGATAATGAAAGAAAACACAAACAATGGAAAATAAATTGGGTAAATTGAAAATGATAAAAATAAGTTGATCAAAATTTTGTCATGCACTTATGCAAAAAATAAAAACAATGTATTACTCATGTATTAGCTGACCCTCTAACTTTCAAATGCAAATTTTGATAAAAAAAATAAAATAAAATAAAATAAAATAAATAAATAAAAATCCACTTTTAAGTCCACTCCTTAATATTTTGCACAAAATTAAACCAATGACTTCACTTGTGAATATGAAAAAATATTTAGTAAATGAAAACAAATCACTAAAAATTTTTTTAGTGATAAATTATTATTATTTAAATATTTTGTATCTGGGAGCACAGCAGTGCGTCTGTCAAGTTTGCAATAGCTTTAAGCTACATTTTCCTGAACTCTTTCAACATACTTTTCACCCCCTCATAACTTAGTTTTATAGAGAGATATGGAAATTTTTCTTTTATACACATGTTCATATGATCAAACTGAAGTAATTCTGGTTCCCCAATTTCATGCTTCTATATTAAATGGTTTTTGAAATATTACATTCTGAAAAAAAAAAAAAAAAAAAAAACTTTTTTGTTACTCACTTGTGATCATCAAATAACTAAAGTACTTCTAAAAGTCACAGAATCATGAAATTTAACAAGTAAATTTTGTAGCACAATTAATTGGAAAAATTTGAAGACACAGAATTTTCACCCCTAAGCTCTTCAAACAAGGGGTGTTGATTTGGCCATAAACAGTTCCTTCATACATTCAATTGGGCCAATGTTAATGCCAAACCCCAATTACAGAATTTTGAAAGTATCACATGATTTCAAGCAATATAAAATTCAATATGCTTTTCCAAAAATTTTGATTAAATAGAAAATTTTTAATCAATATAGGTTATGATCTATACACAATATTAAAAAAATTAAAACATTTAACAAAATATAATCGCAATTCAGTACTTTTATGATACAATTGCTTTGGCAAAATAGATAAAATTGCCTTAACAAGAAAAGAAATTTGGTAATGTATTTTCTGGCAACCTATTTACTGTTTCATATACACAAGCAATTTTTTCCATATGTATACAATTTATTTAACATAAAGAACTTGTTTTTTATTTTTATATATAAAAACAGAAATAATTTGTATATACAAAACAATATTTACATATATAATAACATAAAATTTTATCAGGGTTTTTTTTTTTTACTTCACAGTTGTTTACATTATTTAGCAGCATACCTCATTTTCTGAAGTCTGAATTGCATCAAGTTTTTAGAAAATGCCAAGGCCCCTATAGTGGGAAAGTATCCTAATTCTCAAATAAAAATTTAAGACTCTCCTTTTAACTGTGTGTAAATGTGACTAATAAAGCTGTCTTTAATGATATGTGACCTCTAAGGACTGCTGCTAAAGTTATTACATTGTATTATTAGCCTACTTATTGTTAATTTATTGTTAATTTTTAATCTGTAAAAGAAAGATTATAGATATAGATAAGATATGTTGGTCACCAAGACCCGATTACAAAAAGTTAACCTGAGTTAAAGGGGTTACATGATTTCAAGCTAAATGAGTTTTTATATGTTTTTACAAAAATCTTGATAAGACAAATCTTTCAGTTTATCTCTCCATCTTTGTATCTTTTATTTTCATAAAACAAGTTTTATTAATGACTGGGAGGCATCTGCAGACCATCACCACATTGAGTTGAGTTAACAGTTGAAATTTTAGTATTAATTAGCAAAAACCAAGTCTTGATTGGATTCGTAAAGCATTATTTCAAAAGGTAAATATTTGAAAGTAACAATACTTTTTTATATTATATTTGCATCTTTATAAAGTTAAAATGTTACTTTATGTTTTGACACATTTCAATTTTAAAAATGTAATTTCAGCCAAATTCCATATATTTTTTTAAAAATAGCAAATATATTAAAAATAAAACTAATAGTAATTACTTCTTAATATTAAATATGTTTCATTTGGTTCAATTTTCATCATTCGAATTTGAAAAATACTTTATATACCGAATTTAACAATTAATTTTATTTGTTTACAATTCTTTTATTGCCACTTTACAAACAACAACAACAACAACAAAAATAATATAATTTTTTTTTAATGCATAAGTATCATCTGAGTAAATGATTGCACATAAGAATAAATTGTGCAATTGCTGCTGGGGTTATAACCAGTGAAAATTGGCATGGCAAAAACTGACAGAAATGAAAAAATACTAAGAACTTTAATCTCCTGACTGCCGCGACTCGATTTTTCCGTTCTCTAAGCTGCAGGTTTCACTGCAATATTAGCAATAATTAAATTAATATAATTCTACAAATAAAAGCCAGTTTTAAAAAATTAAGATATGATTAATACTCTCAAAGCTTATACACCTATACGTAATAAAATATTTTGTATCAGTCTGGAAAAAACTTCTTTTTTAAATATTTTTAATTACAGAGAAAAAAACATTACAATATTGCCCTTTTGCTTGGTGGTCAGGGGGTTAACCAGCAATGATTCATAATTCACACATGTATTTAATATATAAAGAATTTACTTAAAAAAATAAAATAATGATTATGAATGTTAATCAAAGTAGCAAAAAGTTTCAAAATGATCATATAAATATGCATTATACAATAATTTTATGTCTTGAAAAAAAGAAATTTTCATAATGGTAATCTGATGCTGTACAAGTTTAACTACTGATATTATTGTTTATGGTTGAATTTCTATTTTAAAAGTAAAAAAAAAAAAAAAAAAAAAGAAGAAGAAGAGATAGCACACTGCAGTAATTTAAATATCTTTTACTATTATATACAAAGAGAAATGGTTCTTGTGAAAATATAAAAGTAAATAATTGTAGCACAAAAAAACATTTAATGAAATATTTTGTACAATTATTCAATAATAATGAAAAAAAAAATAAGAAAAAGTAATAATATACTAAGAGCATTCATTAATATAGGATTAATTTTGCATATTTTTTTGTTTGAACTTAAGAAGACAAAGCAATCATCTTTTTGCAGAAAATTTAAGCTATATAACTAAATCAAATTAACACTCCTCTTGTAAAAAGATGTATTTTTCACATTTGACCTTCAATCTTAAAAAACTTTTTTCTAGTGAACATATCATAAATCTTACCATAAAGTTAAATGTATTTTATAGATTAGAACATGCAATTCTATATGCATGCAAAAAACAAGAATACAGTAAAAAGTAAAGCTTTATTAAATCATTCTAATACAATGGTACAACTGATCAAGCAATAAAATAAATAAGTTTTTAGTTTACGATAAAATATAAATCAACAAAAGTCTTAAAATGAAAGAAAACATAACAATTAGAATTAATAGAATGCTTTTTCATATAACAAATTATAATAAAACTTAATAAAAAATAAAATTTTCTTTATTTGTAGGGTAACAGAGGCACTAAGTGATATTTCATGGCTAAGTTACTGGGTATATTAAACTAAGTACAGGCAATGTCTGAATAGAGAGAGAGAGAGAGAGAAAAACTATTCTATACATGTATGCTGAGAATAAGATGCAAGAATACATAAATAACCAAATTGAAAAACCAATTTATCCTCACCCTTTCACACACAAAGATTGAAGGGCGTAAGAGGAAGGAGAAGCAAAACTTTAAGAGGAAAATATAGATGACTGATTATTTACCACTATAAAGAAAAAAATTGGCATGCATTTTTACAAACATAAAATGTTTGAAAGATTTTAAAATTTGTATGCTGAAAGAAGAGCAAAGCAACAGAGTTTAAACTTCAAAGCAAAAAGTAATTTAGAGGTAATAATTATAAAATAATAAACAAATATTTAAAAAAAAAAAATGAATAATTTTTTTAATTTTGTTTGATGAGAGAGGGATGAGATCAAAGAAGAAGAGCAGATACTGTGGGGAGATGGAATTTAGATTAATTAACTTAGACTAATTCATTGATTGTTACAAATTTATTACATTGTTATAATATGGAACAAATATATAGAATATCGTTTCCAAGTTGCATAAAAAACATAAGAAAAAACTGAGACTGATGAATTTACAAAACAAATCAAAATATTTTCATAGTATGAATAATTTTAGAAATGTGAATATTCTAAACACTCCTAAAGTTCACAAAACCAATATTCCCTTAAGACCTATTGTCTCTAATATTGGTACTGTTACTTATCCTCTTGCGAAATTTTTAACATCCATTTTTTCTCCTTTATACATTTCTAATTCTCATACAGCAAAAAATTCTTATGAATTCGTCAGTAAATTAAATATTAATACTTTTACACAACTACATATATTTATACAACTCATTATATTGTTATGAAGTAAACAATTTTTAAGTTCTTTTTTATGCTATACTTTCCTCTGTTGTATACATCAAGCATGAAAAAGGGAAATGAGAAAAAAGGTGGAAAAATTTCTTTAACTATAGAGTGGCACCAAACTCATTAATCCATCCAATTGTTCTATTCTTTCTCTTGATGCAAATCTTTATTTACTAATGTCCCGACTGAGGACGCTCTTTCTTGCTTGGAAAAAATATTACATGAATTTCATTTCTCTGATATTGAAGTCAAAGATTTTGTTAATTTAACTAATATTTGCTTAGCTCTAACTAATTTTCAATTTAATGATAAATTTTTCAAACAATCAGATGGCTTAAGTATGGATAATCCTTTATCTCCCATTCTTTGTGATATTTACATGCATTATTTTGAAGAAAAATTATTAAATCTGATTGATTTTAAATGCTAGATATGTTATGTGGATGATACTTTTGTCTTAATCGATAATCCTTTTGATATTTCTACCATTCTTCAAACTGTCAATTATATTGATCCACATATTCAGTTTACTTTTGAGTTAGAAAATTGCCATAAATTCCCTTTCTTGATGTTTTAGTTATCAAATGTGATTCTTCTTTCATAACTTGTGTTTATAGAAAACCTTTTTCTGTCTCTAATCCAGCCCATGCTCTCTCAAATCACCCTGTCAACCAAAAGATTGGTGTTTTTTTATACATATGTAAATCGTGAACTGAAAATTTGTTTCGACTTTGCATCTTTTCATTAATGCTGCTGTGAACATATTCAATAGACTGCCTAACAAATCCACTCTTTCTAATTACGTTAAAATAAACCTGATAATTTGGTCGTCCTCCCCTTTTATCCACTTTTTATGTTTTAAATTAGCTAAAGTTTTAAAACGATTCAATTTTAACGTTATCTTTAAACCTGTTGATGAATTCAAATTTCCTTCCATGAAATCTCCTGACCCTGACCTACAAAAATAGGGAATTTATAATGTTCCTTGTAATAGCTGTGATTTATCTTAAATTGGTCAAACTAAAAGAAATCTCGAAAAACGCCTAAAAGAACACTCTTGGTATGTCATTAATCAAGAAATTTCTAAATCTTCTGTTGCCAAGCACTCTTGGGATTCCGGCCATAGTTTCAATTTTCAAACTGCTAAAATTATTATTTTTTTTTGTTAATTTATTTTATGGTGTTTTAAGGAAGTTTTTCTCACTTCAATTGATTGATACTAGTTTCAATTTATTATACTGACCAGTTTAAATTAGATTAATTGAGTCTTAATAAATTTCAATCTAATTTATATGGTCTCAAAAGTTTCTCAAACAAAGACAACAATTAAAAACTATCAAAAAGAAAGGTCATTAGACATTATTAAACATGCTACTGATAAGATTATAATGATTTGGAATTTAATTTCAGAGCAAATAAAAGAAATTGGTGCAAGCCATTTTAACAATTTTTCAATTAACTCTTGTCAAATTAACTAATATTCAGTTGGCAATTTGTTAAAATATACTGAGTGTGAACTTTACATAAATTTTCATAAAAATGCAACAGCAGAAACATTTTTATTTTTATTAACTTTCTAAAATATATTTGTTTCTATAATTTTCTTTATAATACCTACATGTATGTTAACAATATTTTTAAAATCTAAAGATTTTTTTTCAAGAAATTTTAATTCATTATTTTTCAACCTACTAAATTTGTTTTTTAGTTGGCACATCATGGTCATGCAATATATATTAAAAAAAATTTTGAATAGAGCAATAGAAACGTTTGCCAACCCAAGTCAATACAATATATATTTATGTATATAAAATCAGTTTTATGAAAGTTCAGTGCACTTTTTCATCCTAAATAGCTTACACATTTTGACCATGAAGTATCTGAATATTTTTGTGTGATCCAGTATAATTTTCAATAAGGGAAATTGTGTAGTAATACCAGGGATGCCACTCAAAAAATAGCAAAAAAGAGGAAATTATGCGTAAAGTAAAATTTACGACATTTTTCACAACTTTATGTGTGAATTTTCATAATTATATTGTTTATAATAAACTAAATAAAGAATTACAGCTTTCCTTTTGTTGTAAACTTTTAATTTATAAGAGTAAGTAAAAATGATTTTTCTTTAGTTCACAGTATTTTACATCAATTATGGTAACCCAGCAACAGGTTCAGTGAAGAATTTTATGCATCACATCATTTTAAACCAATTCAAGTAACCCAGCAATAGATTCAATGATTATTCCACGAGTGAATAGCAAAATTTTGTAGTTTTTTTATTTGACGAAAATAGCTGTTTTATTTCATGATCGTTTGGCGAAAATCGCCGTTTTATTTAGCGATCGTTTGACAAAAATCGCCATTTCACATCATGATCATTTGACGAAAATCATCGTTCCACATCGTGATCTTTTGACAAAAATCGTCGTTTCACATTGCGATCGTTTCAGAAAAATCACCGTTTCGTTTCACGATCGTTTGACGGAAATTGCCGTTTAATTTAGCGATCGTTTGACGAAAATTAGTTTTATTTAGCGATCCTTTGACAAAAATCGTTTCACATCGCGATCCTTTGACAAAAATCGCCGTTTCGTTTCGCGATCGTTTGACGAAAATCGCCGTTTTACATCGCGATCGTTTGACGAAAATCGCCGTTTTACATCGCGATCGTTTGACGAAAATCGCCGTTTTATTTAGTGATCGTTTGACGAAAATCGCCGTTTTACATTGCAATCATTTCACAAAAATCACCGTTTCGTTTCGCGATCGTTTGATGAAAATTGCTGCTTTATATCGCGACCGTTTGATGAAAATAGCCATTTTTTCCGATCTTTTAACGAAAATCGATGTTATATTTCGCGATCGCTTGGCGAAAAAGGCTGTTGTATTTCGCGATCGTTTGATGGAAAAGGCTGTTTTATTTCGCGATCGTTCGACGAAAATCGTTATTTTATCTCGTGATCGCTTAACGAAAATCGCGAATTCTTAAAAATTAAAAAAAGCGGAAATCCGCCAAAAGGCGGAAAAGTGGCATCCCTGTAATACTGACTTAATAATAATCTCATAGCAATGAAAGAGAAATTTTAAAAGGTATACAGCAGCCATAAATAATTTTAGTCTGAATAATCATGAAATTTTTTAAAAAGAATAATTACTTTTTCAATTTCAATCATAACTAAATTTCATAAAATTGAAAATTAAGTAAACTAATTAATTGATTAAGAAATCTATTAATGCAAACCCTAGATGCAATAAGTGTGATGTCAATGGGAAGGGAACTACATTATCATACTCGCCACCAGTGAGTGGATTTCTTAACAAGTGAAGGAATTTTTAGGCAGTATTAAAATCTAATTTTAAAAAACTACAAGCTAAACAGAATTTTAAAAATGTATTACTTTTAGCCATATTTAACAACTCATTATATTGTTATGAAGTAAACAATTTTTAAGTTCTTTTTTATGCTAAACTTTCCTCTGTTGTATACATCAGGCATGAAAGCGGGAAATGAGAAAAAAGGTGGAAAAATTTCTTTAACTATACAGTGGCATCAAACTCCTATAATTTAAGTGTCACATTAACAGCTACATTAATCACATTAAATGTAACTACACATATTAATGTTTTTGCTTCAGACTTAATTCCTGAAAAAAATTATCACAAAAATTACCCTAAAATGTTGTATAAATAATACAAAATATTCTATTTCAAAAAAACTTCCTTTCACTTTGAATTTTTAAAGTTTAAAAAAAACTTCATTCTTGAAAGACATTTTGAACATCTTTATTTACATGACTTTCAGATGCTTGTATGATATAAGCTTACTTTTCATTTTATGTCTCTTTTTCATAACAATTCAAGAACAAATCTCAAAGATTTGAATAGACAAAATGTCAGATTACAAAATTTTTCAGGCACCCCAGCCCCCTCCCAATATTATTCTAAAGTTTTCTGTGCATTTTTGCATTAATCCAAAGAATATCCAAAATTGCTTTAAAAAAAGGTGGAATTCCTCCTTTAGGAGGAACTCTTTCATGCCTGATACATTTCTTAATAATTATCTGTACTAGCCAGTCCCAAACTATGGGTCGTGATGGCTATTTTAGTGGGTCGACGAAACAATCAAGGTTTGTTACAAGAATATATTTTGCATTTCATCTGTTTAAAAAATATAATATTTCAAGAGAAATTCTTTCATTTCTATATGAAGAAATAAATATACAAGCAGAATATCCAGAAACATCTAAATGAGCTTTGAATTCCTTGATGGAGTTTCAACACAATGCACTTGTGTGAACATACTTTTTATATTGACTGTTTTTGAAAAACAAGTATAGAAAAAAAACTGTGTTGAAAATGAATGAAGTTTGAAATTAACCAATTTTAATTCTGATGTAGTTGCTTTCATCAGTAACAATCAGTGCCGAAAACATAGTAATTATGAAGTTATATTTTATAGTAAATAAATGTATTTTTAATTATCTTTCTAGTTTGTATGTTGTGTTGATTATTGTTTCATTTACGCAGATTGTTGTTTTAGTTGATAATGTATCCTTTGTACGAAAACTTTGCCTATTTCATAGAATAGGATAACCAATACACTGTAAAAAATCTGCAAATGTACTAAAACTTTTTCTAGGAAACTGGGATTTCTTGAACTTTTTATGTAACAGTAACAGGAAAAATTCATGTAACTGATTCTGAAACTTGATTTTTTGCTGTTACTGTTACATGAAAAATTCTAGGAACCCCAGTTTCCTAGAAAAATTTTAGTTAAACAGATTTTTTTTACAGTGTAGCTTACAGATCTTACATAACAATTTCCATTCTCATATACATTATATTAAGTGGGTCGCAAAAAGTTTTTTTACTTAAAAGTGGGTCACATACAAAAAAAGTTTGGGGACTGCCGATCTATACTAATTTAAAAAAAAAAAAAAGTTTCACCCTGTATGTCTGCGATGATTAGCAAAATCCAAGGTACAATACAAGGCTGAAAATTTTTATGATGATAATCCAAGATCTCTCCTTATGCACCTGAGACTCTTAATTTCTAATAATTAGCTGGGACAGTCATTAAAATCTCATCAAGTGGCCCAATTAAAAAGTTTTTTTTTTTTTTTTTTTTTTCAAAGCCACAAGCTGACTAGAATGGGACCCAGATGCAAGAATTACACATGACTGTCTAATCAACACACTCACCTTGAAATCACATTGAGGTTTGCATAAGGAAAATTCATAAATTTTAATCTGGCCACAAAAAACTCTCTCAATTTCTTCTTTAAGAGGGGAACGATATATCGCCAGGATTTGTAGTTCACTAGGTTGCCACATTTCAAAGTACATTAGGAATTTTTAATGGATGTTATACATTTTTTAATATTTATCATACTGATTTGAAATTAATACAGCTATGCATATTTTTTAACGACTAATCCAAAATCTAATTTTCTTTCAAATCTGACTGTAATTAACATATATGTATTATGTAACAATTTGAATTTTTCAAGCATTTTTTATCTGACAGCTGTTTGGTAAATCATTTGAGCAATGTATATGCCGCAAATGTAAAATCATACAAACTGAAAATTTGTTTAAGAATTTTATCATGAGCCAAGGAAAGCGTGGGTGTGTCAGCTAGAATATATGTAAAAAATAAAAAAATGTTATGACAAAACGCATTCTAGCAATGAGTTATTTTTGGTGTTGCATAAATGTTAACATAACAATTTTCAATTGTAAATAACATCTTGCTGGTTTGTAAACTTTTCTCATAATTCCTTTGCCAGGGTGTAGTAATCAAATCATTAAACAATTTGTAACATAAAGAGGGAGAGGTGGTAAAACATAACAAAATGCATACGATAGAGTTATTAATAGATGATTCCCCCCAAAATATTGGGTGGAAAATACAGGGAATGGGTAGGATCAGAACACAGCAAGCAAAATAAAAGGAAAAGACTTACATAAAATAGCCATAAAAAGCTTAAATACAGAATTCAATGCTGGAAGATTAAATATTCCATAAGTAATTCAAAAAAATTTAGTCTTAAGGGTGTTCTTAAATCAAAAAGGGAAACTTTCTGACATATGCTTTAATTTATTTTTGTTTGGAAATGCATGAAAATAGCAGGTGTTGTTATTCAGAATCTGTCTAATTACACTTTCCGTTAAAAAAAAACAAAAAAAAAAAAAAACAATAGATCTTTCATAACAAGACTTCAAAGTTGACATTTTTTAGCATATTTCCGGATGAAAGCAGGAAAACCGGTCAAAAAGCAGAAGAAAAACGGGTGATCACATGATCGAAATAGCTTAGAACTGGATAGGTAATTTAATTATCATAAAATGGAAAACTAATTTGATTTGAAATCGCTTCCATATTCAGGCCTCCTAATTCTATATATTTCTGTTAAAAAACGAATTTGTAAATGTGTCAAAACATTTTGCGCGTGTTGAGCGGAGCAGTTGAGAACACCCTTAAGAAACAACAGAAGCAAAAATATCTAATGAAACTAAAGAGAAACAAATGAGGCAAAAATATCTAATGAAACTGAAAAGAAACAATTAAAATTGATATATTTACTTAGTTGTTAATCTTGCTTTTACAAGTGCTATTTCATTATAAATCTATTACTTATGTTGAGAAGTGTTAAAATGGATTTCACCATCCCTAAAATTTAGAAAAACATATCTAATCACTGACTTTAAAATGATATAAAATAAAATATTTTAAAAAAAGTTTTAAAATTCTTATTTATACTTTAGTATGAGACAACTAAACAGTTATAATATCCTCTTCACAAAATGAATGAATATTCTAAGCTTTCGTAATGATATTTTTAAATGTTGACAAAAGAGGATATATCAAATCTGTTTATTAACAAAAATATTTAAAATTCTTATTGGATTACTGAAATATTATTGTTATATGTTTGCTACATTTAGTGCAAAATCATAACTTGGTACTACTAATGAAAATGTATTCACTTTTCTAGTACATAAAAATGAGATTTATTTATTATTATTATTATTATTTTTTTTTTACATTTCCAATTTTAAACCATTGCATTAAGCCATCAAAAGGGCCATTAAGATTTCAAAACTAATAAAACTAACGGTTTTTTAAGGTGAATTGGAAAAAATGGTGAAAAATTTTAAGATTAAAAAAGGGAGAGATAAAATGTCTAATAAGAATATTTTAGTACAGATTTATGCAAAAATAATTGTAAAGTAATGCAGGGATAATTGTGGTTTTTTAAAAAAAATCCTGAAATTATCTGAAAGAAAAATTCAAATGGGAGAGACAGTCAACATTTTAAGGGTAAAATTTTAAAGTAATTAATAAAATATACTTGCATACATTACATAACAAAACAACATTAAACAATTAATATAGTTTTTCAATTTTCATCACATACTTTAAAAAAAATCTTGATAAGCAATAATTTTGAAATCAGGAAATAAAATATGTCAATAAAGTCTGATATCAGGATGAAACAACCCTGATAATGGTTAAGTTTCCTATTTGATCCATTGAAAATTTTAGATTTTTCATATGAAGGTAACAATATTTAATTGCTTAAGAGAATAATATATATAACACAAGCCAAAACACATAATTTTTTCAACAGAGTCAGTTATTGAGAGAAATATGCTACAGTATTTCAATATTGAAAATATGTTATATAACAGAAGAAAAAAATATATACATATGAATTTTTATTTCTATTTTTTAAAATTTATAAAATTCAAGAATTTAAAAATTTTTTTTTAAAAATTTGATATTCTGGAATATTGCCTCCTGTTATTGAATCTTGTTAGCCTGCTTGATTGCCATACTATGAGGTATTAAAATGATAAATGACTTATGAAAGAATACATAAACCTATTTTATATACTGAACTGAATTTATAAAGATAAGTTTTTACAAAAAAATCAATTCATTATGTTAATCATTTTTAGAACTTTTCTGCATTTAACAAAGAAATCCTTGGCCATTTTTTAATATCTATGGGCCAGCTAATTTTTTTTCTGCCTTTTAAGATTTGGAAAAGACAAGCTATCCAGGTAAAATTGTAAAAAAAAAAAAAAAAAAAAAAGTTACATTAGGGTGGGCTGAAAAAAACTTCTTTTTGATTTTTGAAAATGCATAGTGCATAAAAGTTGCCACTTGTGGTACTGACTTCACACAAAAAAATTTCAGATTTTTTTGGAGGACAATTCCCTTATTTGCCACAAATGACTTGAAGCTCTGCTCAAATACTAATATTTTAACTTTATTAGAAAAATTTTCAAAGATGTTAAATTAAATTTATTTTAGCTGAATTTACTTGAAATGTCATGCTCAGTGCGCAAATTGTTTAAATAAGATCTGATAATGTATTATTTAATAGTTATGTGTACTTTGAATTAGATCATTTTTATAGCGTTTTTGCATATAAAAATGAAGTGAGCAAAAATTGTAAGTATTGTTTGGTTCATTCAGCAGTTTCTCTCTTTTATCTTCAATCATGTTCCTCACATTTTCTTCTGTTTTTCAATGCCTTCAGAGTCACATATTTGGATGATGGACCATAACAAGCCTTGACAACAATTCTGGAAGGTGGAACAGAAACCAATGAAAATATAGTCATCATGAGTATGAGGGAGGAAATAGGTAATAGGAGCAACTACAAGATAGATTTTTTTTTTTTTTTTTTTTTTTTTTTTTTTTTTTTTTTTTTTTTTTTTAATACAGATAGTCAGAAGATTCAAATAGTGCCTTTTTCCTATGAAGATCATTTTACTTTTTTTACTATAAAAAAATATGCTCGTAATTTTTCTTCCTCGAAGATCTTCTCCCTCTTGTAACTTCATTCAAAGTTTCTTTTTCTGTCTGCTAACTTTGTGTTTATCGATGACGAGATCCTTATGTCAGTTGTCACAATTCTTGCATCTTGAAACACTTATCAAGCTCTTAATGCAACCTATCTGTATGTTCTATCAATTCTAAATGCAGCAAATTATGTATGAGAAAGGTGCCGGCGAGAATTTGGGAGTTTCTGCTTTTGTAGACCTTGGTTTAAATTCTAATTCAGACGAACTCTGCCTGCTTCAAAGTTCCCACTATTTGAATCTTTTGACAATATCTGCATTTTAGAGCAGAAAGATACTTCACATCCCATCTCATGGCTTTTCCCATCACTTATTTCCTCCTTCATCCTCATGGCTGATTGCATTTTCATTGGTTTCTGCTCCACTTTCCAGAATTGCTGTCAAGACTTATTGTAGTCCGTCATCCAAATTTGTGATTCAACTCTAAATGAATTGAAAAACAGAAGGAAGAGTGAGGAAGATAATGAAGACAAAAGAAAGAAACTGATTAATGAACCAAACAAGGCTTACAATTTTTGATCAATTACACACTAAGAAGCTATGAAAGTCGCCTAACTCAAAGTATGCATAACTATTAAATAATGCATAATCAGAGCTTATTTAAACATTTTGCATTTGCACACTAAACATGGCATTTCAAGAAAATTCAGCTAAAATAAATTTAACATTTTAAAAATTTTTGCTAAAAAAGTTAAAAAATTAGCATTTGAGCAAAACTTGAAGCCATTTGCGGCAAGTGAAAGAATTAAAAAATATATATCAATTTTTTGTGTGAACTTAGTGCTACTTGTAGTAACTTTTCGGCACTACTTGTCATCAAATATATAAAAAAAAAAAAGTTTTTTCGGCTCACCTAGTACATACATCACAGAAATATGTGGGTTGGTTCATTTTTTTTTTAGCCATTTTGGTGGGAAAATCACACTTTCATGGTACTCATTACCATAGAAAGTTGTTTAGACATAAAAATGCCGATTTAGTCCCAAATTAATAAGAACACCTGTGCAGCTGAGACATAAAAATCATTCAGCACACTTAAAGATCATAATCAAGTAATTGCCTTTAATAATAAAAAATTAAAAAAAAATTCTAACCTTAATGAAAAAGTCATCAAATTCTTCTTTAGAAATGTGTCTATCATTTGAAAAAACACATTTTTCTATTTTAGACATTGGACTCCCAGTATGTTGAAGCCAATCTTTCCTATAAAAAGATGTATAACATGATTGAGATTCAAATTATGGATTAATTACAACAGAATTGTTCAAATTAAAAAGAATTCAATTATAAAGTGTTTAATTAAAAAAGATTAAAAATATATTTTCCTATGATGGAGAGATTTTTACATACCTAAAAATAATTTGTGATAATTATATTACTTCCTTATTACCTTGGATTCTTCTCCGAGATTTCTCTCCCCAAAATTGTGCATCAATTTGATCAACCAATTTTTTTTATTTTATAATAATTATGATTAAATCTGTTAGTGATCGTATTATGTTTCTAGGATCTGATCAGGGGAAAGAATATTTTCTGCAGCTTAAGGAATAATAATAATAATCCTAATAAAAATGATAACATTCCTTACAAAATACTTCCAATTAAAATTTCTCACAAAAATAAAATATTCTCATCCAAAAAAATTTAGATTAATTTATGCGTTGTGTTATTTCGATGTTATCAGATCCTTATGAAACGTTGATCAGCATGCACCTAGAGTAATTTCGACACATACTCCATAAATCATTACCATGCTTTGTCATTTATAAAACAAAAACATTTATTTGTACAACACAGAACACACATAATACACTAAATATATACATGCACATAAATAAATTACAAAGATACAAAATAATCAAATCAAAATCTATTCATTTTTTTTTATAGCTGTTGGCATTACTGCATAATTACATTTTATGCTTTGTAGCACGATATTTTCAACATTGAAATTGCTTTCATAAATTCATTAGTTATCATCACCATAATGAATTAACCTTCGGGACAATTGGCGTGCAAGTGTTTCACCATTATTTGATTGTTCTATCATACTCTATAGTTGTGGGCAAAATAAGGGGAAATAAGTCGGTAAAAAGCATACCTTTTCTAAAGTTGCTGACACTATAGGCAAATGTATATCCGGTCAGATGAGGAGAAGTCCGGCACATTTTCGTTACTCATATTGGCACATCTCACTCGAGCACACTTGGTAGACTGACTGTTATATTATATCAAAAAAAACTCAAGAAGTAAAAATGTATAATAATTATTCTGTAGTCGAATATCCTTCGACCATTCACAGTTTTCTTTTTAACATATTTTTTTCCTCTTCCATTCTCGTGTTATTTCATTTGTGCTTATTTTAAGGCGGTCCCCTGTTATTGGCTGTCCTTAAATTGACTATTAACTTGAACACCCCCTAATTTTAATTTTCTAGGGGCTTGTAACGACTTGTTCCTAGGGGCTTGTTCCTAATTATTCATGCATAAGAGGCACTGAGAATATCGCACAGAATCGCGAGCTCTATGAATACCTTATTGCTCTAGATGCAATAAGCGAACGATTTCTTAAGTGAGAGAAAAGAGGAAAAAAAAAACGAGCTATCGCGAAAAAACACGCATCCCATCAGTAGCGCGCATTTTGATTGACAGGTGCTAATGACGTGTTTAGTACCTCACACCCTAAAAACGTAATGGATAAGCTTTCCTGGAAAACAACTCCGATAAGCCGCCTCTCTGTAGAGGAAAACTTGTTTGTAACGGGGATAGCGAATGTTATGGTCCTAGCAAGCCACACAGGTATGTCTCGTTTTTTTTGTCTTAAAAATTATATTTCTTTTGCATGAAACTTATGTTAAACTATTAGAAACTAACCCGTATTAACCTATAACCTGCTATGCATGCCTTCCGTGTAAATTTTCACCCTTTTATTCTATAAAATTGACATATATTCGCTATAAAACCATGTACTGTGTACTGTTTATTTTGTATTTTCAGGGAAAATGGCTTCTTATAGACTGGTTATCTGCTGAAAGACGCTTGAGTGTTCCAAATCCCGTATTTCCCGCAGAATATATTGGAGTCTCAGAGAAGTATTCTAATAAAATTGCCTTTCAGGAAATAATGCAGCGATTAGACAATCGTTTAACAATGTTCCTAAAATTGTATTATGATTCTGAACATTGCCTGAAAGATTTTAATATACAATGCTAAAGTTGAATAATATCACAATTTGAAAAAAAAATTTTGGGAAAATCAATGTGCCTTTTCATTTCACTGGCTGCTAATTGCAATTAAACTTGAAAAACTAAAGTCAAATTTTGCCACCAGAGAAAAAAAAAAAAAATTTAAAGAAAAAAAATTCTTTTTCAGTACTGGTTGTGACATTGTTGATAAAAACTTTCTGCAAGTAAATCTTTACCGTGCATATCTATCTAAAAAAAAAATAATATAGCGAAAGAAAAATCTGATATGTTTCCTAAATGCTTAATTTGAGGGGGGGGGGGGGTTATCTAGCAAAACATGAATAAAAGGGAGTGAAATCCCTGAAATATTTTTTGTTTATAAATCTTATGCTACATTAGAAGAGTCTAAAAGAATATTTCTAAGTATAAATGCTTTTAATAAATGCTGGTAAATGCTATAAATTGTGAAATGAAGTAATATTAATAGAGTGTGTATATATACCATCCATTTATTTACCTTTTCTTGTTGTAGTTTGAGTATTTAAAATTTTAAAAGACACTATAGTATGGAAGGAAAAAAAAAAAATACATTTTGAAAACAAAATTACTTAATCATTTGAAATATGTATTGACTTCTATATCTAATTTTATTACTAAAATGATTCAGCATGTCATACTGATTAAAATAATTTATCTTTTTTTTTTATTTATTATTTTTTTTACCAAAATTTACTGTGTTGTTTAGAGTTAAATTGAATTTTTTCTTTCTTTCTTTTTTTTTTTTAATACTTAAATATTTGTATTTATATATATATATTAATTTGTACGGATTATTGACAATCGAGTACATACACTTAGTTAATAACCTGGCCAGGTTTGAGAAATACTCTCTGCCCGCAGAAAGATTTCCTTATATTCATAAATATATGTACTCACACTGCCGTATGATATCCATACATGAACCTCTATATTGTTTTATTATCATTGTATTTTAATGCCTTATATAAATATTATTATGAAGTGTGTAGAAGTGCGAAATCGATACCACTTACAATTAATTTTTTTTTTATGTGCAATTGTACACTTTTTATAAAATATTGTTATGTTTCCATACGCCTATGTCGATAAAAAAAATATATATATATATCTAATAATATATATAGTGTCGTTTAATCTTCACATTTAAAAAAAACTTCCTAATTTATTTGCTTTTATAAGATTCCTGATAAGACTCTAAAATAATTTTGCATCTGTTACTTATCCAATGTAACTAAGTATTGCCTTGTGATGAAGTCTAATTGTTATAACTTTCTTTTGTATACTATCCCATAAGACCTTCTTTTGAAACTACGCTGCGTGAGTAATGTCATCATACTTATATCTAACGTGCAGCAAAAGAATTTGTGATACCTTTTATTTTCAGGCAAAGGTAAAAGAAAAAAAAAATTCCTGTCAAATGTCCTCCAAAAAAAAATATAACCTTTACTTATTTATTTATTTATTTATTTTTATTTATTTATTTATATATATATCTTACTCTGCCGATTAAATATTATTGGGAATGCTTATATCACCCACGTTTTCGTAAGATCCTAACCTTAACATTTTACCTTTTTAGCAAACCATCTTAAAATTGCCATGCGACTAAATCTGATATTCAATTTTATAGCTTTCTGTCATGCCCTGCCTAGAGAAAGATTTCCGATTCGGGAGCAACTCTCCCCCTTCTCGATCTGGTTGAGATAACTGTTTATCCCCCGAGACCTGTCATCGGATCATCCATCTCGTCAAGCGTAAAGTCTTCTGTTGGTGAGAAAACCTTATTTTTTTTTTCTTTGAGTTCTTTATTTTTTTTTGTGAATCCTATGTGCTGAGTTTCAACGTTATTTTGTTGTGTCAATAACTTGCCTTGCCATTGTTATATGTTATTTTATTATTGCGTACTTCGCCGAACTTCTCATCAAATTTCTATATGAAATCTGTATTTTTTCTTTTTTTTTTTTTTTTTTTTTTGTACCAATATACATATCTTTAATATCAATTTGGCATGTATGCGTTGTTTGTAAGAGTTATTTCTCTTCAAGTTGTTTCCACTTTATTTAAATATGCAGAATAAATAATTAAGTTTTTTTTTTTTTTGTATCATTGATTATGCACTAGACGAATTTTTTCTGAGCAATTGCTTCTGTTCTAGTCATCCAATGTACAATTAACATTATTGTTTATTTATTTATTTATTTTTTTTTATTTGTTTGTTTATATATATATATATATATATTTTTTATGCAACATGAAGTTCTGTGAAGTACCTATGTAATATTTATTGTATGTAATAATTTTTCGAGTGTGCCTGCACATTTCCCCAATTGTAACTCAGAGGGAAATAGTACACTCATCTTGCTATCCCTTTCTTTTTTTTCTCTCTATGTTGCTTGATTTTAAAAGGCAAGTTATTATATGATGTCTTAAAAACGCATTGTTTAAAATTTTGAATTTCAAAAAGAGAAGAAAAAAATTATCTACATTAAATTTGTTTCTTAAATACATAATACAAATCACTATATATTACAAATACACTAGATAATTTTAAATAATAGTTAGGGCTTATGTTTCTTTTTTCTTTTTTTTTTTCTTTAATTTTTGTTATGTTTCCCCCTCTGAATCCTCCTCTGCCGTACTGTCTTTCACGTCTATGTGAGGAGTTGCTGCTTTAGGCGCGAATAGTAAATCGATGTTCCTTTTTATAGGCCGAGCATAATTACCTGTTAGGTCTTTTAGTAAATAATTATTGTTGCGTAATTTTTTTATTACTTCAAAAGGACCGTCAAACTTGTTCGCCAGAGCGCCCGGATTTATACGTTTTAAGTATACTATTTGTCCCAAATTCAGAGTAGGTGTATGTAGCATGTCCTCTTCTTTAGCATACTCATCCTGCATGCGTGACTGATTGGCCAGTGCCTGTAGTTTCACTTCTTTAATGTGTTTCATTCTCTGTGCCACATAAGTTTTAGTTGAGACCTCTTCTGTGGGAATATGCGATGTAAACGGAGTTCTCAATTTTCTCGCAAAGAAAATGAGTGCGGGGGCGAATCCTAAAGCCCTGTTAATTGTGTTATTATAATGAAGTTTAAAAAAATCTAGTCGAATGTCCCATTCCGTTGTGCTTTTTGACATTGCAATTAGGGAGCTCTTCAGAATTCGGTTTACCGTTTCAGCGATCACATTCGCCTTGGCTCTGTATACACTCATGAAGTGTAATTCTATATTTAACGCCTTTGTATATTCTCTGAATAAATCACTTCTAAAATATTTTGCATTGTCCAGATATATGCTGTTGCAAATTCCAAAAGTACTGAAGTATTTATTCAGCACATTGACAATTGTCTGTGTTTCTACATTTCTTAATGCAACCGCTTCTAAAAATCTGGAAGTTGCGTCAGTGATAGTCAGAATAAATTTATTCTTTCGCACAGAAAATGTTAGAGGCCCACATACGTCAATATGTAATATACTTCCTACTTCATGGTCTTTAACCACCCTTTGCACTGGTACTTTTATCGTTTTGTGATGTTTAGCTGTTTGACACGCTGTACAGTTCGCACAAAACGTTTTAATATCTCTGTACATTCCATGCCAAAATATTCTATCCTTAATGGTGTCATAAGTTTTCTGGAATCCAAAATGGGGGGAATGCGCGTCTTCCATAATGGCTATTTTCAAAGAGTCAGGGGCAATGAGTAGTTCCTTTTTTTCTGTACCTGGTCTCAGAATTAATATTTTATCCTCATTTAACATATATCTTTTTGTTGTTCGATTGTTTTGTCCCTTTTCTATTTTGTCAATTATTTTTCTTAATTTTTCATCTGCATATTGTTCTGATTTAATATTGTCATTAGACAAAGCCTCGTTGACTTTAAATAGAGTATTGTGTAATTGTAAGTCCGTTTCTAAATTGCAAATATGTCGAGATACGAAATCCGCTGGATTAACCTTGCCTTCAATATGCTCGAAAACATAATTATATTCCGCCAAATCTGTCATCCATCTTTTGACTATGTCAGATTGCGCTTCTAAATTCATTTGCTGTGTAATGGGTTTCGAATCCGGCAGAATCGTGAATTGTCTACCCCATAGAATATGTTTAAAATGATTGACTGATTCATGAATCGCCAATAATTCAAATTTTATACTAGGGTAGCTTTTTTTTCTGCCCCTCTTAATTTTCTCCCAAAAAACTCGATAGGCAATAAAATGTCATTAGACTCCTGCGCCAGAATTGAGGATATGGCTAGCTTCGAGGCGTCACATATCAAAAATAATTCCTTGTTAAAATCTGGGGGTCTAAGTGTAGGGTTTTGTATTATTGCTTCTTGTATGTTTTTCAACGCCTGTTTATGCTCCTCACCCCATTTGAATTTTACTTTTTCTTTTGTAAGTTCTACTAAGGGATGTACAATATCTGAATAATTTCTAATTAAAGATTTAAAGTAGTTTGCTAGACCCAGAAGTGATCTTACTCCTTTTTTTGTTTTTGGACGTACTAGATTTTTAATTTTGTCTATGTTTTTTTTTGCTGGGGAATATCCCCATCGGTTGAGTTGGAAGCCCAGAAAATCTATTTCTTCTTTGCATATTTGCATTTTTGAAGGCTCTATGGTCAGATTGTGGTCAATGAGAGTCTGTAGAACTTGCTCTAAAATTTGTAGCATTTCTTGGATTGTATTGGTACCAATTACCACATCATCCATGAAGTATGCCACTTGGGACTAGTTGAAGTGTCCCAGAACTTTATCAATTAATTCTGCGAAATAAGCGCTGCTGTTCTTTGTCCCAAAAACGAGCCTTAAAGGGTTAAATTTTCAGGGTTCATACAGAGTTTGCTAAATGAAAAATAAGGACTCTGTAAGGACTTTGTAAGGGCTTCGTTAAAATAAAAATAAGGACATCCTAAAGTTAAAAAAGAACAGTACATATAATTACTTACATTAAATTTTAATCGTAATAGATTGAAATTTTACATAAAATATAATTATGTAATTATATAACAAAATATATAACATTAGTTGGCTAGCAACTGTTTTTTAGCATCTATTTCTTTGGTCAAGGAGGAAATTTCTGTCTTTTTTCTTTTGCAGATTTTCTACAATTGTTCGATTTTATAAATAATTGAATATCTTTAGTTGATTCAGCTTTATCAGCTAATTCATTGGCCTTATTTTCTAACTCCGATACTTCTTTTTCAAGAAGCCATATTTTTTTCTTTATAAAACCTAAGTCATCTTTAATTAATTTCCTTTTATTTCCTGCAGAGGAAGACTGTTGCTGTTAGCCATACTACACATATCCAGTGAAATAATAAGACTACGATCAAACACAGATCAGTGGATGCTGCTGGACTTGAAAAATCCTGGGTCCCGGAAACCCAGGACTTCTAAAATTTTGGGTCCCTTTTTTACAAAAGCAGGTCCCCACTAATAAGTCATACTGCTAGACGCAAAAATTGAACTTGTTCATTTTCAAAAGAAAAATTAAATGCAATAATTATTGTTTTAATAATAATAATATGTAAAAAATTAAAGCCAATATTATTTTTTTTTAACCATTAAGAGAAATTTTCTTTACTTTTTAAAAAGTAAAAGTGCAAGATACAAATTGAATTATAAAATAATGCTTATTTGAGTGTAGAAGATAACAAGTGTCATTATTGTTCACATTTCTTTTAAAAAGGGGCAAAACTGATTTATTGAAAAAGACATTTCTCTTGAAAAAAGAATATTTTTGTTGAGTAAAGGGGTATTTTTTGTTTAATGAATGGGTGTTTTCAGAAGTTACATTCACTCAGAAAGATTTGGAACAATCAAAAACAGATTGTGAAGCAGGAAAATCTGTTTTTGGAGCAGCAAAAAGAAATAATTTGGAAGCAGGAAAGTTAGCTTTTGGAACAGAAAAATTCTATCCTGGCATTAACTTTTTTTTTTTTTTTTTTTTTGGTACCCTTTTGACGAAAATTACATTTTAAGGCGATCTTTTGACGAAATTTGTCGTTTTTTTCGCGTTTTGTCGAAATTTGGCGGGGTTTTTTTTTGACGAAATCTGCCGTTTATTCGCGATCTTTTCACGAAATGTGCCGTTTTTTCACGATCTTTTGACGAAATGTGCCGGGATTTCGTGATCTTTTGACGAAAGTTAGTTTTATTACGATTTTTGATGAAAATTGCCGTTTTTCGCAAATCTTTTGACAAAATTTGCCGTTTTATCGCGATTTTTGGACGAATTTTTCGTGAGTTTGAGGAAATCTACCTTTTTTTCAGGATTTTATATCAAAATTAGCCATTTTTTCGCGATTTTTTGACGAAATGTGCCGGTTTTTCGCGATCTTTTAACGAAATGTGCCGGTATTTCTCTATCTTTTGACGAAAGTTACCGTTTTATCAAGATTTTTTTTTATGAAAATTGCCGTTTTTGTGAATCTTTTGACAAAACTTGCCGTTTTATCGCAATTTTTGAACGAAATTTGTCGTTTTTTCCGAGGAAATCTGCCTTTTATCGGAATTTTGTAACAAATTTAGCCATTTTTTTTCGCGAATTTTTTGACAAAATTTGCCAAAAATTATTCGTTATTTCGCGATTTTTTAACTAAATTTGCCTTTATGCGATTTTTGACGAAAATTACGCGTCCCACGGGACGCGTAAACTTCATCTTTTTGCGTCATAGAACAGATTGACGCAATTATTTGGCGAAATATCTTTTCTTTGTTATTCATTTCTCTATTTCAAAGAAAAGGAAATTTTAGATGGTGAATATTGATTAGGATTGGTGTTTGTAAATAACGAGGTTTCTACGTCGCAATCTGGAAACAAAAGAGGCAGCTTTAATGTCCAATCAGAAATAAGAGAATTATAACAAAGAAACTTGATTTTTTTTTCAACTGTCATATTTGGCAGATTATGAATGTTTCACGGGTGATTCTGGGTGAAAAATTTTTCGGAAATTCACATCGCATTTTCAGAAATCGGCGGCGCGGGGGGAGGGGGGATTCCGCGAGTTATTCCCCCCAATTTTTTCCGCGATCTTTTAACGAAATCGGCGTTATATCCACAATCTTTAGACGAAATCTACGTTTTCCCGCGGTCTTCAGACGAAATCAGTGTTTCATCTGCGATATTTGGTGAAATTGCCGTTTTTTCCGTGATCCGCACAGGAAATTCGCGTTTTTCAGGATCTCTTGACATGTTCGTTGACAAAAAATCTTCGAAATCGTCGTTTTTCCACGAAATATTGGCGAAACGTGTGCTTTTTCGGCGATCCTTTCATAAAATTTGCATTTCTCCGCGATTGTTTTTTCCAAGCGCTAAACCGTACAAGTTGGCAACTATGCGGAACTGATAACCCAATTTCAAAATTTCGGAAGAGGATGCCTTAAATTTCCGGAAATTTCGGACGAGGATCAACTTTTGAATGTTTGGCGATTTTTTAAAAACATTTTACGGATCGCGTTAATATCAAGCTCTAATAAAAAATAAGGACTTTTAATAAAAAATAAGGACTTTAAGGATCCTTATTAAGGACTATCGAAATATAAGGAGTTTATAAGGACTTTTAAGGTCCGTGCGAACCCTGATTTTCCTTCCTCAGTAATAAATGCTAGTTTTTGCCTATCCTGTGGCCTTAAATTTATCTGAAAAAAAGCACTATGGAGATCTAACACCGTGTAGTACCTTTTTCCGCTGATCGAGTAAAGAATTTCTTTAATATCCGGTATGGGAAAGCTGTATGTGTGTAGAATTTGATTTAATAACCGATAATCTATAGCCATTCTATATTTGGTTTCATTTTTCTTTTCTTTATTATTTTGTTTCTTTTTAACAAAAATCACTGGAAACGCATAATTTGAGTCTGATTTTTCAATAATCTTTGCTCTTAGTAAGTTCCGTATCTCTGTTTTCGCATATTGCCTGACTGTTTGAGGTAGTTTATAAGGTTTGGTTTGAATAGGGTAGTCATGACTTAAATTAAATTTTGGTATAACTAAAGATGTTTGACCTAAAGTATCATATGACTTTGAAAATGCATGCGCTTTTCTCATGAGTATGTTTTTTAATTTTTCTCTTAGGTCTTCGGGTAAATGCGTTAAATCAAAGTCTGTCTCTCTTAACTCTGCTTCTCTTAATTTTCTGATCTCTTCGATATTTAAGCTATTTAACTCGTAAATTGTTCCTTGTTCAATGTCATCGGATTTTGTATCCTGTTTAAAATCTATATCTTTTGTTATTTTGCCTACATTTATCCCTTTATTCAACTTTATTCTTTTGTCAGTGTTATTTGCTATTATGACATGAATTCTACTATTTTGTTGCACTTCATGCAATGAAGTTTGAAATGTGAATTTCGAGTCGTCTCTCAAGGGTTCTAATAATATTACCTCTTGTTCTGCTATGTCATCATGACACTGTAAATTAACTATTTTTTTTGAATTTGCATTTATAAAAATTGTTGCTATGGTCTTAGCATACATATTTTTTTGCTTAGTGATGGACTGTTTTTTTTTTTTTGTTATCATTATTCTTTTCTTTTATGTAAGACCCTGATGGATTGTTTTCTTGCCTATCCTTGTCTTCTGTTTCTGAAGTTAGATTATTAACTTGTATCCCTGTTTCCTTTTCTGGAATATTCAGTTTAATTTTTATATTTTTGAAAATAAGTGTTTTTTCTTTGAAATTCAAAATCATATTATTATCCCTTAAATAATCGTATCCCAAAAGCATTTGGTATTCTCGACCGAAATCTTTATTTGTGATGTAAAATGTACCTGTTGTAAAACTACCTTTTACTCTGAAAACCAGTCTAATACACTGTTTAAAATAAATTTTTGAATTCGTTAAAGTTTGTATTTGTATTTGATTTCCTAGATATTTAAATTTTACATTTTTTTCCTTTAATTTATCAAAAATAATGGGCGAAAGCAATGAGACCGCCGCCCCACTATCACATAACGCTTTAAATTTGATGTTATTTATCTCTAGGTCAATGATGGGTAACTGATTTTCTCCTTCATTTCTAACACTGGCAATAAATCTGTTTCTTTTGCGACACCCTTTAAACTGAGACTCGCCTGTGTGGGATTTATTAAAATTGTTATGATAGCCACCTCTTCCACGACCTCTTGAAGGCTGTGCGAACCCCTGTGCTCCTGTATTATAGTAATATTCCTGTGGATACATATAATTGTATATGGGGGGAGGGGGGGTAGAAAAGTGAGGTGCTACATAGCCATAGTTCCAATTGCCAAAATTATTGTTACCATTATGTCCCTGATACCCCATATTTTGGAATCCTTGTTGCTGTTTGTAGTTATTTCTGTAGCCTCTTGTGCGTGAGACCTGCGACCCTCTATTAATTTGAAATCTGTTAATATTCGTAGCCGCGTTATCATTACTATATTTTTGTCTGAACCAACAATCTTTTGTCTCATGGTTTTCTTTCCCGCATACCTCACAGCATGTTTTTTCTCTCTCCGATCTATTATTTAATTTCAATTTAAGGTTGTTTATTTCGGTGACGAGTGTCTGAATTTGCTCTGCACTGTTTGAACTTAATTTATTTAATTTTTCCAATATTTCATTCTCTTTAGTAACGGTAATGCTATTTATTTCGGGAATATTTGCTTGATTATAAGCCTCTTCCAATCTTAGTGCGGACTTGCATGCTGCCTCAAAATTTTCGGGTGCATTTTTTCTCACTTCTAAACTAATATCTGCGTGGATTGCATCTAGGAATCTTGCCAATTTCATTTGGTCTAAAAATTTTGCGTTGCTGTTATCCTCTAATTTTTGACCACTTTTTTTTATATATAAATTTGCCGTAGCGTTAAATTCATTTATAAAATTAGCTAATGTTTGATCTGGTTTCTGCTTTAGACTGAAAAATAAATTCTGAGCACCCCCGAAATTACATTTAATGGAAAATAATTCTTTTAACTTCTCCTTGAATTTTCCTATGTCTGCTTCTAAAAATAATGATTCATCCTGCATGAGAGTTTCCCTTGCCGATCCTATGATCTTGGCTTTCAAAATTGTTAATTTGTGTTCATCGCTATATTTCGTTTTATCAATTAGATTATCAAATTGTAGTAGGAAATAATTGATATTAGTTTCTTTTTTACCATCAAACGGATAAATTAATCCTACTAAATGCTCTGCGTTAGGAGTTGCCATATTTCCTGTCCGAGAAATTTTTGATCCCGAATTCTTTGTTTTTTTTTCTTTGTTTATCGTTTTTGTTCTCTCCCGAAATTACTTCGTTTTTATTTAATATTTTTAATTGCCTTCTTGTTTTAACACCACTTAAACGCGTGCTATTTCTGAGAGATTTCCTCGTACCTCTTTTAGTCATAAACTCAATTGTCCTCAATTTTTTAAATAATAAAACTACAATGATATAATTAAAAAAAATAACCAACTTGATATAAATATATCCACATATCTTATTATTATTATTTTTTAATTTATGCAGTTTTATCCACATGGACTAAACATAAAATATCAAAATATTTGATGAATTTTAGAATAAAATCCTTTCTATCATAAGACACATAAATACATAAAATTAAATAACAACCTTTCTTTTTTTTTTTTTTTTTTTTTTCAATAGTGTAAACATACATATATATACAGTTTTTTTTTTTTTTTTTTTTTTTTTTTTTTTTTAAAATGTGCCAATTATCTCAAACAAAAATACACTTGCATGCCAATGTCTCGGTTTAGTATCATATTCATAAAATTTATTATGTGAAAAAACAAATTTTTATTTATTTTATTATTTTACGTATATATATACCAATTTTAACAACAACTCCTATTTTCTTATAATAAAAAGAGAATCTATCTTATCTTCAATCTAATTATCTCCTTTAACATGTATATTTGTCAGAATCATTCATTCATTTCATTATCATTTTTTTTTTTTTTAAATCAAATAATCACAATATTAATTAAATATTTACTTCTAATATGGCAGTAATAATATCTAAATTGAAGCTAATTAATTTCTTAAAAAATAATTTGGTTCTTTAAAGTACTCAAATTAAAAGAAATTACAATACTACCGTATTATTAAAGTATTAAAATCAACCAAGTTCGTTCTTTTAATCATTTAAATTAAATACATAAAAATAAATAATTAAGGAACTGGTATCACGGCACCAATTTTTTTGGGTTGAGATGATGGAGAGATTTTTACATACCTAAAAATAATTTGTGATAATTATATTACTTCCTTATTACCTTGGATTCTTCTCCGAGATTTCTCTCCCCAAAATTGTGCATCAATTTGATCAACCAATTTTTTTTATTTTATAATAATTATGATTAAATCTGTTAGTGATCGTATTATGTTTCTAGGATCTGATCAGGGGAAAGAATATTTTCTGCAGCTTAAGGAATAATAATAATAATCCTAATAAAAATGATAACATTCCTTACAAAATACTTCCAATTAAAATTTCTCACAAAAATAAAATATTCTCATCCAAAAAAATTTAGATTAATTTATGCGTTGTGTTATTTCGATGTTATCAGATCCTTATGAAACGTTGATCAGCATGCACCTAGAGTAATTTCGACACATACTCCATAAATCATTACCATGCTTTGTCATTTATAAAACAAAAACATTTATTTGTACAACACAGAACACACATAATACACTAAATATATACATGCACATAAATAAATTACAAAGATACAAAATAATCAAATCAAAATCTATTCATTTTTTTTTATAGCTGTTGGCATTACTGCATAATTACATTTTATGCTTTGTAGCACGATATTTTCAACATTGAAATTGCTTTCATAAATTCATTAGTTATCATCACCATAATGAATTAACCTTCGGGACAATTGGCGTGCAAGTGTTTCACCATTATTTGATTGTTCTATCATACTCTATAGTTGTGGGCAAAATAAGGGGAAATAAGTCGGTAAAAAGCATACCTTTTCTAAAGTTGCTGACACTATAGGCAAATGTATATCCGGTCAGATGAGGAGAAGTCCGGCACATTTTCGTTACTCATATTGGCACATCTCACTCGAGCACACTTGGTAGACTGACTGACTGACTGTTATATTATATCAAAAAAAACTCAAGAAGTAACTAATTGGATGTGTCAATCCCGAAACTTTCTTCTATCTCATAAGTACATTTTAATATTAAAAAAAAAAAAAAAAAAAAAAAAAAACGTGGTGACTCCAGAGTTACCTACTATTGAATTTCCTCGAACATTTGACCTAGCCTAATGAGATTATGGTATCCGAAAAGCCTAAAACGCAAAATTTAATTAATATTCTGAGAAAATGAGCTTAGTAGTGACTCATGTTGGGTAATTTATACTAAAACCTAATAAGCATCTATTGATGTCAAGACCTAACAGAATCTGAAATTTGATGGAATTTCGTCCATTAGTTCTTGAGATATAGTTATAACAAAAAATTTGCAAAACTTAGCACAGCAACACCACATCGTGGACAATTTATTCCAAAACGTAAAAAAGCGTCCAATTATGTTATGGTGTAAAAGAATCTGAAGTTTGATGAAATTCTGTGCATTAGTTCTTGAGATATAGCTAGTTTAAAAAAACCGTGTAAAATATAGCACAGCAGCACCATTAGTTGAAGGATTTATAACAAAACGTAATCATCGTGTAATTATGTTATATGTCATTTTGTAACAAAATCTGAAGTTTGATGAAACACTTTGCGTTGGTTGTTGAGATATAGCTATTGGAAAAATCGTTCAAAATGCAGCATAGCTACACCACCTGTTGCAAGGTTAATACCAAAATGTAATCAGCGTCTAATTATGTTATATATTGTAGTGTAAAAGAAACTAAAATTTGATGAAGTTCTCTGCATTAGTTCTTGAGATATAGCTATCGCAAAAATCGTGCAAAATGTAGCATAGCAGCGCCACCTATTAAGCAGTTCACACCAAAACCTTATCAGCAGCTATGTGTCTCAAGGTATCGCGGAATCTGAAGTTTGGTGAAAATCTGTGCACTAATTATTGAGATATAGCTATCATGAAAATCATGAAAAACATGGCATAGCAGCGCCACCTGCTGGCCAATTTACACCAAAACTTAATCAGCGTCTGTGTATATCAAGAGGTCACAGAATCTGAAGTTTGGTGAAATTCTGCGCGTTAGTTCTTGAGATATAGCAATCTTGAAAATCATGAAAAACGTAGTATAGCAGCGCCACCTGCTGGCCAATTTTCACCAAAAACCAATAGGCACTAATTCATATCAAGGTCTAACTGAATATAAAATTTTATTAAATTTCGAGCATTAGTTCTTGAGATAGAGCGCCCACAAATTTTTTGTCACATACAGACAGACAGACTCACAGACTGACACACAGACTCACAGACAGACGGACAGACTCACAGACAGACATTTTCTAAAAATAGTCAAAACGTGTTCAGGACCTTCTAAAACGTATAAATCCGTCGAAAACCGGAAGTCGAAAATTTTCATGAATCCAATACTTTCTTCTTGTAAAGATAGAAGAAAGTAAAAATGTATAATAATTATTCTGTAGTCGAATATCCTTCGACCATTCACAGTTTTCTTTTTAACATATTTTTTTCCTCTTCCATTCTCGTGTTATTTCATTTGTGCTTATTTTAAGGCGGTCCCCTGTTATTGGCTGTCCTTAAATTGACTATTAACTTGAACACCCCCTAATTTTAATTTTCTAGGGGCTTGTAACGGCCTAGTCGTCAGAATGTCTATGTGGTTGATAATTATTACCCCACACGGAGATTTCGCCTTTTGCCCTGTTGTAAATACACTCTTAGTGAAAGTGTCTCTGTTTTGTCATTTTATTTATGGCCGTCCGTCACAGTCTTATTGCCGCTATAAATTTCACAGTCTTATTGCCGCTATAAATTTCTTGTCTGAGCTGTCCATCAACTGTCCTCTGTTCCTTTTTTTTCTATAATTTATTTCGAATAGTTAGTTTTCTTTACAGAATTGTCTGGTTTGAGTGATGTGGGGGTTTTACACCCATCATCCTATATCTTAAATATGTTTTTATATTTTTCATACTGAAATTTGTATGGGCTAAACCATACAAACCACTATTAATTATTATTCAAAATACAATAAAAATTTCTTTTTTATTAATTTATAAATCCTTTATTTTCCTTTTACTTCAAAATAACATAATAATGGAAATTTTTAAGTAACATTTTCAAACAAAACATTTCAAAACTAAACAGAAAAAATATATATTTTATATAATAACAGATTAAGATACAGGAATAATTGCAAATAACACAAAGTTATTAAAATAAAGGAATCATCATGAAATTTTGAAATTGAAACTCCAAAATACCTATGAGCCTGAAATTTTCCTGAAATATTTTTAAATCCAAGGGTAATTTTACGATAACACTGATACAAACAACAGATTATAAGCCACAATGTTTTGATTTCAAACTTGTTTTTAAAATGAGTAATAAAATTTCAGAACCTGCCAGAAATTGTTTTAGTAATAACAGTATAGTCAATAGGATACTTGTATCTTTTTAAAAGCAATAAATATAAACCAAAATATTTCTCATTATGTTAAGTAAATTAACACTTTTCTTTGTTTACAATATTTTGTAGTTAAATAATTATTTTAAAACAGTATTTGTTTGTAGAAAATGAGCAATCATTAACTATTTTGAAAATTCTGCATTACAGTAACAGGATTGTGAACCACAATATCCCAGCAGTGGGTGATCCACTGTGAATGTCTGAATCATGTTTAAATTCAATGCATTCTCATAAAAATGTTATTTAAAACTTTCTTTTAAGCTTTAATACAGTGGATTTCTTCAAATACGGACAACTTTGAACCAAAGGTTGTATGGATTTTAGAATTTTGCAAATTTCTGATCATTACTTTTTTTTTTATATTTTTTAAACAGTCATTTGAATGTAATTAATAATGGTAATCAGAGTTATTATGCTTGCAATATAGTAAAATACTAAATAATTAAGTATAGTGATAAATTGATAAAAATTAAGATAATTTAAAAAATATTAAAAAAAATAAGATCAAGTAACAAACCAATAATGCATAAATAAATATTCATTATAAAGATTAGATGCATTTTTCCTAAGTTATTCAATGAAACTTGCCTCATGTAGGTACATTGCTAATTCACATCAAAATCATAAAATAAGGAAGTTTTATTTCAGGTTTAGCCAGATTTAATAACCAAAAAAGTTTTATTAATACAGTAGAAAATATTTATAAAGCAATTCTCCATATAATACACAACTTCTAAGATGTAAACAATGAATTTTGCAGTGAAGAAGCACCTCAATTTCCAGATTGTAAAAAATTGCTACTCTCTAGAAAACTAAATTTAATGCAATTTAATCTCCTCAATTTAGAACTTTTTGCTAAAAAAATTACTATTACTGTTGTTCACTCTAGGTCATTTTTGAAGGGTGCAGCACCCAGCCCTTTTTCAAATTTACAAAATGCAACCTGCCCTTTTTAAAAGTAGTAAAATGCACCACTAATTTTACTCAGAGATTTTTAATACAAATTTTCTTTATTCCACAGTATTTCTAAATTTGTGTGCCCCCAAATGATAGAATTTTCTCATTACTTTAAGAAAAGGAACATGAAACTATTCAATCATTTTGTAATTTAATTGTATTTTTTATTTTTATATCATAAAATCGATCGAAATTAATGTCACTTGATTTATCACACCTAAAAGTTACTCATTTTCCCCGCCTTCCCCCCTCCTTAACTAAAGGGAATAGCAAATTTTCTTTTGCATAAGTGCCCTTTTCTGCTGCAGTAGTGCCCTTTTTATTGATTAGCACCATGCCCTTTTTCTTTCTAGAATGAACACTACTATTACAATAAATGTTTTTGAAAATGAGCAATATAATGAATGATTTGGGAGAAGCTATATTTGGGTCATTCTTCAAAAAAGTGCATATTTCAGAATTTTTTTTTTTTTAATTTAAAAACTTTTTTTTTTCACTTAATTTTTTTTTCTGGATTTTATAAGCAAGTGAGAAACACTAATAAAGCTATGGTCCTGTTCAATTAATTTTATTTATTTAATAAAAAAATATTTAAAAAATTTAGTGGTAACGGAGTGGAGATGCATATTCTTATTAATGTATATACTTATTAAAAGTAACTAAAAATCTTAAAATAGGAAGGAATATAACACATTGAAATAAAAACAAATGCATATACTGCTCCAAAATTTTATAATTTTGAAAATTATCAAAAATAAAGTTTATTTATTGCACACATAATGGCCTCTGTTAAAAGTGGGTTCATTTAGAATTTCTAGTATCTATTTCTGATGAATAAAGTCTGTGTCATTCTCTGGAAAAATAAAAACCATCCCAATCTTTGATTTTATCAGAAAGTTCACCTTATACATCTCATTCATTTCTACGGACATGATTTTACAAATGAATTGATACTTTTTCGTTTTTACAAATACTCAACCCTTACCCATGCACCAACATTGGGAATTTTGAAAAAAGTTGCTTGAAACAGATTGTGGAAGTACCAATTATGAGAGTGAAGGGGAAAAAAAAGAAGGTTTATGTGCATTTTATGAATTATACAGCATAAGACATATGTCAGAAAAATTAATATATTTAAAACTTATTAATGCTCATTAAACTCATCAATTTTTGCCAAGCTCAGACATTAATTTGTATTTTCTCACAATCTATTCAGCTACACCTGATATCACTATTCTATATTATGTCTTTTGTTTTAAATTGTCTTTTAGTTGCTTTGTTAAGACTTCACCAATAGACTTCACAATATATTTTTTTAATTGCTTGTGAAATATGCTGACCTTTAACAAGTTCTTTTACTTTTTTTTTTCTTTTATTGATGGAGTATCCAACTTTGCTATTTGAGATCTTTGTGCTCTTTTTTTTGTACTTTTCCATCTTATTATTAGATTCTTTAAGCTTGGCTTTTAACTTTAGATTCTCATTCTTCAGATCACGTATATTTTTTCTTCGTCTGTTTCTATACAGACTTTCTCTACTTGTTGAAAGCACATTTTGTACCAATATTGGTAAACCTAAAGATGGGCTTGCTGGAGGAGAATTTTCTTCAATCTTTTTCTCTAATTCTTTTTTCATTTTGCTTAGGTTGTAAGATTTCTTGCTCTTTTCTCGCCAATTTTTTCTAACATTTCTTTGTTCTTGTGGTGTCATTTTATTAATGCTTTTAATCTTATCTTAATTTTACCTTTCCCTGTATCTCTCCTTTCCTTCTCAAGCTTAAGTAAGTCATTTTTTGTCGCATCACATAGTCTCTGTATGTTCTCTTTCTTTTTTTGATTGCCAATACATTTTTTTTTCGACCTTTTATACTATTATGCTCATTTTTTTTCTTTGTCATAGTACTAAAAAAATTATATACAGTAGACTCCCTAAAATCCACAACTCTCTAAAATTTGCTCATAATTTACAGATGTAAACAATGTAACATTCAACTTTGATTTAGGGATAAAATTTGACTTTATTTTTATATCAATTCCATTTTTATTTTAATTTGTAATTTTCATTAATATTACTGAATTCATGTGTTTTCATGAAGGAAGAATAAATTTATTTTGGAATAAATTAAGATTTTGTTGTATCACTGGTATTCAAATCTTTTTACCAAATATATTTATGTAGTAACCAAACTTTTTTGGTTATTAAGTTAACTAAACTTGAAATAAAACTTCCTCATTTTAAAATTTTGATGCGAATTAGTAATGTATTTTTATAAAGCAAATTTCATATGAAAAATGCATCTTATCTTTATAATAAATATTTAATCTTACATTATTAGCTTGACCTTTGCTTTTAATATTTTAACATTGTTAAAAATTATCTAAATTTTTATTATTTTAGTTTATTACTTATTTTAATGTTTTATTATATTGTAAGCCTACATAAAAGTTTCAATTTCATTGTTAATTACATTCAAATTACTGTTTAAAAACTGTAAACAAAGCAATGACCAGAAATCTGCAAAACCTCTGGTCCTAAGCTGTGCGGATTTGAGGGAGTCTACTGTATAGGATTTATTGAATTAAAGTAACAGTTTAATATATGCTAGCTACCCTATATGTTTAATTTCATGCAACTAATAGAATACTAAGATATAAAAATATTTAAATCACTTGAATTATGCTGGTCACTTAATATCCATAATTAGAATCTCATAACAGAAAATTTAAAAACATTTGAAATATAAATAAAATAAATCTTAAAACTATAATCAATTATCTAAAAAATTCTTGATTATCTATATATTTAAAACACCTGGCTGTTTTTTTGGTCATCAGCCCTGAGCTTTCTACTGGCCCGATTTTGACAATTATTTTTTTAAATGAAAGCTCTTTATGTGTAGATGTGCCCATTCTGGCTAAATTTTAATTTATTTCAATTTTTATATTTTATTTTTAATTTTAAAAGCTTTTTCATGACATTTCTTCAAAACAGTGGCAACATGTTAAGCTTTTCTCAAAATTTATTTTCTTTCATTATTTTCCTCCAATCAGGAGCTTTCCTCCAATCGCATTTCGAAAAATAAATAAATAAATAAAGGTTTTCATAAAATTTAATCAGAATAAAATGATTGCACATAGTTATTCACATTGTCAATACACAGATTATTTACTGAGTAACATTATTAAGTATTATGTAAGTAAAATAACAGAAGATAAACTTTAATAAAATATCTAAAGTGAAATTTTGTCGATGGAGAAAATGTCGTCATACAGAAACCAGATAAATTTATTCCATGAATATAATATACATTGTTATAACTGTGTCAGTGATGATGTCATATTCACTGACTTTAATTCCTACATCTAAATAAAGTGAACGTCTATTAATTTAAAGGTCCGTGGTGTGCACACATGAAAATATTTCTATAAACTGCGCCATTTCTATTTAATTATAATGAATATTTTATGAAACTAAAGAATTCTTAAATAACTGCATAAATCACGCTTTTATTTAAGAAAAGGTGAGTATTTCTAAAGGTGTAAATGATGTCATATTAGAAAAAAAAGAATAAAATCTGTGATATGCCGGTATTATTATATTTTTATCTTATATAATATCAAAAAATAATTAAAATCATTTCATTGTATTAAGTTATTGTTTAAAAAAAAATTCTGCATTTCAGCAACAAATACAAAAATTTTATTCTTTTTAATAACAGAGGTATCGTCTTTTTTTTTTGTTGCCATAACAATAAAATTAATTTTTACAAATTCATGGAGGATACAAACCAATAAATAAATTAAATTTATTGCAAGTGGTGTAAATATGTAGTGAGTTGGTTAGGCAGTTTAGTAAGTCCCTGTTTCTATTATAAAATGTTTCATTGATATTATAATTATTGTACAGTTATCAAGCGATATTCAAACGGAGAAAAAATAAACTATGCAGATATTTTTGAATTCGTCTTCCGGGATATAATATTAACTTCCTAAATAATTTGGCATTTAAATAATATTTAAGATTTAGAAACCGCATTAAAAAAAAAGATTTGTAGCTGAAGTTAAGTACAACATAATAATTTATGAGTTGTTTTCCTTATTTTTTGTTATTTTCTGAAGTTTGTCTATCTTCATCATGAAAAGCTATGTTATCCCTATTTTAAGAGGTGGTGATTGTTTATTTCGCTCAGTATTTTACTGTCGATATAAGATTGATATATATCATACCTAATATATATTCTTTTCCGTCGAGTGTCGACGGGTGCAGCTAGTAATAGTTATTATTTTTTCTTGCACTTTTTTGCTTAGTTTGAGCAAAGAATCGATTAAATCAACAGAGATAAATTATTAAAACATAGCTAGTGAAAGCCATGGAATAATTGATAGCAACTTAATTAGAAATCTACGCTACAATTGATCAGTCCAATAACAGAAATAAACTATATCAATATTTATTATATTATGTTAGTATAATAATTGTTAAGTAAACCATTAACTTTTATTTTGATTAATTTTAAGTACTTATATTTAATTTAATCTCACCTCCACTTCACTTTCTCACCTCCGTGATTAACACAGGTAACGGAGGTGAGAGTAATGGAGGTGAGGATATTTCATATAATGATGCACTGTTTGTAAATATTTGAATCAAAACTAATGTTATTCACACAGGATTGTATGTGTTGTGATAACTTATAAATTCAAATGTAAAATAAATAAATATAATGCATTGCTTACCTTCCATTGGCAGTAATGGAGTGGAGTATCTCAAAAAACAAAATAAAGAAATTCTATTTATTTGAATAAAATAAGCTTCAATTAAGAGGTAATTATTTTTTTTTTTTTACAGAGCTAACAAAGAGAGTTCTTTTCCTTTGTTTTAATACAAATTATTTACCAATACTGCCTTCTATGAAGGAATGTTTGAAGCTAAAACTGTTAGTAACAGAGTTGAGAATTTCAATTGGGACAAACAAAAACATAACTTAAAAATGCATTTGCAAAAATTATTTAATTTATTGAAACCCATTTTTAAATTAGCTAAGGTTCATTTAAAAAGGAATTAACAATAAAAATTATTTAACATTTAATTTATTTCACTTTTTAATCGAAGAATTTTTTAAATGTGAATGGGGGACACCCACGGAGGTGAGGTTTCCCATGTATTACTTAATATTAAGACACAAAATAAAATAGCTATAGAATAGTAAATTGTATGAAAAGATTCTCTATTCTTTAAATATTTAAAATCACAAATAAATAAAGCAAAATTTTTTAAATGATGCCAAGACTGAAATAGACCCTTTTTTCAAGAATGACCCATTTGGACCATTTTTAAAAAGTATTTTAAACAATATGTGGAGTAATGTATATAACACAAAAAATTATCCAGATAAGGAAGCATATACTCCAATGTATTTTTATATGCTTCATACATATTTAGCAATATTTATGAGGTAAATTTAATATGTGAAATGTGATCTACATAATGTAAATTTCTATATAATGCATAACTTTGAATTTTTAGGTTTGTTATTATATAAATCTTCTACTGTATATAAATATATTAGATAAAAAAATTGTGATTACCAGCAATATCTTGATTTTTTTCAGAAATAAATTTATTCTTTTTTCATGAAAACATGAATTCAGCAATATTAACAAAATTACATATAATAAAAATATATGGAATTGATATAAAAAAGTTAAATGTCATCCCTATATCTGAACTTTAAGTTTCATTGTTTACATCTGTAAATTATTTGCAGATTTTAGAGAGTTGTGGATTTTAAGGAGTCTACAATCAAATAAACACAAGTATCTTACCTTTATTTAAAAAAAAAAAAAAAAAAAAAAAAAAAAAAGTTGCTTTTTTCTTATTTATTAATAATAAAGTAAAGTACAATGAAGAAAATTTTTACTTTTAGAAGCTAAACAACCAGTGGGGATAAAATGGTTCATTCTGAGCTTACAATGTGTTTTGGAGGCTATAAGTAATCAATCCAGTGCTGTAATCAAAAAGATTAAAATAAATTTCTTTTAAATAAATAAAATGCAAGGGATGGTCTGTGTGCACTTAGATCCACTGTATCTAACTCTCCCCTACATTTAAAATATACGCCTTTTACTTATTTTATTTAAAATACAAATAATGATAATGCTATAAATCAAAACATTTTACTTCAACTTTAAAACAATGGTTTTAAATTTTCACGAGGGAAAAAAAAAAAAAAAAAAAAAATTCTGCTGTAGCTGAGATTTGGGTTTTGCAAACATATTATAGTACAGTGGTAGAATTGGTGAAAAAAAAAAAAAAGTTACAAGTTCCAAGGACCATTACATGAGAATTTACTGGTCTGCAGTCATCATCACTGCCCCACTACATAAATTCTATTAAGTACCCTTAACCCATTGGGTGACATCCCCCCCCCCATTCTTTTTATTAGAATATGAACAAAACTTCCTTTGCAGTTACCCAAAATTTTTGGCTTAGTGAAAAGTAAAATTTTAATTTGCTAAAAAAAAGTATACAGTACATAAACTAAAACTATAAAATTATTAATTGTATTAATTTTATTTCTGATCATTTATTTTAATTGACTGAAAGGATTAATGCAAATTTTATTTATATTTTTTTTCTAATAAAATAAACTTTTATGGTTTGTGTTTGGTTTTCTCAGGGATGGGGAAATTTACATTTACCTGCCAAAGCTAGGGAAAAAAAAGTTATTGGTCCTATGGGCCCCTAAATTTTTTAAGTTAGTGGTCCGACTGAATTTTTAGGGGTCTCGGACCAGCGGGCCACCAAGGAGTTTGAATGCTGTAATACCACAATTTATTGAATGTAATATTATCACAATAAAAGAAAATCCTTGCCAGTTTGGCCTACAAGTGGAGATAGATTTCAAAGTTAGGTATAAATTTTACCAACAAAAATTAAATCAAGATTAGAGGTAAACACAGTTTTATCAAATGGAATAAGCTCTGGAGATCTAAACCTTTTGTGAAAATTCTAATACACATGCATACACACACGTATATACATATGGAATAGATTTAAAAATGGCGAAAAGAAAATCAAACAACTTCAAAATTTTAAAATAGGTTCTATTAATGTAAAATTCTATCATGTTTCAATATGTTTTTACAAACCTACATGATATTATATATTCACCAACTTTTTGTCCATTATATTTTCAATATGACATAACATTTGCTTTTATGAAAAAATCTGTTAAGCTATTTATTTCTTTTCCCGTTTTCATGTGGAAATTTTGCTGTAGAAAAATTATGACGTTATATACAATTTTTCTTAATTTCAACAGTTTTTTTTTTCCATTTTTCACGAACAAATCTTGCAAAGTAAAGTAATTGTTGTAGTAAGACTTTTATTGTGTTTTTTTAATTGTTGGCAATTGCTATAGCAAAAATGTTTATTTTTTAATGTCATTGTTTTGTAAGAGTCGGTTTTGTCAAAGTCATGTTAAGAGTATTCAAATTTTTGAACCCTCCCCATTTCCATCCCCTTGGGCGGATTTTGCCCATTTGCAGTCCTTCCTGGGGTCATATTATAAAAAAGTTATGAAGGAATTTTTCATAAGTCATACCATGGTAATGACTGCAATAGGTAGCATTTTTTACGAAATCTACCTAAATATTCAAAGTCTGAACACATGCCATCCAAAGATGTTATTGAGTGATATAGAAAAAGCTGTTAGTGATAAAGATAGTGGCCCTCCCCTCTCACATTAAAAAGGGAAGACAATGGAAATTTTAGGCTGAGAAATATATGCAAATAAAACCTGTAATGAACAAGTTTAATAAAATAACCACCTAGAAAAGCACATAAATGATTTTTATTCAAAAAATATTTATAATAAATAAAGATGACTAACTTTAATAATAAAGATTTCTCTTTAAAGTTCTTTTAAAATAATCAGTTAAGATAAATAGAAATTAATATAACGAGGTGGAACCCGTCGAACTTCGACGAAAGAAAATGTTTTAGAAGGAACTATTTCATTGATTTATAACAAAGTACAAAATTAGCTACAGTGAAAAATGAATCGTATATTGGTCAGTTTAACTCAAGCTAAAATTAACAAAATGCCATTTCTATAAAAGTCAGTTGTCCAAATTATTAAAATTAAACTTTAATCGCATATGCAATATTTAAAGTATGATAAAGATAAGTTATGATGAAGTTATCAATTTAGGCTCTTACAATTGGTAAAAATGAAAAAAAAAAAAATAAATAAATAAAATAAAAAATAAATCAAACTGACACGATCATAAAATTTCATGTGAAATCTAAACCCGTCATCATTTTCATCTTCTCAAAATTTACGTACGAAATTTTAATTTCATTTTTTTTTTTTTTAATTTTAAGAGAAAGTGGTGCATTTCTGTTGCCACAATTACAAAATTCGCACAAAAACTATAAAAAAATTAATATCTCAAAAATAAATTGAGATACAGCTTTCAAACAAATTGCATTTAATGGTACATTTTTTTTCTGTATACGCCAATGTAAAAATTCAGAATGTGCGATGTTCAGAAGTGTAAAATTTGCACTAGCAAAAATTGCAAAACCGAAATTGCAGGGAAAGTGTTGCCATTCGCAAAATGGCGTATGCGTTACGCACAGATACGTTTGGCCTTTATAATATAGATATGCAAAAGAAGGAAGTACCACAATGTGTAAATACAAAAATATTTAAATTTATAATTACATTTCTTCAATCTTTTCTTCTTTGCCTTGAATAGTTCCAACAACAGTATCTCTAGAAGTATTCATACACCAACCTTTTAGTCCAAGTTCTTTTCCCTTCGTCTGTGTGTACTGAGGAACAAAATAAAAAACCATTAGAAAATATAACAAAAAATAATAACAATAATTGCCTAATATAGAAAAAAAATTGTCATAAAAGAAATTCCTGCAATTTGGCATAGTTTAGTGGGGATGATTTCAGGGGTTCTGTCCAGAAGAAATTCGGTGTCAATTAATGGACTTTTTACAAAATTCAATGCAAGAAAAATTAAACTTTCTCAATTTTCAATGTCAGAATAATGGATTTTCCTCAAAATTCAGTTTCAGGAAAACAAATCCTTCAAAAAAATAAAATAAAATAAATAAATAAAAACCATAGCATATAGCTTAAGCACATCATACAAGATAGAATTGTTGAATATCACAGAGAGTTTTACCCAAAAACAGCTTTCTTGTGTCCATTATTACACACCAGTTTTACAGAATTCCATAATAATTCCGAATACTTAAAAATCTGTAATAAACATTTTTGCATATATTAGCTTTTTTTTTTTTTTTTTTTTAATAAACTATGATTAAAACTAAATTGCTAATAATTTAACTCAGTTATATTTTCTTTCTTAATACATGCAATTTGTATTCTAATACAATCCATACTAATATTATAAATGGGAAAGTGTATGTGTGTGTCTGTTTGTTTGTCCGTCTTTCACGGCAAAACAGAGTGACAAATTGACGTGATTTTTTAAGTGGGGATATTTGAAGGGATGGAGAGTGACATAGGCTACTTTTTGTCTCTTTCTAACCCCCCACTTCCCTAAATTGGGAGGTGGAAGTTTGTATGGAGCATTCCGCAACTTCAAGGTAGAAAGCTAAAGTGTTACTCATGGATTCCAGTAGACGGCGCTGATAGGTTTCTGAAACAAGATAATGTATGGTACCTATACTCTGTTATTTGACGATTGATTCACATTGATTTACCTGCTTCCGATTTTTGGCTATTCGTGTTTAGCTTTGCGATTTGGTATTGTTGTCTTGGTTTGGTTTTCCAATTTCCAAAAACAAACTCGGTTTTGGATTCGGTTTTACCATTATTGTTTTTAAGATTGGATTAATTCGTTTAGTTTAGATTTATAATATTCCTGGACTTTTTAAGGAATAAGACAATCGCTTTGGTTTTGGATTTAGTTTTACTTCGTGAATTGCTTTTGTTGTTTTTGGTTTAAAGTAAATATATATAAAAATAATAAGTAAAATTTATTTTATACTTATCCCTCAATAATTATAAGAATTTTTAAAGGGTCGATTACATAGTTTGTTGTATTTAACATGAGCGAAGCCGCAGGCAAAAGTTAATATGCATATAAAGACTCATTAAACAAAGTCTCTTGTGAAATCGTTGAGGTAAGATCATTAAAATTATTTATATCCAATAATTTAAAACATTTAAAAACTGGAAATCAGATTTGTTCTTAAAAAATTGGCTTTTGTGAGGGAAAGAAGAAAAAAAAAAAAAAAAAAAAAAAAAAAAAAAAAAAACAGTTGATTAAATAGTGCCAAGCTTGCTGGTACCAGAATAAAATCATAATGTGAGAATCCCAATCCCTAGTGTAGGAATGTAAGAACAACAAAAACTTACCCAATAGTCCATTGAGCAAAGAAAACTCACAGCCAGTCATTAGCATACAGAACAACAAGTAACCAATGGAAAGAATTACTTATAATTATGTCATCATTAAAGCTTTGGGGCATCATATAATCCTTAGTAAATCTTAACTAATCAACCAATCTAAGTAGAAAAGGTGCATTTTTAGCTTGAATCTGCCATTTTAACTATTTTTAAAAATGCAAAAAAGAAAACTAACTAGTTGTTTTTTTCTCCAAGCTAACTTTAGAAAAAATAGTTATTCGGCCATGCAGAATTATAGCTCTTATAAGAAAAGTTTGATTGATTTAAAATATCCCCCAGATAATTTACAAATTTATTAATTCATCACTTTTCTAAAGTTTTGCTTGTAGCTTCTAAATAACTTTGATTTTGCATTTTTCAATAGTGTGTAAAATAAATGAAAATATTACACATTAAAAACTACATATAATGTAAAAAAACAAAATATGTTTTTGGTTCAATAAGTTGCTTATAAAATAGAAAATAGTTGTAAGCTTTAAATATAGAATTAAAAAAAAATTAAAAGTATTGTTACATTTAAAATACAAACTAATCAAATGAAACTTTAATTTTTTAAAAATGAATGTACATGGTGTAAACACTTATATAATTTAATGCATAAAATTACATATGAATAATATGCATATTTTTATATAATTTTAATTTCAGTTCAGTATAATTTATCATAAACAAATTAGTGTTCACTCTAGAAATAAAAAAAGGCATGGTGCTATTCACTAAAATGGGCACTTTCAGTCAGGGCACTATTGTCTTTAGAAGAAGAAAAAAAAAGTGGGAAAATATGTAATTTTTAAATATGATAAATCAAGTAACACTAACTTTGAATGATTTTATGATATGAAAATAAAAAGTACAATTAAATTAAAACATGATTGAATAGTTTCATGTTTTTTTTCCTTAAGAAATCAAAAAATTCTGTCAGTTTTGGGCACACAAATTTAGAAATACCATGAAATAAAGAAAAATTTTATTAAAAATCTCTCGGTAAAGCTAGTGGTACATTTTCTAACTTTTAAAAAGGGCATGGTACATTTTGTAAATTTGAAAAAGGACAGGGTGCTGCACCCTTCAAAAATGGCCTAGAATGAACACTAAACAAATTATTCTCAATAATTTAATTAAAACAAACATAATAAAATGAAGATGCATAATACAGTGAAATCTCCAAATAAGGGACAAAACTTCCGGTCACAGTCCCTTGGTATAGAACGTGTATGGTGGAAAGGCATTTCAAAATGTAATTATTTTGAAGAAGATTGTATAGGCAATTGATTTAGCAATTTTTGTCTTGCCCCGCTAGTTCAGCCTCCACTGAAAGAATTTTTTCAAATTTTGGTCATATCCATTCAAAACTTAGAAATCGTTTAGGAAATGAAAAGTGTGCTAAATTGGTGACATGCTACCGCATGCTTCGAAACAATGAACCGGACTGTTAAAAATGTAATTTTCTACAGATAAAAATTGCTTTCATGAGCGAAAATTTAAACTCAATAAATGTTTTAAATTAGGATAAATGATTGTGATTCTTACTTGTTTGTCTTTATAATAGCTTTAATATAATCATATAAGTACTGGAATGGTCTATAAAGTTATGTTATATATACATAAATTATTATAATATTTTTATTCTTCTTAAATAATGTTTTGTTATGTGCTAAATTTAAAGTCTAAGAGCTTTCACCTGAAATCAAATCCTACAGGTTTGTATAAAAATTTTACCAATTTAAAATTTTAAAATTCTGCTTATTGGAGTAAAAATGAAAATCACCATATGAAATATATAAGGTATGCACTTTAAAATATATCTTAAGAATATTAAAATTTATTCAATGACCAGTCCATGCTTAACATCTATTTTCATACAATATGACTTTTTTTTTCATCTCTAAAGTAAATTTAATAGTATTAAAAATGTATGTTAAATGATATTTAATAATTATAACCTTATATTATCATTTAATATTATTATCCATTGCAATTAGTAGAATTCAACTAGAGGAGATTATGACAAATATCGTTCTTTTTTTTACTCTTATAATTTTAATTTTTTTCTCATTTAGGAAATGTTCTTTTAAATAAATTTAACAAATGTAATTGTAAATAATTACAAGAACAACAAGGAAACATTAATCTAGCTCTATCAATGTATTGTATGCTACATTTATGTTATAAATTGGAGAAAATTCGAAAATGATAGGTTTTTGAAACTAGTTCAAAAACTAGTTTTTGACATCAAAAACCCAGCCCTGATTTTTTCCATAGTTGAAAATTTGCGTCTACTCATTTTGTAACTTTTTTACTTTCTCCTTTATCAGGGTTCATACAGAGTTGGGAAGAAAAACACCAAGGAGTACATAAAAAATCCAAGGAGTCCACAAAATTTTAAGAACTTGCCACTTTTGTTGTTATTTATGTGGCAATATTATGTGGCACAGCCCCAATTCCGCAGGGATTCCGCAAATATTCCCCACGAAAGGGGGGGGGGGGTTATACGCGATCTTCAGACAAAATCTGTGATTTATCTGCTATATTTTAGAAAAATCGGCGATTTATTGCAATCTTTTTTGGAAGTCGGCAGTTTTTCTGCGATCTTTTGACGAAATCAGCGTTTTCTCGTGTTTCTTTTTTATGAAATCGACGTTTTTTCAACGATTTTCAGACAAAATTTGCATTTTTATATGATCTTTTCTAAAAAACGGCGTTTTATAGCTGCAATCTTTTGACAAATTGACGTTTTTTCCGTGATCTTTTGATGAAATTGCCGTTTTTTTTTCAATGATCTTTAGACAAAATATTTGTAGGCTATCTTTTATCGAAAACGGTGTTTTTTTTCTGCGATCTTTTAATGAAATTAGCATTATATCCACAATCTTTAGACAAAATCGACGTTTTCCTGTGGTTTTCAGACGAAATTAGCGTTTTATCTGGGATATTTGGTGAAATTGCCGTTTTAACCGGTAATCGCACAAGAAATTAGCGTTTTTCAGCGATCTTTTGACAAAGTTCGTTGACAAAAAAAATTGACAAAATCATCGTTTTTCCACGAAATATTGACGAAATGTAAGCGTTTATGGAGTTCCTTTCACGAAATTTGCATTTCTCCACGATTGTTTTTTCCGTATGCAAAATTTTACAATCCAATTTTTTTCTTTTTTTTTCCCGGGAGCAATATTGCTCGTGTGCAAAACCGCAATACAATTTAAGGAGTTTCTAAGGAGTATTTTGTTTATCTAAGTAGTTCTAAGTACTACTTGGGAACGATTTCATTTCTAAGTAGTTTCTAAGGAGTCCAAGGAGTCTGTGCGAACCCTGCTTTATTAACAATGGCATTTTGATTTCCTATTCAAATAGAAATTCTAAAATGCAAAAAATTTCCTTAACAAGAACAAAAAAATGTCAGACATTTATTGTCCAAAGCAAAATATTTTAATGTTTCCCCATTGAGTTAATAAAAATGAGTAAAAATATTTTTATGATGATCAAAACATGGTTTATGTAATACCAAAGTCATATTATGTACATATGATGGATTAAACATTAATATTCCTGGACCAATTATAAACAAAATAAAATACGGACACCACAAGGTCCATTCTCATCCGAAAACAACCGTTTTTCCAATAGTTTAAAAAAAAAAAAAAATGTGAACTTTAAGGAAAGATATTTAGCAACAACAAATGGGCAATTCCATGCAAACTAGGACATCAAGCGATTTTTTTCTTCTTAAGACATACATATATTATATGTCTTTTTTTAGTAAAAAGTCCAAGAAAAAATAAAACTGAAAAATGATTCTTTATTTAGGTTTTTTTTTTTTTTTTTTTGTAAGTGGGCTGCGAAGTATATACATTTTTTAAAATATAAAAAATGCATGAATTTTATATGATTCTAAATGCTAATTATTCATAAAAATTTTGCTTGTTTTGTTATTGTTTTTTACAGTAATAGTAAGGATCCTTTTATATTTAATGTTTAAAAAATAAATCTATATAGTATTTTAATTAAAAAGGTTAATTAAATTAGTTCATTGATGCATAACAAGAGTAACCAAAAATATAAGTTTTTTTTTTTTTTTTTTTTTTTTTTTTTTTTTTTTTTATCACATCAACATTATCTATAGCTACATGAAACTTGAAATTATTATAAACAGAAGTTTGGAATATTAAACAACTCAGTATAAAAGAAGGAATAAATTAATATGTGCTTTTTTCTATAATTTGACAAGATTTTTTTTTATTTTATTATAATTCATAAGAAATATTTTATTCAACATGTTAAGAACAAACAAATTTAGACGATACCAAGGTTTATAAAGCAATTTGTAAGCATATTTTAGAATTAATCTATTTATAGAACCCTAATATTATTAAAAATAAAGTAATTTTTAATTTTACGTAACAAGAGCAACCATAAATTTGTTGATTTTTAAAAAATGATTTTTATCACATTCACTTCTGACTTTATGATAAAGCAAGTAAATCAACAAAGAGTTAGGTGGGTCATTTTCAAAATAAAGTACATTTCCAGCAATTTTTTTTTGTTAATTTTAAACATAAAATTTTTCCTCAAATTAATTACTACAAATAATAAATGATAATTGTAACTCAAATAACATAGTGGCTGAGCTTAATTGGCTCATTAACATAAATATTAATTAATCAAAAGTAAGTATTAGTTAGACCAGTGACATTGTGTGTTAGACCAGTGACATTGTGCGTTAGACCAGTGACAATTTTGTATTAACCTAAAGACATTCTTCATTAAAGTTGTGAATAATCATAATACATTAAGATACTAAATTTATTAATACAGTAAAACCTCCATAACGGACACTCCCGAATAGCGGACACCTCTATTTAACGGACAGTTTTCCAATTCCCACTCCCAAAACTTTAATTTTTGTATGTTTAACCTCTGAATAACGGACATTCCGAATAGCGGACATTAATTTTGGCAAAAAAGAATGAAAAATTATTTTTTAATGAGGAAAAAAATTAAAATCCTCTAAATTTATCAGGGTAATGTATCACAAATTTTGTGATCACGGATAAATGTGAGGATGAGCTGGAGAAAATCTCCTCTCCCCCTTACATTTATCCCCTACATACCCCCCCCCACCCTCGGATAATTGGAAATTGTATGCTTTTAAATAAGTAGAAAAATACAATAAACCATTATACATTTTTTTCTTTAGAAAAAGATGATTCAAAAGAATTAAAACTACTGACAGAGTTAAAACTTCACATTGAAAAACAAATTACATGTAATCGCAAGTAAAAAGTACTTTGGTAACAATTTTTTTTTTTTTTTTTTTTTTTTTTGTAAGAATGTAATAAGCAATGGATAAAGGTATGCACAATTTTATTTTAGTTTTATTGCTTTAAAAATTATTTTAATTTCTGGTTTAATCATGTAATAGGGGTTTTAGGACATTTTTAAATCGACTAGTGAAACATTAAGCATTCATTAGCAATTTTTCTATTGCTGAGGTTTTCCCAATAGCGGACACCTCCGAATAGCGGACAATTTCTGCGCTCCCAAGGTGTCCGTTATTTAGAGGTTTTACTGTATAATGAAAATTATTTCTTTATTTAGAGCACAAAAAAGGGAATATCACACAACTATGGGAAAAAAAACTTGATCTAAACTTAAGTATAATAGAATTCTAATATACTTATAAATTAAACATTTTACATAAGTCATTCCAATAAATTGAAGGTATTTCTAGATGTCCGCTATCATAAATATTAGGAACTGTTATAATGGTTAAGATTTCATCTAAAGTATATGATAACATGTCCTCTTTTTTAGGCCAGAAATATTTGTTTGTAGTACGATGTGTTTGTTGAAGACAAGATACAAATATATTTTTTCTGTCACTGATGGACTTAACTATCCCAGGATAAAAATGATCTGCAAATTTAACAATAACCCATTGTCCTAATAATTGTTCTATATTGTTCTGTTGTGGTTTCACAAATGCTTTACTTATGAAAGTAGGTTTGTATGTAGGATTGTTCATATTATCATCTTCAATGTCCTCTTTATTTTTACAGTCAGTCAAATAAATTTTTTGCTCTTCAAATGCAAATTCTTTTGTGTTATAACACCTGCAGTAAGTACCGGCATGGGTGCAAAAGCATGAAATATCGCGGTATTGAACAGTACCCTTTACTGTCGTAGTCACTTGATGTATTTTATTTGTTTTGGGGATTGGCTTTAATACTGGTTGATTTTTATATGCTCTTTCAATCTCTTCTCCAGGAATAAAAAATATATTTATTTAGAGTCATTGGTTTCTTTTAGTTTTTGAAACATGACTTCTGCAGTAGGCAAATCTGTGCCATGCTTAAGAAGTGCATCGGCTCTCCTTTTTATTGCTCCCCCTACACCATCTGGAGCTCCTCTCCCATGTCCAGCTTCCCAGAAATTCCATGTACCGCTTAAAAAACCTTTATCGAAAAGCTCTGTAGACAGCAAATAAAAGTTCCCCTTTTGTCTATATTGCGTTGCTGGACCATCACTAAAAAAATGAAGATGTTTGATATTTGGGAATTTCGTTGTTATAAGAGGAAAAATAGGTTCCATGTGTATCCAAATGGCTGGAGGTCCATGTTGTATATTTGGCGATATAGTGCAAAAACTAAACACTTCAAGCTCACCGTTTATCTTTAAATGAAATACACCTGTATGTAAAGTTACTTGTGCTTGTGAGGATCCAAAATGTGCAGATTGTATTTCTTTCCCATACCCTAACTTAAAAATTTCAGAAAAATCTATTTGAATAATGCATTCATTATTTGTTAAATTTGTTTTTGGGTGATTAAACATTTTATACTGATGGAGAATATTAAACTGGTGTTTAGCAAATTGGGTGATTTGTTGATTTAACATATCAATGAATTCTACAGGAGATACAATTTTTTCTTCTTTAACTGTGCGTTTAACTTTAAATTCAAAATATTTTCCTGAATCGAAATCGAACTTTTCTTTAGTTTCTGTTTTTCTAGCCCACTGTTGAACAGATATGTCATTTTCATTTGTAGCATTGCACATTAAAATTTGTTTTTTCGCACAACTTTTGCATTCATTGTAAGAACAGTCCTTATTTGAGGGAGAACAAGTCACTTGTTCAGGAACATTTCTTAATGAATCCAATGAGGTTAGACCATGATTATTACTAACTTCTAATAACAACTGCAGGTTTTCACATGTTTTGCACATACATGTGTCCCTGTCCTTCTGCGTAGGTATAACTACCCAAAAAGGTCTTAATCTTGTAAATGTTGTATATGAAATTTGTATATTTGCATGCTCTTGTTTGAATTTTTTATATAACATTAGCATGCTGTCATTAAGTAATCGTTTTTGCATTTTAATTTTTTTCCTTGTTACTGTTAGCTTTTTTCCATTAGTCATTCTGCTTACATCTTCTCTTAAGAAAAATCTCTTGACTATGTCGTTATTGGGGTTAAGTGTTTCATGTACTGCTTTCTTTTTGCGAAGTCTATTAAGTGAAATACTCATCTTGTTTCTAATACATTTCAACATGCCATATTTTTTTAAAATTTTTTTGGCTTGAAGTATAAGAGCAAAATATTCTTTTCTTTTTTTCTTTGACTTTGATTGATGATAAGAATTAACAAATGAATCAACAACTGTTTGATTAAAAACAAGTTGCCGAATTACTTTTTCTCCAATTTTATTTTTTTAAGCAACTTTCGTACTTTTGAATTTGGAGATGCATGTTCTGAAAACTGTTTTTTCTGTAGCCTTAAGTTACGTTTACGAAGTGTGGTTATAACTTTATTTCTCTTAATTAGTTCAGACTTTAATCTTTTATTCTCCTTGTAACAAGTTGCCCTATCTCTTTTGACTTTTTTTCGACCTGAGCTGTATTGTCTGCTGCTCATACTGCTGCATGGAGACATATTAGCTGAAAAATCATCATCCTGATCTTTAATTATGTTTTCCTGTTCAATTTTTTGTTTGGCTCTACGTCTTTGCTGCCTCTCAGCCCAATTTTTTCTTATTGCTTTTTTATCTCTTCTGGTATAATCCTGTATACCTTTTACAGCTCCAAGAGCTTTCTTTTTTGCATATCTTTCTCTCCTTTTTAATAAATATTGTTCTCTTTTTTCAGGATCAGAGTTAACTTTCTGCATAAACTCTTTCTGCCTTTCATGATTTGATTTTCCCATTCTTAAAAAAAAAAAAAAAAAAAAAAAAAAAAAAAAAAACTGTCACTATCACTTATATTACTTAAATAAAAATAGTGTAGCCACAAGTTATAAAGAATAAATAAATAAAAAACTTTGACTATTACATTTATTTTACGAACAAACTGTTCTCTCTTAAGTTACAATTCACTATTTTTTAAATGCTCAAATTTGAAAAAATATCATTAAAAATTTTTAATAGTAATAAAGAATAATTTATTTTCAAGATTATCTTAGATATTATTATCTCTTAGATATTATTGTAACTTTTAAAATACAATTTTCTATGAGAAATCATTACATTGCTTAACACTGTGTCACTGGCATAACAGGATATGTCACTGGTCTAACAAATAATTGTTAGACCAGTGACTGTTAGACCAGTGACATTTTTTAAGAAATAAATTTTTATTCCTCATTTAAAAATAGCAATATTGTAATTAATGATGGTAAACAAAACTATTTTTATTGTATTACCATAATATATTTATTAAATTGATTTAATTGTTATATCTTTAATAGAATATTTGTTAGACCAGTGACACATAATAAAGGAACTTACCTGATTTAAGAACAATTTTTCCCCATTTAAGCAGTAGACCACATGGAAGCAGCAAATTGTTCCACCATCCTGTTTACAAATGGTGTTGCCAATATAAAAATACAAATCATTTCATTTTTTATCAATACAGTAGTATTTAACAGTGAAAAATATTAGCTGTTAGACCAGTGACATAAAACATGTGAGACAGTCTTATTTAATTATTTATTTCATATTTAAATCAATTTTCAAACAAATATATTATAAGTATTCAAAACTTATATTGTTCTCAAAATGAAATTATCCAGATTAATGAACATGGTGATTAATGATTAGAAATTATAACATGTTAAAAATCAAACTTTGCATTTGAGACAAACATGGGTTCCATTGAAAAGCCAATAATTTATATTTTCTTTTTAGTTAATTTAATTTATTTTTATGTAATTTTTTTTCTTTTATAGTCAGACTATTAAAATAGGAGATAGAGAACAATTATGTATTTAAAATTTATACCTATTTTTAATATTTTAATTTTTAGAACAGTAAGACACCAAATTGTACTTATTTTGAAAATGACCCAGGTGCTAAAGATAGAGCCAGCATTATTGAAAAAAATATATATGCTTTTTGATTACAAATCAATCTACCAAGAGTTTGTCAATTAAAAAAATTGTCAAAAATGCATTGTTTTTCAATAATAAATGGAAAATTCATAAGTATCATAGTAACAACCAATCATGTTCTAAATATAACAAGCCAGGAAGATGATTACATGATAGGAGATTGATTATTAGTAGAGTATGTAGGAAAATTTTATCCAGGTGAAGTTATAAACATAACAATAACAAATGACTCTTATTCTGTAAATGTCTTGATTTCTGCAAGCAAAAATTAGAAATGATCAGAAAAACCCAATCAAATTTTATAAAAAGAATATATTGTGAAAAAAAGTTTCCCATCACTTGTAAGCTTTAGAAATAATTTTTCTTTTAATAAATGTATTATATAATTATTTGCATTCATAATGTAGCTTATAACTTTTTTATCAAAAATTTAAAAGGGAAATGTAACAAAAGTAACCAGGTTTTCTTGCATTTTAAATATTATATTTTAAAACTTTTAGATGGCTGTCATTTAATAAATAGTCATTCTTTTTTAAAAATAATTTTAAATTTTAAAATTTTATTAAATAGTTTAGATAAAATAATCATTAATGTAGAGCAGTAAAAAACATACGTCTTTTCAGGTAACAAGAGTAACCACACTTTAGAGGACTCAGCCTATAAAACTAATAAAGTTATCATATTTTTCTTGCACAAACATAAAAAGTAGACATTCTTCTTTAATAATTCAGCATAAAATTCTGTGCATTTTATACAATCTTACCTTCCTGAAGAAAACACCTGAAAATTAAAAAAACACATGTAAGCCACTTAAAATAATTTTGTATTATTGATTCACACAATAATAATGCTCGAATGTATCTTAAAAAAAAAAAAAAAAAAAAAAAAAAAAAAAAAAAAAGAAAAAAAAAAGTAACTGTACAGCATTAGCAATACTTGACTTAATTTCACAGAATGAAAATTAATCATAGAAAAAGAGTAGATGTGCCAGAAATCGGACACCCTTCCAGTAATGGACATCTCTTGATGTTTTTGGTTCATTAAAAAATAGCTAATAAATATTTACCTTATTTATTATTTTTTTTTAAATTCTCCCTTGCATGTTTTATAAATGTGGGTTATTGAAAAAATGGGTACTTTTTTTTTTCAAAGAAAAGGAGCACTATTTTAAACAAGGGCACATTTTATCTTGTTCACCAAAAATATTTTGAAATGGTTTTTTTAGAGTCCTTTAGAATTTGCAATATTTTTTCAGAATCAACTGAATTGCCATGGTGTGCTTAGGAAGTGTTAAAAAGGGACACTGGGAGCATCAGAAGGGTTTTTAAAAGAGCCACCAGATGAATAAAAGAAACAAAAATGGCTTACAGGTGTTGCACCCTCTTAAAATGACTTGGAGTCAATACTAGGCAAACAAACTAGTCAGGAAGTAGAATTATGGGACACAGTCAAAGCAGGGCTCATAGGGTTTAATCCTTCTCAGTTTAAATAAATACAGTTAAGTTACTGAAGCTAATCTATTTTTTGTTTGAAATGTTTCCTTATACACCTCTGACAGGAGGGGGGGGGCAATATTAAGGAAAGTTATAGTAATAATGAAACTAGTAAATCTGCAAATCAGTGGCCTCTAACATCAGATTAACAGTTTTATTTTGAAATTATTTTATTTAGTATTTAAAATATTCAACTATCAACATCATTTTTTTTATATTTGTAACAATTTTATGATATTATATCAAGTAATTTTTGGAAGATTAATCGTTAAAAATAACATTCCAAAACTTTTTATTATTAATACTTTTTAAATCCTTAACTGTCTTAATAATTTGATAGATGTAACTGCCTGATATTTAATATTTTAAACTATCCATCTAAAATAATTAAAATATCGGATCTTCTGATAATTAAAATGATAGATGCAAAGTTAATGATTATTACAAATATTTTATTTAAGATACTACTTGGTTGTCTTATTGACCAATTTCACCAAATTATACAAATAGCCAAATTATTTATATTGACATAGTTATTATTTTAAATAAGAAAAAAAATAATTAGTAGAATATTAATAAAAATACAAATAAAAATCACTTAATGATGTTTTAAACATATGTATTGCAGAGTTTCTCCCAGGTTTAAAAAAAGGCAGGGCGCTACTGTTCTGAAAAGGACACTTTTTAAATTCTTCAGGGCACATTTTTGATTTTTAAGGGCACTTTAATAGCGCGTTAAATCTAGAATCTAGCGGTTCAAAAAATTGTGGAAATAGTACAGAAATTTTGTCAAACAATCCGGAAAATATCCAAAAATTTCGTCAAAAAATTGAAAAAAAGGAAAAAAGTACATTTTCTTAAAAGATCATGAAAAGACAGCAAATATTGTTAATAGATCGCAGAAAAGGCTGATTTTGTTAAAAGATCGCAAAAAAACCAGCAGGTTTTGTTGAAAGATCATGAAAAAATGGCAGATTTTGCTTAAAAATGCAAAAAAATGATAAACTTTGTAAAAAGATCGCGAAAAAACAGCAAATTTGTGACAAATTGTGAACAGTGGGGCTGAAATTTAGCAGGCGCCAAATTTATACTTCAAACATCATTTTTGGGCTGTCACAACTCACAAGTTGAGAGGGGGGCGTCAAATTTTAATTATGCCCAGAGTGCAATTTTCTCTTCGCGCTAAAATGATTGTGATTCAGGAAAATCTGCTTTTGGAGCAATAAAAACATAATTTTGAAGCAGGATAATTAGTTTTTAGAACAGAAAAACTCACTTCTAGCATTAGCTTTTTTTGTGCTATTTTGATAAAATGTGCATTTTTTGCTATCTGTTGACGAAATTTGCCGTTTTTTCAGAATTTTTAGATGCATTGTGTGTTTTTTAGCGAATTTTTGGCGAAATTTGCCATTTTTTGCAAATCTTTTGACAAAATCTGTCGTTTTATTGCAATTTTTCGACAAAATTTTCCGTTTTATTGCAATTTTTTGACATTTGTTGTTTTTTCACAATCTTTTGAGGAAATCTGTCACTTTTTTGGGATTTTTTTGACGAAATTAGCCATTTTTTTGTGAATCTTGCCGGAAATTAGTCGTTATTTCACGAATTTTTAATGAAATTTGCCGTTTTTTTGCGATTTGTAGACGAAATCGCGCGTCCTGTGGGACACGTAAGAGCTATTTTTTTGCGTAACTTATGAGCTATAGTGTGTTTGCATCATCGCTGAGTTTTTTTAAATGTGGGGCATGAAGGGGGTATTTTTTTTGAATGAGTGACCAGAGGGACGCTAGTTTTTGGATGAGGGGCAAGAGGGGCGCTAGTTTTTAAACTAAAGGGTAGGAGGGGCAGAGTGCACCTCTGTGTATTGTATTTAATGTCAAAGAATATGACTTTCACGATCATCCATTATTGGCATTTAATCTTAATAGTTTGAAGATAGTTTTTTGGTCGATGGGATAACCAAGCAGTACCTTTATTAATTATCATCAGTATCCTCTAATTGTTAAATTTATTTCAAAATAACTAGTATTTTGTTTCATCAGTATGTTTTCATCAAATTTTGGTTCTAAATATACAGTCATAAAAAATATTTTTATTATTATTATTATATTTTATGAAGTGTCCATTACTGTGCTTTTTGGTGTTTTAATATGTTTCTGTCACTTAAAATTAAAATTTGATTCATATTGAAAAATGAGACTATATGAATGGTTAAATATTGTTGACTGATTAATATAATATCGAAGAAATAGGAATATAACTAGTAATAAGAAAATAATTTTAGAATAAATTCCTTAAAAAATGTCCATTACCGGCACATCTACCCTACAACAGTTAGAAACAATTCACTAAATTGATAAGCCATTAAACGACTGTCAATTTAAATCTGCAATACAATAAAAAGAAAAAAAAATTGAATTTTAATTAAAAATTTATCAACAATTTTTTTAATTCTAAAGCGTTAGATTCAAAGAAAACTGAGCAAGTTGACCACCAGCAGCGCAATTATTTTCTAGTCAGTTTAAATTTAGGTAGACAAATCATAGAAGTATCCAGGCACGTAGCCAGTGAGGGGGCTAAGGGGGCTGAAGCCTCTCCCGAAAGTTTGAAAAGACTTTACAAAATTCTCTGTGATAGTAAAATAAGTTTTGTTTTTATCTTCCATTACATTAAAATCAATTGAATTTTTGGCTGTAAAAATATCCATTTATTCAATTACAGTTACAGTAATCCTTCATTATATCAGTTATTTGGATATATTTTTTAATAGATATTTACCACAAAAAAAATATATAGATTCTTTCCGAAACACAATTATAACTATCTTTATGCACAGTAAAATACGATCAAGTGTAATCCCGTATCATCAATTTGACTAAGAAAAATTAGTTTAATAAACATATGGCGTATTAACTTTAGGAGACAGATAATAAAACATTTACTTGCATGTTATGATCTTTCTTAATTTTCTTTATCTTCATGCATATAAACGAAACTTAGATCGGTCAATGTTAAAAGACTTTGCTGAGAAAGGACCCAAACAATTTAATAGCCACCTATAATGTGAATTGAAAATATCAACTGAAAAAATCTAATTTTAAAGAAAAAGTCTTTGATGATGCTGTTATAAAATGCTTTTCATTAAAAAGAAACTATTAGAATGCATTTTTGAAAAGTAATTATGCGAAGAAAAACGATATGGTATCAAAAAAATCTTTAATGACACCACGGCAGCATCTCCTAGTCTCTTCACTGAACAACTTTTTTGCCAATTGTTTGTATGTGAATCTTTAATAGTAAGAAAATGTGCGTAAAGTAGCTGGTTTGTCTGGTTAATTTGCTTTGTATTTTGTAGAACTATCAACTTCAGGGATGGATACTCTTATCTAGGGATTTTTTTTAGTTTTTCATAGCACGAACGAGAGAGTTTTCTAGCCTGTCAGCACACATATTTGGATAAAAATTATCCCAATTACTGTTTAGGGGATGCTATTTCAGCATAGAGACATTTTGAGTTGCGTTTAGGGACGAAGTAAATATTTAAGCAACACTGGTTCAATTTACAGCCAGAAATTTAATTTTGTAATTGAAGTGAAGTGCATTCTGACAAGGAAGGTCTCCATACGGGCATACTCAGAAAAATCTGAAAAAATTACAGAATATTCTTCTCATATAGTTATATATGTTTATAAAAAAAATTTTGGCGGAACCTCCTTATAACGTCCCTAAAAAAATAATAAAAATTTCGTTTATTTAGCGATTTATCTCCGGTTGGCAAAAAAACGAAATTTTGAAAAATACGCTTTTAATACTTTTTAAAGAAAAAACTTTCTATGATCAATTTATTTAAATAAGTTTAGTTTAAGTAATTTTAGTTTTGCATTTTTACTTTACTTTAAGTGTAATTTTGCCATATACGTTTATATGTACTTATAACAAAATGAAATTAATATATTTTATCATTTAAAAAACAATTTAAATTGATTAAAATTGTTCCAAATTGAAAAATACACTGTTAAAAATCTGCTGCATTTTGTTGCAACGCACTCCCTTGCTTGTATAGAAAACGGTTACTTGGCCGTGAAATGGAGCTTTCTCATTGGTTGGAATAGAGATATTATATACAAGTGGTGGAGTGCGTTGCAGCAAAATGCAGCAGATTTTTAACAGTGTTGCACAAGCTACAACACTGCTAAAAATCTGTACCATTTTCTGGAGCGTCACTCCACTGCTTTTATAGAAAACGGTCAATTCACCGTACTATGGAGCATTCTCATTGGTCAGAAGAGAGATATTCTATAAAAGTAGGGAAGTGACGTTGCAGTAAATGCTGCAGATTTTTAACAGTGAAGTCAATTAAAATCAATTTTCAGATTTGTTAAAATCGTCTGCTTTTGGCGAGGAAATGCACTGCTCGCCAAATCCCACATCGCTTTCAGCTTTTCATGGCAATTATTCCAAACTATTTTATTTTTTTACATATCTAATAATGTAATTCCGCCGCTAATTTTCACTGATCCTTTATTACCTACATGAGTAGTTTAATTCGTATTTTTTTTCAAAAAATTCTGAGTGTACCCCTAATGGAGACCTTCCTTGTGAGTGTATTTTTTAAAAAAGCGAATTTTATTAAATACCAGAGTTTCCCCTAGAGGGTTTCAGGGGGGCGCTCCGCCCCTCCTGCCCTTTAGTTTAAAAAATAGCGCCCCTCTTGCCCCTCATCTAAAAACTAGCGCCCCTCTTGTCATTCATTCAAAAAAATAGCGCCCTTCTTGCCCACATTCGAAAAAACGCAGCCCTCCAATGATAATTCGAACACGCTACAGCGCGTAAATTACGCAAAAAATCGGCGACGGAATGCAGAAAATTAGCCTCATACGCGTCCCGTGGAACGGATGATTTCGTCAAAAAATCGTTTTAAAAAACGGCAAGTTTCATTAAAAATCGCGAAGTAACGACTAATTTCCTGCAAGATTCGCAAAAAAATGGCTAATTTCGTCACAAAATTTCACAAAACGGCAAATTTCCTCAAAAGATCGTGGGAAAATGACAAATTTCTTCCAAAAATCGCAATAAAACGAAAAAATTCGTCAAATGAGTCGCAAGAAACGGCAACTTTCGTCAAAAAAATAGAAATAAAATGACAGATTTCGTCAAAAGATTTGCGAAAAAAACAGCATATTTCGTCCAAAAATGGCAATAAAACGGAAAATTCTGTAAAACATTCCTTTTTTTTTTTTTTTTTTTTTTTGAGATATTTTCACGAGATTTGTCGTTTTTTCATGATTTTTTAGAAAAATATGCCTTTTTTTTTTGCGTTCTTTTAGCAAAAACTGCTGTTTATGCGGTTTTTTAATAAAATTTGCCATTTTTTCGCGATTTTTAAACAAAATTTACCTTTTTTCAATTTTTTGATAAAATTTCTGTTTTTTACACGGCTTTTTGAACCGCTAAATTCTAGATTTAACTCTATAAAAGTGCCCTTAAAGATGTAAAAAGTGCCCTTTTCAGAACAGTAGCGCCCTGCCCTTTTTTAAATCTGGGGGAAACTCTGTAAATACAATGGCTAAATCTAAAATCGTTCTTGAACCGTGAATTCAATTAGTGCCAGATTTACAACAGGACATTCAGGGCAAGGGCCCAGGGCCCCTAATTTTCAAGGGCCTCCAAATTCTGAAGGTTTTTTAATTTGTATCCAAAGTTTGATTTAGTTTTAATATCCAATGAATAGACTTGCATAGGAAAAGATAATTAGTATTAAACAAAAACATAATTTGCAGAACAAATTAAAAAAACAAAATTTATTTCCTGCTCTATTTAAACCCGAGAAGGGACAGATATTAAGATATTTTATTTATTTATTTCTACATTTAGTATTAAATTTTTGTATCAAATAATTTAAATTATGTGAACATTAAAAAAATAAAAATGAAATTCAAACAATATGATACTTAAAAATCCTAAATCTTAGATTCTGTTCAAACGAAATTGAAATAAATCTTAGACCTTTTTCTGAACATTTGCTTTTGAGATGAGTCTATTATTTTTATCTATCTATACCTACCGTAAACATTATATAAAATCTGTAAAACAAATATTTGCAAGTTAAGTTTGGAAAAAAGTCTAAATTTATTTCAATTTCGTTTGAACAGAATCTAAAATTTAGGGTTTTTAAGTATCATATTGTTTGAATTTCATTTTTATTTTTTTAATGTTCACATAATTTAAATTATTTGATACAAAAATTTAATACTAAATGTAGAAATAAATAAAATATCTTAATATCTGTCCCTTCTCGGGTTTAAATAGAGCAGGAAATAAATTTTGTTTTTTTAATTTGTTCTGCAAATTATGTTTTTGTTTAATATCTCAAGTTTTTTAATAACTACTGCATTCAGATGAGCTCATTTCAAAATGAACTGAGGGTATCATCATCAGGACTTCCTTTATGTGGTATCGTATCACAATTACTGATGTAATTTACCCAGGGACATAGCTAGTGAACTATGGGGAGGGGGGGGGGTGTACACACTCAAGAGAACGTCTGATGTGCTCTCTCTTTCTCTCTCTCTCTTCCTCTGATGCAAAAAAATATATTAGTGCATATTCACATTGTAAGTTCCATGTTTCTTATTAAATTGTTGTAAAAGCTCCATTTTATGCTAAAAAAGAATATGGTGATGAAAAATTTGAGTGTATAATTAGTTCAAGATTAAACATCATGTTGGCTTCATATGTGCAAGCAGGATGAGAGAGTGTTGAAGCACTTTAGTTACAATTTAACAATTCTGCAAAACTGTGAAAGGGCCTCAAAATTAAATTAGATTTTTGAACAAAATTTTATTTGATGAAATACTAACTATTACGTTCTCCCCTACGTAGAAATTTCTGATTTATTTTTCCAGATCTATACCGATCCTGATACCTAGACTCCAAAACCAACCCCAATTAAAAACTCTATTTATCTACCTCTGCGGTATCTTACGTAGATTTTCATTTCTCCATTGGGTTTTGCACAGATTTTCATTGGTCCATTTCCAAATCGTTAACTTTTTTTTTTTTTTTAATCTAGAACTGAATTCTGTACATGCCTCCTGTCTTGATACCAAATATTTCAAAATCTCTGTTTCATTTCCAATATGACGTCATAAATGTGTGCTTTTTAATTTTTATAATCAATTTCACTTTTTACGATGGAATCACGCAAAAATCAGATATTTTTTTCTTTGGCGAATTCTTTTCTTTTGAATCATGAAGTCAAATTCGGCAGAAAAATCTCTTCTGCATGAAACTGATATTTATACTTAACAATCAGCATTGATACATTGCGTCAGAAGTATAGTTCTAGACATTCACCTCTAGACAATATAATATTCCTCCAACAATAGCTCAAGACATAGTATCAATAAAATGTATTTATTTTTTTATTTTTTGTATTACGTCATATTTATTTATATTCTGTATTTCTTCCCTTAGAAGATTCTTGATAAATTAATTAATGTTTGAATTAAAATTCTGCCCAAAATTGAAATTTAACTTCGACAGAACTTCAAACCGCTATCAGTGCTCTGGGCAGGGTTCAGCGTAGAAAAGTTGGGGATAGATGTCATATATGCAACACATTGGCGCGATTGGAATAAAATGGATATTATATGCCTTACATGCTAACCTGGCTATCATTGTTTATTTACTAATAAATTCTTTATTTTCTATTACTTTTACTTAAAAAAATTATGTAGATCGTTTTTTTCTATAGTTATTAATAAACTTTTTTTTTATTTATCACTATTTCCCTCTTTAAATATTAGAAAATAATTTAAAAATATATACGTGATATGTATTTGAAAACGAAATTTTCACCAAATTGGCATCAGAAAAAAATTGCACCAACATGGTAAGTATTAGACATCTGTGCATAAAGGTGACGCATTATGAATATTCCAAATATGCTTAAATTTTATTAACTCATAGAGAGAATGAATCAAAAGAGTTTTATAAAAACATTAACTTAAAGTATTAAAAAACAGCTATTTTTCAACAGAAACTCTTTGCGATATTTTAAAAATTAAATCGTGTAGTGTTTTATCCTTTTAAAATAATTGGAATAATGAATTTAATACAAGTTAATTCGGTACTTGGTTATCCCGTCAACCAATTCCGCCAAATTGTATAAGTCGCCAAACTAATAGCCAAATTATTTTATAACAAAAGTACAAATAAATGGGTAAAACACTAGTAAAAAGTGGAAATAAAATATTTGATGACATTTCTAAATACGTATAGGTATATAATGTCATTGAATGTGACATTCACGATCATCCATTACTGGCATTTAATCTTATAGTTTGGCGATAGTTTTTTGGTCGACGACCGGATAACCAAGAAATGCCGTTGATTTAAAATTGATATAATCCAATGATTAATTATTTGTAAAATTACAAATTTAGGCACGATTTAAAAAAATCACCAAATCGGGAATTAAAAAAATATATATGTAAACATTATTGTTTATACTTGTTTACATTGGATTTGAATATTTAGGTTGATAGAATTGGCGAATTCATTGCAATGCCGAAAAGTCTTACACCAAGTAGTTGACAATTCTGCGGTTTAGCCTTAAAAAATTGCTATGTTTGAAGATTCAGTTCTGCAGATTTACTAGTTTCATTACATACCAAGGATGAAATACTATTATTATCAAATACTATTGTTTTTGAAAATTTTTATTCACCTAAATTTAATTTTGATTTTCTTCGAACATATAAGACGAGGAAATTTTAAAAAATGTGGAATAAATATGAAATCCCGGCGCAAATGTCATATACGCACTGGGTTTGGTGCAATTTTTTTCTGATGCCAATGTGTCAAAAAACTCGCTTTCAAATACCAGTTACATATATATATTTAAGTTATTTTCTATTATTTTGCAGAGACAATAGGTAGAAAAAAGTTTAATTTACTTTTTTACTATATTTCTTCGGTTAAAAGCTTCTTGATCAATGTTTGAAAATGTCCTTTTATTTTAAAAATCATGCTTCATTTTGCTTTCTGTGGACGATTCTTGTTTGTACGAAATGTTTGCAAATCTCCGTTTCATTTCTAATATGACGTCGTAAATATACCATTTTTAATTCTTACAAAAATAAATAAATAAATAAATTTTATTTTTTATTTATCACGTAAAAATGATTAATTGCTACAGGAAATATGTCCATTGACCTCTGTATATTTTTTTTGATTGGAGGAAATTATTTTTTAAACAATTAGATACTTTGAAGAAAATTTGTGGAAGCGCGTACAAAATGTCTAGTAAATAACTCGTTCAATGTTAAATTCCGTATTAAAATAACATTACGGAGTCACACTATAAATAAATAAAGCATAGCACTACCGTGCTATGCTTTAATTACACAGTTTATTATAAACTCATTTAAATTTCAAAATTGTGAAATAAGTATTTAAAAATAAGTTATTGATTATCATATTTAATTTTTTAATAGATATTTTAAAGTCAATAATGGTTTCTTTAGTAAAATAAATATCTTTTTTCATTTTTTTTAAGTCAATCCCCTTGTAAGTATCGGTACAAGGGGGGCACCTGCACCCAGAACCCCCAAATTTGTGAATTGGTCCCTGAATTAAATGACGTAAAGTACAGTATTTTGTCAATAGGCTAGACAAAATGGAAAGAAAAATGTTAATGAAATCTTTTAAATAATTAGAAAATATGATATGAAATGGCAAAAATAATTTTTTAGACTTGTACCCTTTTTTTAATTACAAAATCACAAAATTGTACCATGGGTGCACTCAATCTTGAACCGACTTACTTAAAACCAATTTCAATAATATCAACTTTTTCTGGCAGCAAGTTTTGTTTAGAAATTAAAATTTAGGATTGTTTGAATGTTAGCGTTCAGAAAAATTTGACTTTAATGGGGATTTGTCAAGTACTCGATATGAGTCTACAGTATGGCAAGCAACTCGATTCGATATTGGTACGTAACTAGAGATGATATAGATGATGCCACGAAGAGAAACATTTTTCGTTTCATTTTACTTTCCAAACAGCCACATAGTATTCGAATAAGTGTAGGAAAGAAACAAAAATAAGAAAAAATGATAGAAAGATCCAGAAATAATAATTCCTTTTCTTACATATTCCAAAATGTATTTATTGTAAACCTTTTTTTTTTACGAAAAAATGGTTACAGAAAGGACATAAAAAACCAGGAAGACTAGTTTCTGCATGCTTCAGACATTGGAAGAAGGCCAAATGTGTTTTTTATGCAATTCTTATAACATATGCAATAAGATTATCACAAACTGTATGTTATTTCAGCAAAAAAAAAAAAAAAAAAAAAAAAAAAAAAAATTATTTAGAAACATAGAAAATTAATATTTCATTGTTGGATTTCCAAAGAGCTTCAGGAAAAGAAGAAATCGAAGCCGTTCTTGGACCAATACTTGAAACAATCTAATTTTGTATCATGCAGAGTATCCAAAAATTAGGTACTTCCACTTTGAAATCCATCTGTTAAATCTTGCCTTGCCCAACAGCATGCTGACTCTCATAATCTGAAAGTATCTTGAACTTGTTAAAACAGTGACAAAGAATTTAAAAAATCACCTAAAGGCAAACTTAGTGCTTCAAGAAGCAATTACTTCATATACCCCATTAAACAAAAGAAAATAACTTCTCCACATTTGTGATACAAAATTTATCGAGAGGCATGAAAGCATATTAACATCTGTTGAGCTACATACATTTGCATTACCACAGAAAATATTTTGAAAAACATTATATGGAAGATTTCTTTGGTGGCTGGAACTCTTTTGAAAAGTCGGGAGAAGAATGATTTTCTCACAAGCCTGTCTGATTGCGAGAAGGTTTTCTGTCTGCCAAAGTCGTAATGAGTTCTTCAAGAAAAATTTCGTGTCAGGATATCACAGGGTTGCCGGCTTTAAGCCGGGCCAAAAAAAGCCGGCCGGCTTTTTTTGGTTTTATCCACTTAAAAAAAGCCGGCTAAAATTGAAAAAAGTCGGCTTTTATTTTTAAAGTGTTAATTTGTATGAAATCCATATTAAATTTGGATTGATTTATTTTTAATACACTTTTATTTATTTACTACTAAAAAATTTATAAATTTCTATTTAATTTTTCAAATAAGTAAGTCTTTATAACTGCTAGAAGTCAACTGTGAAGGTATTATGTCCAAAAAAATATATAAATCTTCGAAAAAAGAAAATATAACAAAAAATGTGTTTTAAATTTCTATATTTCATAGTTCTACTTATATTACACATTCTTAAGAATTATATTAATTGAATTATGACAAAATGTAACATATTAAAGCATTCATGGAAACATTTTTCAAGTCAATATGTAAAGATTACGTCATAGATGAACAATGTTGAAAGACAAATAAGGAAGGATTCAGTATTTGAGGAGAGTTTATACATAATTATATACACTTAATCAACAACAAAAAATGTTTGAATAAAATTTGTTGAATTAAAATTTTGAATAGCTCTTTGTTATTTAAAAGTGCTTATATGTCGTCTTGCATGAATATATTCAAGCATATGCTAATTGAGAATACTGAAATAAATTGTGAAATATAATATATTATGAAATATGCAAAATTCATAATATTATTTTCAATAGTGAGAAATTGTGATTTTTTTATATGTGTGATTTTAAATGTTTATAGGGAATAAAACATGACATTTCAATAACTCTTAAAATTAGTTGAGTAGGGTCACCCGGGGTAAAATGGGTATATTTTATTTATTTATCTTATTAATTTACCAGACAAATTTTTAAAATAAATTAAAATTATGAACAAAGTGCTTACATATCTGGCAATACTTAAACCTTATAAAAACAAACTGGCGACGCATATAATGGGCTTAGCAACCATTTTGTTTTTCAGAAGATAGAACAAAATGTTTTTAATGGTTGAAAAACTTCTTTCCAGAAAAATATACAGGAAGAATTTTAGGAATAAACTGTTTGATATTTACAGAAGAAGGATTCTTCTAACTGAAAACTGTTAAATTAAGTAAATTTATTTACTCACAAAAATTTTATAGCGTTTTTTGTCATATGGGGTAAAATGGGTATAGGTCAAGGTATGAAGCAAAGGTAGGAGAAGTTTTAACTACAGAGCAGGTAGCTGCAAGTCTAAAAAAGTACAAACAGTTAAAAGAATCGAAGCAACCCATAAAATAGAAGTTAAACCAAAGGTTTTCACTGCAATGAATCCAGTGATTGGCAATTGAGTCCCTGTAAAAGTTAATGTAAAGAAGTCTGTTCAAGAATTCACAGGTCTTATTGATATCCCTGATGAAGGTGAAAATACTGTGAAGTTTGCAACAAAGTCATCTGCTGGATTATTTTTATATCTTTCCTGAGAAAGACTATGTTGCTGATGTGAATGCATCCTAATTGCCAGAGAGCTATCTCAACAGAGCTGCAATAGTCCTTGCCAATATACACTTTGCATGTAAATTTTTATCATGTTATACCTATCTGCATAAATTGCTTTTGATTAAACATTGATTTTCCAGTGTAATTTAATTTCTCATTTTTTCCCTACAGATATTCATGCTGATATCTATCTGCTTTTGAATTTCATTAAATAAAAAAAATACTTTTAAAGAGAAACACGATTCACAGCATGTGCGTAAACTGATGTGGTGAAGGATAGGATTTGTCAGTACTCTCATCTTATTTACATTAGTTTCATAACAGTGTTTTTATATGTCAAAAAAAAAAAAAAATGTAAGCAAATTGAAGTGGAGAGTTTTTGAAGCCCCTTCCCCTCACCTTCCAAGTTTACACATGATTCAGAGGATGAAAGTACAAAACTTTTAAATGGTTTACACATTAATTATAGTGTATTTAAGTATATTTAATTTATTATTCAACTTTAACCAGCATATACCCATTTTACCCCGAACCACGAGGTAAAATGGGTATACACCGGGGTAAAATAGGTATAGTGTTTTACACAAATTTTTTTTAAAAAAGTAAACACAAATTATGTTTAATCTAGACCTAAGATACACAATGTCAAAAATATTGAACAAAAACATGAATTTATTTCATAATATTTCTGCTATGAAACATTAAAATTAAAAAAGCTGATTTTTATACCCATTTTACCCCGGGTGACCCTAATAAAACATGTAACTAAGTACCCATTGTCCTCTTTAATTTTATAAAGAAATAAAAATGGAAAAACAAGGTTGGATTAAAAATTAATATAAATCGGAAAAAGCACTTGGTATGGACATTTTATAATTTTGCTGACATATTTGCAATTCTGACTATAAATTACTAGCAACTCCATCAATATGTTATTCTAGTATTAATGTCTTCATTATTGAAAAATTGGGTTATAACCCAATTTCTCATAATAAATCATAATTAAAATCCCAATTTTTTATTTTAATAAATTTATTAATCCTAAAGTAAATTAAACATCTTTAAAACTAGTTAAAGGACTCTTAAAAAATGTGTAGCTTATAACAAAAACGCTTCTCTGTATAAAAGCCAATTTTGGCCAAAAAAGGCCAATTTTGGCCAAAAAAAGCCGGCAGCCTGGCTTTTTTAAATTTTAGCCGGCTTTTTTGCAACCCTGGGATATCCGCTGTAACTTATGTTAAAGATCACTTAATTGTTTTACATAGATATAGATAAAAATGCAGTAGAAATTTTTTGCGAGATATTTTACTGTACATCAAAACTTCGGAAAGACATATTTCAAACTGAAATAAAGATCCTAAGGCTAACATTTAGACAGACACACCACATACAAACCCTCAAATTACATCCACTGAAGAGTATTACAATATCATAATCTTTATTCCCCGTGTGGCAAGTCTTATTTAAAATGTAAATGATCGATTCATTTCGAATGAAGACATTATAAGAGATTTCCCCATTACTTCTTCCAGGATTTGTTTCACTGGAAAAAGCAAGCAAATTAAAGAACTTTATCAAAATATTTCCAAGATTTGTTTCACTAAAAAAGGTAAGCAAATTAAAGAACTTTATCACAATATTTACAGGATTTATTTCACTCGAAAAAGCAAGCAAATTAAAGAGCTTTAGCGCAATATTTGCAGAATTTGTTTCACTCAAAAAAGCAAGCAAATTAAAGAGCTTTATCGCAATATTTTCACGATAGTGTCAATGTAGCAAGTGAAAGCTGAATAAGAATTAGGGTGCAAACAAATTATTGACACCAACACAGAGGTCCTAAAAATTTTAGTAGTGTAATGTGATGTATTACAATAATATCAATCACTTGTTCACAATCTCATTTGAAAACCCAATAACAGCAGTCAGTGCTGAAAGATTTTTCTTGACAATGAAAGTAATTAAATCTTTGCCCGGAATCATTATGGCCGATGAGATAGTGAGTAGCTTCTCAATGATTTTCATTCATTGGGACATTGCAATAGATTAAGTTAATCAGCATAATGGCTAAGAAGAAATTACGATGATTGCTTCTGTTGCATTAGTAAATTTGCTGTACCAAGAGTACTGCATTTATAATTATTATAATCAGAGAATGTGAAATACAAATATAATTTTTATGATTAAATATGACTGTAGCAATTAATTTTTCTCTGGAAAAAATAATATGAAAAATTAATTTCATTTATGGCTCAATAGCTTCAAGACCTCGCTCTTGAAATGCCTTACTCTTCCATACTAATATTAATCCTGTGTTTTAAATCAATTCATGTTACTTGTTTGCATTTCAATATTTTTTAAATTTTTCTCATAGGATACTTGAGGCTCATATCAAATAGTTTTATTTTGTGCTTTTTAAGTTTGACAGAAATTTTTTTCCTAAAAATTCTTTGGTTTCCGAACCGATTTGGAAGCTGGAAGGATGTCACAAATTGCAAAAGAAATTAGGGGGGGGGGGGGAAGAAAAAAAAAACGAAATAACAACATTTGACATGGTTATCTAGTATCCTATTCAGGAACACATTTTAGGTTAAGCCTTGATTGTTTTTAAAATTTTTTTGTTGTAAATTATACAAATTACTTTTGTAAGATCAGAAAAAAATTCAAAATTCAGCCCCTCCCGAAAGGAAATCCTGGCTACGGGCCTGGAAGCATCAAATTTATAAGAGCCACATTGGTGCATCGTTAAAGAGGTTAATTAAGGTAGGTGTACAAAATACAAAGGTAGTCAACTTGGCAAGTTCTACTGTAACTTACTTCAAAAAATTGAGATCAGGAACTTTCAGGAAATAAAAATAAAAACAAGAATTATTGCTTTATTAAATTAAAAGGAAATAATTTCTTAGGTAGAAAACTTAATAAGTTGTTTACCTTGAACTCGACCAAATACTTCAAAGTCTACAGATTGTAACATTTTCAAAACATTTGAAATTCGCATAGAATTCGAAAGAGAAATACACTGTTTACTATTTGTATTTTCTGGGGTTTCTGAGTGCTGCTGCCACTCAGCTTTTCGTAAAGAGAAACATATGGAAATGGTGATGAAAAATGTAATCATAAAATTTGAAAGCATGGGTCTGTTCAAGACGGACCTCTCAGGACGTGCGCGCGCTATGGAGACAAGACATGGAGTGAATAAACATTCTATCTGTGAATACACATCTATAGTTTGTAAAGCAGTAGAAGCATCGCTTCTTATTAATTATACGTTCTTTGGATAAATTATTGGTAGGGGCGTAGCTACTGGGGGGGGGCGTAGGGGGGCGTCTCGCCCCCCTAATGTCGGCAACTTCGATGACAGTCGGCAAATTCTAGGTAGTCAGTATCAATCGATACAACTGTAAAACACCCGTTTTTTTCCAATTTTATATGTTTTTACTTAAAACATACACTAAAAAACACCAATCCTTAGTATTTTTCTAAAGGATTTCTTCCGAAAATCCGAAGTTTGCCTCAACATTTTTCGACTTCTCGTGACTGCTGAAAATAATTTGAAAAAATATAATAAAATAAAATAAAATTCGGGAAAGACTAGTTTTTCTGAGAATTTGCAGTAGATGAGTAGAGTTCTAGTAGATCAACTAGCATTAAAGATGATGACGACTTCCGTGAAGATATTCATAATTTTTTCGTGTGCATGGACTTAACCCAGGAGTGGCAACAATCACACTTCGGCGACTATGTACCGTCCAAAAAAGACTGTTTATTTGACGAAAGGAAAGTTGAGTAAAAATGTTCTTCATTCTTATTGGAAAGGAAAGCCACTATACAGGCCTCATTGAGTTTGTGGCTAAAATTCTAGGATTGGACAGAACTCGATTATCATATTAAAATGCAACTGATCTGCCAAAGCCATAACTTGGTAGAAACAACTCTCAAAAACTCTATTTTAGTGGTCAATTAAAAGGTTTATCACTGTGTTTTCCTGCTCCCAGTCGTCTATGTTTTTCATATCTTAGGGTACAAGATAGGGACTTGCACGGGCCCGGGCTTGATCCGAGGCCCGCAGTCGGCCAGTCGAAATAAAGACAATTTTCAAACGGGTCGGGTCGGCAGAATTAAGACATTTTTATCAACGGGCAGATAAATGAAAAATACGGGCCATGCCAGCAAATAAATTAAACGGACCAGCTAGACCGGTAAAAAAAATTAGTGGGCCTGCCGGCCCGATCTAAAAGAGTAAGCAAAACCGGTAAAATATTGGCTAGTTTCAATGAATATGATTTTCGGGAGAATAAGTGTAAATGTTCGTCATGAACCGATGCTAGTTTGATAAATCAATACAGAAATGTTGCATGTCCACCATAGAAGTCAGCATCAGGCATGGTGTCTGAGCTGAGTTTCCTTTTTCTTTAGCAGACTCGTGCAGTGCTGAAATCAAGCTTGCTTTTTTTCTCAGTGAAGTCGAGACGGGCTAGAACTGTACTTAATTGTTCTCAGGATGTATAGCGCAGACAACATGCTTTGTAAAAATATTAAAAACGATAATGTTCTGTTAAAGTAATCTTTGGAAATATATCGTAAGGTGGTCAAATGTATTGCTAAACAGCACATTTTTAAACTACTTTTAACTGTAAAGGCTTAAAACTGACAAGCCTGACTATTGAAGCGATTTTGAATCCAATAGTAATTTATATATATATATATAAGGTTGACAATAAAAGATTCTTGTTACGGCTTCAGGTTTTTCTCCTTTTTCGTGATGTCGGAACTGGAAATTCGTTTCAAAACGCTTTCTTTAACACTATTTTATCTAAGATGCATTGCCTTTACCAAAAAATGAATAACGTCATTCGATTGAATAGTTTCTAATGAGAACACCTGCCAATCTTATGCATATCCGCAAATAAATGAATTCAGAAGTGTGTCCAAAAATAGCCCTTTTGTTTTGGGAAAACTTTAATAAATGTCGGAGAAATATTTTCACAAATCTACTTTTTATTAGACAGCTTTAAAAGTATTCTGAACTAAATTATTATTATTTTTATTATTTATTTATTATGAATTCTTATTTGAATGTTGAAACGTCTAGTAAAAGTAGTTATTAATGTTGCTTTTATGTACTGTCTGTCGTGCGAACGCATAGTAATATACTGATGTATATACTGTAAGATATACTGTAAATTTATTATATAAATATGCATGCAATATTGTTAAAGGAATCTTAATTGTAGTTAAGACAAAATTGTGATTTTTTTTTTCTTACAGAAATTGAATTGGGCCAGATAGCGCAGGGCGGGGCTGTATACTATAAATATAAACGGACCAAACTTAAAATTTTTACATTGGATAGGCCGGTCCAAGATAACTATCATTCGAGTCGGGACTGGGCCTGAAAATTCTGGACCATAGTGAAATTCTGGCTCTAATACAGGAAAATTTGATGATAAACCTATCGATCATTGACGAAAATCAGGTCTGCAGGTGGCACTAAGAATGACTTTGGCAGACCAGTTGCATTTTAATATGCGAATATTGAAAATTCAGCCGTCAATTCGATGTGGTGATGATCCGTGCAGCTGATTCTCAGTCTGATGGTGTTTGTTTATCTTCTAGATATCCGCAGCTGATGTGACATAGGTAAAGTTCAATGAAATGGGTTGAATAATTGAATCATTTAGTCGATTATTTACGTCTAAAGCCGATTATTGAAAAATTGACCTGTCTGTTGAATAAAAGGTTTTTTTATCCCTTTTAGAGACTAGAGATAGAGATCCACACGGGCCATAATTTTCAGGCTCGACCTGTTTGAAAAATATCTTGGCCCGGCCCTAAAAAGAAGTTGGAATTTCACCCGAAACCGGCCCGCAAAATTCCAACTCAGTCCGATTGAATTTCTACTAAATAGTGATTTTTACTTGTATGGAGAAGTTCTGATTAAAAAAAAAATACCTTTGATTTTTTCTAACGTTTATGATCTTCATTTATATAGAAATGACGTAGTTTATGTTTAAAATGAACCGCTGTTTGTTGTATGTAAATGGGTCAGTTATCCTTAATACTATTAATCCGTATTCTATGTATTGTATTGTATATCTCTGTATTGGAGATATAAATATCTTAAAAATGGTATACAGTAAAATCTTCTAAAACGGAATCGCATAGGAAAGAAAAAAAATCGTTATAGACATGTTTCCTTCTTAGCAGGTATAAAAATGTATTATATTTTACCCTCACATATTATTGCATTAATTTTGTATGGATGAAACGCAATTTTCAATTTAAAACATTATTCCGCCATAGGCAAATACTTTTTTATACATTTTACTACATTTTAATGAGCTTAGAAATCTACGATTCTTTAAAAAGAATAAATTTTTATATTTAATTGAAGAATAAAGGCGATTTTAAACTGTATGCTTTTTTTGCAAAAATTTTTGGTTCAGGCCAAATTTTACTGATCTTTCAACAGACCTGGCTACGCCGAGACAATGATTTTCATGTAGGCTGGCTCAAAACTGGGACAAAATATTTTGGCCCGTGAAGGCTAAGAAGAATGAAATCAGTCCCGGCTCGGTACGGAAAAAATAAATTAGGCCCGGCCTGATCCGATCTTTCAGAAAAAAAGTAAGTCCCTTACCCAGCCCGACCTAGGAAGAGTAATAAAATAAATTTTGATTTAATCCTTTTTAATATAAATAAGTTTACTGTAAATAAATTCCAAGTAACTTCTTACTAAAAATTTCAACTTGTTTAATTGATTTGGATTCGAATTTCCTACTGTACTATTAGCAATAAAATAAACAAATTTTCATTAATATGAAAATACGCAACTGGAATATTTATAGAAATATAACGTAAGGGGTAGTATAGAATGTCCATCTTTAAATCTATCTTATAGTCTCCTCAATAAGTGTAAAATATTCGATGTTTTAAAGTAAAAAATTTAACCCATTAATGCCCAAATTTTTTTCTTCAATAAAAATGAAATTTTTGGGTTTCCCACCACTTTTAAAAGAAGAATAACTTTGATCTTAATTTATTGAGGTCTCTTAAAAAATAGTACTTATCTATCTTTCTATTTACTGGTGTGAAAAGTGCTTTTTTGTCTTTTTTGTAATTGTCCCTAAAAAGGGACGCTAGGCACTAATGAGTTAATCTCGGTGGGTTAATAATGTTGAATTTTATATAGAACATACAGGGTGTCTTAAAATGAATTAACTGATTTAAAAATTCAATAACTTACAAATGGTCGCAGCTATTTAAAAAATATTTGCAGAAGGGTTAGGTAAGATGTGAGAAGTGTTTTTTACAGCGTTTCTCGACTTAAGTTTAAAATAGAAGAAATACATGATATTGCTAGCAATGGTTGTTAAATTGGGGGCCGATATTTTGTTTCTCTTCACTCTCAGTCTTGTTGCGACAAAAGGATATTAAATATATGAAATGACTCTCAGTTACCAATGTAATTTTGTTATTAGGAGTCTACTGCATATATTTAATCTTTTTCTTTCACACCAGAATTGAGAAAAGAGGCCAAAAGGGCTCAGATTTAGCGCCTGTTGCTAACAGTACCACCTATCCCCGCTATTTTAAATTAAAATCGAGAATCACGGTAAAAAACTCCTGCTATCTTACATTCTTACATAACACTCTTGTAGGAATTTAATTTTACAGCTACCGCAATTTTCAAGTTACTGAGTTTTAAAATCAGTCAGTCAATTTTAGGACATCCGGTAGATGCATATATACAAATGCAGAAACAGACTTTTAAAGATATAAACATATATATTTTAAGTTAGTCGGCAAAATCGTCATTTACGTCCCCCTAATGAATTCTACTTAAATACGCCCCTGATTATTGGGGCTGTTATGATCCAAGGCTAACTTATCATAATAACAAGGCTTGTCATTCCCTAAGTTTCCTTTGTCTGCAGTACAAGTGATCAAAATTCACGTTGTTAGCGCCCTCTGTCGCGCAAATATATTGTTCAGCAAGGCCACTTTATCATAATAATAGGCCTTACAATCAGAAAAAAGTGTATGGGAGAAAATGTCCGGAAAGTTGCGAACTCATAAACCGACTTTATACCGTAAGTATCGCCACCTGGTGCATATTACTAGCAATATTCTAATTGCATAGGAAAAATCAAACTATATTATTCATAATATTATAAAAAATATTTTTCAAATTCCACTAAAATATATACGTAAAAAATACATTGAAAATGAAGAATTAAAAGTAAGAATTAATGGTACTTTATTAATGTAGAGTCATGGGCGTTATATATATATATAAAGCTTAGCGTAATTTTCGGCTTCAGAAAGTATGATTTATTGCCAAATGATGTAAACAGTAATGAAAACAAACTTGTAAAATATTTTGTTTGTCTTTTAAGAATTTATATGAATATTATTATTGTTTTTATGTACAATTTACTTATGTTTTTGTATAAAAATAGAAAATTGGCTTTTTATATGAAATATATTGTATAACTATTGCAAAACATTTCTTCTCTATGAGACAGAAAATATGTTGCCAAATTTCCTTTTCTCGCCAAGACCATTTTCTCTATTTGAGAAAGGTACTTTGGAAAAGTATCGATTTAATATTATATAATGCAGTATTGGCTATTTTTCTGTAATATGTTCCGGTTCCGCATTTAAAGTTATCTGCAAATAAGCATTATTCTAGAACAATGCGATATTAAGTATACGGTTAAAAAATGAAATTAGTTTAGCGCCAACTATACTTGCTTAATGAGCCAATTGGCTGTAAGTTTAATTAAGAAAGAAGCACCAAATAAAGATTTACACCACAAGCGTAGCACAAAAAGAATTTATTTTTGAGGATTATTTTTGAGGTAATTATTAAAATAATTACCATTTCGGGATATTGATTTTATCCATTTGTTTCGCAGTTCAGCATCACTCGGAAATTCATGGAAAGATATTTTTTCCCCCTGATTACGATTTTTGTGAGATTTACACAGCGGTACGCAACAGTTAACCATTTTTCATAAATAATTACAGTAAAATAAGTACATTTTATGCAAAAAAAAAAAAAAAAAAAAAAAAAAAAAAAACTGCCGATTTTTCGAAAATTGGAAAAATAACAAATCTCATTTGAAAAATACAAGCTTATAGCATATCGAAAAGAAAATGGAAAAGCATATATAGAAAACAAGGCCCGGGTGGAAAACAAATTATAAAATTTATACATTTGTTACTACAACAGAGGGCGCTAACAACGGGAAAATCACGAGGTTTCTGACCAAGTTTACTGGGGCCACGAAAACTTAGCGATTGCCAAGTCTATTATTATGAAAGTGGCCTTAATGACTAGTAGTACGCACCAGATGGCGCTACATACGAGACAAAATCAGTTAATATGTTGGCAGCTATAGAGACAATTTCAACAATAGATTTTCTCCTGAATGCGAGTGATCTATCATATTTAAAATGTCTCGCAGTTTATTTTTATTTTATTGTATATCGCAGAGATCTGCATGGTCCGATATTTTCATGGCTCGGGCTATATTTTTTTCGTAAGTATCGGGCCGGGCATAACTTATTTTACCATACGAAGCCGTAGAATAATAACGACTTAAAAGATATGCCTTTTTTGCAAAAATTTTTGGACCAAACCAAATTTTATTGGTTTTTGAACAGACTTGGCCACGTCGAGAAAATGATTTTCATCCGGGATGATTCAACCGGAACTGATTATTTTGGTCCGTGAAGACTTGTAAGAATGAAATCAGATCCAGGAATATCTTTTAAGTTGTTATTATTCTTGAACTTAAAATTAGAATTTATTCTTTTTAAAGAATCGTAGATGTCTAGGCTTAATAAAATAGAGTAAAACGCATGAAAAAAAACCTGGCTATGAAGGAATTTTCTTTTAAACTGAAAACTGGAAATTATTTTAAAACGTCTTTTAAACTGTTCATCCATGCAAAATGAATCTATATATATAAAAGAAAGTCTGAATTTCGTATTAATTAACGCACAGAAAAAACTACCGAACCTAAAATCTTGAAAATTGGATAAAAATACTTCTTATAACATCGAGTGCCGCTAAGAAAAGATTTTCCAAAATTCCACTCCTAATATGGTGGTGGGTAAAAAAGGTATTACTCTATTATCCCGTCGACCGATTTCGCCAAACTAACAGCCAAATTATACATATTGATGTAATTTTTATTTTAAATAATAAAAGAACAAACAATTAGTAGAATATTAATAAAAATACAAATAAAAAGTCGAATTAAATATTACTTGATGACGTTTTAAACACGTGTATCGTATTTAATGTCATTGAATTGACATTCACGATCATCCATTATTGGCATATAATCTTATAATTACGCAATAGTATTTTGGTCGACGGGATAACAGAGTAGTACCGTAAAAAAACGAACGACCTTAAAAAAATTCCTTAACAATCTGATTTTATAGATATTTTGCATCTGATAACATATTTTAGTGTATTCTTCCATACGGAATCGAATGATACTAGGCAAATTCTTTTAAATCCAGTAGTTCACGAGATATTTACTATTTTTCTAGTTTGGCGATGTCTTTGGCGCCAAAACCCAAACTTTCAAGTAATAATGTCTAAAATACCCCTCTTGCTTTAGCAAGGAAAGAAATTTAAATTACGTAATTTTCTAATGAATTCTTTTTAAAAAAATAATTAAAACAGCTATATAAGTTAGAAAAAAATATATGAACTCCTGGGGAAAAAAAAAAAATGTGGATTTTTTTTTGTTTTACCAATACTATGCCAAAGTGTATAGTATCGTGCAATTTATTTCAACCCGAACCGTGCAAAGGAATTTTATTGCAAACCATGCAAACATTTGCTATTTATTGAAGGTGATTTTTTTTTTTTTTTTTGTGAGTATTATTCAATCGTAATCTCGAAAAACATTTTAATTTGTTATTTTTCGATTAAAAAATACTTATTGCTAATTATAACTTACAGTTATTACAGATACTGACATGGTTTTTACCGTTTAGCAGTTACATGATGATGAGGAAGCTGCGAAAAAATTATTTCAAAATTTAGAAATTATACATGTAAAATATTTTGTTCAAAAAACCATGAATGTCTTCATTTAAAAAAGTTAAATGAACATTGCAGTGTGAGACATGCGCATTATGTACGCCATGTTAAAGTACTAAAGCATATTTATAATTTCAGGTATGCAGCTGGACTATTTTATTAACTGTAAAATGTTTATCAATTCTTTCATTTTAAATATTTATGTACAATTGATTTAAAAAAAAAAAAGATTGGTGGAAGTCAGCATTTTTTAAGGTTTGTATTTTTTAAATGCTCATTTTTTTATTAACAAAGTTATTTTTTTGAAGAATTCCATTTCATTTTGCGCCAACTATTGCCCTTGGCGACAATGGTGTTCGTATAACGTGAAAACACCATAACGAGTACAATTTTATTTTAAATACAAAGATAAATGTTTTAATGAAAAATAATTATAAAGCAAAAACATTTAATTTAAAAATATAGTGTTTGTACAAATTAAAAAAAGTTTTTATTTTCAAAGATTTAAATTGGAATTTGGTGATTTACTACTTGATTCTCCCAACGCCTAAAAAACTACCACTAAACTACAAGATTAAATGCCAATAATGGATGATCGTGAATGTCACATTCAACATTAGACACGAAATACCAGGATGGCGAGTGATCAGGGATAAACAGAGTAAAAAAAGGAAGAACCTACCAATATTTACTTATAGAAATTACTTCAAACTAGCAGATCGAACCCGGGCTTCCCGGGTTACATAACAATGATAAAAATCATTTTTTTAATTGAAAATTGTTATGAACTTTCTACATGTAATATGCGTTTTAAATTGCTAACTAACTCCAAAAAGCATTCTTTAACCCTTTAATACCTTGAAGAGGGTGGATATTTCACTTAATTTTAATTGTTAAACGCCATACTGACACCAGTATTTTGAAATAGCAATTTTATTTTCTTAAATACGTGAAGAAATGCTTTTAAATATTTTCAAACAAATTTGTTCATAAATTCTGGTGTCAATCAATCATTTCAGCATTTTAAGAATTCTTTCCCCTCAAAGAGTTAAATGTCTTGCTGATTTTTTCATTCATGTTTCATTCATAAAATAATAACTGTGAAAAATATTGGTATGATGATTTGTATTTGATAACTTTACATTTTTTTTTTCTTATACAATTAAAAAAAATAACATTAATCTCAATATTATATTAAATCAATTTTTGAATTAAAATATTACATAGTGGAAAAACATGGTTAGACGGCTTAAACGGTTAAATGAAAAATATTAATTATGGAATCAAATAAAGCTATGAAGTTTATCAAATGTCACATTTCTATATTAGACGCATGCCAGAAGTTATTAACCAAATATTTCATTACTTATGGCAACAAATTTCTTTCTGGTCATTTCAGTGCTTCGAGCGCGTATTTCAATTAAATGTCTGTTACAAGGCTAACTTATCAGGAGGCCTTGGTCTGTTAAATTTGTATTTATTTTATTTTATTTTATTGTTTATAAAGGAAATTTAGTCGTAATAGAGTTTCACTCGGTAGAGAGAAATTTAAAAATAACTCGCATCTGATTTTTTTTTTTTTTTTTTTAATCACAGCCAATCAGTAAATAGAAATACAGTTTTCAAACAAATTTAAAGTATTTTGAAAGTATTTTTTGTCTTTTTTCTTATTAAAAATTTTCTTATTTGTCAGTGTAAAAATTGCTTGATTACATATTGAATTTGTAATTTTAAAAAATTTAATCTGCGTTTTTAACCATACTTTTATTTTATTACTCATGCAACTTTAATTTTATCATGGAAAATTATCAGGAACAATATTTATAGATTTATGAATAAACTGTGTATCATTATTTCTTAATGGAGATACATGACAAAGATTAAAAAAAATGATTGAAAAATATAAGCTCGCAATAAATGAGTCAAATGAGATGCAGTTTTTAATTAAATTGCATTCGAAAGTAAATTTCTTTTCCTATATGACGAAATAAAAATTGAAATTGTGCGACGGTTAGAAGATTAAAAAATTGCAGTAACAAAAATTGCAAAAAGTAATTTTATCCTGAAATGTTGTCATTCGCAAAATAACGTCAGTGCTACACACGAACACATTTGTTCGTAGTTCGTTACAATATAGATTTTGCGCATATGAAAAATCTTACGCGCATACTAAAATGCTAAATGTAAAGAAATGACTGCACGTACATTTTCTTCAAAAAAGTTTGCTCCAAAGTTAACTCTATGACAAATTTAAAATTCGTCTTATAAATTAAAATACACAACACTAATTTAAAAAATAAGCATTAAAATACACAAACATTGCACTCCGTCACTTCAACCTGCAAAGAAGATGTCGTATATTTCGTGAAACACGTGAAACTTGATTTTTTATATATCCTGCCAAACCAAATTTTCAGTTACATTTTAAATATTGGATATTGGCGAATTATGAAATCTCATTTCATCATTTACATCGCTCTAATTCTATTTCAGATCAATTTTCTATGTAAAAAATTTACTTTTTTTCTTTTCCTAAAATATATTTGGAAAATAAACTGGTGCCAAAAATAAAGTAGAAAATAAATAATATAAAAAATTTAATTATTCCAAAAAGAAAGAAAAATTAAAAAATTTTGTTTTGCATTTTTCTTCTGATAAAATGACAGGACACACACACACACAAAAAAAAAAAAAAAAAAAAAAAAAAAAAAAAAAAAAATCGTCTGCTTTAGCAAATTTAACTGAAATTTATAAAAAATTACACCAAGCGAAGAACGTTATTTTAATATAATTACAATTGAATGTCTTACACAATTGGACAAAAACTTGGAGAACCGGACTTTACTTTCAACCTGGAATTATTGCCAAGATCATCTTTATTTGCTTGTCTAACTCGGCGAAAAAAATTCAATCTGGAGGGGAAAAAAAAAGAATCACATTGAACAGGTACTAAATCCTTTGACACCAGCCGTGCATTTTTTCTCTAAATAAAAATGATCTGCTTAAATTTAAGCATTCTAAAGTAGCATTTTATTTTGTTATGAATACTATTGTATACTATTTTGTTATGAAACTATAGTAATAAAAATTTCCTTCTTTTTGCAAAAACACGCGGCTGTGTTTGGGCTTAATGTAGCAAATTCCTGGGTTACATTTTTTGCATCACTCCTAGCCACCATAAGTCTCCCTATTTCTTCTTTTTACTTTATGGCGACTTTTCTTTTACTTTGCACAGAAATGGAGTACTCAAGTTGCCACCCCCAGGAAAATTAAATTAAAAACTACAAAAAAAAAAGAAAAAAAAAATTAATGTCTCAAAAACAAATTAAGATACAGTTTTCAAACAAATTGCATTTAAAAGTACATATTTTCCCCTACAAAATAGTGTAAAGATTGAAAATGTGCAATGGCTAGGAGTTAAAAAATTTGCAGAAATGAAAATTGCAAAAGTGAAATTTCATCAGAAATTGTTGCCATTCGAAAAATGACGTATGCGTTACCATTGCCCACTAGATCTAAGTAAAGGCCTGTTTATTTGAGATTAATGTATGAAGTCTCCCGCCAGAGGACGCTGATACTCTGCCCAAGTTAATCAGACCAATCATGTAAACCCTGAACCAAAACAATGACACGTGTGCAAACATGTGCACAGAACAGAAAGCAGCTTATTCAATGCTAATTTGGGCAGGGTTTGCGTCACGTGGACTTACACGTGGTTCAATGAAATGGTTCAGGGTTTGAAGCTGTTGCCAGCTTCACTTTTTCGGCGGTTTTTCGCAAAATGGCTCGGCTGGTAGTATTATAGTAGGCTATGGCGTTACGCACAGATACGTTTGGCCTTTATTATATAGATAATATAAAGGGATTAAAGAAAGCAAATTTCACTGTAATAAACTACTGGTATTTAACATCTTTTTTGACTCTGTTTTCCCTGACCACTCGCCACCCTAAATACGTGTTTAAAACGTCATCAGATAATTTTTATTTCGACCTTTTTATTTGTATTTTTATTAATGTTTTTACTAATTTATTTATTCTTTTGTTATTTAAAATAAAAAGTATGTGAATATGCATAGTTTGGCTATTAGTTTGGCGATTTGTATAATTTGGCGAAATTGGTCGCGCATATCACACGCTTCTCTAGCGACTCACCTCCTCCCATAGGATAACATGGAGACGCCTGCAATTTGAAGCGTCTTCGACTACACGTGTAATAACACTTTTAGGAAGTTGAAATTTGGTGAAGAGGTAGGTTAATGGATTTATAAATACAGAAAAATCAGAAATCACCACATTAAACATTAATGGTTGGTTAAAAAATAAATTATTGGATTACAATGGAAGTTTATGAGAACTACGCGAAATATCAAAAATAGTGCCAAGTTGGCGTCACTTTCGGCTACTATTGGGGCTGATCTTTGAAACTACCGAACCGATTTGAAAAGTAATAGTATCAAAATGATGGTATTCGCCCTGGTTCAAACATAGGCTATATCTTATGTCAGTGCCACTAACCTAAAAGGGGGTGCAAAAGGAAATTTTTTTTAAAAATGTGATTTTTGTGTTACTGAAGGGCCTAGAAACATAAAGTTTTGCATGTTATATACTTATAAGACAACTTATAATACTTACTTACTTATGATATATGATATACTTATTACTAAGAGTATTTGCTAAAAAAATACAAAACTTAAAAGGGGTGAAAATCCACGAAAAGCGTTCTAAAAACATTCTAAATAGCGATTTTTAAACAATCTCAGAAAATAACGAACTTATTTTAAAAGTAATGATATTAAAATGATGGGGGCAGTCCTTGCCCCAACATAGGTAACATGTTGTGTCGATGCCACTAATCCAAATTGGGTGCAAGAGCAAAAAACGTTCTAAAAATGCGACTTTTGTCTTACTGACGAACCTTGAAATATAAAATTTGGCTTATTATTTATAGGTTATAAATGATCTCTAAGGGCATTTGTTAAAAAATACGGAATTTAAAAAGAGGAAAATTTTTTAGTTTTACATCAATGCAATTTCGTGCATTTTCATAAGGGGAAAATGCATGAAAAACGTTCTAAAAATGTTCTAAATTGCGATACAATCTCAGCAAATAACGAATCAGTCTTAAAATTAATGATATCTAAATGATGGTGACACTGACAGTCCTTGATCCGACACAGTCTATATCTTTTGTCAATGCAGCTAACCCAAAGGGGGTTCAGGAGCAAAAAACGTTCTAAAAATGTGATGCCTGTGTTACTGAACGCCCTAGAAACATAAAATTTGGCATGTTAATTACGTATAGGATATAAATGATCACTAATAACATATGTCTTACGTTATACATAAGGTCATTATGTACAAATATTTGTTAATATATATATATATACAAAATTTAAAAGGGGTGAAAATGCGCGAAAAGCGTTCTAAAAAATTTCTAAATGGCGATTTTTAAACAATTTTGGGAAGTTAATGAATCGATTTAAAAAATAATGATGTCAAAATGATCGTGACAGTCCTTGCTCCAACAAAATGATTGGATAAATTGTGGGATTGCAATGGGAGTCGAAGGGAATTTGGCGAAATACCAGAAATAGCTCCAAATTAGCATCACTTTTAGCAAGTAATTTATGTCGCCGATTTGGCGATATATACCCAAGTTGGTGACAAATATTTTTGGTTGACGACGTAATCAAGTAGTACCGAATTGCATAAAAGAAATATCCTTATTAGTGGGATTTAAAGGAACATAAATAGCCCTAATATACATATTTTTAAGTATGAATGGAATTTTTTCCGAAACATTCCTGTAATAAGGCTGAATGAACAATGCACTATAACGTTACAAATGTGTAAGAAAACATAGAAAATGACAGCGAAAAAAAAACATTGCGTAAATGCAGGGAAAAATTGTAAGATTAATATTAAATAAAGGTAATTTAATATTAAGCCTATTTATTTCAAAAAGAAAACATAAACCTACTTTTTTGACAAAAAATAATGATATCCCACCAAACACATAAATGTGAAAGAATGCCAAGTTCGTTAACGGTTTCGCTAATAAAAGAAGTGAGATCTAATTGGAAACCAAGTGTTGTGGCAAGTTTTCAGCCACCAACATTTATCTTTGAGTCTGAGTACAATTTAGTCTAGTATGTCATTGGCAAAGATCTAGTCAATCAAGTATTCGAATAAGTATATCGAAGTTAAGATATTGATAAGTTAAGGAAGCGATTAACTTTAAATTATGATCAACTAAATAGAAAGTCGCTCCATTGAATAGCAAGTAACATAATAAATCATTTTAAGCAATCGAAGAAGATTATGCATGACAAGAGCTATGGTTTAAGGAGCTTCGAAAGAACTTGGTTTCCAGTTAGATTTCACTTCTTTTATTAGCGAAACCGTTAACGAACTTGGCATTCGCTCCTATTTATGTTTTTGATGGGATTTCACTTTTACCATATACCATTTTTTAGAATTTTACGCCTCCATTACATGAAATATGGATTACTAATACTAATAATAACTGAAACATTTACGTACAACAAACAAAGATTCATTAAAAGCATAAATATCACAGTCTACGGCACTTCTGCATAAATAAAGATTATAAACATGAAAAAAAAAAGACTAAGATAAGTTTTTTTTAGTTAGAACTTTTCCGTAACAGTAAAGATCAATGTTCTGTTGAAAATCACTTGGTTCGAATCGAAATTTAATTTTTTTTGGGGGGGGGGCCAGGTCGGGCCGCTAAATTTTTCACTACGGGTTGGACTCGGCCTGGAAATCTTGGCCCTTTGCGAGTTCTAGTATATCGTGTCAACATTTATGCAAACATTATGTTCTTACATTTGGCAATAATATATTAGTAATATTCAATTCACCTAGCTGTAGAAGGAAAAATTTAGTTCTTTCCAATGTTTATTTGTGTGGGTATGACTGAAGGAGCGACACTCGGTCGTGGTGGAAGATGCTAAGCTCCGCGGAAAATGTGGGGGTGTATATTGTTTATAGCGGTTGGGTGTGTTGTTTGTGAATTTCGAGGTTTTTTTTTTCAGTATTGTTCTAAATTTGTTTCTCTTACCTGGGTAAGCATTTTGAATTGCTTTTCGCTATTTCTTCTGATTTGTTAATATTTCTAGTTATTGTTTATAAGTTGCTTAGTGCTATTTAATTATTTCACTTCGCCGTTATGGCGATTACAATTATTAACATTGTGTAAGATACTATTTCCGAAATATTAATAGAACCTGATAACTTTAATATGTTGGAAACGGATGACAACAGTTGTGCAATTTCTAGATACAAACCCGAATGTATCTTGTAATTCAGCTCCTGTAGACTCACTGATATAAATGGCTGCTCAAAACGGTGTAAGGTACTTTAACATTTTTGTAAATAGTGTAGCATCTTCGAGTATATGGAAAAGGCAGCTGACGTAACTGTGGGTCGAATAACTGTGTAAAAGCAAGAAACACCTGTTCGTTCTTTATGACTCCTAATGTGCACATGATTTAGGATGATTTGGTTGGTCTGCGTTCGACAGGCTTATGATATGACAGGCCTACGTCGACAAGGTGAATCCTACAATGATCGTAACGACAAAAATACATTGGTAGATTGATTGTCGGAAGTGTTTGTTTGCAAACACGTACTTTCCTTATATCTGAAAGGGATCTTTGCGCAGTCCCTTTTTTCAGAGGTGAAATCTGGTTCTCTCTACATAAAGTCCGACAGTTTTAGACGATGCAAAACGTGTTTCAAATACAATCACTCTCACCAAAAATGTAAGTCTGATCAGATATGTGTGAACTGCAGCCTCCTACACACGGGTCCCTATACAAATCAAGTAAAATGTTCCAATTGTGGCGAGGAACACAGAGCTGATTACAATCAATGTCCTTCACATCTTAAAGAGACAGAATGTTAAAGTTTAAATGTAATAATTTCCTATCTTTTGTTGATGCGCGGAGAAATTTTCCAAAAAATCGGAATCCAAAACTTACGTTAAGATTACTAGTAAACTAATCTCTCAGCTTGACCAGCTTCAAAAAATAATTGAAACTTGTAACTAATACGATGCTCAAAATCATTCTTGATCATGTCACAAATCATTCATACAAGGTAGTAGAAGGAATAGCCACTTTAAATACAACAAATCATAAACTGTTTTGTTAAATTCAGCAATATGTTCCCAGAAAGGCGGAAGCGGACTAACCATGGTGCACGTTCTCAGCTAAACTAGTCGTTGGGGGTCACCGTAATACTTAACCATCATGGATATGCATAATACACTACCTGGCCATTGATTATCGTTCACTTGCGATTTTAGACATTTTGTTAAATATCTAGAAAAATACATGAGGAATTATCCTGAAACTCTCAGTGTATAAACATAATAGTACAGGTCATATATTTCGTTGAAGATTTTTTTCCAGAAACTTTATAGGGGATCGTCAACAAATTAAAAAAGAATGAATATCTTTTGGATAACCCTGTCAAAACTAATGCAGCAAAAGCTCTCAAACTGTAGATTGTGATTAAGTGGCTTATTTTTATAAACTGTGTTCATTTTTATGTCGATAGCAAGTGAACGATAATCAATGGCCAGCTAGTGTATAATGTATGAAAATAAAATATGTGTAAACTAATTATGAAACGCATTGCCTTTCCAAAATAAAATTTAAACGTATATTTAAATAGTTTTAATATATATAGTAATGCTCTATTAATGAATTGCTGATGAACCAATTTCGACAAATTGTATAAAATGCCAAACGACTCAAGTAGTAAAGAATTGCGTAAAAGAAAAACCTTTATATCTCCAAAATTAATCATAATATCATCTAACAGTTTACTGTGTCGGATTAAGCGTATCATATCCAATTAAAATATATCTTTGAATTGTAATTTGAATGAAATACAAGGTCATGAAAAATCGAAGAGTTTGGAAAATAGGATTAAAAATATTTCAACGACTAATTATCCGATCGACTTCGTTTATTATGCAAAGTTTGAGTTATTTTATTGTCTTTTACACCCATTCCTTAAAGTAAAATAAAAAAAAACCCGAAAATTTTTATGTACCCTTTAATTAGAACGATTTTTTCGAGAGACCAAAAAAAAAAAAAAAAAAAGTTCCGGATAATCGAGGTGAGTGACATTAAATAGGCTTCTTTCCATTCTTACATACTAAGTACATACAAAATTTCAAGTCTCCATTTTGTTCTTGAGATAGAGCGTTTACAAACAACAAGCGGACGGACGGCAAATTTTTTTTCTAAAAATATGTTTTTCGGAATCTCCAGTATCTGAAACGTGTAAATCCGTCAAAATTTTTTTTTATTATTTTTAAAACGATTGCAAAACTTACCCTATACTACGTATGATGGGTAAGTAAAAATATTTTGAATATCTAGAATTTTTTTTATTTCTTTGGTTGTCGGTTAGCTGCCAGCTGCAGTTTTTTTTTTCGTGGGAGTGGGGAGCCTTTCCTATATTTATCTTTATATTTTTGATCTTATCTTTTTTATCCTCCTTTTACTTGTTGTTTCATGAATTTACAATTTGTACAGTGCAATTACAGAAGTATCCTAAATAAAAAGCTTGGCTAACTCTCCCTCCTTTTTCTTGTGTTAATATCCTTGTGTTTCGTGACACTTTTCTATTCCCTGATAAAATTCTTCACATTATCGGTAGTATTGTTTATCGCCAGGACAGACGAGGTCGTCCCGGTGGTGGATTAGTTATTGCTGTCAGTTCCACGTGGTCACCCTCTCGTATTGTTTTCCCGAATTTTAACCCGGATTCAGAGATTTTGGTGTGTAAGTTTTTGATGGTTCTCTCTCTATAAATATTATCAATGCCTATTCAAGTTCTGGCAATGTAGATAATGAAACCAAAGCTGAATACACTTAAAGACGTACGTTGCAGAACAACGAGTTTCTTTGTAGAACGTTTCAAATAATCAGTTAAGAAATTCCCCATTCATTAGAAAGAAATATTGAGAAATTCACAGGGGTTCCAAATTTTCAGGAAAAACTAAGGCAATCAGTTCCAAAAATTAATAAAAAAAATTGATCATATAGTCGAAAATATATCTCGAATTTCGACAAATGGTCGCCGAAAAAAATCAATTAAATCAATCTTATAAAATCCTCAATTTCCTCAGAGGATCGCGGAAAAAACCCGGAAATTTTGTAAAAGGATCGCAAAAGACCTGAACTTTCGTCAAAGAATCACAAAGGAACACAGATTTCGCCAAAGGATCACAAAAAAACGCAAATTTCCTCAAAAGATCGTGAAAAACAACAAATTTCGTCAAAGGATTCTTTATTCTTTATTCATGCGATTGATTCTCTCTTTTCTTATAGATTTTAGGCAGCAAGTGAAAAATGAGAGTTTACGAAAAAACCACTAGGGATCCGCCATTATTGCAGTTATACAGAAGCGAATGTGACAAACACTATGGCAGTTGTCAATAATTTCATGAGCAAAAAAATAGCTACGCAACATTCCAAATGTCACATAATATTCTTGTCAATAAGTGCCTTGGAAAACACACAAAGTCTGTGGGTCATCAGAAAATCTTTATTCATGAAGAAGAACAGTTTTGATCCAAGATCTTGGGAGTCGTGGCTGACTGGGATTTTCCCCTTAACCAAAGACGATGTCACGATGGTAATTAAAAAATACAATAACCTGATGAGAATCAGTATCTTTATATTGACCAACACTTCATGTGATGATATAATCAATGCTTTCACACAGAGAAAAAAAGAAGTGGGAAATCATATTTTTCGCAATAAATCGTGAACTTTAAGCCTTAAAAAACCTCTAGGTGATCTAAGAGGTTACTTTTTTATTTTACATCGATATCTGAGGTAATTTTGTCATAAATTGCCTATTGCGAACATTTAAAGCATATTTGTAGTTAGGTGATACAGTTACCCCAAACCCGGAGTAACTTTGTCACTCTATTTCTTAATTTTTTTACCCTTACAGTACTCCTCGCATGTATTTGAATCCGCTTTGATGTTGAAGGGAATTGTTATTTCGATATGCCTGTTTTTAAGACTCGAATTTGAAGATTTAAAAAAGTCATGTGCAAAACTGAACGGGACAAAATAATAACATTTTACGGTATTTACTACGGTTACATGAAAGTCTCGTATTCTTGACTAAAGAGCAAGGATATTTTTGATGGCTATTTTATTACTTTCTACCAAAAAATGGTCCGAATGCATTAAAAATCATAGTTAGTTGATGAAAGGTCTCGGGATTCTTGAATGTAAGGAAGAGTTTCATACTACAGTAAAACCTCTAAATAACAGACACCTCGGGAGCGCGGAAACTATCCGTTATCCGGAGGTGGCTGCTATTGGAAAAACCTCTAATATTCAAAAATTGCAAAGAAATGCTTAATGTTTCATAAATTAATTTTTATGTATCCTAAAACATTTACTTTACGATTAATCCAAAACTAAAAATATTTTTTAAGCATTAAAATTCAAATAAAATTGTATATATCTTTATTCGTCTTTTATTACATTCGTGTGAAAAAAATCTGTTACAAAACTGTTACTTTTGCTTGCGATTACATGTAATTTGTTTTTCGATGTGAAGTTTTAACTCAGACAATAGTTTTAATCTTTATGAAGCATCTTCTTTACAAATAAATTGTATAATTGCTCTCTATCTTTTGCCGCATCTTGGAAATTCTCGATATTGCAGGAAGCATCTCTAGTTTCAGTATCTGTTTCATCATCACTAATAGAGTCAGATTTTGTTGAAAATTCTGAAGGAATATAATCGCATACATCAGCTGATTCTTCTTTAGTAGGTAACTCATCATCAATACTAATGAAATTATTGGCAGTTTCTTCACTTCTGATACATTCTATTTATTTATTTATTTCGCTTAAATCTTCATTTGTGTCGGAAATGTGTGTTTCATTTTCGTTTAATATAAAGCCTGCTTTTCTGAAACACTGTCATGCGCTTTCCGGTTTTATGTTTTATACAGCTGACTAAATCCAAATTATTGCATCGAGAGCATTAACTAATTTTAGACAATTCTCAAGTGTATTCATAGAATCTAGCTTTGAAAGATGTGACGTAATAAAAGATTCCTGTACCAGGATTTAAAATTGAGTATTGCGCCTTAATCAAGTGGCTGGCATACTGAAATTGTATTTGGGGGGGGGGGGGGGCACAATTTTAACACTGTCGAATTTCAAATGTTTTTGATGAGAACTTGCGTTGTTCAAAAACGAGAGAGTTTTTCTTTGTTGTTTTTTCATCCTATTATCAAAGAAAGTTAACCATTCTATCATTAAAGGACTGGTCATCCATGCTTTCTTTTTCGCTCTCCATACAATATCAAATTTGTTAAATTGAATATTCTTCGAAAACACCTGGGTTTCAGAGAGCTTCCAATAATAAGAGGGGTTTCAAAATCCCCTAACATAATAAAATAGTGAGACCCTCTTTTGACATTTTCCCGCTGATACAGTCATCCTTTTTAAAACATAAAGTCTTATTTGGAAAAATTGTGAAAAAGAGTCCGGTTTCATCGGCATTAAAAATGTTTCTCTCCTCATAACCTTCACAAATTGATTAAAGTCGTTCTTGCCAATCCTTCACCTCTTTAAGATCTACAGATTTTGCTTCTCCACATATTGCTTTGAACAGTGGCGCCAACTTATATGGGCCCATGGGGTTCGAGCCCACCCAATAATTCTGAATTATAGCGTATGCAATTTTTATTTTTCTGGTTATTTATTTCATTATTATTTTATTAATAATTTTTCTCTTTCCAATAAAATTTATTTTGCCAATGACCACGTGTTTTAGTTCTCCGACTGATACCCATAAATCCCAAATGACTGAAATGTCTTGCTCCATGTTTAACTTTCTGTAAATTCAATTCGTAGTGATGCTCATGATACCATGACATTACATTAAATACCAGTGTCTTTATAAGGAAAAACGCTGAGACGCCTGAGAATATAACTTAATAAAATTGCAATTTTAATAAAACATGATAGCATGACTCAAAATTCTCATCTTTCACCATATCTCAATCCTTCAAAGGAAAACAAACTGTTCGCACCATTTTACGAAAATATTTTTGAGCCCACCCAATTTTTTTGAGCCAACCCAATATGTTTCAAAAGTTGGCGCCATTGGCTTTGAAAGAAATGTTACGCCGAGATCGAAACTTTTCCAGCCATCCACTGGAAGCCTTAAAATCGTGTAATCCGAGTTCTTTAGTGGCTTCCAAAGACTTATCTTGAATCGAAGGTCCACTGATAAGAATGTTTTTTGAACGAACTGAAGTAAACCAATTCAGAATTATAGAATCAATTTCAATGGAATTAGTTTTCTTCAATTTCACATTTTTGGTGTTCTCGTTTGAGTTAGTAATCCATAAATTTCCCATTTCTTCTTTATTTCGTAAAATCTCTCCCTATCTATTTTGAAATGATCAGCAAGTATCCGTAAATTCAATTTCTCTCTCTTAGATATACTTACAATTTCAAAATTTTCTTTGAAAGTTAATAGTTTTCTTTTTGAGGTTATTGTCTAAGTAATGCTCATATGAATCGAGCAGCAATACACATTGAGAAGTAATTTCCTCCTCTACTCTCATCGCATTCTTGGCGCCTTTAATTCTCGCTGCCAAAATACCAGTATATTAAAAAATAAATAAATAAATAAATAAATAAATAAATAAATAAATAAATAAAATATAAATAAATAAAATAGAGTAACCCTTTTCTTTGTTTTATAAAAGAATAAAAATAAATAAATAAAATGTACTTTAGGTTTTCAGTGATTATTTTTCTTTTGGTCAGATCATACTGACGCCATGTGACGTATCTGGTTTATCTCTTCTATGTTATGCAATGATGCAATCTAGTTAATTACCTTTTGAATTTTACGAATGAGCCCTACTAAAATGATTTTTTTTCTTTGTTTTTTGATACTTGATACATTGATCTGATGAATTTAGATTTTTTTACTTTTTTTCGCATTTAAAAATATTATTTCATCGTCTATCACCAAAGTTACTGTTCGTTATTCGGAATGGCCGTTGTTCAGAAGTTAAACATACAAAAAATTAGGTTTTGGGATTGGAGATTGGAAAACTGTCCGTTAAATAGAGGTTCCGCTATTCGGGAGTGTCCGTTATGGAGATTGTTCGCATTCTGTTATTTTTCATGATTGATAATGCATTTCCGCACGGTTCATTTTTCGGATTTATATCACTGGATAGCAGTAGTGTAGTAGTAAAAATAACAGTTGATATAGTTTCTAAGTAGAGGGTATACGTTCAAAGCAGAGGTATACCCTAGAGTGTGTATGCTACAACTTTCTTGAGAAACAGAGGGTATACGGTGTTCCTTTAAAAAATAGGAGGTATACGGCGTATACCCTCGTATATCCTCATATCCTTGCTGGATAGAAAGTTTTGGTGTCATCAATGTGCGGTTCATCCTTTTATTGTATCGTCTCCAAATGCTTTTCGATATTCCTTGCAGTCTTTGCTGCATTGTACTCCAGTTTGAATCAAACTAAAAGTATTCGTATGTGGCTTAGTTCCAATGTAACATATACATCAATCCTTTCAGGGACAAGTAAATGTGTTTAAAATGTGTTGATTTCACACTGTAAAAACAAAATACCCAAATTGGGTTGAAAGATTTTTGGGTACAGAATTGTTCCAATTTGGAAAGTTCAGTTTGTAGCACAAAATCGTTTTAAATAAGTCTGATTTTTAATGACATTAAAACAATTAAAATATCTTCGATAGTATATACATTATACCTCAGAAATTTTGATTAATTTTATGTTAATAAAGATCTGCTCTGTTTTGAACCATTTTGGGTTATCTATTTTGGGAACAATACAATTTTGGAATCCTTACTGTACCATTTCAGGAACATTACTATACCCAGAAATCTTTCAACTCAATTTGGGTCTTCAATTTTTACAGTGCACATCGGAATTTCCGAAAAAGTTTATTTCAATATAAGAAAAAGCAATTTTACCTTTTTTTTAAAAAAACAAAGTTATATAAAAAAAAATTAGTTGCAAATTGCAGGTGCAAGTCTTTATTAAAATTAGGTGGAATATAACAGGTATTACTGTCCTTCAAAGAGTTAGTAGTGCGAGTTAGCATGCTAATATATCCTTGCTTGCACACAGGGATACTTAACCTTTACTATTTGAGCAATTTGGCAGTGTTTATAAATGTGAAATTTACTTCATTCCGAAATCCGGCATTTTAATTAAAACAGCTTGATAGAAAATAAATATTTGGAGTATTATTAAAAAAAAATTCGTGTTTGGAAGTTGTTTAAAAAGTTCATAACAAATCATTAAATCGAGCTACAGTTTTTAAACGAATTTCATTCGAAAATACTTTTTCTGTCTATTTTGTGATTTAAAAATTGAAGTATTTCAATGTTTAGGAATGACGAAATAGCAATACAAACGAAAGGTCGTTGTCTTCAATGTTATATATTTTAAAAATAGCTGCCGGTTCTAGGTAGTCGTCCAAAAGTGAACTGCGAATTCTTAGTGACCACAGCAAAGTCCGCAATAGAAGAAAGAGGATTTTATCATTAAAAAGCATTTCAATCCCAAAGTTTACAGACTAGATTTATTCTCTACTGCCCAGATACACTTAGAAATTCTGTAAAGTTACTAAAATTTTTCTAGGAAATTGGGATTCTTAGAACTTTTAGTGCAACGGCAACAACAAAACTTCATGTAGATACATATTTTCACTGTAAATAAAAAAAAAATCTGCAAGATTACTAAGAATTTTTTAAGAAATTGGGATGCCGATAACTTTCTATTTAACTGTAACCTGGGTTACATATAAAATTTTTGTAAGATTACAGTAATTTTAATAGATTCTTTTGTAAAGCCACAGATTTCTGTAGCTTTAAAAAAAAAAACTAGTTTTGTAGTTTTACATCTTTTTTTTTTGTATAATGTACAAATAAAATTTTAGTAAAGATACATATTTCTATAACCTCACATCTGTAGAATTACAGATTTTTTTTACAGTGAAAAAAATGTGTTTTAATCTGAAATTTATTGAGGAAAAAAGAATGACATATTCTCAATCGTTATGGATTAGTTAAAATTACTGTCTAGGAGAAGGAAAAAAAATGTGCAGTGAGCCTATAGAAGTTTTCATTGAGAGACGGTCATCGCAGCAACTAAGAGTTACAAAGTTGGCGCATGCGTATTTGAGCTTCGGTTTGTCGTCTGCTTGAAAATCAAAATAGAGCGAAAGATTGATGAAATGATCTAACGATATAATAATAATAACAATAAACAAATAAAATAAACGAAAAGTACAAATAATAATGTCTATAGACCAGATTTTTTCAGTTGTTATTTAAAATTAATAAAAGTTATTCCAATGCCCAATCTACTATTTTTAACAAAGAAATAAATTTTCGTTAAGAAAAATAAGCGCGAGCGAGATTCGAACTCACATAGAAAAATCTCAAATCCCATTGGCTACTGACCATGCTACAAAGCCGCTTGCCAACGAGGCAAATTTACCCGATTATGAACTGTAGCTGTTTAGATTCGATCTCAATTTTCGAGCAGACAACACAGCAGAGCTGAAATATGCGTGCGCCAAATTGTAACTCTCAGTTGCTGAAACGACCGTTTCGCTTTTTCATCCCAATAATAATAATAATAAAATGATAATGGTGCATGATTGTATGAAATAAAACACTCCAGTTGCAATTTCACTGAAAATATGAATCAAAATTTTATTCGTCATTTGAAAGACACTGGAACTTTCGAGTCTCCGTTGAACAACAGTAATAACAACAACAACAAAATATTCAGACCAATAGTTCACCTATGTGTGGACAGACGGGAAAAAAGGGTCAGGATATTTCAGTTCAAAACTTTTGGCGGTGATGAAGATTTTGCGTTTTTTTTTTTTTCAATTATTCCTGAAACTAAATAACAATAAATACAATATTCACGTGGTGAAATGAAGGTACAACAGCCAGAGATTTAGCAAAGATGTAGAACAGGGACCGGCAACCTACAACATGCGTGTCAAATTTGACACGCTTACATATTTTTAGTGGAAAGCATTCTCAATTTTTCTACTTATATTTTATTCTTTGAAAATCTCCTAAGGCCTTATAAACTGATAAATATTTAAGATTAAATACTAATATTAAAATAAATATTTTTTGTTTTCTATTACTCTTTGTTTAATATTTTAAGTTATTTTGTACTAACCTGGAATTCAGTATTCTGTAAGCTAGATTAATATCAATGTTATCGTTAGATTGTTGTTTGTTTACATGGTTTTCATGATTCAAATTATTCCGTATTAATGGAATATCTATCAATTATCAAACTTCTCAAGTTTGTTAATAATTGTGAATAATTAACTGTACATTTAATGTAACATATAAGAATGTATATTTAAGAACCTTGCGTTGATATTAGTATGTTTTATAATATAGTATTGAATTATTAACAGTTCGAATATAATTCGAAAGCTAGTTTGAAGACCTCAGATTATAAAGGCAGCAAGTGACACAATCATCATTTTTGAAAATGAACGGTCAAATTCTAAATGTTAATTTGCATTTATTGTCAAAAAAACTAAAATATTTGTGAATATTAGGATTCTTTGAGTAAATTAAGATATAGTAGAGGACTAGTGGCGCCAACTTATATGGTCCCATGGGGCCCACCCAATAATTTGCTTTTAACCGACCTTATTTTCAATATTCTATTTTGTTACCTATTTATTTTTCAATCGAGGAAAAGATAATCTTCTATTGAAAATCATTTTGGGTGAAAACACAGCGAGGTTAATAGTAACAGGCACACAAAACCCTAATCCAAATAATCAAGTTAAAATGTTATTGTATCTATAAGGTTAAAGAATTGTTACAATATATGATGTACTTCGCAAAGAAATTTTCTGTGACATTTAAATTCATATTTTCATATGCTTAGTTTAACTTCGCTGTTTAAATTAGGAAGTAAACGCATACAAAAGCGCTAATGGTATCCTGTGTTCAAATATAGATTGGATATTTTCTGACCCATTCGCGAATTCATTTCTTATCCTAAATGCACCAAAATCGCAAATGTTGAAAAATCAAGAAATCAAATAGAGCTTCCCATGTTTTAAAAATGAGATTAAACGATTTTTCAGGACTTGCTGCCAAAGACTTTTAAACTGTTTTTTGACATGCGTCCTTTTTTAGTCCTTTGAAATTTAGTTTGCTGTCATATTCATAGTATAATAGAAAATATTACAATTCACTAAAAGAATAACTCTTATAAGAAGATAATTTAATAAAATCACAATTTTATTTTCTATAGTTAAAATTCATATAAAGCACAAATAAATGTATTAACTTACTTTCAGGTGAATGCAGGGATGACAGGGATGACCGCCCCGGGAAACCAGCTTTCGCTTTAGGGTATAAGTGCAATCCCGGGGAGGGGAGGTCAGGTGAATGCATATAAAATTATTTAAGATGCATTAAAATTATCTCAAAACACATTAAAAATCATTAAAAAACCCAAAACGTTTTTAGCTATTGCACGCCCATCATCAGTGGCGATTTAAATATTGTTATTTTTCTTTGCACTTATTCGAGAAAATCATTATAATTTAAAGGTTGTACGGCAGATAGGGTGCCAGAAAAAGGTATTCAAATTCATTTGACGCACAACCTTTAAATTATAAAGATTTCTTCTAGACAATTCTCGAATAAGCACAACAGTAAATTGATAGATACAAAACTAATAGTAACATTTAAATCTCCACTGATGACGGCCTTGTAATGGCGGAAAAGATTTGGGTTTTTTAATGGCTTTTAATGTATTTAAATATACCTTTTATGTATTTAAAATAAGTTTATACTATATGTATGCACCTGAATGTAATTTAGTACATTTATTTGTATTTTATATGAATTTTAATTATTTAAATCAAGGTGAATTTATCACTAAAATTACAAGTTTCATTTGCATTCTGTTTTTAAAAATAATTCAACTTCACTGTCATAATTTTCCCATCCATCTTTTTATCGTCAAAGAAAACAAAATATTATGTCTTTTTAATCTAAAATAGTTCAGACTCGAAAATATTTTTCAAAAATTGGCGCAACTTTCGAGGACCATTGTATAGTTTCAGCCATTTAATTGACTCTTTTTTTTTTTAAATTTCGTTACATACCACCTTTATCATCTGAGTTCTTAATTTATTTATACACTTTTTTAAAAGAAACTTCTGGATGCAGGAAGTTATCTTCTCGCATAACTTTGTTACAATATTGGTAAAAGATTGCCGATCCCTGATATAAAAAGAAGTGATTGCAAAACATTTTTTATAGAAACAAAATTCGGTGCAAAATTGATAGTATTCTTTTTTAAAAATTGAAAAAAAATAAAGAGAAATTACCTTCTATAGAAATTTGTTAGAATTTTCAACTATGTAATTACAACATTGTTATTATTATTATTATTATTTTAGAAATACAAATAATATATATTAATTAATTTAATATGTGCATAATTCGCACATTCTTGCAAAAAAAAAAAAAAAAAAAATCTAATTTAAATATATTGTGATCCAAAAATTGTAAAACTCGGGAAACTAGATTTTTTTTGAAAGATTAATATCTTTTTGAAAAAAGATATGTTATGTTGTTTTAACACATTGGCAATGATTGATGTGAATTAAAGTCTTTTGTATTTATGTAACCCCATCCACAGGTGCTACTTTGTATTTTGCAAGTTACATTATTTCACAAAAATGTACACAATATTTGTATTTATACAATCAGCGTACTATGCATATAGATACATTGATTATAATTGGCATCATTTATATATACATTTATTTTTAATATAAACCCAAATATAAAAAATTATTTTGATAAATAATGTAACACACAAGACTATATTGTTAGCAATAGGTAAGGCTTCCCGTTAAAAAGGTGAAAGCAAGCGGTCGCGACATTCCCAAATGGAATAATTCTAGAAAAATGTATAAAATAGTGGATACATTGAAAACGAAGGGGTTAATATGTATAAAGCATACTGATTTTTTTCTTAAAAATGTAAATTATATGTATTAAAGTAATTTTATATGTGTATTATTTAGGCACGTTTACGTATAAATGAAAAAAAAATGTCATTCTTAATATACATATATTTGAAAATCAACTAAATACATTTAAAAAAAGAAAATCATGCCTCAAGCATGGATGATGAAACACTTTCCAACACTTCCAGAATATTTTTTAAAAAACTCACTGTTTAATAAAATAAACAGGATGACATAGTAAAAAATTTAGAAAACGCTTGATATATTTTTGAAAACCAGATTTGAACAATTACTGTACAAAGCACAAAAAGATACTTCAACTCTTTTGTACTACTCTGTATATGATTTAGAGATTAGTGCATACATTCTGCATACTATGCTGAAATTTAATTAAATTAGAAAATGCATAATGTAATTGAAAATTCACCTTTAGAAATGTCTTCCAATAGTATCGGAATTCTTTTGTACAGCCTTGTATATTACCTACATAATTTTATGTATAACTACACATTAAGCGGAAATTTGATTTAGGCAAAACCACGCTTAAAACTACTGAAATTGCACTTTATTAAGTACTATCTATAGGCGGCCGTATAACCAGTTTTTTAGATATCCTTGCATGTGATTTTTTTATATGTTGCAAACACCTCTTACTGTACCGAATGTAGTTGAGATTGAAAATACTTGACTCAAATAAAAAAATACCTTTCAGCATTTCGCGATCATTCTGAATAATGTTTAAAAATTCTTTTGTGTAGCCCTGTATGAAGTCTATACAATTTTACATATCGCTTTGTGTGCAAAAATTTATTTAAGCTTAAAACGTATACCATAACTGAAAACGCACTTTCATCAATCATTGCTGATTGACAATACTTCAGATACAGTATTATACTAACTATTTTTTATGTGGTCATTGAACGATAGATACGCTGAACATAATCTACATCAAACGTCGGGTAGTAAATTTTAGTTATATATATCAATTTCATCGCGTTTGAAACAGTTTAACATTTTTAAAACACACTGCTAAAAGTTTCCCCGTAGAGCGTTGTATAACCGACCTCTTTTGTGTGACAGTCAATAATTGTTAAATAAGTATGTTTTAGGATACTTCAGAAATTCATATCAATTTCATTATCAACGTGACAAGGTAACAACACTAAAATACGCCTTAAACAATTTTTCTTCATAGACAGTAACATAACTGAATATTTTTGATTTTCATTATATACGTTTTGTAAACGTGAAATATAATATATTCTATAGTAATAATATTTTAGTGCACCTGCATAATGTACATATATTTACTTATGTTTAAGGTAGTATAACACTATGAAAATGCATCCCAAATGATTTTTCCCCATAGATAATAATCTAATGAAATTCATTTGAATGCTCCTATCTATAAAATACAGATTTGTCATGACAAACATGAATAGCGTTGACTTGAATAGGATGTCAATCGAACTATATTTACCTGAGTTAAGGCAAGGCAGACGGCAGACGTTAGAAAGCAGGAGACAGACGGACAAAACGAAGTCATAAATACTTTTGGAATATGTTGGAAAGTGTTAAAAATAAACATATAGTTACATGTATATTTATGTAATATACTACAACGAAAAAATTGCGATGTGATTAAAATATTTAATTATATAGTAAATATTATATTTTTCAGGTATTATTTCAAGAGGATATTTAACTCAATACTTAATATTTTATTTCATGGCAGAAATGTATAAATTATTTAGCTTACATTACTTTTTTTTGTATTATAAAGTATTATTCATGATGAATCAATATAATAAGTAATTTAAAGTTTAACTATATTTTATTTTTAATAATATTTCATTCCATTTGTTACTAATAAAACTTTAAACTTTTATAGGTTAAAAAAAAAAAAAAAAAAAAAAAAAAAAAAAAAAAAGGTTAGCTATTACAGTTGCGGTAGCAATCAATGTACCGTAGGCACATTAATGTCATCTAAACTTGCATTAGTTGCTAAATTTTCGGTTCTGAAAACGGTGATTTATTTATTCACATTATACAGAGCCAAATATAGACTCAATTTTCCCTTTATACTGTGTTATTATCTTATAATTTATTCGATGCAATATTTTAAAATAATAAAACTCGGTAGACAATGAGAAAAAAAAACTACATAAAACAAAATCAATGCCCAGTTTAAATTTATCATTCAACTGTTTCTCGGTTATTCCGTTGTGATTTGAGAAACGAAAGTTCAAAGCAACGCAACGTCGGTAATATTTGTCTCTAAAGATAAAACACCATTGTTAAGGCTTGGTACAAATGAATGTTAAGTTTACTCTGGCTATTTGTGATTTTTATTTGTCAGATATTATTCGCCACATAGTATTACAATAATAATTAAGGTTAACTTTGCAATCACTTCTTATGTAGCATTAGGTAGGATTAGGCATGATGCAACTATGTTAAGGAAGATGTACACAACTGATCATCACACCAATGTGATTGTCAATTAAGGGTCAGTATAACCAGAAAATTTGCACATTTAAGTTTATGACTTAGGCTCCTAAATATGTATGGAAGTGGACATACCAGGTAATACACCTTTCGTTCACATATATTACAAAATATTTGAAATAAATTGAATTTAAGTCATAGATACATGTTCATATCGCTATGCATTAAACAAAAAAAAAATATTGTACGATTAGATTAAGGATTAGATTAGATTTATTATTTGGAAATTTTGCATATTTTTTTCTCCTTCTTTTCTTTTATTGATTTTATAAATTGGAAATTAATCGAGCTTATGTCGCAGATACATGCTTTACATCTGAATATATATATATATATATAGAAACACACAGTAAGATTAAATTAAAGTAGTAATTAATTTAAAGTTTTGTAAGTTTTTTTTAATTGTGTACATTGGAGATTATTTGTATTTAAAGGCCAGATACAGACACACATCTTGGTGCACAAAAACAAAGATTAAGTCAACAATTATTATGTGCTTTTCTCTTTTTAAATTCCTTTCATAATTCTCGTTTTCCTTAAATTTTGTAAATGACAATTATAAACGTTTGCATTTAATTGAAATTAGATGCATATAAAGCTTTCTATGTATTTAAATAAAAATAAATTCATATTAAGGCAATAGTTATCAGCATCAGTTTTTGTATGTTTCATTTTTCATATCTTCTTTTTTTTTATTAATTGATTTATCCATTCTTAAAACTTCAATATAATATAAATATTTGTATTATATTGAATTTACATCAGAAGATATCTCGACTCACACTGTATATTTTGAGCAAGCGAAAGTGAAATGTGTATTACAGAACACAGGCGTGTCGACCATTGATACCAAGCTCAAAAGTAACACTCGACCGCTCAACATACGTTATCGATTTAAATTTTATCACAAATCTTTGCTTCTAAATATTGTATAGTTTCAGTCTCAGCTTTTTAAAATTAAGTAAAAATGTCTACTTTTGATTAAAACTTATAACTGAATTTATTGGTTTAAAAAAATGTTTGCTAGTAAAATATGGAGTAAAAATTGCAGTAAATTAAATAAATATAATACATAGAAAAAGTAGACAAAACTTCGCTAAAGTGGTACAGGTTTTTTTTTAAATTTGACTATATTTAAAAAAATTTTCCATATTCTTAGTTTTAATCTTTTCTATAAATTGCAACAACTATCACATTTATTAATAGTTTCCAATGAGCTATATCACTTTAACGACCAGATTTCAATGGGCAATAGTTCTTTCAATATTTACATAAAATTATTATTTTTGGCAATATTTTAATCAAAATAAGGCATTCCAGATCTTTATCGGTCGCTCTTGGCTAAGGTGGTAAAGGGCTTACTTAAATCTGACTTCTTGAAAAAAAAAATTCAATGTTCTTGGTGTTAATCTTTTGTATAAATTGAAACAACTATTTTGTTTATTAATAGTTTTCAATGAGCTATATCACTTTAACGACCAAATTTCAATGGGTCATAGTTCTTTTTGTATTTATATAAAAATTATTAATTTTCTTTAACAATATTTTAATCACATGAAGACATTAAAGATCTTCATTGCTCGCTCTTGGCAAAGGTGGTGAAGGTTTTTCTTTTTTTAAATATGACTTCAAAAATTCCATGTTCTTAATTTTAACTTTTTCTGTAAATTGTAACAACTATCACATTTATTAACAGTTTTCAATGATCTATATCACTTTAACGACCACATTTCAAAGGGAGTTTTCCAATATTTGCATAAAATTAATAATTAATTTTGGTAATATTTTAATTACAATCTCTATCATAACATTAAGAATTGAATGTTAGAAATGCACAAGTCTTTAATTTTTGTACGAAACGCAGTTATTTTGAGAAAAATATGGGTTATTTATCATTTAAAAGTGGGCAGTTAAATCTGTTTTGCAAAAATTTAAAAATAAGAATGCTCTAAGAATTTTACTTATAAATGTAATTTTGAATTCATAAAAATTATTTAAAACTAATTAACAACAGTTTTCTAAAATACCATAACTGTAAAATTTAAAACTAATCTTTTTAGATGACGAATTATAAGCTTATTATATACGGGATATAACTAATCCTGAATGTATTAATTTCACAATTAAAATTGATCCAAATGGTTTATAGATGGTGGTATTTTCAAAATACCACGTTAACATTCTTAACTAATTTCAAGTAAAAAGGTTAACAAATTTCATTTAGTTTTATTGTAAATTATAAAATTTTAGCATAATGTGTTTTTATTACATATTTATGAACATCCTTTTCACCATAATTTATAATGATTTATAATACTTGTTGCATTAAAAGCTGTACAACTATACATGTATAAACATATTGATGTATCCAGGGATGACAAAACTATGACACGTCTCTATTTTTGGCACGCGGAAAAATAATTTTTGCAATAGTTTTATCTCAATAAATTATCTTTATATATAAAAATCTTCTGTGCGTGTGTATGTAACGGAACTCCTCCTAAACGACTGGACCTATTTTAATGAAATTTTGTGTGTGTGTTTCAGTGGATTCGAGAATGGTTTAGATTCACATTTCATCAAAATTGATTCAGTACTTTTTTAGTAATTAGGCAAAAACTAATAGTTAGTGATTTTTCGCTAATTAAAAGTGCTATATATATAAAAGAAAGTCGGGATTTCGTATTAATCACAGCACAAAAAAATCTACCGAACCAAAAATCTTGAAAATTGGGGTAAAAATACTTCTTATAACATAGAGTGCCGCTAAAAAGGGATTTTCGAAAATTCCACCCCTAAGATGAGTAGAAAAAAGAACGAACTTTTAAAAAATTCCATAAAAATCGGCTTTTGTAGTTATTTTTCAACTGATACCATATTTTAGTGCATTTTTTCATTCTGAATCGAATAGTACTAAGCAAATTCGTTTAAATCCAGTAGTTCGTGAGATAATTCACATTTTCCTAATTTGGCGATATCTTCGGCGCAAAAACCTCAAATTTTTAATGCTCATCTTTATATATAAAAATCTTCTGTGCGTGTGTATGTCACTGAACTCCTCCTAAACGACTGGACCGATTTTAATGAAATTTTGTTCGTGCGTTGAAGTAGATTCGAGAATGGTTCCGATTCACATTTCGTCGAAATTGATTCAGTACTTTTTTAGTTATTAGGCAAAACCTAATAGTTAGTGATTTTTTTGCTAATTAAAAGTGTTGAATAAGTTCGATAAATAGAGTGCGGACGGAATGTCCGAGCGGTCGAAGGCGCCAGATTTAAGCTCAGCTTTTTGAAGAAAGATATCACGTGTTACCCCACACTTGACAAACGTGTATGTTTTACAATAATATTTCCTATATTATAATTTTGATTAACCGACTTCAGACAACCGTTAACTTTTAACTAAAAAAAGAAAAATAAACTTTTCTATCAAAAATTGAACCGACTTCAAAAAATACTGAAGAGTGAAAAATAATTTCGTTACATAATTGTAATAAGAAATTAAATTAAGATCGTAGTGTTTAATCGTACGTATTGCCATATTTACATACATTTAATTGATTTTCTGGAGTCGGTGCCAAGAAGGACAACGTCCGTCGGTGACAGGACAACGTCTGTCGGGTCCGCTAGTTTCTTATATATCTTACTTACTCAATAAGTATAGAAAAATATAACACCCTGTTAGCTGCAATCCAGGAAAAGCTATATCTAAATCATTATCAATTCATCTTATTGCATTTAAAATAACATTGCGATAAAATGAAACTCGTATTTTTTACGTAATTTAAAGCAATGGAAATAATTTTAAAGTGTTGAAATTTCAAACATATATTTTTTAAATTGAGGATTTTATGTCACTTTTTAAAAAGAGCTAAGTAAAATACAATGCTTTTCAAATAAGAAGTAATTTTCATAAATATTCCAAACTAAATTTACAGAGATTAAGTTTTTTTTTTTTTTTTGTTTTAGATTATAAATTTAAGCATCTTATTTAATTTTATTAAATTGTTTAATATTTTAAAATTCGACACGGAGTAACGGATAACATGATGGTTGAAAAAATTCAAAACACTTCATACGCTTTGGATAAATTTTAGCGCTTGGATGGGGATATTTGACGTATGCACTCTTAATACCTTAAAATAAGAAACTCCTTAATTTAGATACCTGACAAAGAGTTTAATGTCGAGATACAGCTTGAATGCACAAAACACACGAATGAATTTAGATGGGCTGATTTTGTATAAATTCGATTAATTGGATATTTAAGTACTTTAATTGCGGCTTAATAATTTCTAGTTCAGTAGGCGTTCAGAAATATAACACCTAAAGACAAAATTCAGAAATTAAACATTATAAATAAAAATGCGGATGGTACAATTAGGGCCATTTGTAATTGAATTTTAGAGCTATTTAAATAAGTTGTTATTTAAAAATGTTTTCCATTTATTTATCAATCATTATTGTTGCAATGAATATTAGTAAAAAACTCAAACATATATTACTTATATTACTATTGTTTCAACATGCATTCTGTTAAAGAAATTGGTATAAACCTAACTTTATTTTTTATTCAAGATGCAATAACAGAAATAACATTGTAAATCGCATTGAATTTTATTATTGTTATTTTCTAAAATTTATGTATTACTTATGTATTGTAAATTCGTATATACATTTTTTATGTATATTATTCATATTTTTTAAAAATATCCTAATAAATAATTTTCAAATAACTTTGATTCATTATTTTTCGATCCACTAAATTTAATTTTTAGCTGGTACAGTCACATAATAAGTTTTGTTTAAATTTGACACGTGGTTGTAAAAAGGTTAATCGCTGCTGACATATACTGATGTTTGTACTTGTGTGTTCATACATAAACACATACATTATTGCCTTGTAATGACAAGGCTCTAACTGTTTCGACCATTCTTTTGAGAAAAAATGCATATCTAAGGGAACTCTGTATATTTTTTAAATATTAAATGGCAAATACATATCCGTTTACAGAAGCAGCTATTTTGCTTGCCTCTTTCTAAGTAACTTTCGTGGCAATGTGAATTTTAAACTGAATGGTAAACCAGAAAATTTCATTTATAGAACACATCCTTGAAATCAGGGAGACTTTTCCTTGAAAATTGGCAGGTTTAAAAATAAAATAGAAAATTTTTTTATTCGTACATTTGTCACATTGCTAACTTCTATAATTCTCGATATACGTGTTTGAATAAACCTATTTCAGCTCAAATTGTGCACAAGATTAAAAATACTTACTAAGGTATGACAGTTCATCGTTACGGATTTTGTTTTCCAGCAGAAATCCTTTCTTTTCTTTGCAAAGGAATAATCTATACAAGGAGTCCTTATAAAAAACAAACAGTGACAACATCGAAACTATGTTTACAAGGGATTCAAGTGAGGAATTTCTTCAGTCTGATTTTTTGTTTTAGATTCTATTGTTATTGACGTGTTGGGCCGTCTTAAGCTGTAAGGATGCTATAGTTAAGCTTGCTTATAGTTAGCTACCAATTTTCCCTCGTTAATATTTAATCTATGGGCGTTTGGTGCATTTTTATATAAAAAATATCTCCTCGGTATATTAATATTTTTTAACTTCTTTTTCTGTGTTTTCTTCTTAAAGAATGTCTTTTTTTATCAGTTGTCAAAATATTTTTAAACTGTACACCTAATTTTATGCAAAATGTTAAAATTCTACACCAATTTCTCAGTTTTTAAAACATAGAATATGAAATTAAGCCTAGATTTTAGAAATATTTTGACAATTAAAAAGGAAAGTGACATCCTTTAAGAAGGGAACACTGAAAAAAAAAATTATATTACCCGAATTATTATCCCGAAGAGATATTTTGAATATAAAAATGCATGAAACGTCCATAGACTTAACATTATCGAGGAGAATTCGAAAGCTGCGTGACTAGCAATCTTAACCCGAAAGGATTAAGACCAGGCCCGTAGCCAGGATTTCCTTTCGGGAGGGGCTGAATCTTGACATTTTTTTTCTGATCTTACAAAAATAATTTGTATAATTTACAGCAAAAAAATTAAACAAACTTAAAATGTGTTTGTGCATCGGATACTATATAACCATGTCAAATATTGATATTTCATATTTAATTTTTTTCCATTTCTGTTGCAATTTTTGATATTCAAAAGCATTTCCAGTTTACAAACTGGTTCGGAAACCGGATAGTTTTTAGGAAAAAATTCCGCAAAACCTAAAAAGCACAAAATTGGAGATGAGCCTCAAGTATCCTATGAGAAAAAAAGTTAAAAAAATATTGAAATACAAACAAGTAACATGAATTGATTTAAAACACAGGATTAATAGTAGCGTGGAAGAATCTGTCGCATTGCGAGTGCGAAGTGTTGAAATTATTGATCCAAATGAAATTAATTTCTTTCGCATTATTTTTTCCAAAGAAAAATTAATATTTAATCATAAAAATCAACCTTGTATTTTATAATCTCTGATTATAATAATTATAAATTCAGTACTCTTGTTACAATAAATTTACTTATACAACGGAAGCAATCATCGTAATTTCTTCTTAGCCATGGTGCTGATTAACTTATCAAGATCTACTGGAATGTCCCAATGAATGAAAATCATTGCAAAGTGACTCAATCTCTCATTGGCTATAATGATTTGAAGCAAAGATTTGATTATTTTCATTGTCGAAAAAGATCTTTCAGCACTGACTGTTGTTACTGGATTTTCAGCCAAGACTGTGAACAAGCGTTTGATATTATTGAAATCGTCACATTACGCAGTACTAAAACCTTTAGGACCTCTGTGTTGGTGTCAAAAATTTGTTTGCACCCTAATTCATATTCAGCTTCCACTTGCTACATTGACACTTTATCATGAAAAATTTCAATAAGACTTTCTTCACGGTGAATAAAGACAGCGATATTGTAATACTCTTCAGCGGATGTATTTTGAAAATTTGTCTGTCTAAATATTAGTCTTGGGATATTTATTTCAGTTTGGAAGATGTCTTTCCGAAGTTTTGATGCACAATAAAATATCTGCAAAAGATTTCTACTGCATTTTTCGCTATATTTATGTAAAACAATTAAGACATTTTTAACTTAAGTTACAGCCGATATCATGTCATGAAATTTTTCTTGAAGAACTCGCTATGACTTTGTCAGACAGAAAACTTTCTCACAAACATACAGGCTTATGAGAAAATCATTCTTCTCCCGACTGCCAAAAAAGCTCCAGTTTTCAAAGAAATCTGCCAAAAATCCGTGGGGAATCCGTGAAAATCCGTGTTTTTCAAAATATTTTCTGAGCTAATGCAATTATATGTAGCTCAACAAAAGTTAATATGCTTTCATGCCTCTCGATAAATTTTGTAGCACAAATGTGGAGAAGTCATTTCCTTTTGTTTAATGGAGTATATTATGTAATTGCTTCTTGAAACCCTAAATTTGCCTTTAGGTGATTTTAAAAAACTTGTGTTACTGCTTTAACAAGTCCATGATACGTTCGGATTATAGGAATCAGCATGCTGTTGGACAAGGCAAGATTTAACACATGGCTTTCAAAATGAACATATCTAATTTTTAGATACTCTGAAAAATTTTAGAATGGACCCCGCTAAGATTTAGTAAGACCAGATTTATTAGCAACTTCACCATACGCCTTTGTGATGCATTTATATATGTCAAGACAAAATTCATCACAATGTTGTAATATTACTTTTCTTGAATTTTTGGCGGAGAAAACATTTATTGGAATAAAACCTAAAAGAATTTTTTAATTATTTTGTTTTGTGACTTTTTTTACTAGTCCACATATTTAACACAAAGGTCAAGCTGTTCTGCGCCTGAGTTTCATCAGCAATTAAACTGCGCGTTTTGTTTGTACTAACAAAACAGATCACGTTATTTAATTTGATAACAAATTCTTCTTTATCTGTATCCGAGGATATTTGAGTGATTTTATTCTAAATATCTTGGGTGAGGTAAATACATTTCTATGGATATTTATAATATGGCGTTTCAATTAATTCTCTCCAGATTTTCATCAAAATTTAAAAGACTCTTAGCTAACAGTCTTTTTTTATATCGATTTATTTACCGTTATAAGATCATCATCGTGGTAAACTCAAAGTAGCGTATTTTTCTCTGCACAAAATAAGATTGTTTCAAGTATTGGTCCAAGAGCTGTTCTGAAGCTCTTTGAAAACTCAACAATGAAATATTAATTTGCTGTATTCCTAAAGAAATCTTACTTTTTGTTTGCTAAAATAACATCGGTTTGTGGTAATCCAATTGCATATGGTATAAAAATTGCATAAGAAAACACATTTAGTTTTTTTCCATTTTCTAAAACATGTAGAAACTAGTCTTCCTGGTTTTTTGTGTCCTTTCTGTACCTATTTTTTCGTGAAAAAACAAAAAACAAGATTACAATAAATGTGTTTGAGAATATATAAAAAAAGGAAAAACTATTTCTGGATCTTTCTTCCATTTTCCTTATTTTTGTTTCTTTCCTACAGTTATTGGAAAACTATATGGTTTTTTGAAAAGTAAAATGGAACCAAAAATGTTTATCTTCGTGGCATCATCCAAGTCATCTCAAGTTAAGTTGTTGTTGTTGTTCTTGACGTGTGCCTGAAGGGCAGGAGAGTTGCTGGAGCTTCTTTTGAACTGCATCCATGGGTTAGAAAGACAGACGTCTGCACCGGAAGATGTTCGGCAAAGTCTCAATAGATAGCAGCACGAAGCATTGCCACCTCCTCAATTTCGATGTGTCTCTGAAGGGAAGGAAAATTTTCTCCAGAGATCATTACTCATGGTAACTGCTACGACCGACCACAGGACTTTCAGAACCCCTCTATTTCACGAGTGCGTACACTGAATACACTCGGTGGGTCTTTGGTGATGTGAAGCATCGAATCCGGGAACTTTCAGTCTGGAGTCAGAAGCTATGACCACTACGCTACCTAGTTAAGTTAGATAGCAATAACGAATCGAGTTGCTTGCCATGCTGTAGGCTCATAATGAGTATTTGACGAATCCCCACCAAAGTCAATTTGTTTCGAACGCTAAAATCCAAACAATTGTAAATTTTAATTTCCAAATAATATTTGCTGCCAGAAAAAGTTGGTATTATTGGAATTGGCTTTACGTAAGTCAGTTCAAGATTTAGTGCCCCCATGGTGCTGTTTTGTGATTTTGCAATTTTTAAAAAAAGTACAGGTCTGAAAAATTATTTTAGCCATTTCATATCATATTTTCTAGTTACTTAAAGATTCTATTAACAATCATTAACATTTTTCTTTCCATCTTATCTAGTCATTTGACGAAATACTGTATTATCCGTCATTAAATTCGCAGCTCAAAAAGTTTATGTCAGATCCAGAAATTGTATTTGATAAAATTCCTTTTTTTTAAACTCAGAATACACTTCACTTCAATTATTGAATTAAATTTTTGGCTGTAAACTGAGTCAGTGTTGTTGTTTAAATTTTTACTTCTTCCCTAGACACAATTCAAAATGTCTCTATACTGATTTTACAAATAGCCCCCCTAACCCATCAGCACACCCGCCTACATCTGTAGATTGGCTTCACAATTGGTGTAAATTTTATCCAAAAACGTGTGCCGACGGGATATAAAACTCTCTCCGATGGTACTATGAAAAATTAAAAAAAAAAAAAAAAAAAAAAAAAAAAATCCTACATAGAGGTATCTATCCCTGAAGTTGAAAGTTCTACAAAATACAAAGAAAATTAACCAGCCAAAGCAGCTATTTTACGCACATTTTCTTACTATTAAAGATTCACATGCAAATAATTCTCAGAAAATTTGTTCAGTGAAGAGAGTGGGAGATGCCACCGTGGCGTTTTTTGAAGATTTTCCGATACCATATTGTTTTTCTTCGCATCATTATTTTTCAAAAATACATTCTAATAGTTTCTTTTTAATTAAAAGTGTTTTACAGTTATAACATCATTATCAAAGATGCTTTCTTTAAAATTATATTTCTTTCACGTGATTTTACATTATAGGCGGCTATTAAAGTTTTTGGCTCCCTTCCTTGCAAAGCATTTTAGCATTGCTCGGTACATAGTACACATAAGTTTCGTTTATATGCATGTAGATAAAGAAAATTAAAGACGATCATAACATGCAAGTAAATGTTTTATATCTGTATTCTAAAGTTAATACGCCATATGAGTATTACACTAATTTTTCTTAGTCAAATTAATGATATGGAATTACACTTAGTTAAAATTGCGTTTAAAAAAAACTTTTTTTTTTTTTTTGCGGTAAATATCGATTTAAAATATATATATATCCAAATGACCGATATAATGAAGTATTACTGTAACTGTAATTGAATAAATGGATATTTTTACAGCTAAAAATACAATTAATTTTAATGTAATGAAAGATAAAGACAAACAAAATTTATTTTATTATTATAGAGATAATTTTGTAAAATCTTTTCAAACTTTCGGGAGGGGCTTCAGCCCCCTTAGCCCCCTCCCTGGCTACGTGCCTGATTAAGACTGCTAATTAACTGCCACTTTATAGATTAATTGGTGTTTAACGAATATTTAATTACCTGAAACATAACGAATGTTGCTGTTTTTCGTAATTTTAATTGACATTCATATGACAATAGGCTAAGGAAGAGTTTTTGGAGATGCATAGAAAATATATTACAACAAGATTTAACTGATATTACAGTTTTCTATACTTATGCGTTTTATTACACATGATTGTTTTGGAACGTAACCTTTGTTTTAAATTTAATGAGTGAAATATATGTTTAAAATAAAATAATCGCTAACGGTGCATAGAGGATTACGCAAATATTTATTATTATTGTTATTACTAAATGGCTAATTGTTAATGAAGTCATATAAGTAAATGCATAGAAATATACTAACAATCTACATATAAACAGTTTGAAAAATATTTGTTAAAACAAAATAATACTCAATTAACACGTCCCATTAATAACACACCAAATCCGAAAGGGTTAACAAATAAAGATGGGTAAATATTCACTCAGTTATTATCCTTCTCTCATCAACCGTTGAAACGCGGAACAATATTGTTGCGTTTTGAAATTATAAGTTTATTTTGGGTTTTCATAGTTTTCATACAATATGGAACTATCTGACTATTACATATGATATCAAAACTAGGAATGATACTAAAAAGTTCTTAGTTTCGTGAACAGTTTTAATTGTCGGCATCGTTGGCTTGTTATTTCATAAAAATTACAATCATATCATTATAGTTCACGATGTATATAGTAAATATATATCCTAATTAGGTTTGACGAAATATAAAAATATTTGTTGGGTTTTTTATTTGATTGGGGATATTGAAAAAAATGCAAACTTGTCTCTTTTTTTTTCGGTTTTAAATTTACAATAATCTACCACTGAACTAAATTAAAATTTCTTACACTGTTAAAATAAAATTTATTTCTTACAGATCACAAATGTATTTAGGCTTACATATCTCATTAGATATTTTGATATGTTCAAAGAATCAATTTTGTTAAAATAAATAATTAGTTTACAAACACTAATATAAAATTTTGGTATGTCCACTTCGTTATTTATCTGTCTCATGTTTAGTAACAGATATGTTTTTGAAGTATATCACACATCAATAGAATTTAATATTTTTACAGTTTTAGATTTATGAGTCAAATAAACATGTATATGGTTACATTTAAAATCAAAAGTACTTGTACACAGAAGGAAATAGCATGTGATATATGTGTTTAAAATACCAGTTTTATACATTATAAATGAGGGTGAGCATAATGTACAGTGCCATGCATGAAAATGAAATTTTGATGAACGATGCTATTAATTTATCAAAATCACTTCTCCAGACATATTTGAGCTTAGAGCATTATAATTATCAGATTAGCTTCCTTTTAAAATTGTTTTTCATGAAATATATAGAAATTATTGTTAAAAATTGAAATATAGCTCCCTCAAACATTACAAAAGTATTTTCCAGTAACAAATACTATTCATCAACATCATTCTGAAGCATCAGACTCTGGCAAATAATTTATAATATGAAACATATTACATACACACTGTATAACATAATACGAAAGCAAAAAAAAATTAATAACACCATATATATGCTAAGTGTAATAACTTCTTCCAAAAATTTTTTAAAAATTTATATGCATAAGATTAACTACTGATATAAAAACTTATGAAAAAATTTACTTAAGGGAGTTGGTCAGCCAGACTGAAAATCACTTTGGCAGTTTTATACATATGGAAATAGAATGAATTCTGAAAATATCTTACAATTAAATAAATATTTTTGATTTCTCGTATTCCTCTCTGTACGCTTCTTAAAGGATAAATCTTTATTTTTTATTTGTCAAAATGTTTCGAACTAATTTTATCTGAAGTGTTAAAATTTTGATCAAAGTTTGTAAGTTTAACGCATAAATTATTAAATCATACATATATTTTAGAAATATTTTGACATTAAAAAACAGAATACTTTTAAGAAGAATGCACAGAAAAAAAGTCAAAAATATTATTTTCCAGAGAAGATATTTTAAAAATAAAACTCTTTTTCACTTCCATATGGTTAAAATTAGAGATAAAAACTGGAGAATTAGCTGAGCAAACAACTTAAATATTTGATAAAGGTTGAGACATTTAAATAACCTAAACATTTTATATTGCTTACCTGTAATCAATGACCTGGCATACTGCAGCTATGTTACCCATTTAAATCAGTCGGGATTACATCTAACCCATTTTTTAGTCTCTAAGAAAGCTGTTTCAGTCGAGGTCTATCTTTGAATTTGAGTCTTTTTGCACATTTCCAGACCAGTGCTAGAGCCACTTTGATTCCGTTACTGGTTAGATAATTTTGACAACACTGGTTGCCAGTGGTTTTAAAAAGTATATTTGAAAACATCGTATGGCCCATTGAAAAAGGAAATAAATAGTTTTCGTCTAACGGATAACTGTCACCATATTCAGGGTAGAAGCACACACGTATGCTACGAGAGGGATGATAATGCGGATAACATTTATAATTGGAATATTGTTTATGTCGATTTGCAATGGTCTGCGTGATATTATTAGGCGCATTTTTACCTCTAACAACCTGCCAGACATTTATGAGAAATATAGTTTTTAAAATGTTTTAACCTTCATCAAATATTCAAATAAATTTTTTCACCAATTTTAAGTCTATACTACTATGAAATCAGGGACAAAACTGAGAAGAAATCGAAGAGAAAGGCACGGTTGGGAGCACGCGGCCAATAAAAAAAGAGGGGACTATAGCAATAAGAAAAGATCAAATCGTGACAAAAGGAGCAATATGAAAGAAATATGGATTAAAAAGATGAAAACATAGAGAAAAAATGAAAATAAAATGAAATAAGTAATAAATAAATAACATAAATTTATATCTAAAACAGCTGAGCAAGATTGAAGGACGATAGAAACATCTACTTCCATTTCCTTTTCAGTCTTGCTCTTGTTTTCACAGTAATATCACGCCTAGTTTGCGATTGATAAAGACCAGATTATTTCGAAACTTATTATGAATTTCCCAATTTAATGGTGTTATTAAGATATTTTACCTTTGTATTGTGTGCATGCTTAATGCATTTTATTATATTAAGCACATTTGGCTAGGAGCAACAGTAAATTAAAATATATTTGAAACATTACAAAATTGCAGACATTGTCATGTTCTTTAGCAGCACATTTGCATTAATCGTCATTAATTACTCTCTTCATTTTGAAATATCAGGTACTACTAAATAATTTATAATACACAATTTAACGAAAATATTGAAGTCAAGGGCACAATAGTAGTTTAAAAATATTTAAAACATTTTTTTACATTTTTCTGTAGCACACAAGTGCTATTTAATAACACTATTTTAAAACGACCAAATAATTTATATTATGAAATTGAACAAACATATTTGACTCAGAAGTGCATCTGTGATTTAAAACAAATTCGAAATATTGTTTAATTATTCTATAATACAAAATCAGTACTCATCAATATAATTTTGAAACTTAGGTGTTGTATTTATATATATATAAAACCGACAAGAAAAGCAACAATTATATTTGATTAATAAGTGCTATAAAATATTTTTGGAACAAAATAAAATTATTCTCTAATACAAAAATATTACTCACCAATATCATTTTGAAACACAAGCGTTGTAAAATAAGCAATATTATAACTATGATACACAAATTGATATGACGCATATCAAATATATTTTTGAGTTAGAAGTTGAATCTGTGATTTGAAATAAATTTGAAGTATCGTAAAATGGTTCTGTAATACAAAAATACTATTTATTCACATAATTTTGGAACATATGTATTGACATATAAGTAACAAGAAGCATAATATATGTATTTGATTCGGAAATGCAAATGCAATTTAAAAGGTCATTCAAATTTTATAAAAAAAATTCTTCTGTAATACAAAAATATTATTTATCAATATAATTTTGAAACCCAAGGATTGTTAAATAATTAATAATCAAATGGATAACAAATATATTTAAATAAACAGTGTAGTTAGGAATTAAAATAACTTTGAAGCATCGTAAAATTCGATTGTAGTACGAAAATAGTATTCATCAACATAATTGTGAAACATATGCGTCATCAAATAAGTTATAATATGAAACAGAACAAATGTCAAAAGTATAAGTATAAGTTAAATTATCCTTAAAGCATTGTAATACTTTTCTTTAACTATAAAAAACTGTTCAATTGACATAATTTCGAAGCACAAGCGTTTTCTAAAAAAGCAATAATACAAATCATCGAGAACATATCTGAGTAAAGATTTTAATTGCAGTTTAAAATGCAGCAAACATAAATTAGGTGATAGCATAAATGAAATAATGAAATAAAGCTTACTGAATAATAATTGAATTATTGTACTTTAAATATATATGAAACATTTTAAAATTCTTTAGAGGTTCACAAAGCCATTTTGAAATGGCAGGCACTACCAAATAATTCCTGTTATTAAATTTAACAAACATATTTTAGGCGTGTTATTGTGATGTAGATTGCCTTATAAACATTATAAAATACTACTGGTTGGTCGTATTGAGTTTTGTGGCACAAGGTCCCTTTTGGGACATGCTGTGCAAAAAAAACCCTACTGTAATACAAAAATTCAAATCATAAGCATCATTTTGAAACACATATGTCAAGGGATAATAAGGATTATATAAAGCATAACAAAAGTATTATGATAAGATGTGTAACTACAATTTGAAATACAGAAAACATATATTACATAGCAACATAAACTAAAATATTACAATTAGATGATCTTAACGAGAAAAAATATTTTTCACCACAATATTGCATTAGTAACAATAAATAATCTTTCATACGGATATGACTACAAAGGAGGAAGTAGTATTTATGAAGATGGTTATTACAATGTTTGTAATTATATACAAACTTTTAGAATAAATTTTACTTGAACATGAAAGATCATTGTTATATGTAACACTGCAATGCAATTGTTATATGCGTATTACTAATTATTAAACACCATACGTATTCAATTGTATAATTAAAACAACTGAAACACATGGAGTGATATATTAACTATTAAATTAATTTAGCTTAATTAATTAATTACTTTAGAAATTTTTTTTTCTATTAAAAATATTTCGTTTGTTTGAAAATATAATTTCATGTAAGAAAAAAAGAAGAAAATAAAATTTAATGTAATATGAGTATTTATAATACATAAAATCACTAGTATATTTTTCGTTAAATTCGAATGTTTAGAAGCAAAATTTGACACATTATATAATTGCACACATTTGAACACATCATATAATTTAAATACAACAGAACATTATGTTGTATATTTTATTATATATTGCATAGTATACAGTATATTGTACTATATATTCACTAATATATAAATAACATTTAATATAAAATGCTGTACATATCGTGTTATACATCCAAAAAAAAAAAAAAAAAAAGCTTGTATAATGTTATAATGGTGAAAAAAAAATAATTTTTTTCAAGATTCATTTAAATCAAATATTTTATTAGTTCTTATTTATTAAAGTTATATTAAAATCTTCACTAATACAGGTCTTTCTAGATTTTCTAAAATGTGCTTACATTTAATATATTGGCAGAAAAAGATTTTTTGCGAAATCATCATTTCATTAAATTGCATAGTACATATACTCCACGCATTCATTATCAAAATAATTTTTTCAAAAGAATATTCTCGAAAAATACATTCAGTGAATTTTTTATGTGTTTCTAATGTGTTGTTCTGCATGTGCTTAGATAATTTGTTATAATAAAATAACTTATAACTGTACATGTACTGTGAGAGTTTATTCAAAAATATGATTCGAGCAGATATAAAACAAAACATTATAACTAAGGATAGACCAAAACAGGTTTTTAAGGCTGAAACAGAAACCGAATTTCGGGAATCTTCCTATATTCGGCCGAAAACGCCATAATAATAATAATAATAATAATAATTTAAAGTAATTTAACAAATTACAATGACCATTTGGAAATTATATTTTCAAAGACTAAAATTTTAGACTTAAAAAAAATTCTATATATATATATAAAAAATAAATATCATTTTATGATAATCAAAACGTGGCTTACATAATAGCAGAGTCATATATTACGTACACCATGAATTAAACATTAATATTCCTGGACCAATCACAAACAAATTTTAAATGAAATTCCCATCAAGTATCCGTATACGTATTTGAATTAGAACAAAATATAAAATGGCATTTCAAAAACATTATTTGAAACATAAAATTAAATAAGTTTAAATAAAAGAATTTTTTAGACTAGTGGACTTTTTTAGACCTTCAATTACATAAATGTTCTTAGGTACACAGTAATCATTAGGAAAGTTAATTTCTATTTATTAAATTAAAAAGCGACATGAACTTGGTGTTTTTTTTTTCAAGTTAGTTTCAAAATGCAGTGATGTTTTAAAAGCAACCAAATTTATACTTTTAAATATATAACTGTATGCAAATAAATGGCTCATGTTTATCAGAACATCTTCTATATAATGTTTCTTTACCGGGCACACCCAAAATGCTTTGAAAAAAAAATGCGAATTAAATTTTTATGTATGCAATAAAGGATCAATTAAATTTAACAGCGGAATTACTATAGAAATCCTGCAAAAAAATAAAATACTTTCGGGTATTTGGAGCGACAGCGTGAAAGACGAAAGCATCATACGATTTGTCTAACACCAATTTTCCTTGCCAAAAGCAAACAATTTTAATGCATCTGAAAATTGCTTGAGTTAATTTTTAGAATGCATGTACATTGTATTTAATGAATTTAAATTTAAACAATGAGAGAGTTTATTACACATATTTTTTTGTATTATTTATTTATGTTGCTAGTTTCTGTAGTTATTTAATTTTATCATTGCAAAAATAATTTCATACATATAAAAAATATTTTCTTTTTGAAAAATATATTTTCATATATTTAACGGTATTCTAAAATAAAGACCTCATGAAAAATTCTGGAATTATACATTTAAATATCGGATAAGTTTTTGTTTCCATAGCAACAAAACTGAATCGACAGTCCTCAAATGGATTTAACTTTGTGATTAAAACAATTTTAATTAATTAAATTTTTGTTTTAATTCATAAAATTTCATAGTTTTTATTATAAATAAATAAATATATATGTATAAAGCAAAATTATAATTCAAGCAAACTAAAACTGGCAAAACTAAAGTTATTTAAATTTATTTCAAGAAGTTCAATTTTACATTTTACTTTAAAGAATTCTGACATAAAAAAGTATTTTTTGATTTTATTCCATTGCCAAATAATGAAATTTTCATTATTATTATTTTTGTATACGCTATTGAATTCTTGTTGATTTTTTTTATAAACATATCTATGCTCATAAGAAGTATATTCTATATTTTTTTTCAGATTTTTTTGGAGTATGCCCGAATAGAGACATCCCTTGTTAGTAACCTTAATTGAATTTTGTGTATAAATTATATTACTCTCTTTATTAATAAATGGATAAATCACAGTTTTATATAAGCTCCTTCATTTCTTTTATTCACCTCAGTGCATAGTTTTTAATCAATTTTGACCTTCAGTTAAGTTAAAAAAAATATATAACACATTTTAAAATGTAACTGACTGATAATAATCGTAACAATTTTCATAAAAAAAATCTATGTATATATATATATACAAAATGTGTATGACACAAATTGCATCCAAACATTCAATTCGTTTTTTGGCTTTACAATTAGTATGCCTTTTATATGAAGCTTTGCATTGCAGATCGTGTAATATTTTGATTTACAGCTTAATAAGAATTTTGTGTTACAGTTTCGTTAGTAACGAGCATTTCAGTTAAACTGGCATTTTACAGTACAGCTTAAGAAGTATTTTGCATAGCAATTTATAAATGAAGTTTGCATAACTATTTATGTTGTATTTTGCATTACAACTTATTAAATATTGGACACATTATTCCCTTATAAAGATTTTATATAATAACCTTTAAAGTATTCTGTATTTTATCAAAAAATAATACATATATATAGCGAGAAGGAATCCACAGTGCTACATTTATTAAATTGTTGTATACCACAAATATACGCATATTCGACATAAAATGAAAGTTACATTTAAAACAATAGCATAAAAATACTTATATTATGTAAACTAATGATTTTGTAGTTCTTAGCAATATTTAACACATAACAAGGAGCTTCTTTTTAAAACCCATTTAGATAAACGGTATTGAAACACTTGTAATCAGTATATCAGTGTATAATGACTTTTTAAAATGATTACCTCATACAAACAAGTTAAAAAATGTTTAAATGAAATGATTTGTTTTATTAAAAAATATAACACACCAGTGCCTTGTAATTTCAAGATTTTAAGAGCACAGATGATACAAAATATTTAGAAATTTCAGTTTGCGCTTACAAAATAAAGCAGATGTAAAATTTTGCAGATTAACAGTGCATAAATCTTTAAAAAATGTTATTAAATTCATAAAAAAACTATACCACGCTTAGATGTGTAAATTTTATATTTAACTTTTCTTATTTAGCCACACATTTTATAAAACCTGTTAAATTTAGAAATTTGAATATTTTCATGCATATAGTGATAATTTGTTCTTTCATGAATCTATGTAAAATTATAAAAATTCTACTATTTCTGAAGTTATACAGAAAAATGTGATTTTATGAACATTTCAGAAATTGCTTTTCAAATTAACTTTGGTTTTAAATAAAAGATGCTTCTTAAATTCAAAGATGCTTCTTTGCATTATTAAATTATGTATTTTAAATACATGTAAAAATTTTAGAAATTATTTTCGATATTTTTTCTAGGAAAATATACTTAACTGATTTATAAACAGGTAAGTAAAGGATAAAAATGCATACTAAATAACGTTAAGCATGTAGCAAGCACTTTTTGTGCAACATATAAACAGACACATATATATTTTAAATTAAAAAATAAATTTAACACGCATACATACTCATCAATAACATACATGCTTATAGACATGCTAAATCTGCTTCTTTCACACCATTGGAAATTCATCTGTACTCTTAAATACAAATAATTTTTTTCAAAAAAGAAATAAAGGAAACAAATACGAAATTCAGCTTATAAACAAACAATAAATTTAGTTTCTTAAAGATATTATTATGTCTAGTTGTCATGTAACTGTTGTCATTTGCACTGTCACAAGCTAGACAAATAAATTGTAAAAATGCCTTGAGTACTGAATATTTAGAAAGTTACACAAATATACATGGGAATATATCTAAATGGGTTAAATAAATTAAATAATATAATCTGGGATAAAGAAACTTCTTGGAATACATGATTTAAGTCTTGCAGTACTTTACATAGATTTTAACTATACATTATTATAATTAATTACATATGCCATTAAATCATTGTTAAATCATTTGTAAACATTAAAGTTTTTCAAAAAGTTATGCTATTGTTTGACTGTGTTTAGTTTTTATATTCAAAATTTAACTGTTGTACATCACTGCTTTTGTGCGCAATGTTGCCAGTCTGCTACATTTTAAAATTCAAATCGCTTGATTGCTACCACTTTTGATGTTGCAAAAGTCGTCTTTTTTTTCGCCTTATTTAATCATCTCTTAGATAAGGTGAATATTACTATTTAAATAAAAAGAAAACTGCACAGAAAAACTAATGGCATTGAACTCACAGGTATTCACATTAACTGTACATTATATTCTTATTAAAAAAATATTGCCCCTTGAAAAATAAATTAACGGAGGTATGCCCCTCATTTTCCCGCTTTATTGCTTTCCCTTTTTTACTTAACTAATCAATTTTCAAACCTAATCAGGTAAACGGCTTATCAGAATAAACCAGTATGTCACGTTTGAAGCAAATTGGATAATTCTGCATAAAAAATCCATTTATCTAAACTAAGGGCGAATTAGCCCTTTTAATTCTAATCAATGAATTCTCAAACAAATCATGGGAGAGTCTTAACAGAATGTATCTAAAAAAAAATGAAGCAAATCGATATTTCTATCAAGAGTTATCGCGTTACATAGATACATACGTTAAAACAAAACCTGCAGGCACATTAGCTCACAGGTTTTGATAGCCCGGGATTTAAATATCTGATAGTAATAAAGTAATCTGACTTTAAAGTGGCGGACTGGTAACACTGTTTGTGCGTTGGGTAAAAATTAATAATATGGAATCAAACAAAATCAAATTGCACTAAATTCAAAAATATAAATTAGCTGGCCTACTTTTTTTTACTACAGATATACATATTTTGACATAATTTAATTCCATTTTCTTTCTTCCTAACAATAAAAGGCACAGCTGTGATAGTGGAGATCTAATATATAGAATGTACATTGTATTTTTAGGCAGATATTTGAAGATATTTTCATTATAAATGCAGGCAGAATAAAGTGGAAAAATACGTTTCTTTTGAAAGCCACTGTTATTTAGATTTGCGTATGCATAGATTAACCACAGAAATGCATAGATTTACTACAGATTGAATAGTCAGATATGTATAGATATAACATAGAGTGACCATTCAGATATACATATGTTTATCATACATGCAACACTCAGATATGGATAGATTTATCACAAGCATACATTTTAGAATTCGCGTAATTCTACAGAAAAAAAATAAAATAAAAATCCTCACAAATATTATATATTTTAAATAAAAACTGGATTTTAAATTCATTTATATATATGCTTATTTTTATGTAATTATTCTTGTTTAAAATGTCACAAATAACAAACAAAAAATGTATATGATGATTTAACTATATAAAATTATGTCGTGCTAATATATTATGCGCATTGTTATATAATGAAACATTTTGTACTTATTAAACACAGATACTTTAATCTAATGTTTCCAAGTATTTTGATTATTTTGTAAAGAATAAAGGAACATTAAAATGGAATTCTTAATGGAACCCTATAATATAAAAATCTTAATAAGTTTTATATGTCAATGTGGGAATGAATATAAAAAAATAGTAAAATGATTTGTCAATCAATAACAAACTGACGATGAGAGAGTTGAAAATATGAAATCATAATATGCGTTTATAAAGAATAATTTTTACAAGTATTTGTAATATTGAAGATTCTGTACAACTACGTTCAAAAATGAAAATTCTTTATAAGACTTAAAAAATAATAATTAAAAAATAAAATCGCTGGTCATTTTATATATATATATATATATATATATATATCACTAAAGTCACAAAAATTTTCTAAGAAACTGGGATTCCCAGGACATTTTAAATAACGATAACTACAAAAAATCCTTATTTCGATTTTAAGATCCAATTCTTAAAATCTATTTATGCTATTGAGCTCAAAGATGAAAGAAAGCAAAGATAGACGAAGCACTTACATAAGTTACACTAACTATATCTTATAGTAATAACAATAATAATAATTTAAAAAATAATAAGATAACAATAGAAAACTATGTTCGAAATGTAGGAATATTCATCCGTTAAATTTAACAAATTATTATTAAAAAAAAAAAAAAAAAAAAAAAAAAAAACATTTATATGCACGTTTTACTTAAAAGGTTTATTAACAAAAAGCTGTATATAAAAATCTTGCTTTTGTGATGGAATATATTGATAAGTATTTTTCCTATGAGTTCAGTAAATATATGTATATAAGAAAATTACAAAGTATTAATGTTGTTTTTATTAATAAAAAATAATGTCCTTTAGAGATTTTGCGAAAATAATTAAGATTTTAACGTAATGAATAACATAGTTAGAATACTGAATGAATAAATTAATCTATTTTTTAAATAAAAAATATTAATATTTATTTTTTTTAATAAAAAGTAACGTATTTTAAAAATTTTAAGAAAATAAATAATATTTCATTCATTTCAACGATATCGATAACACCACCGTAATACTGCACAAACAAATTAATTTATGTCTTAAATTAGAAAAAATAATATTGATTATTATTAATTAAAAAATGTTTTTTAGAGATTTTAAAGAAAATAAATAAGATTTAATTGGTTTCGACAACACCAAAACCACCCTCATAATACTGAATGAATAAATAATAATTTTTTAATTTAAAAATATTAATGTTGATTTTCATTAATAAAAAATAATGTCTTTTAGATATTTTACAAACCTACAACCTCATTAGAATACTAAACGAACAAATTAGTCTATTTCTTGAATTAAAAAAAAGGTTGATTTTTATTAATTAAAAGATGTCTTTTAGAGATTTTAAGAAAATTTATAAGATTTCATTGGTTAACGATACCCATAACCTCATCAGAATAATAAACGAAAACAAATTAATCTTTTTCTTAAATAAAAAAAAATAATATTGATTTTTATTAGTTAATAAATGTCTTTTAGAAATTTTACGAAAATAAATAAGATTTCATTGGTTTCAACAATACCAAAACCACCCTCAGACTACTGAATGAATAAATTAAACATATTAGTGTTGATTTTCTATAATAAAAAATAATGTCTTTTAGAGATTTTACGAACCAAACCCTCATCAGAATAATAAAAGAACAAATTAATCTAATAAAAATAATATTGATTTTTATTAACTAATAAATGTTTTTTAGAGATTTTACGAAAATAAATAAGATTTCATAGGTTTCAACAACACCAAAACCACCCTCATATTACTGAATGAATAAATTAAACATTTTTTTTTAATTAAAAATATTAATGTTGATTTTCATTAATAAAAATAATGTATTTTAAAAATTTTATGAAACCAAAATCTCATTAGTATACTAAACAAACAAATTAATCTATTTCTTAAATTAACAAAAAATTAACATTTTAATTAATTAATTAATATTATAATTATAAATTTAAAAATGTCTCTCAGACATTTTATAAAATTTAATAAGATTTCATTGGTTAACTATACCTATAACCTCATCAGAATAATAAATGAGCAAAATAATCTATTTCTTAAATTAAAAAAAATAATATTGATTTTTATTAATTAATAAATGTTTTTTAGAGATTTTACGAACCCATAACCTAATCAGAATACTAAACGAACAAATTAATCTATTTCTTAAATTAAAAAAAATATTAATTTTTATTAATTAAAAATGTTTTTTAAAGATTTTACGAAAATTAATAAGATTTCATTGGTTTCAACAATATCCATAACCTCATCAGAATAATAAATGTAAAAATTAATCTATTTCTTAATTAAAAAATTATTATTGATTTTTATTAATTAATAAAGATCTTTTAGAGATTTTAGGAAAATAAATAAGATTTCAATGGTTTCAACAATACCAAAACCACCCTCATAATACTGAATGAATTAATTAAACAATTTTTTAAATTAAAAATATTAGCGTTGATTTTTATTAATAAAAAATGTCTTTTAGAGATTTTAGGGAAATATGAAATATTTCATTGGTTTAAACGATACCAACAACACCATGAGAATATTAAATGAACAAATTAATCTATTACTTAAATAAGGTAACCTACAAAATATAATTTATTTCTTTATTTAAAAAAATATTTCGGTTCGAAAATCATTCAAATTTCTTTGAAATTAAAGAAATTTAAAATAAACATCTTCTATTTCTAATTTTTAACTAAATTATTTTATGTACACATGTTAAAGAAAATTTCTTCCAGATTATTCTGCCTGAGATTTGATACTGTGCATTCATTTTTTTTAGTTCACTTGATAATGTTAATGTCTAAAGTTATGATCGCTGATAAGATGTACATTATGAAACAAAAGTAAACTCAAGATATGACAAAATGTAATTACATTTAAACATACATATATACAGGTCTTGATTTGAAATATATTTATTTATACACCTTTAAATAATATGTATAGATATATATTTATAAAATATTTCTTTTATAATATACAACTTTTCTGGGGGATTTTCAGAGGGATTCTCTGAAATAGCTCAATGACTTTACCACCGCCTTTAATCGGCAATGATTTGTAATAACATTGAATATGGAGCTTTAATGACTTTTTGTGACTTATACGGCTTTCAGTATTTCAGGATAACTCGTGCTCCGAGTTATTTTTGTGGTCTGAGTTATGTTAAGATTTGAGTTATTTTCAATGTTAAGACTAAATGTATCATATTAAAAACAGTTTATTTAAGATTTAAAAATGAAATTAAGAAAATACAAGGTGATCCAAAAATCATTTAAAAGATCTTAAAATTTGGTAAAGTAAAAAAAAAAAAAAAAAAAAAAAAAAAAAAATCACGCAGGAAACGAGGACAATTTACTCAATCAGAAACAGAGTGCTTATCGTTTCAATCCATATACAGCTATAATTCAAAATTTAAACAAACAACAATAATAACAATATTAAAATAAAATAAAATGAAAAGGAAATTTTCATTTGATTTGCTTCTTGTAAGAAGTGCAATGCCATTATGTTTAAGTGTTGTAAGTGGTAAATGTTTTTTTAACCACTGAGGCAGTATATAATAGCACTTATTTGCTGACCTATGAAGGATATTAAGTATAATTTGGACGTGGATAGTGTCCACTACTACCACTTCTCCTTGTTATTGTTACATTTCACACAACTGTTATTGCACATTTTATCAACATATCTTCAATATTTTTTAAGTTATAAAAAAATCCAAGTTCGTTTTGATGGGAGGCACTCTGTATATTACACTGTAGAATTAGATTAGCACCCTGGTTGACTACACATTTTTTTTTCTTGTAATGTGCTTTTATAGACCTTTTAAGTTTGTATAAAGGGTTTTGAATCGTGAATTGTGATTCCTTTTAAAGGTGCCCCTATTTAAGAAGAAAGTCTTCAAATTGAGATAGCCTATATTTTAATTTTATATAATGTTATGCAGATTTTGATGTTTATGCATATTTTATCTAGTATTTATACCCCGTACCTCATAAATGTAAGATGATATTTTATTAAATACAAGTCACCATCCGTCATTATAATTTCACATTGCATTGTATCTACTGTAAAGCAAAATAAGCCATAACAATCGTAAAAATGAATTATAGTTACCTATTAACCTGATTATATATGGAAAGACTGAAAAATGCTTATAAGAATATTTTTTTAGCAATGTCAAAGTTTAAAATTAATTTCATGTTTCAAATCATAAAAAATGTGTGGTTAAGAAAATTCCTTGTCTCAACTGTACACAAAATTAATTATTTCAAATTTATCATTTTTCACGATAATTTTTTTAACTAACTTTTTATCAGTATTTTGATTAAAATAATTTGAATCTTTTAATTTGAAAACATCATTTGTAGGTTTCTATGCTTGGAACGTAGAACAAAATAAAGATCAAGAATTTAATCATAAAGGATAATTAAACTTAAGTTAGCCAAACTTTCTTGAATTTTACTGAAATACGGAGACGGAAGTCACGCAGTTCATTCAGTATGTACAATTTTTTATTCTAAAAAAATAACAATCGTGACATCTTTAAAAATATAAACATTACAAATTTTAAAAACTGCAAAAAATATAAATTTGAATCTCATTAATTAAACTTCTTATTGAAGGCTGAGGTTAGAATTCATAAACACCTACTTAAATATATATATGTACGTGGAGTTCTCACAAAGTTTCAATTACTAGGCGAACATTTTTTAATGCTACTTCGCACCACCTTTTTCAAAACAAAAATTTTTACAGCTGCTTTGAGGATATTTGCAAGAGAAATATACCACAAAATATATTTTAAAAAATAGCGATGCAAACAAAATATAAAAATATTCCCTGTAATCGAAACTTTGCAATATACTCACACACATAAAACAACAGAAAAATTAGAGGCGACTCATGACGGATTTTTTTAGGACATTGCACACATGATTCCCAAAGTTTATGGTTTTTTTTTTATGTCTTTCAGTGCTTTTAGATTCAGAGAATATGTTTGAAAAATCTTATCATTCAGCTTCTTATATTGAATAACCATGTTATAATTTGACTGAAAAAAAAAGTTTTTTACACTGTAAGGAAAATGTTTTACACTGTAACGCTATTATGAAGAATGATGGATTGTATTTAAAATATATTTTATTTTTTTAATTCATAAATTTTGTTGGCAGATTTATCTTTATTTATTCTTACAATTTTACATGATAAAGGGATTTTAACTTTTATGTTTGAGTGGATGCATTCGGGTTTTTATGTAAACTAGGAACACAAGAAACACTTCGTGGTTCTATGTGTGTTATTTATGCTATTATTTATTATTGCATTTTTATTATCAAAGTAACTAGGGTTGACTTTTTTATTATTTTCATATTTTGTGACCTAAATAGATGTGTAAGTATTAGGTACTGGGGTAGTATTGATATATAGAAAATTAATATAATTGTATAGACTGTATTTAGAGGCATAAATATTAACGGCACACGTATCAAATACAGTTATAATAATGGTGTAAAGAAAACTAATATAATTGATGACAATGGATTTTTTGCAGAGATTCTTATTAAAAAAATTATCCATCAGTGGTATTTTATTATATATTTATTTGCATGGGCGTATTCAAAAGTATTAGAAGGCAGGGGCAAAAATTAGAAAATAATTAGTTTTAATCGTTAAATAAATTTCAGTGTACTGAATATTTTCACCAATGTTATGATTAGGGCAAATTACAAAAACTGCGGCATATTTTGTACCTTAACTAGGCCCATATTTATTTAGGAGTTCAGATAAAAAAATAGATAAAGGAAGTTCTGTTTTAGCTATGTCTTTAGATACATATTACCCCGTTCATACATATATAATAGCATACTATGAATTTTACATTGAATGCTGAATTGTTCTGTGTACTAAGCGGAATTGTTTTATTTCGATTTTTAAATATTAAATAATATTTAAATTATTTATCCTACTAAGTTTTCCCACCATTTAATTTTCAATGATTTTCTCTGAATTTTTAATTTCTCTAAATAATAAAAAAATTGAAAGTTAAGATATATAAAATAAGATATACAATATATTCAAAATATACACGACTTTTCTCAATGGTTAACGGAAAAATGGTTTTAAAATATGTACTAATTAAATATTTATGAACACTGAAGGCCCGTCGTCAGGAAAGTTATAGAAGTTTGAGAAGTCGCTTTCGCCATTTTTTTTGTTCAAGCATAACATATGGTGGCGAAATTCCACCTGAACAACCAACAACATCAAATACATTCTGATAAAAAGTTCGAAATAAAATTCAAATTCACAAAAAAGGAATCTCAGTAAAAACCGAATTCTTAATATACAAATACGTCGGTTGTCAATGTTTTATAGAAAAGAAACTTTAGATTTTTCCTAAGAAAGAACGACATGTTGTCTCGGAAAAATAGCTTTCTTGCAGCGTATTTCTGGATATTTCTGGTTTAAAATATCACGTTAGTTTTGCCACTTGTATTTTGCCGTATTTTTCACATCTCCTGAACTTGTCTTGCACTCCAGTCTTTGAGATGTCGTCTGTTTTTTGGGTATAAAAAAGCCATGTCTCTTTTGAAATTCCACATCGAGATTTCATGCATCGGAGAATGTAAATGAACGTTTCCCGAACACACACATTTATATATATATTGTTTCAGTTCGATCATTAATAGGGGGAATAATAATATGTATAAATTTATTTACGTGGTTATTTTTAATTTTTTTTACTTGTCGTATAAAAATGTGGTTCAAGAGCCTTGACCTCCAGTCGCCGTCGAGGAAGAGAAACCCGAAAATCCTTGACCAGGCGTCGGTATCTTCGTGCTCAACCTGGAAAGTCTTGGTTCCAAACTAAGCGAAAGGGTGTAGAGCTCGTCATCCGCCTTTAACCTGCTGGGGTCGAGCAAATAGTTCGTTACCTGAAAGAAAAAAGGACATGAATTTAGAAAAGTCTTTAATTAACACATACGTTAGCCCTGATTACTGAATACACTGTTAAAAATCTTGTTCTAGTTTTAACCAAATTTTGGTGCTTAGTATCTGCCACCATTAGATGGTGAAACCTGGTACTAACATTTGGAGCTTTGGTTGAAGCAGAGTTCCGATAGCTCGAACTACTTTGCAATAGGAAGCTCCAAATGTTGGTACAAGATTTCAACATCTGTTGGTGGCGGCTGCTGAACACCAAAGTTTGGTTCAAACTAGGACAATTTTTTTAACAGTGTAGGCATGAGAAGCACGTACTTCCATTAGAAATTTTTGAAAGAGCCTGAAATTGAGAAAATGGGGGTGGGGACAAACTTTGCATTGAACTAGTTCCATTCCGAAATTCTAAATTCCTTTTAAATTATTAAGGAGACTGATCCCCCAGCTTTCGAATTCCTCTCATTAATGTAAAGTCTATGGGCGTTCAATCCATGCGTATATTTACAATATTTTCTTGGGAAATTAATAAAGCAGAACCTCGATTAACCGAGCTTCGATTCACCGAGGTTTCTGTTAACTGAGCAGGATTTTTTCCTCCTGTGAATGATCTTTGAAAAAGACCACACTTTTAGATTCATCTTTCGTTTTACAGGGTGTTATATATTCAAGGACTATAAGTCATACTGAAGTTGCTCAGGAAATAACAACTACCCTAAAATATTAGGAACAAAGAAGCGATGTTACGTCAATAGATCCTCTGTTATTCAAAAATTTTAGACTTTTTTAATGAAAGATAAGATTTTATTTTTACAAAATAATGCGAATTTAACAAAATATAATTGAAAAATATTCTTGATTTGTTTTGTTTTTGAAAATGAATCGTCGATCGTTTAGAGTAATAAAAAATTTCTATTGTCTTTTTAAAATTTACTGTACTCCATGATACGCGTTTTTTCCGCGAATTCGTCCAAAAGTTTAAAAAAGAGGGTGCGATTGCGTTCATTCCTAGTACGCATGCGTATTTGGTCTATTAACAATAAAACCGAATTTATTTTTAAAATGAAAAATTCTATAAATTAAGATTTTTAATTAAAAAAGACAAAAGAGTTTTCAAATTTAAAAATAAATAACAATTATTTTCTCATTCATTCAAATGTATTCACAATTTATTTTTTAAAGTTGAATAAGATGAATAAGGTTAAATAAAGTTAAATTTATAAAGCTGTTTACATGAATAGCTATTTGCATGCATCTTTTAAATGAACACATTTAAAACATATTTTAATTAAAAAAATGAATGAAAAAAATATCTATAGAATAAAAAATATAATATTCACATTTTACATCTACAATCTACGTAAAATTGTTTAATATTCATATTTTTTTTTGTCCTATATTAATATTAAAGTATAAAACCCCCTAGAACAATAACACTAAATATTAAATTTTTCCGAAATTAACCTTCAAATTAAAAGCTCTTTGAAGAAACTGATCCAGCCATACCCATCTGAAGCAAACATATTTACTTCAAAGCGTTTCACAGCTGTACAACTATACTTCAGTGCTAACGTGCTCATCTTGTAACCGTGGAATGACTGGTTCGAATGCTGCGCAGCATCAGCTGTTTTTTCCCCAACTTTCTTGAGTTGACGGATATTTTACCTCTTGTAACGGAGAAAAAAAACGGATATTCGTGAATTCACGAAAATATACACTCTCAACACTGCTGCCAGTAGAATTTCTGTGAATTGAAGAAAGTTTTTTGTGAGTATAATCCAAGAATACCCCAATTGATTCAATTTATAGCCCACAAAACACAATTAGTAAGAGAGAGCATATTATTCAAGAAATCACGATTCAACATATTTCTCATTATAACAAGATCACGATGAATAAATGTATTTAGAAGTTCAAGAAGCACTTGAATCAGTATCTTTTTTTATTTATATAAAACATAAAAGTATTTAATTCTCTACTTCATGTTTACAACGAAATGTTTGCGATTAACGATTTAATTCCTCTTAAAAAATCCAAGCTAAGGCTTTTTCTTTTTTTTTTTTTTAATCAGGAACATTAATTTTTTTCCCTTAAAAGTCGCGAAGAAAAATAAATAAGTAAATAAATGTAGCTTGCTTGCTGAAATCAAGTTTTACATCATAGTAAAAGAAATAAAGGACAAATATTTAATACCAATTCTTTAGTACGCCACGTGACTCTTGGCGCCTACAGGCCAGCTGAAAAAAAGGTCAGCGAAAGGGAGATGCAAAAATATACGTTTAAGAATTAAAAATATATATTTCTTCAGGAGTTTCTCTCACTCAAAACCCCTCGTTATTACTTTAAGTTTACTTTAAGTATACTTAAACATTTGAGTATATGTACTGTTACATTTTACATTATATTTTCATTAGCATAAGCATCTCGTTGCTCAGCATATTTTGTCATATCCTTAAAATATTACTTAAATATTTTTCAATTGCGAAATATTTGCATCAGATGTAGAAATGCGATAAAATCATCTCTAGTTACAAGGATACTTACACAAATTTAAACTCTTGTTACGAGACTTACATCTAATTTAAATGCCCAACACACATATAATTTAAGAGAAAAACATTAGAAGACACATGTATAGCAACTGTCAAAAGTTTTGAGATGTTATGTTTTTTTGTCCTTACTTTTTCTATAAGCAACATTTCTCAATGATGTAACTTAATAATTTATACCTTATTTAAAGCTCAACAAAAATACAACATTAGAATAATTGAGACAGATGGATCAATTGAAAATAATTCAGAAAATTTCAAAATACTTTAAGCAAAAGTTTTGAAACGATTCAGTTTTTATAAATTTTTGTTGAAATTAAGCATCTCAATGTAACGAAAGACAACAATACTTAATATTTAGATGTATATCCTTTTGCTTTGAGGACTGCAGCTAATTGCATATCCTTTTGCTTTGAGGACTATAGCACATCGTCTGGACGTGGAATTAACAAGGTTTTCTAAGGTGGATCTGAGGATTTTCGTGCTTTCCGAATGAAGATCCTGAAGGACTTCTGTTTGTGAAGGATGCTTCCCTGTCTCGACTATTCCTCTGCTGATGTTCAATTGGATTGAAGTCAGATGATTGACTTGGACAATCCAAAGCTTTAATTTTTTCACCAGTAAACCAATTTGTGGCAGTGTGTTTGGGATCATTATCCTGCTGAAACATTCATCCACAAGGCATCTTTTTATGAGAGTAAGACAGCATGTCATCACCTAAAATATTTTTAGAAACATTTTTATCCACAATCTCATCGCTGCGTACGAGGTTGAATACGCCATCATGATGGAACGCTCCACAAACGGTTAATTTCCGTGCATCAATGTTGGATGTATGCATCGAGGATTCATTCTTGTGCCTCCTTGACCATGAATATAATTTCGGCCATCACTTTCAAATAAACTGAATTTGGATTCATAGCTGCAAAGTATCTTCTTCAAATCTCTGTTTATCCAGGTTTCGTGCTCTTAAACGGATTTCAATTAGATTTTCCTATCTTTTACTAGGAAAAGAAGTTTTTTCAGGGACTCGGGCATGCAATCCAGCAGCACAAAAGAAAGTGTTATGCTGCCCATACTTACTATGTTTGGTGACCATCACCTTAAATACTTCCGCAGCGTTCTTATTTGGATAAGCGATGAATTTCCTTCTGATCAACGTATCTTAACCTTGAGTCATTTTTATGGGGCACCTAATCTTGGAAGATCGCGCAAACCTTACCATCCTTCCACTTTTTGAATATGTGGCATAACAATTGATTTTGGAATTCCCAACTAGTTGCTGTAAGCAGAATATGATATATCCCTTACCATTTTAAAAATTAAAAGATGAAGGGCCAAAGGCGTATTTTCCGTTGCTTTCATACTGAAAGTGATACAGATATTAACACTAAAGTTTGCACGTACGAAATAAAAATCAAATACTTTAACGATTTTAAACCAAGTCGGTTTAAACCGTGGTTAAAACCATGGTTTAAACCAAGTGGTTTTTTTTAAAAAAGCCATGCTGGTTTTTTTCACCTGGTTTTTTTTATTCTTTTACTTAAATGTTTTATTTTACATATTATTGAAAAATGCAAAATCGAAGTTATGAAGAAGCTTCAAGCAAAGCTGTAGAAAAATGATAAATTAATAAATTTCTAAAATGACAAACATTTTTTTATCAACTCAACTTTTCATGTAAGCTATAAATCTACATGGCAGAATAACTATTTTTTCTAAAATTAGCTGGTTAGAAAAAAACTTATATATATACACACACACATATATATAGCCATTAATTGTAAAACATATACATATAAAAACCTGAAAGGCAGACTTGAGTTAAAAATGCACTTTTACTATTTAAATTGCTTGATTAGTTAAGATTTACTAAGGATTTCATCATTCCAGAAAGCCTCAAATATGACATTCTTAAGTGATTTTCTCTATTGATTTATTTTTGTTATGTATGATACTGAATAATTGACAATGACCTTTTTTTGCTCTGTAGTTATTGATTTTAATAAGCCTTTGTTTTTCTTGCATTCCTACATTGGGATTGGGTTTTTTGCATTATGATTTTATTCTGTTACCAGCTAGGTTGGCACAGTTCAAACCAGTTGGTTTTTTAGAACAAATCTAATATGATATTTTCTCATTTTTGTAATTTAAATGTTTCAAATTATTGCAAGAAAGTAATTTCTATTTTTAAGTCTAATCTTAATAGTCACCATAAGACATAGTGAGTCTAGTCAAGGTCATGTATGCATGTAGAATGCAAATTTCATGCATTGATGAACAAATCTAAAGCTCTAAAGAAAACACTTAATTTATGCAAATTTAGCAAAGATAAAATAGATAAAAAATATGCAATATTTAGACTTAAAAATGTTTTCCTTTGAAAAACGCAGATGTACAGATAATGACATAAAATGATCTTCATAATTTCAGTAGTAAAGCTCCTGTTTACATTTAACTAAAATATGCAAAAGATATATTTAAATCTTCTATTGCATAACCAAACCAGCCAAGAAAATTGGCAGAAAGGGGGGGGGGCAAGACAAGGTTTGCTTGAGATGTAATAGAAAAAAAGTCTCATAAAAATGCCTAAAAAGATGTAATTTTTATTTTAGACATTTAAAAATACTAAGTGTTATAATAAAACATGTAGTCCGATGGCAGTTTAAATGCTTCACTGGATGACAGTATTTATAAAACTACTTAATATTTTAAGATCAATGTTTTTCAATAGTCTAAAAAGGTGTTAAAGAGGTATTTTTGTTTATTTTAATGTCATTTTTTTTCTTTTAACTTGGTAGTTTTAAAGAATGTCAAATAGCAATGCAGAATACTTAAAGTGTGTAAAGACTGTACTGTTAAATTCAAATCATTCCAAAAATTCTTTATCAAAAGCTTTATTTTTCAATAAGATAATTCATGTAGTCTTCTAACAAAAAAATAAGACATCACATATAACAAGTGTTTAAAAGTACTTAGTTTGAATAACTATTTGAAAATAATATATATGAATTTTTATATATGAATCTATATAATATATTTATTTATAGTGCTAGTAATCAAAAGATTGTTTAATAAGATTGTCAAGATATCAATGTTTCATTATGTAGAATATTTTATTTATGAAATATAAGACATAGCTTTTTCTAAAAATGTTTATTTTTTAAATGATTTCAATTTTCTACATAATTGATTGCACATTAAATAATGACATTGATTAGAATTACTTTTAAATCAAATTATTACTTATATATTCAAAAATATTTATTTTTGTTGATAAATATGCATGTATATGTAACAGGAAAACATATTTAAAAAAAACCCGGTTTAAACCAAAAAAACTGGTTTAAACCAAAAAAACCCATGGTTTTTGGTTTTTTTCAAAAAAATCCGGTTTTTTACCAACCCTGGTTTCGTGCTTTATGTATGAAACATCGCTTATTGTAGAACATTATTTGAATATGAATACGTAAAGTTATAAATTTGCATATCTGCCAAAGCTACCAATTTGCACAAAGTTATTGAAATTATAAACTCTTTGCATACAGCTCTTACAGAAAGGAAAAAAAAAAACTAAAATGTAATTTAAAAGGCTGGAATGGGATTCAGATCCACATCTTCTGAATGGAATTCATCTGCTCTAGCCACTTAATTGGCAAAGCCTTTGTGTGTGTGTGACAATGTCATATGTATTTAAGTAAATATTAAAAATTTGAATTTTATTACATCGTCTCAGAACTTCTGCTTTCAACTTTTCGTTTGGTGTTTTTAAATTAGCAATTTTCGCAGATATCATTAGTTGCATATCATGTAGGATGTCTAAATCAACAAATTATTAACCTACATCATTAGAAATTTTACTTACAGAAAATGTTACGACAGAAAAACGTATCGTCTCTAAACTTTTGTCAGCATAGTTTACAAATGAGTTTAAATACCAGAAGTGGGCGTAGTAAAGAAGGGAGAAATGTAAACAATGTTTCTATGTATCATTTTCTGAAGTTTTTTAAACACTCACAAACACCCCCCCCCCCCCCGCCCTATATTTCTATGCATCATTTTCTGATGTTTTTTACACACACACACGCACACAAACCCCTAAAACCTCAACTTTATTGAAGTTTAATTGATACTTCTAGATTAATGTTGAACGATATAAAAGAAATCTTTAAATGCGATTTCTGAAAAATCATATTTTCCGTTATCAACTTGTTTGTTAAATTCCACTAGGTAAAATGTTTCGAATATATTTCAGTGAAATTTTAACAGAAAGCTTTCCATGTAACTATCTATACTCTGGAGTCTAAGCTGTATGTGATAATGCAATTATTTTATAGTTGTATAAAATTGAAACTGGTGTTATACACAATTGAAATGAAAAAAACTTCTTTAAACACCATAAAATAAGTTAACTGCGCAAGGCCTTTCGAAAGAACTTAGTCTTTCTTCGTCAGGCGCAAAAAAAAAAAAAAAAAACACGTGCGTCCACAATGAATGTAGCGGCACGACTGAAGGGGAATGCGGGAGGGAGAGGGAGCAAGCAGAAGGAACAGCCAATAGGAAAGAAGAAGGCAACAGCCAATCACGGAAGAGCATAAACAAAACTAGATAGACAATGAAGGAGAGGAAAGGAAGAAGGGGGGAAGGGAAATGGGAAAAAAGCGGGGTAAATTAAAAAATTAACTAAAAGGAGAGATTAAAATGAAATAAAATGTACGCAAAAAATATATAAATTAGTAATAAAATAAATAAATAAATAAATAAAATAAAATAAAATAAAATAAAAATACATAAAAATAAAAAATAGTTTACAATTATAAACACACATGAAAATACCTGAAAAATAGTATACATAATATATATATATATATATATATATATATATAAAAATAATAATAATAAACTTAATTATGAAGCAGTGCTGAAAAGATTCTTCCAGGCAACGGAGAGGGTTTTAGAATCAGATTTATCATTAACAATAATATCACGATTCCGGCCATAGTTTCAATTTTCAAACTGCTAAAATTATTTTTAATGCCAATAGTTCCTCTGAGTTAGACTTTCTAGAAAATTTAGCTATTTATATTAATCGTGATATTATTGTTAATGATACATCTGATTCTAAAACCCTCTCCGTTGCCTGGAAGAATCTTTTCAGCACTGCTTCATAATTAAGTTTATTATTATTATTTTTTTATATATATATTATGTATACTATTTTTCAGGTATTTTCATGTGTGTTTATAATTGTAAACTATTTTTTATTTTTATGTATTTTTATTTTATTTTATTTTATTTATTTATTTTTTTTTTATTACTAATTTATATATTTTTTGCGTACATTTTATTTAATTTTAATCTCACCTTTTAGTTAATTTTTTAATTTACCCCGCTTTTTTCCCATTTCCCTTCCCCCCTTCTTCCTTTCCTCTCCTTCATTGTCTATCTAGTTTTGTTTATGCTCTTCCGTGATTGGCTGTTGCCTTCTTCTTTCCTATTGGCTGTTCCTTCTGCTTGCTCCCTCTCCCTCCCGCATTCCCCTTCAGTCGTGCCGCTACATTCATTGTGGACGCACGTCTTTTTTTGCGCCTGACGAAGAAAGACTAAGTTCTTTCGAAAGGCCTTGCGCAGTTAACTTATTTTATGGTGTTTAAAGAAGTTTTTTTCATTTCAATTATTTTATAGTTACTTGAACATACAAAAATGGAGATTTTTAATAAAAAATGTGTATTTTTTCAGATATTTTAAAATATTTTGCTTAAGTTTGAAGCCATAGTAAAACTCCAAGTTCAGTGCACAGGTAAGTGTAATACATAGTATTTACTACAATGGAAATTAAAATATTCTTTCTGACGTGCGAATGAAATCTTTAAGGCATGAAAAATAAGGCTATTAAAAAATGTTGTTTGGAAGATATTGATAGTACTTTATATTTTTCCATCATTCTGTATTACAAATGAACAAAAATATGTGTATTTATTCAATATTGTATGTAAAACAGTGGTCCGAACGTAAATAATATAGTAATTAAATAGTTATTAAATAGTAATAGTTATTAAATAGTAATTAGTAATTAAATAGTTAACGTAAATAAATAGTTATAAAAGACAAATACCTTAAATAACTATTTAATAGATAAGAAAATAAACAAACCTTGGGATTCATTTCTATTTTATACGGTGTTTGTTGAAAATGCCGAATTTCTCGGATAACATGCGCAATCTAAAAAAGATCGAAAAAGTATTAATGCCATACGAAATTTTAAAAAAGATTTAAAATACTTGAGAAGAAAGAAAAAAAATGCAATTTTTTCAATACTTTTTTTCTTAAATTCACTCCATACATTTGTTTCGGTCGATTTATAGGTATTTAAATATATATATATATATATATATATATATATATATATATATATATATATATATATATATATATATATATATATAATACCATTAATTGTATAACAATATATGAACCATTGAATTTAATACAAAATTACCACATTGAAATAGGAAAAAAAAAAAAAAAATAATTAAAATGAATAGACATACACTCTTAAAGAAATTCGTATTTGGGGTTTTCGCCGTTGCCGTTTTTTCGCTAAAATACGAAAAATTTTGGATTGATTTGCCCATTTTTTCCCCAGAAATTCACTAATCAAACGAAAAAATTATCGGAAATCATCCAGTCTAAAGCGTCATTTTTTGTCAAATCATAGGAATTTTCTGGCCACTTTGCTGCGGGTTACCCTTTTTTTTAAAATTAGAAATGTAATCTTTACATATGGGGCCTCCATAAATGATGTCAGACACTATTTCTATATTTTTGACACCTCTCCCTCATTTTGTCATAAAGTGTCACACTTCATCATAACCCCTCCCCCCCTTCTTGTCACATGTCACGCTATATTACGTAAACATATACTTGCAGCTCAGCGTCAAAGCACTAAGTTATAGCTCATATTTCTAATTTCATTTTTAAACTTTCTATATGTTTTATGATATTTGTGAGCATAATAATAAAAATGATTCGTTATGATACTTATTTTGTATGATATAAGATTAAAGTTTACAACAAAAAACATAATTAACGACAATAATAATAAAATATTAATATGAAAAAAAAATTGAAAGCAGTAGTATTTTGGAAATTAAAATTGAATTTAATATATTTGATTTTAAACTTTACCTTTACTTTATGAATACAAATTTCATAATTTAATCGACTGACTTTTAATGATTTTATTTCAATCAAAATATGTGATGTCACACTTCTTATTACCCCCTCCCACCTCCTTGTCACAATTTCACGAACCTCCTCCCTCCCCATCCAAGCGTGACATCCTTTATGGACGGTCCCTATGTTTTTCCCACTCAAATTACGAAACATTTATAAACATAGCCTCAAAAATTTACTGAAATTATTCAGTAAAGAGTAAGAAATTTATAAACAGACAATAATTGAAGAAAAAAACTCTTCCATTCACAAGGGAGTTTCAGCAATTTGCCGCATATACATTCCACAATTTTTAATAAATTTATTTTAAGGAAAGTACACTGTGGAATCTGAAATATTTACAAAGACAAGTTATATAGAAAAATACTTGCAAGGAATAATTTCATACTATTTTAAATACAAGAAACAATGAAATCATTAGACCTAATTATGTTCTTTGTATATGGTTAATAAAAATGTACTAGAGCTAAGCTGGGGTTTTTTCCCTGATTTAAAAACAAGCAATGAAGCCTAGAATGCTCAAATATTTTCATGTATGTATTCTTATAAGCTTAAATAGTTTGTTTTCTAAACCAAATGCTATTTTACACACTCAAATAAAGAAGAAGATAAATAAACAAATTAAGGAGAAGTTTTAAACAATAACAAAAGGCCCGAAGTCAAGAAAATATAAAAACTAAACAAATAAACAAACAAAAGAATCCCAACATTTAAACACTATTTATCAACTATAAAATATAATGTGAAAACTCTATATCAAGACACAAGGAATGTACGTTCGTATTCACCATCTACCTCAATTTAGAAAACCTGGGTCGAACGCTAACCTGATTAGACCTGATCGTGGCCGAAGTTCAGTGAAATTAATGATGAGCAGCATTTAAGTGTTCAACCCAACTTTTCTAGGTTGAGGTGAACAGTGAATACGGTTATAACCTTTTAGTGGATAAACGTTCTATTATTTGAAAATGTGTTTAGAAAATATTGTTAATTTTACTTTGCTATTTTCTCTTTATGAGATAGTTGAAAAAAATCTCTCTCTTAAAATAAAGAAATAAATGAATAAAACATAAAAATACCTGTCATTTTCAGACAAGCAATTTTAATTATCCTTCTTTATTCTTACTAGCAGCTTTCTTTATTTTTAATGGAATTACATTTTTCCTTTTTGCATCAACCTGCTTCTCCACTGTATATATGAACAAAACTCCACAGTTATTGTTGCACTCATGACAGTAAGTTGACGTTAAAAAAAAGAGCAAGCAGTTTGATAGATCTACTGGTGCTCAACACGCCTTTTTATATCCTATTATAGACAAAAAAGTTCGGAAACTGTGCTGAAATTTCCAACTCTGATTAGAGTAGAGGGGAGTTATTTAATCGCGGTGTAAAAGCACATGAGATATAAGATGTCGAAAGAAAGAAGTATGTCCGGATTGCAGGATTTTTCTAGACAGTAGAAATCAGTGAACTGTAGTTATTCGTATTTCTCGGAAGTAAAACTGGCGTTTGAGGGGCTATGCGAACATAAAATTCTGCCAGCGTTTGGAAAACTCATCGACAGAAACATTTCACATATTGTAGCAAGTGTATTATAAAGTACACACTACCTTCAAATTGATTAAAATACCGATTTTCCTTCTTAATATTAACTGGAAGCTTTTCTTTTGACAATTTTGACACCTCATTTTTCCCTGTACGTCAGTTATATCGCGAGATATTGTAAATTTTGCTAAGAGATCCAGCGCAATTACACATGCAAATGGAAACTTTAAACTGATTTTTCTCCCTGTTCTTATTTTTATAACTTGCTTGTTCGATAAATTCTAAGACTTTTTTGCTAATTTAGATAGAGGTTTGATTTTTTTTTATTTGTTCATCATGGTTTATTTAATATATTTGTGCATGGATTTAACATTCAAGTTTATAGTTATTTTTTTTTAATAACTATTAAATTGGCAGTTTAAATTGACAGTTTGTTGAACTTCCTTCATTTTTTAATATACACGAGAGAAAAAAATCATATTAAATGTAAAATCCCATATATCTAAATATCCATGCACAGTTTTATATAGCATATTCTAATGAATGTGTAAAAAAAATCGAAGCAAAAATATTCATATTTATAAAAGTAAGGTGGTGTGGTGTAATAACGCCAGGCGGGGTAATAACGCCAAGTGCTAATATTATGCATAATTATGAAATAATCTGGAAAATGACACCCATGTGCTCTGCGCGGAAGGGTTTTGAGTCAAATAAATCGCAAAAAACAGCTTGAAGTTAATTTGTTTCATTTTTAGGTCTTATTGTTTTTACATGCAACTAAAATTAACGCTTGATCTAAAATTTGCGAGATACGATTTGTATATGTGAAGACTATCTTTTTATCCGGAAATACTTTGTTAATTACATAAATTTGTAGTACATTTCATGTACTTTTAAAATGTTGTTGAAGATTTTAAATATCTTCTCGAGATAATTTGTAATTTAAAATGTACAGCGCAATAACTATAATGGAGTAATAACGCCAATCCTTGGAATTAATACCCCGGTTGATTCCCTACAGTGGCCGAGCTACATCCTAAATACTGATTCAAATAAACACAGTTAAAAATGTGCAATATTTCTAATAATTCTATTTAAGCTGTCCTTTTTAAGCAAAAAGAAGCTCACGGTCTGATATTCTTTTGCCTCATCCCCCCCCCCCCACACACACCACTCCTTTATTTTTCTTACACTTTCACAAAAAATTGAACATTTTCAATAGCTTAGAATGCAATTTGTCAATTTCTAAGTTTGTAGAGTTTGTACTTTTAGAATTGGGCAATCTAAATGCAATTATTCCATTTTATTTCATAGTTTTGTTTGCATGGCGTTATTACCTATATAGGTGGGTAATAACGCCAAATAGCATTGGTCAAGAAATCACGCCATTACATTTTATGAATACATATCTGTTAAATTATTTTTTTTATATAGATAGTCAATGAGTTGCTGTATCAAATCATATATTTGTTTGAAAAATACAATCTAAAACTGAGCCGTGAAAATTGGTAGAACCTTAACGTGGCGTTATTACCCCAGGGTACCTTAGTAGGGATTTTTAAAAAGTTACTTTTTTTAGTTAATTTTTCAAAAAGCTGTTTTACAAGATTTTTTTTTAATTATTTCATTTTTAGTATTGAGTATTGTGTCACCACATATTATTACAGTATTATTCTAAATTGAAAAGATGGCTTCAAAGATAATGTGTACCGATAAGCTAGCAATATGGCCTGTGAAATTATCTTAAAAGGACATATTATGACACATACATATTATTTTCAACAGTGCATATAAAGTTGAAGTATTTACAACGGCCGCAATGAAGATATCTTATTTAAAGGCTTCCAGAAATGGTTTCAGCAATTGCACTCGCGCTGGCAGAAGTGTATGACTATAGCAGGACAGTTTTTTGAAGGCACCAACAAGACATCAATAAATCATATTCAGAGGTCCAGGCTTTTTTTTTTTCTTGGGGCCCATTTTGTGAAAAGAAAAAGCTATTTTTGTGAAATTTATTATGTTTTTATGAAAACATCATTTTGTATGAAAGATGAAATTCTGTTAATCAAAATGGAATCAAGGATTTATTAATAATAAATTCTTTAAGTCCTTTTGCTAAAGCTTTCCTTTTAGGTGAACTTGTTTTCATTGCATCTTACACTTTTTAAAACCTAACAGAATAAGAAATAATTAATAAAGAGTATGTTTCCATGGAATAAAACTATATGAAAGGGCTGTTTTATTGAAAAACATTTTGTGAAATAGCCTGTTTTATGGAAAAGAATTTTGTGAAGGGGAATGTTTTATTAAGAAGAATGTTATGAAAGAGCCTGTTTATTAAATTAATTTTGTGAAGGGTCCGAAATAGCTTCCAAATTTTGCTTGGATAGACCCATATTCGTTAAAAAAATCTCTGCTTGCTTTATTCTAGTAGTATTCACATTCTGTTATTTGTTTGTAATTTAGACTAAAAAGGGTTGTTTATGATTTTTTTATATCCCACAAGCAACAAGATTTTATTGAAAGCCTTTTACCAATAGAAAATTCATTCTGAATGCATAGTACTAATAAGTAAAGTTAAAGTAATAACTTCATGATTTCAGTCTGTTTCGTGGATGTATTAGTTGACACTGATGGTATTATGCGAAAAAAATTAATTACAAATATCATTGCATCATTCACTAAATTATGGATGGCAATTTGTGTTAATATTTTATTCGCCATCAAAATAATAATAACAAACAACCAAAAGATATTTCTATATCATTTCTAGTAGACAGCAAAAACTATCGTTTCAAGTAATAATGGTTTTTATCTCTATAATCATCAAATCTGTCACCTACAAATTTTTTTGAAAAAAAAAAAAAAACACGCAGTCTTAAAACAGATTCTTAGAAAATTCTTAGAAAAAGGTTATTACATATTATTATTTAAAACACTTAAAGTTCTTAATAGGACTTTAATAAATATTAACTCTAACAGAAGTGGCAGATAGCAATAATATAAAGTAATATGAACTGCATTCGATGGAGAGATTGGGATTTATACAACTTTATTTGTTTTGACGATGTTCCAGTAATTTTATTGTTTTATATGTATTTTTAGAATTGGGTATATAAATCAGTTTTGGATGATTTCTGTTAGATGGCGTAGATTGAGTGAGACATATAGTAAAGTGGCAAATTATACGTTGCATAAGGATTCAAAAACGAAAATGTATTTTTATCGCCGAAAAATCTATTAATACGCAATTATGAATAAATAATATGGCAATAATTAACAATTTATTAAGAAAAATAACTAACCCTGTCAGCATAAAAAGCTATCTGCAAGCTAAATTTGTTAAGTCAACAAGTTTGCAGCAAACTTGGCACATCAAGTCTACAAACTTAATGAAAGTTTGAATCAAACATAAAAATTTACAGCTTCCCAGCTTGTTTTTAACTTGATATTGCAAACTTGATTTATGTCATGATCACTGCCATGTTTCTATTCATGGTTGTCAAGAATTGTCACAAAGCATCTGCGCACACAGCTTTTAACTTTATTCACATCAAATCAAGTTTAAACCAGGTTATGCACCAGAAACATCTTGCAAGCAAGTGTGCTCTTTGGGAAATTATGATAATTGTCAAATACGTTTAACCTAGTAACCAATCTCCCTTAACAAGTTATAAAAATGTTGAAGAAGTGTATTTAGACTTTTCTTTAAACTTGTTCTAAGTTATTTATTAGCAATATTTTATTTATTATTTTTTTACAAAGCCAAGAGATTAAACAATATGTAACTTCATTATGTAAAACTTGAGCAGAAAAAAAAAGTGCAAAAATTATTAATCAAAAAATGTTTCAAAGTGGCCCACTATCCCCTTTATCTTGAATTGATAAGTTGTGTTACAACATACAGACATAATAAATTTATAATCCAGCTGTACAATTTTTACCGCGAACAAATTTATAGAAAGTTCAAAATTTTAAACACATTGAAAGGTATATATATTTTTCAAATTACCATTCTCATCTTAGAAAAGTTGAGCAGTCCCTCATCCGTGAAATTCGGTGTTCCCTCTTCAATAAAAGATAAATCTGTTAGATACATCCCGAGATAAGGAATGCATGGAGGATCACATCTAGATTAAAAAACAATTAAAATATAAGCAATTATATATTTTTTCATTAGAATTAGAAATAAGCATAAAAAATTAAATATATAATGGTGATTAAATATCCAAATTAAACAATATAGTAGCCTGAAGTCTATATTTCAAATGGAATACAGGACGTTCTGTTAATGTCGTAGAACACTAACAGACATGATAGTAAGTGTTAATATTAATACTTAACGTTAAGACGTAATCTTAATATATAAAAATAGTAATTGTTAGTTCTTTCTCAAAATGCAGTTTTTCAAATTCTTATTATAAGCAAAACATTTTATAGCAAAAACTTATGCACCAGATACTTTGAAATTTTGTTTATTTCTTTCATAATTCATTAAAACAATATGCGCTTGAAGACTAAATTTCATTTAAAATACAGGGCGTTCTGTTAATATGAAAAAACAGTAAGAGAAGCGATAGGAAATGTTAAGGGTGTATTCGAAAAAATGATTTTCCACCTTCTACAGCTCGAAATTTTCAGATACAATTTTGGACACATTTTTAAAAGTAGAAACATGAAACTTGCTGAGGGGATTTTTGAAGTGACGTACAAGGTGCCGTGTGATGTAATTTTTCGCTGAATTAATTAGAATTTGATTTGTAAGCAATTATTTTCTCAGCGTGACCCTTTTTTTCGTTCGCAGGCCTCCCGCTTCGGAAAATTTGGCCCAAAACGCCGTTTTTGACAGCATTTTTTGCAACATTTTCTGCATTTATCAAGGAATTGACAATCACGGCACCTTTGTATAGTTTCTAAATAAGAGAATTCGAAAGTTTGGTGCATTTGAGAAAAAAAAAATGAATCTAAAAATAAATCTGAAAAAAGACAGTTTGGATCGGAATACACCCTTGAGAGAAATAATTTAACAGGAAACCAGGATTGCAGTCGCCTTAATGTATCTACACACCTTGAAACTACGCTTCTTATGATCGAAAGTTTGACTACACATCTTTGAGGTTTTTCTGTTCAAACACAGGCAATTTCAGTAAGACACACTGAACTGCACGGATATCTGTGAAATTTAGTCTTGGACTATTGCTAAAGTGATAGACTAGTATTAGAAAAGGATAGAATTGCATATCTATCTAACTGAACCCTGTGGGTTTTCAAGCTGTCACTATCCGAAAAATTTTAGTGGGAAGCACTGAGCTGCACATATGGCTATGCAATTTAGGCTTGGATTATTGCTGGAGTGATAGTCTAACATAAGAAAATGATAGGTTGGCGTACTTTTAGAAAATCAACCAAATTGCAGCCACTGGGTTATCATGCTTTGTCTGCCCAAACACAAATAATTTCAGTAGGACCACACTGAATTGCCCAGAGAGCTGTACAATTTAGCCCTTGACTGCTGCTAGACAATATCTGCGAACTTCTTACAAAATGTCCTAACTGTGCAATTATGCCATTTCACAATGAAAGGAAGTTTTCTGTCAGTCTTTGCCATTACTCTTCTATGCATGCTAGCCAGCAACGCTTTGTTTGAATTTTAAATATATTATAGAACTGTGTATAATTTAAATTTGACACAGATTCAAAAAATTTTGTTGTTAATGTCTTTTTCTATTTCAAACTTTTTACAGGCGTAAACGATATATGCGTTTAATCCTTTGTTAATAAAAGGCCCTTGTTGGAGTTGGTGTTTTAATGCTCCTTGGCAAATTGTTTGTGAGACAAACAATTGGCCAAGTGAATATTTCTAAATAATATGAGACTACCCCATGAGACTCAACAATTAGCCAGTATTGCAGAAATCATTTCGTGCTAGTTGAGTTTATTGGTAAATAATTATACTTGCTGCTTTAACATTTTCAATACCTGTTCAGCAATATCAAAAAATCTACTCAAGCACTTCACATTGTGGATACAATACATTAAGTATCACATTAAATATATTACAACCTCACTGTCAGTTTCTAGACAGAGGAGTCTAAATTCAATTTTCTGTAAAAAAAAAAAAATAATAATTATTAAATGTACGGCAAAAACTGCTAGTAGCAATGTTGCCAGCAGTGCCGTAAAAATTGCAGAAAAATTAGACGTAAAATTTTTTATTACATTTAATTTTACTGCAATTATTATGGCAAAAACTGCTAACAGTTTTTGCCCTAAATTTAACGGATTTTTTTTTTTTTTTTTTTTTTTTTTTTTTTTTTTTTTTTTTTTTTTTTTTACAATATAGTTACTTTACAAATAACCGATGTCACCAGACATACTAAAAGAAGAATCTGTCCTTAAAAAATGGTTTGAAAATATATGAAAACAAAACTAAGCAATAATGAAATCATTTTATTCAAACGCAATTCAGAAGATTTCAAAGTGAGAAAAAATAAATATGGTTCAGGCATCTAGAATCTAAATTGTGGCTCTAGAAAAATTAGTTCCATATCATCCTCATAAACTCAAATTCTCTTTGTAAGAGAGTTCTAGACTCTCCTATGAGAATTCAAGAGCGTTTATCAATATTCTCGCGGTCAACCTTATTTTAAAATTTCTGCAAATTGAGGAACAAAAGAGATTAATTTTAGTAATTATAATTTTAGTCTATAAAACCATTACAGAAATCAAGCGATGATTTCTCGCTACTGAAACGATTCATTATCATTTCGTCATCTAGAAAATAAGTGGCTAGAAATTCTGGGTCATTTCGTCGATTCAGTTTACTTGTTTACAGTATTCGCATACTTCGGAAATCTGTATTTCTAGTTAAGGGAATCAGAAAATGACTAACCAATGGTTAGTCATTTTCTGATTCCCTTATGTGATGTATAAAATATATAATATATAATATACGATAAGTGATTTATCACTTGCTAACTAAGCGTAGAACCAACAGGGTGAAAAATGTCCAAGCCGGGGATTGAACCAAATAGCGCTTCAAATGCTCTAAACTTAAGCTACGAAGACGATGCCCAGCTTAGCATTTTTCATTCCCATATGTTGGTAAAGCTACACTGCAGCACAAGATAGAATAGTCTTCATGAGTACACAATCCTGAGGCGTAATATGAGACAAAAATAAACCCAGCATAGGTAAAAACATGTACATTTAAAAAAAATAAATTTCCTCTTAATTTTCATCAATAAAATTACGCTTAAAATTATTGAATATTTAATACATGATTTTCACTTTCTAACTAAATGCAGAACCAACAGGCTGAAAAATGTCCAAGCCGGGTATCGAACGCGGAACCCTTGGAAGTGCTTTACCATTTAAGCTATGATGACGATGACCAATTTGGCCTTGTCTCCTTCCCATATGTTGGTAGGGCTGCACTGCAGCACAAGATGGAATAGTCTTCATGAGCACACAATCCTGAGGACTAACTATTCATTCAAGTTGAAGGCAGCATTTTTTTTACTCAGTGCACGTAGTATTTTATTGAACTATATTAAATATCTTCATATTTTTTGAAACTTTTGTCTTTTTACAGTGAAATCGCAAAAACATTTTTAGTACACTGTTAAAAATTTTGCTCTGGTTTGAACGAAATTCTGGTGTTTAGTAGCTGTCACCATAAGATGGTCAAATCTCGCACCAACATTTGGAGCTTTCTATTTCAGCTTCGTTCGAACTTTTGGAACTATGCTTCAACAGGAGCTCCAAATATTAACTCAAGATTTCATCATCTTACAGGGGCAGCTACTGAGCGCCAAAATTTCGTTCAAACTAGGACAAGATTTTTAACAGTGCATACATATCTGATTACGTGGTTTAAGCAATGAAACTGTAATTGAGAATTTCACAGCAATAGCTTGAAAGATGCTGTTTAAAGCGGGTGTTTGACAGATAAGAAAAAGTACTTAACCCTTTATGGGGCAAAGCGCTTCTGTTCCTTAAATGTTCATATGATTGACTGATACCCGGATTAACAATCAAATTTATATGATAGTATGAAAAAACTGTTATTCGTGTACATTTTAAAAAGCAAAACTTAATACTAAAATTCCGGTGCCAATGAAGCATAAGGTAATTAAAATTAAGTGGTATAAATAAAATACTGGTGCCCTTCAAGGGGTTAAGGTATTTTGAATTTGTCTTACCTGTGCAAAGCATCTCTCATGTTTCTAAACCTCCCGTCGGCCGAAACGAGCGTGTGGAGTTTGTCAATACTCTGTTTAGTCTAAAACAGAAAGGGTGAAAAGATAAAAAGGAGTGTATTTAAAAATGTAGTTAATAAATGGAAGAAAATGTTTTAACATTTTTCTCAAAAATTGTTTTTCTTCTTATGGATAAAGGTAAATTGCAATCTATGATATGGTAGAGTTAATAAAATTCTAATTATTCTTGAAGATATGACAATCTATGATTTTGAAACTTAATTAGTATATTTAATTATTGAAGTGATAAAAATAATTTTAAATATTTCATAAATTAAATGTTAATATATTTTTTGCGATATCTTAGAACAACAATTCATTGTTTTGAACATATGCTATCAAGAAGAAAATTAATAAAAAAACGGTTACAATAAAATTTTTCAGAAGTAATAAAATTATGCCATAGTATTTGGAAGCGGAAAATTACATATCTCCTACTTTTGCTTGCATCTATGACCGTTTTCTGAACATTTAATACAATTTAATTAGTAATAAATTAATTAAATTTGTTACAATCTTCCTTCTTTAGTTCACACAGCTTCGAAAAAAGTTCCTTTCTTTTAATATATTGCCACCACCTATATAATTAAGTGATATCCGGCATTTAGTGCAAAGAGATGTCAACAATAATACTAATTCATTCAATTAAACATATCTATCAATTTATTTACACATTATTTACAAATAATAAAACAATATTTACAATTAAGAGCTCTGATATAGGTGATCCAGTTCGACCTTAAGTTAAATACAGCAAATACTTTCCGTATGCTGGTAAACTACTCTATATCTCTCACACTATGCCAGTTAAATTAAACTTATCGAAGATTGCTCTTAATCTCTTAGTACAACGGTTCTATCCCCAAAGAGACTTTCACAACGCGAAACACGCTCATTCCGAGAGTTCTACTCCAGAAAAAGTGTCCACACGCTTTGAACTGCACCTGACTCTGTTAGTTATCCAAATCTACTCCAAAAGAGCCTACGGGGATACCCATCTATCAACAAGGCTCTGACCCTTCAAAATTTCATCTTCCATGGACGTCTTTTATTTTTCTAGATAATGTGTGAGTTCTTTTGTCTGCCTTATCTCAGGTATGTATTTTGAATGGCAAGAGAAACCTCACTCTATTGATGCAATACATTCTTTCAATAAATACTATCCAACACAAACTAGCTCGGAACAATTTCTAGATGAGAAAAAGTTTTACTTTAAAAATTACAGTACACAGATAGTGACACGAATATAACGCACAAGTAAAAATATAGTATCATATAACAATTGTGCTAAATAACATCTGTTCATCAGAACCTGACTCAAACGTTTACAGACACACTTTAAAACATGTTAAAAAATGTACAATCATGTTCATTCTTTAAAATTCATATTCATTATTTCCATTTAATCAGATTTTAAATTGTAGAAAGTTAAGCAAATATAAACAAAAAAATGACCAAAAGAACCAAAATAACTACTCACAGTTTTAGACACTTTCTCCCACGTTTTTTTCAGTCGAAACACGGAGCTATTCATGAACGCTGCACAGATCTGAAGTACGCCATTGAAATTGTGGAGACAGCGGCAAATGTCTGCCACTGCCGCCCACTTCTCTATAATAGTAACCCGACTTGACATTGCCTTGGCTTCCATGATCTCCGACACCACAAGCCGGCTCACCTGAAGAAAAAATAAATAATTAAGTAAATATAAACAAACGTAAATATTCACGTTTCTTTTACGCAATAACGTTAATTAAATTTTGCGTAATCACAATATATAGTTAATGTGTGAAGATTTGAAAGCGCATTGGCGCATTGAGAAATCCTGACCTAAAGTTTATAATATAATTTATTTAACAGAAAAAATGCTGCATAATTAAATGATGCATTTACCTGCACTTTAAAACATTTGTGTTACATTACTCCATAAAATTGGTGGCAGCTACGACTTCCATTTTACAGAGTAATTTTTCACATATGTAATGGTGTAATTTAAACATATATTACCGGTGTAACTTCACAATGTTACACCAGTTATATCGTTAAAGTACTCCACAAAATTGGAGGCAGCAAAGCTGCCACCAATTTTATGGTGTAACGTTACACAAATGTTTTACAGTGTGTCTTGATCGCTAACATATTGGACTTGAGACTCAACCTTCTCTCAGTTTTTTCCCAATATTTAAATTTCATGTATTTTTTATATATTTTTACAAACATAAAATTACGTGTGATAAAATAATGCGCCGAATAGTGATTGAAAAACAACGTTCTCATATTCATTAGGACTTTTCAGGAATATAGATATATTAATGCTTGCAGCAAATTTCCTTTTTGCATATTAAGCTATGTCGATACTCTTAATGAATAATGAAAAAATTATATGTATTCAATGATAATTACGATCAATAGTAACTTTTTTTTTTATACGACTTCAAACAAAGGACGTCTTTACGGCTTATGCCTCATCTGGGCGCTTTGCATCCCAAAACAACAACAACAAGTTCTCTCTGTATATCTGCGGGTTATTTTTGAATAAAATTCATTTATTTTCACACATATACTTTTCATGATTTGGGTAATATGCCTTTTCTATCACTTCACGCTTCAATGATTTTAATAGGATGATAGTAAAAATACTGGATTCATTGGCTTGTTGTTACGTAATATCTGAGTTACTTTTTTATAATAGTAAAAGTTTATATATATATATATATATATATATATATATATATATATATATATAAGTATTTGTTTGAAAAGGTTTGTGTCTTTCCCTGTTGAAAAATTTTCTGTGAAATTACAGAGAATCTACGGGATAGTCCATTATCTTAAGTCTTATGTAAAATTATAGAGATTAGAAGGGTCGAGATTCCGTTAAATAACAGAGAAGTTATTCAATAAATTTTAAATAGCCTCTTTAAATTAACAATGATAAGAATACGAAAGACTCTGTAAATTTACTTTTAATGATAATAGTTTAAGTTAGTTTTTAAAATTACCTTAAAGGACTTGAATTTTACGAGTAAATTTGAACTACTGTATCATCAAAATTTAACAGAATTTGTTTCTAGCCGTCCTGGAGTTTAAACCCGAGGCCTCTAAAAATGGAACAATACCTTAATGAGATACTGGTATAAAGTACAAAGTATGTCTTTTATGATTCAGCGACAAAAAATCCCCACTAATTCTGATGATTTTTAATTTTCTAAATTAATCTAAATTAACAATCTTTACACCAAATTTTCTTCCATAACATTTCTCATAAAATTACAAAAGAATTTTAAAAGTGTGTATTTTGAATTACAAAATTTAACAAAGATAAAAATATTTTTAAATGAAGACATAGAAATCTCTACAGGGAATTAGATATAAAGTAAGGATGTGTAAATGATGACTGAGAACCTCAATCGAATGATTTAACCGAAAAGTGGTATAATTGTCTGCCTTTTCAGCTTTTTTTTCTTTCTAAACTTTAACTATCGTGTAATTTGATCTGTGAAATTTTAATATATTGTTAATCCTTTCGCGATGCCATCCCGTATACTTCATACAATATTCAGATATTACTTTCGCAGAATAATAATTTTCGTTTTATTTATAGTCTTTAAAAATTCTGTGATTAGTAGAGATAAAAATTTTGATTCATAATTAGTTATTTTCAATTCCAAAAACGCTATGTGCACTATACGGTACTTATACAAAGCGTTCGTTTCACTGCTATGTATCAGGATTTAAATTACATAGTAGTACTTTATAGTCTACAAGTCGTCTTTCACAAGAGTAACGGATCGGCGCGACGTTCCAGATGGCCAACTGATGTCATTATTTCCGAGCTGATTCATCTTATTTAATGATAGAAATTTTGCGATCAAATAATGCGAAGATTTGTGTTCGAAAACAGTGAGGATAACTTTCTCCAATGGCCTGTGAGTTCGCCTCTCCTGTCGTATCATATATAGTTTTTAGCTCACAGTCTATCATAGCCTGAGAGCTTATGTGCCCGCCCGTTCTGTATGTATGTACGTGCGTATGTTCGTACGTAACGCGATAACTCATGATAAAAATATCCGATTTACATGAAATTTTGGATTTAGGCTTATTATGATAAGACGGTTCCCTGATTAGTTTTGAGAGTTCATTCGATAAGTGTAAGAAAGGGAACGGGGACTATTGCCCATCCCCCTTAATTTATATAAATGGGTTTTTCCTGCATTGCTTCAAATTTTGTATAAAGGTTTATCCTGAAATGTCGCGTTCCTGATTTGCTTTTGGAATTCACTGGATAAGTATAAAGGGGGGATAGGGAAACTACCCCTCATAATTTATGTAAATGGTTTTTCATACAGAATTAACCGATTTGTTTCAATTTTTGTATACAAGTTTATAGTAGTAAAAAGCTTCGCTCATTTGTTATAGTATTTCTTTTGTTAATTATAAAGGAGGGTACGCGCGATTACCTCCCCCTTAAGTAAGCTAAATAGAGTTTTATGCAGAGTTATCCGATTTGCTTTAAATTTTGGATGTAGGTTTTTTTTGATAAGTTGAATTTCTGAACAGTTTTGGAGGTTTAATTATTAATTATAAAGAAGGGAACGGGGGGAAACGTTTCTTAAATTACATAAATGGGTTTTTATGCAGAATTATTCGACTTGCTTCGAATTTTGGATACAGGTTTATTATATGATAAGGCTTATCCCTGATTAGTTTTGGCGCTTCAATGATAAGTATAAAGAAAGAAAATGGGGGGGGGGGAGTACTTCCTTCCTTATTTTTTTCGAAGGGCATTAATATATAAGGCTGTAATATACAATTAGTCTGCATAGCCTGTGAGCTCTATGTCAGCAGTTTAACTGGCAACTGGACATCATTATTTTTATTATTTGCTTATTTATTGCACAAAATCACGTTAAATGACAGGATTGTCTACCGCATGTCATTTGTGGCGAAGTTTGAAACAATATGATTGAAAATGAATATTGATAACAATAAAAAATTGTTACGATAAACGACACATACTGTGTTGTAACAAACTATTCTCGCAAAAATATGCAAGCATGCGTCAATATGTATATATTTTATCATGTATGCCACATATCGTTTATTATGTCAATTTATTATTTTATTAAATGATTTGTTATAATGGTTCTGTATGCATATAAATATTTGAAATTATGAAAAATAATTTATTTCAGTTACGTGCATTTTTAATAATGTTACACATTCCGAGGAAAAAACATAAATAAGCAGTAAAAATACAATTATAAATAAATTAAATTTTCGTATTTTATTTAAAAAAAAATGAAATAATAAATAAAAATACGAATAACTGTGAGAATTTTTTTTTTCTCATTTTCCTTTTTTTATAAATAAAGATATCTTCTCGAACTATTATATAAATTATCAAGTTCGGTGGAAAGACAGAAATGTCACTTTCAGAAATAAATAATATTTTATTATTTTGAAGGCGTATCATTAATACTTACGTCATTAAATCTTCGGGTCATAAGGAGAATATTAGGCGCTTTTGTTGCCTTTTCAGGCTTCATCCATGCTTGTCCTAAAAATTCCCTATAAAAAAACGAAAAATTAATTATTCTTTCCTTATTATATTACAGAAAGTAACAGTTTATAGGAGGATCCGTGAGAAGAATTCATATTTAGTTTCCCATCCCCATTTCATTATCGCTTCTCACCCTGGTTATTCCTACTCGCATCTCCGTTATCTTATTTCGCATCCTCGCATTATTCCTAATTTTTAATTCGAGTAAAATCAGAAACAGTTAATGAAAATAAATAATACATGGGGAAAAATTGTTGATAAGAGAAGATTGATTCTGAAATTGAACAGTAACTCTTACTTATAACTTATTATCACTGAAATATTTAGTGATATTGTATGCAAATTTAAAATTTATTTGAAGAAATATGAAGAAGAATCCAAATACGGATTTTCATTAAAAGCCCACTGGTTAGGTAACTGAATTCGGAATTAATCAGCGAAAAGCTAGAAATTATTTTACCCCTTTCAGTTTAGGTCTAGAATGAATAATGCTGTGTTTTTTCCCTCGTACTAAGTAAGTATAAGGAAACATGCATAGATTAATAATAAAAAACACCTTTTTTTAAATACCATAATACTATCTCAAAATGCGTAAGTCTATCAAGAAAAAACATTGTCAATACAAATGTTGTAGAGCTTAAAATTCTGAATAAAATGAATACCTTCAGTAATATTTTTGTTTAACTTTAAGGTCGCAATTCTATTGCGTTGTTAAAGTCATAAAAAAAACGTGTTTTTGACTATAAATATTTACTTATTTCCTAACTTTTTTGGGAACAGTGGATAATACGGAAGAATTCATATTATAGTTTCATAGCGTTTTTCTAGATATCCCGAAACATTTATGTTTTTTGTAGATAATGTTGAAACATTTTAAGAAGAGTACGTATAACAAAAATAAAGGCGTATGTGTTTTCAGTGTGTGCATTTTACCGTTCAAAATTTGGAAAAATTTCTGTAAAAACTCAGAAATAGCTTTTAGCAATTATGAATAAACTAGAGAAGTATATTAACAATATCTATGTTTTCTGTCGCGAAGCATACACTGAAAAAGAAGAAAAAAAAACCCAATTTGTTAAAATACAGAAATTGTACTATTGTGAATCGTGAATTGGTAATCTAGACACCAGTACTATTTTCGTATTTTAACAGAAAAAAAATTGTTTTTACGTTTTATTTATTTATTTTTACAAAATTTTTCCGTTTTTCTTCACATTTTGGCATTTAAAAATTTTCGTTTAAAAGAGAAAATGTAATCTTTCAAGGTAAAATTTGCGTCGTTACGAATTTCATTTTTCTAGGACATTTTCAGATAAATGCCAAAGTATCTAATACAAACAACAATTAAACAACACTTATCCTTCCTGAGATTCGAGCCATAGATCTGTCAGCTTCCTGATTAGTGCGTTTGACCAATACATCACGGTTATACAAGCTACGCTTCCAAATATAGAGATAATTTTCTCAATTGGGTATGCGATTATCATTATTTTACTCATTTTTTCTCACAATTTTAAAAATTTGGCTTTTAAATTTCCTGTTTTATAAAAGATTATTCTTAATCTTTAAAATATAAAATGCATGAAAAAGTGTATTAAGAGTTAATTACTCCTTTTCTGAGAGATTTTTGTAAAAATTCTTTAATATTTTATTTATTTATTTGCAAAAATACCAACTTTCTTTTTAAACATTCATTTTATTAAAGTTTTTAAATTATTTGTGTGGTGATAAACTCAAATAAAGATAAGTACTATATTTTCTTTATTGCTTATTATAACTTAGATAAAAAAGTCGTTATTATATTTTATACATTTTGAAAGTTTTAAGTACGATTCTTTTAAAGCGAATAGATTCAAAATATTATAATTAACTATAGATTTTTTCAAACACCCTAAAGATACACCGACTTTTTAAATAATCATAATAACTTGCTAAAAATAAGCCAAACGCAAATTTAAAATCACAATAAAGAATAAACTGCAACATTTTATTTTCAACTGCCTCAAATTTAAAAAGAAGTAATAAGATTTAAATTTTTAAAAATATCATAAAAATATGTAAGATTTTGTTTTTGTTTTAAAAAGAAAAATATTATAACGACTTGTTTAAAACTCATAGTACAGATGACGAAACCAATGCAATCGACTTTCCTTGAAAACTTATCTACAACCAACATTAACCAATATTAGACAATCATTGGACATATTTTTAATATAGAACCACATTTAATCACTATCGGGGTTTTATTGGAAATAGCATCATTTTTAGACAAGTTTACTAGCAATTAATTATTTCGTTTTAGAAACGCAGCAATTATTTCAAAACATCATTTACGTAACTTCTTATGTTTTGAAAGCAATACAGAAATATTCCCTAAAATTCACAGAAAACTTACTGGATTTATACGGATTTGTAACCTCAAAATGTCAATTACGTGAATTGTACAGTTTTCTTGGAAAAATGAAACTTATCCATAAAATTTTACGGAAAAAATTGTGTGTATTGCCAGATTTTTTTTTCTTTGTTACAGTTATGGAAATTTTATAAACGATGATGATTGAAACACAACATGCAACTATTAACTAAAGATAAAATCACTTGTTCAAAAGAAAAAAAAAGTACATTATAAAAGTAGCTATTTTTTATTTTTAACCGACCCATAACTTAAAAGGGTAGAATTGGAAGAGTCGACACACTATTTTCTCCTTTTTCTCCTCTGCTCCTGCGTTCACCATTTTTTACTTTGGTCGATAACATCCAGCAGTCTCTGGTGAAAGACGCAGGCAAAAATTATGGATCAGGTGGGAAGTGTAGGAACATCTTCGTGGCTAACGAAAAAGACAGGCTACCGCGGTGCATCCCAGCTATCTTTTTTTACAGACCGCTAGAATGACGCAGTGCTCTATTCGTGCACCCGCATTGGTGTATTCGAGCATCACGTGACTCAGCGGTCTGTGAAAAAAGATACGTGGACTAGACCGCGGTAGCCTGTCTTTCGCGGTAGCCTCAGAACAGCTTCAAGTAGTGTCATTTATGTCGATTCCTCTTACTCCGTAATCCAATCACGCAACAGTACTATATGTTGAGTGCCTCTATATTAGAGTGACCACGTACATGCAGGCAGTACTATACTCAGCCTGTACTTACACGGGGACCACCAAACATGGTGCTCACAGATTTTGATGATTTCAAAGTTTGTTGTAGGGGTCACACCACTAATTATTCAGCTGGAAGGGTTTCTTCAAATGGGCCTTAGTTTTTGAGAAATTGGGAGTCAAAGTTTAGCGCTTATTTCAAATAGCTGTTAGTATTGCAATGAGATTGTGGCTCGGTGGCGCTGCGGTAACGTGCGAGACTCCAGACTCGGACTTGGCGGGTTCAACTCCAAGTTAGAACTCTTTTTTTCCTTCCTATATATACTTTTTACACAATGCATATTTTAAGCGGAATTGGGAATTCTACAAGCTTTGAACTTTTTGGTATTTTCTTAATAAATTAAATTTATATTTTCGAATCTATTTCATCTAAATTTATATTTTCGAATTTATTTCATAAAAATTTATTTTTTGTGCAATTTTTAAACTATTATTTTTATTGACAAAACTGCAAAACTAATCTATGCCTAGAACTCTATTTTATTAATTATTATGTAATTTCTTTTTTTATTAAGCACAATTCTGAAATAATAGTTTTTCTTTTTTCTATCGCCTTTTTTTATGGAATTTTTTAAATGAAAATTTATCCTTTTTTGTATAAATTATATAAAATAATTTTCAGGTGCAATTTCTCAAACACTTATAGGATTAGTTAATTCAAATAATGCATATTTTCGAAAGTGTAATAAAAAATTAATGCAGTAGTGCTAAAATATTATCCGAATTTTTACTGATCTTTAAATACATTCATCTCTAAAGTTCAACCTAAACATTATTTATCGTTTGCACAGATAAGAAATGACAGATTACATTAAAAAAATATATATGCATTTTTATTTTAACAAATTAAAGCACTATTCATAAAAAAATAAACTAGATCGAAAAAGTCGTCTGATAATTATTTCAATGAGATAAAATTTACGATACATAAAAAAAATATACTGTGTCTCACAAAAGTGATGGGACACTTGTGCTTTATAAAAAGAAACTGCAATAAAATAAATAAACAAACATGTGCAAAAATTTTTTGGGTGTGTTTCATATTTAAAGTTAGTAACAATTATTACATGACATACATTTTGTCAAAATATCAAAATATTAATTTAGTAAAAATACAATTGTTCAAAACAGAGCAAAAAATGGCTCACATAAGTGATGGGACACTTACTTTTCCATCAAATATTTATCCAAAAATTTTACTTTTTAAAAGGTTTTAATATTTTGTTGGATTTCCTTTTACTTTTAAAACATGATTTAATCTTTTTGGGATGGATTCGACTATTTTTTTCGTGATTTCTGGAGTGATTTTACCCCATTCTTCTTGAAGCACCGATTTTAGTTGTTTTGAAGAAATGGTGTGTTTGCGAATTCTTGATTCCAATTCTTGCCAAATATTCTCTATGGGATTTAAGTCTGGAGATTGTGGTGGTGTTTTTATTATTTCAGGACAGTTATATAGCAGCCAGAGTCTAACGTTCAGAGCAGTGTGCTTAGGGTCATTGTCCTGGTAGAATTTAAAATCGTTATGAAAGTTCAATTTTCGTGCTGAAGATTTCAAATTTTGCTTTAAAATATAAATATACTTGTACTGATCCATTATACTGTCAATAAAAAACAAGATTACCAACTCCAGCGGACGACATACACCCCCATACCACAACTCCTCCTACACCTTTTTTTACTGTTGGTACCAAGTTCTGTTTGCGAAATTCTTCCCTGGGTTTTCTCCACTCCAAGATTCTACCGTCAGAACCAAATATATTAAATTTACTCGCATCAGCAAATATAACTTTATTCCAGTAATCAGAATTCTTATTTATGTTGGATTTTGCGAAAGCTAGTCTGAGTTTTCTATTCTTTTCACTTACGAAGAATTTTTTCCTGGCTACTCTACCGTGATATCCAGCAGATCGCATTACCCTTCTAATAGTCTCAGGATTAACAATTATTCCATATAATGCTTGTAAATCAGCAGCAACTTTTGAAGCACTATTTCTTGGATTTTTTTTAATATTTCGAACGATAATTCGCTTTATTCCATTGGATAGCTTTGATGGTCGGCCAGGTCTTCTTTTATCCTGAATCATATGATTCTTTTTATATCGTTTAATGATATTGAAAACTGTTGAACGACTCAAGTTAACTGTTTCAGCAGTTTTTCTAATAGATTTTCCACGTTCAATATGCAAATTAATAACTAATTTTCGAATTTCAGGCGAAGTTTCTTTTCGTTTAGCATTCATGGCTACACAGAGCTAAAAAACACAAAAATTCCAAAACAAACTGGAGAGAAATACTGCAGACGATTTTATAAATTATTGCCAATTGCTTTTAAGTAAAAATAAAACCCCCAAAAATATTTTTATTGCTTATTTCAGACGATTTTTGTTGCATATATAATGGTGTCCCATCACTTATGTGAGCTATTTTTTGCTCCGTTCTAAACATTTGTATTTTTATTAAATTAATATTTTAATATTTTGACAAAATGTATGTTATGTAATAATCTTTACTAAATTTAAGTATGAAACACACCCACAAAAAAATGTGTACATGTTTTTTTAATTTATTTGATTAGTTTCCTTTTGTAAAGCACAAGTGTCCCATCACTTATGTGAGACACTGTATGTGTATTTATTTTATTCGTCTGCTTTTATTTTCTCGCTAAAATCACGCAAAAATAGATATTCTTTTTACTAATGTCATTTAGCTTCTTTTACAGACAAATAAAAGATTTGCAATATTGGTATGTATATGTCGGATTAAATGCTAAAAATCCTGTAATGAAAGGTACCAGCACTAGTATAGAAAATTCTCGTTTGGAAAAGGAACAAAAAGGCGAAATTACGAATGCATTAAAATATTTCGAGTCGCTGTTACAAAATGATAATCTGCTTACAAAATCTTCACCGGATGATATTTCCTGTGCTTCTATTGCTATGGCTGACGAATTTCATAATTCAATATTAAAAATATTAGATGATCGACAAATTATTGAGGCAGATGAACTGATATTGAATGAAGAATATGAATTAAAGGAATTTACAAAGGTATTAATTTTTTTACTTAGCAATATATATATATATATATATACAGGGTGTCCGAAAAGTCTGGAAACGGCCGAATAACTCGAGAAATACATATGAGATTGAAAAACGTAAATATACGTGTTAAATATTTTTAAATAAGCTACTCTGTGATACCAAATTTGACCTTCGAAACCGACCCCCTGAGGGTCAGAGGGGGTCCAACTTTGAAATCTTAAATTATAACCCCCATTTTTTATTGCAGATTCGGATTCTATGGACAAAAATACGTAACTTTTGTATTTGATGTTTATTTCAAATCTTCGTTTATCACGGTATAATCGAGCATATTAAATCGATACATATTCCCGCTTTTCCAACGGGATTTTCCCTAATCGAAACTGATTGGGCAGAATTTTTGACTTCAAATTCCTCGTCTTTTGTAGGAATAGCGTTTCCTAAAAATCACCCGTGGCGATTATTTCAATAGTGCAACACTGTTAAAAATTTGACCCATTTGCTGCAGCGTCACTCCACAGCTATTATAGAATATCTCTTTTGTGACCAATGAGAATGCTCCATAACACAGTAAAGTAATCGTTTCCTATAAAAGCGGTGGAGTGACGATGCAGCAAAAGGGTCAATTTTTTTACAGTGTACTTTACTGTGTTATGGAACATTCTCATTGGTCATGAAAGAGATATTCTATAAAAGCTGTGGAGTGACGCTACAGCAAATGGATCAAATTTTTAACTGTGTAGCACTACCGAAATAATCGGCACGGGTGATTTTCAGGAAACGCTATTATCGCAAAAGACGAGGAATTTGATGTCATAAATTCTCCGCAATTAGTTTCGATTAGGGAAAATCCCGTTGGAAAAGCCGAAATATGTATCGATTTAATATGCTCAATTATACCGTGATAAACGAGGATTCGAAATAAACATCAAATACAAAAGTTACGTGTTTTTGTCCGTAGAATCCGAATCTGCAATAAAAAATGGGGGTTATAATTTAAGATTTCAAAGTTGGACCCCTTCTGACCCCCAGGGGGTCGGTTACGAAAGTCAAATTTGGTATCACTGAGTAGCTTATTTAAAAATATCTAACACGTATATTTACGTTTTTCAATCTCATATGTATTTTTCGAGGTATCCGACCGTTTCCAGACTTTTCGGACACCCTGTATATATAGATGTATTTATACGTTATATTTCATTCCAAAAAATCTAAAAAGTAAAAATTGAAAAAATAAACTATCCCTATTAGAAAATATTAATAAGTTCAAAGCTGTAAAATTCCCAATTCTACTTAAAATATGCAACGTGTAAAAAGTATATAAAGGAGAAAAAAAAGTTCTAACTTGGAGTTGAAACCGCCAAGTCCGAGTCTGGAGTCTCGCACTTTACCGCAGCGCCACCGAGCCACAATCTGATTGTAATACTAACGGTTATTTGAAATGAGCGCTAAACTTTGACCCCCAATTTCTTAAAAACTAAGGCCCATTTGAAGAAACCATTTCAGCTGAATAATTAGTAGTATGGCCCCTACAACATACTTTGAAATCATCAAAATCTGTGAGCACCATGTTTGGTAGCCCCCTTGTTAGACAACGTTTTGTATAAATTATAGAAAACTAGACTTGGTGATACGCTGTGAAAAACTACCTCTGTTTTTAAAGGTTATCTATTTTCTGACCAATGAGAACGATCTAAAAACGCTTATGGAGCGTTCTCATTGGTCAGAAAATAGGTGAGCCTTTAAAATCAGAGGTAATTTTGCATGATATTTTTAACAGTGTGCTCACTGGAACGAGTTCGATTATACGTGTGAGACCAGATAAGAAAAATTAACTTGGCGATTCGCTTTTGTTCAGAATCATCTCAACCAATCAAATTTTAAATCCCGTGTGTAGCTACTCTTATACAGACACTCCATCGAATCTGCTCACATAAAAAATAAGAGAAAAGTATACTTTTGACTTACTCGCTTCTTATAGAAATGAATATTTTATGGTCTAAATAGGTCATTCCTTCAGCAATTTCTAAAGCGGATAGAGTTTCGATGGTTTCTTTACTAGCCGTCTGTGCAGAAAAAATTAGAAAAATAATTAAAATTCATATCATAAACATATATAAAGAAGTAAATTTTAAAAACTTTAAATTTTGAAAAGTTTTTTGTCTTTCAAATGAATTTAGGTCATTCTAACCCATCAATTCTCATATAACATTAAGTAGCAGTTTTCATTTTTGAATTTATTTAAAGTCATTTAATCTCTAGTCAAACGCAAATTAATGATTTTTTGTTTTTATTTGGTTACTATAGTACCACACACTACAATGTGAATTTTGCAATGGAACAATAATTACTTAACACAACTTGTAAAGCTATATTACATTAACGAGAAATCGTGAAAAAATGAGCTTTTAGAAGTCAAGGCAAATACAAAATTTAGCTAACATCGAAGACTTGTGATTCAAAATGCACGAGAAATTTGGAAAGTTATGAAAAAGCATCTGTTCAAACAGCAAGCCAATAGACAGACTTGAATTTTTCATGTTGATTATTTTAAAGAATTAAAATTCAATAAAGAAAGCGCACCCTGAAGCGAGCATTGGAAATTGGAGGGTACAATAAATATAATGTACTTTAATTCAAATACGCAATCAGTTTGTTTAAATGTCATATAGAGTGTTCGAAGAAACATAAAGAGTGTTAAATATCTACCAAATAACATTAATTGCCAACTTCTCAAGTTTCATGCATACAATGTTTTTTCAATGTAGAATTTTAAGTTTTCCGTTATTTAAGAAAAATTGTCTAATCATGCTAAAAGCAGTTATTTTTTTAGAGATGAAACAATAAAATATAAAAGATGACTTTCTTTATCAAATGGTAAAGTCATTTATTGCAGTTATGATGTTGTTATTGAAGTTAATAAGATTTTTCCTCTGCACTTTCATCTGCTTTACTATTTTTTTATGAAGTTAGTGTGTTACATTAAGGATAAAAATCAAGAAATGTAAGGCTTTTAATAAATCAGAATTTCATTTTGGTGAGTTAAAAAAATCGAATTCAAATGTTGAAAAAGTTTTCTGATATCTCTGAACGTCAAGCTCAGAAGGTCAATTAAAGAAAAATGAATCAATTACACGGGTAACTTTAACCTATTAGGGTAACTGTGGTCCAAGAAAGAAAAAAGAATAAATCTACTACGTCAATTGAATTAATGGTAAAGTTTTGGTTTCAAAATATAAATAACAGCATTCGTGTGAGCTTGGTAGCTTATTGGAAGCAATTCATTGAGGTTTTACCATGGCAGAATGGATCAAAGATTCATAAAGGTGGAGCAAAGTTACCATGGTTTGGCTCAAAGTTAACCCGGATAGACTGTACTTTCACAGTGTGGGAAATGGCTCAACGAAAATATTATAAATGTAAGAAGTGTTATCTAAAATACAAATGTACACAGCTAAAACTGTTTTGAGAAGTACAGAAAACTAGTACATGATCTCGCTTTTTGGATTCTGTTATAAGGAGTATTTGATATTACTCCCAACTTCATTTAATATATTTTTTCCAGATGAAGTTCTGCCATTCGATTTCGATAAACTATTATTAACTCATTTTTGAATTGTTTTAGTCTGTTATGTGATTTCTAAAATAAGCGAATCAGTTATCATATTTTAATCATGGAAAAATGATACTGAATGTTTTCTAATTCACAACTTCCGCAAAAGAAAATGGATTTGTGTGATTGCAGATCACACAGAAGATTTCGTTTAATATTTCTTTGAAAACAACTTATCCCTTAATAATAAATCCAAATTGTTAATTTTTAATGTTAATTTTCAATTAAAAATGATCACATTAATTTATTTAAATATCCAAAATTGAAATTTTTTTAAAAATCCGAAATTAATAGCGGAGATAAAAATAAAATTTTAAATTTCTGAAAGCGAAAAAATTGTTTAAAGTTAAATTTAAAATGATGAATTATTAATAAATTACAAACTTTTTAAAATAGAAAGAAAATTGAATTGCGAAAAATATTATGAATGTCACATGAACAAAACCTCAATAATACAATCCCTTAAATTGGTCAAAAATACGAAATTTCTTCTTATTAAATCCATCTTAATATAAAAATTTCAAGTTCCAGCACCAGGATCTAAACTCAGAGTCATCTGTTTATTAGTGATACGCTTTACCTCCAATCTATGATGCCTACACGAAAACCATTTAAATAAAGGTTCGCAAATAAATCGCAAAAATGAAGGATGAAATTGATAAAATGGATTTAATTAAAATAATAGAGCTTTCAAGATTTTATGATTTGTCGTTTGACACGAGGTATTCAACAATAAGTACACTGAATTTTAAGTCTTCGACTTATATAGATTTTATGTACGGACTCTGTGACGAACAGACAGATGACAGAGACTAATAGGATTTCGTCAGATGAACGAAATCTTAATGAAATGACTAAAAATCTCGAACCTTTCCACTATTTCCAACCAATGAGTAAGCGTCACTTTTATCAGGTTTTGAATTTTATCAGTGATATGGTATTTTGTAAGAATGAGAATAATTTTTTACCAAGGGCGTTGCCAGGAGAAGGTCCAAGTCCACGGTTTCTTTGTCTTGGCCTTGTTTCGAAATCATCTGCAGCAGTTGGGATGCGGCTTTCGTTTCCGCGGGAAGAAGGGTATTGTTGTGTATAAGCTCTTCGAGAAAGTCAGTCGTTAGTTTCAGAAGTTTGGGATCGTTATCGAAATCCTGGTGAAAACAAAAGATCTAATAAGCTTTAAACGTAAATTTTATTTTAGTGACTAAACAAAGTATACATGAATGATACACAGAGAATGATTCAAAAATCCTCAGGTAAACTTCAAGGGCAAACAAATCACTCTAAAATAAAACGAAACAATAACAACACCAACAAAAATCATAGACATATAGACTGGGAGGCGATAGTACAGACAGTCACCTCATCAAGTTTATGGTTGAAATTCTGGGATTAGTTAAATATCGATTCGCATATTAAAACGCAATCGGTCTGCCAAGTCATATCTTGGCTGAGAACATCTAAAAACCCGATTTTAACGTTTGACTCTTTGATGCTTTTCTGCACTCAAAAATATGAAAACATGGAGGATTGGGAGCAGGAAAACATAATGGACAATCTATGAATCGACCGCTAAAATCGGGTTTTTAGGTGTTTTCCACCAAGATATGGCTTAGCACACCGGTTGCGTTTTAATATGCTTATTAAAATTTAACTAATCCAAGATTTTCATCTATGAACTCGATGAGGTGATTGTCTCTGCTACCGCCTTCCAGTCTAATTGGTAAACCAAGATTGCAATCTGTTTATCTTTTCAAAAACGGAAAGTGCCTCACGAAAATCCGAATCCGATTTGATATTTGGATGTTTGTTCATAACGGTAACGATAATGAAGATATTTTATTGAAATTTGCAGCATATTTTTATTTTGAGGGAAATGAATGACTTTATAAGTATTGGTATTCATCTCATCGAAAGTTTTAATGGTAGATATAACTTCTAAATGTCTTAGTTTACATCGTGTATTATGTTTTTCACAGAAGTTCTGTACACTTCCAGCTCTTTTCGTATTGTCATTGCATAAGTGTGTAAGATAACTTATTTGGTTAAATAATTTAGTTAAAATTATGAATATTAATTGTGCCATCTAGTTGCAAAACCGGTCAAATTCTCAAAATTGAAAAATGCATTTTCTTGTTTTTTAAATTCTATGTAAACGTTTCTATAATCTGAAAACAATAAAACATGCCAAAGTAAGTGAAATCCCTGTGTTATATGCATTTGATAGTCACGCTGTGTTGTAAAACCTGTCAAATCCTTCAGTCAGTGAGTTTCAAAAACAGCCATCTCCATATCTGCTAGATGATACTTCTGCTCCTCCTCACAATAACCTCGTACTTGTTGATTCGATTAACATTATCGTGTTTTCTCTCGCCTGTGACTGTTCTCGCTTGGTGCATGCAAAGTTTCTAATAATTTTATGTTTCTGCCAGCCATGAAAAAGTTTGTGGAAGAAATGTTTCCTAATCTATCACGCAAGAGGTAAAGTGACCCTACGATGCGGAAAAGGAACAAAGCCAAAATTCAAAGGTCTATTGTGAGGTATATCTTGTGATAACCAGAGGCGAATTAACATGTTACGACGCACTAGGCTAAAATACTTTTCTGCGCCCCCTCCCCTCTTAATGAAACTGTAAGTGGATTTTTTATGATAAATTTAAAAACTTTTTAATATATTTAATTAATTAATAAAATATTCTTCCATTTTTAAAAAATAAATTTTAGTATTTTGAGCATTGTAGATGGGGAATGAACAGCTTTTGGAATTAGAATGAATGGCTTTTGTTCCAGTTCAAGTACGAGAGAATTTTGCATTAGTGTACTGAAAAATAGAAAAAATGTTTTAAATGCAACTGTTACAAATGCATTTTTTATAAAAAAAAAATTCGGTAAAATTTTAAATTATCCTCATTTTCTAAAATTTAAACGCATTACGCATACTGTCCTAATTACTATAAAACTAAAGAGTTTGGTTCCTATCTAATTTTGGTGAAGTGTGGTAAAATATCAGCTTGTAACAATAATTTATATATTTTGGAGATGGCCAGTTTTGGGAGAGAGATGTTTGATTGAAGGGATCGATTACAAATCTCGATTAACCCGGGAATGCTCGCACATATCTAGGATATATACGATTTATACTTTGGCACCAATAAATTCAAGCAAAAATCGTCATCGTAATTAATCATTGGCATTGCTCATAAATTTTGCGATAAAATCATTTTAAAATTACTTAAAAAAAAATTACTGGTGAATAATGTAATAACCGTGCTCACCCTGGGTATGTCATACCCTGCGCGTGTAATTCCGGGTTAAATATCTGATTTCAAGTATAAAAACTATTTTTTGTAACGTGATTTACTACCTTTTAAATTTAATCAACAGACTTTTGAATCATCCTAAAAGTTTTGGACTTTTGATATAATATACAGAATTACTATTTCAGATGAAAATGCAAAATGTGAATTACTTTAATCCTTGCAGAGTTACTTTGGTCCATCGTATGAAAAAGGGTTTTATTCTTTGTATTGTAAGAACAATAGAAGATAATTTGGAGTTTGTGGCCTTAAAAATATTTTATACCCTACTACAGGGTATCTGAATAGTTTTGGGGTAATTTAATTTTTTAGTGGCAACACTGATATATTTGTCAGCAACTGTTTTCGTGCATACATTTTAACCCTCCAAATTTTCTATAGTGAAACGATCTGAATAAGAGGTACAAATAAGTTAAGTATCAAAATTGTAAAAATATTACTCATATTAACCTGTAACCCTGTGTGTGATCGCAGTTTTTTCTTAAACTTTTTATTTTGACAAGAATTGTTTACGTTTTGATAAAGGTAATATGAAAACTAAAATTTCGAGACTACTTTGTGCCAGGCTTTTTTTTGGTCCGAAAATAGCCCCAATTATTTAAAAATGCCTTTTATATAACCAAATCTGTTAAAAAATATTTTAAGTTACATTTTTTTTTCAAATGTTACTGTAGCAAAGTGTTACATTAATTGTTTTCGTCCCAGTTGCTCAGGATAACATGACGAAAACTGTTTCTTGTTTCTTTAATATTAACAATTGATTTATTGTGATTAAAAGTTTAAATAAAAGTCTATCGAGTTTGCAGTATTAATTCATTAGCAAATGCTCTGGCAATCGCGTTTCAATAAAAATGTGTTCATTTACTTATTAAATGTCATTTTATACAAAACTTAGTGAATAGACCAAAGAAGCCCTCAGCAGGAGCTTTTTTGTTCCAACACTTTAAAAATTATTTAAAAAGAATTCCTATTTAAAATCATACAGTTTGCTTCATTGTTTCATGTTTATTGTTAACAGCTTAATTTTGACGCTGAAAAATCATACATAGTATTTTTTAATAATGGGATTGTGAGTGGAATCAGGAAAAGTGACCCAAAGTAGCCCCGGGTGACGCCATAGCTATAGGTGCTTTGTTTTCCATAATTGTAATTTTAATGGACATAAAGACGTCATACTTTTTCTTCCGCATCTTTCTACAGTGCTCAGCAAAAGTTTAGACACTGGTGTTTTTTAACCTTTAAATAAAAAATACGGACACTTAAGTTTTACAAATGTCTACACTTATTTTTAAATATATTTTAAACAATGTAGGATAAAAATAATGGTTATAACATAAGATGATATTTAATTTAACTGAAAAAAGTAAAATTTGCATATTGCAGAAGTTTAGAAACTTTTTTGATTTTTTGCCAACTGTTCATGGAAAAATGCAAATTTCTAAGTTATGATGTCACATGTCTGAAGTATTTAAGTATACCTCGATATAGCATCAGTTAGTGAAGATGTGGCGAGCTAAACATATTCGGTTAGGTGAGGTATTTGAAGTAGGAAACCTAAAATGGAAAGGGCAGACTGTTGCAGAAATTTCAACAACATTGAATCGTTCAAAGTGGTCTGTCTATGAAGTATAGCTTAAGGATTACTCCTTCAAAACAAAACATAAACCTTAAAGACCTTGTGTGACCAGAAAATGAGATGACAAGAGGATCCATAAACTGACATTTACACAAATAATGATTACTAGTCACATTAAAAATTAGTCAAGACTTTCTGTGTCGATGGACATGATTCGTAGATGAGTTAAAGAAACAGGTAAATCAATTTACATGAAAATGATAAAACAATCCGCTTTAAAATCTCGCTACAAATTGGTGTGGATGTAATGAACTTGCAAACATATGTCATATGGACCCAAATAGTACGCTTTGATATTCAGTAAGGAAAAAAAGTGAAATTTGAGTGGCCCAAATGGGTGGGCATACTATTGGCACGATTTTCGTAAAGAGCCTGGAACTTTCATAAGTCGACAACAAAGAGGTCACTTTTTAATGATTTGGGCCTCATTTCACTTTAATGCTAGAGTATCTCTGTAATTATTCAATGGTTGCCAAGCAACACAAGACTACATACATACGTTGAAGATCAATTTTAAGTCATTTGGGGAACTTTTAACTGGTCCAAAGTATAGATTTTAGCAAGATAATGCGTCTATTCATGTTGTATACAAAACAAGAACTTCGTTTAACTCTGAAAATACTACTGATCTCAACTGGCCGGCGTTTAGTCCTGATCTTGACCCAATCGAACATCTTTTCTCGTAAGGTTTATGCAAATTTTTGCTATACTTTTCTCTCAATTAGCTTCGAAGTGCTGTTGAATGTGTTTGGTAAAAAATAGAACCCAAGTGACGCAGCATTTAGTTTCTTCGATCGAAATCACATCCTTGCACTAACTGCAAACAATGTGGGTGCCATTCGATTTTAATTTGTTGTTATTTTTCTGTAAATATACAGATTGTCTATACTTTTGCCACAATGTTAATTTCGTTTTTTTGTCATTGTATATTATGTAAAAGGTAAAGTTCAAAATTTATTTTTAGTGAATGTGGGACAGATGAATTACAGATGTATGACAGGTGAATTACAAAAATTAGGTACATAGTTCTGAATGTAGAAGCGTAATCGATCATTGTCTAAACTTTTGCTGAGCACTGTAGAACATTATGTGCATTTCAGATGTTGATTCATTAAAATTGCTGTAGTAAAAATTAGTTTCTAGTATATCACAGAATACTTGGTAATATATGTCGTCATAATTTTAATTTTTCATTTCTCTTATCGTTAAAATATGATTCTTTGGACAACTTCTATGTTCTCATAGGAAGAACATTTTGGTTCTCAGAATTTATGCGGTAGCATTTAAACTCTCTGTACAAATTAAATAGATAGAATGTGAATTACATTAACAGCTTCATTTCGTTTCTGATTTTATGCACATATTTTACTTATAACAAAACCTGAAATTACAATCAAACAACAGTACATCTTTCTGAAAATTTCTTATCACTTTTACAGGATGACTTTTCCTGAGACTTTTTTAAATAAATAGTGACTTACGAAAAAATTACCATAAATTTAAGAAAAAAAATCGCATCAGCAGAATGTAAAGACCTCATCTAAAAAAAGCGTTTTGATAGAATTTTCTTGACGCCTGTTTGGAACATTTATCGAAAAATGATAAAACATTTTTCAATTTTTACGATTTTAGGAAAAGTAATAACATTTCATCGGAGAAATAATTTGTCCATGACTTAATTATGTTGTCAGTTTTTAGTTTTTAAAACTTTTTCCACAATTTTTTTTTATATATTGCATAAAAAAATTTCATTTCAGTTTTCAAGGGAATATATTTAAGGGAACAAACGACTGGGCCGCCACACCCATTCACATTAATTTTACTCTAACATTTTATGCTCATTTATCACATGTAACTACATTTTGTTTAAAATGTTTAGTTTATACATACTTTAATTCACATGTTTGATACAACTGTACAAGAACTTCACATAAATTAATGCGTCTAAGTTTTTCAGCTTTCTGAAAAGTTATATTTTTCAGGAAAAATTACATTAACTCTTAATGTATTCCAGCAAATTCGATAAAAATATTTTGGCTGTAGGGCATAAACGAACTGTTAAAAAAATAAAAAAAAAACAATTAGTTTTTGATTTTTTTTTTGTAAGAAAAACAAGATAATTGAAAAATTTTCATTGCTTTAAACTAAAAAGTTTTAGTCGCAGAAAAAAACTGTCAGCTTTAAAGTTTGAACATAGTTCAGTGAATATTAATTGCAATTTTCATCAAAATCGGTCGGGTAGTTTCCGAGGAAACGGATCTTTAATCTGGCATATTTACCATAGGATTGCATTCAGTTTTGTCTTCGTTTAAATTATTTCCTTATTTGAAAGGGGTAGGACAAAATCATGAATAACAGAAGATATCTGAATTTTCCTAAAACTATTTTCGAAATAATCCAAATCTAATACTTAATACAGTATTTTTTAACTTACGGGTCGTGACCCACTTGTAGGTCGCAGGCCAATCGAGACTCACCCCCCAAAATATATTTTTTCATCTGTTTAAAGAATATTACAATTTCAACAACAAATAATATTTTAAGAAAAACCCTTAATTTCCTTCTGTAAAGTATAAGAACAGAACATCTAAAAATATCTAAATCAACTTTGAGATCTTTGATGGGGTTTAATACCATACTGGTGCTTTAATACTTTCCGGTTTTTTAAAAAATCAATAAACAAACAAACTGTGTGCAGAAAGTGAGTTAAGGTTAAAATTATCCAGTTTTAATTCTGATACAGATGTCCACATCATTAAACACCAATACCAGAAATCTCATGGCTAATGAAATTATGTTTTGTTAATTATTAAACTTATTTTTAATTGTCTTTGCAGTTTTGTGTGTTGTTTTAATTATTATTCCGCTTACACACATTGGGATTACCAATTCTTGTTTTGTTGATAGTATATCCCTTGTATGAAAATTTGCCTATTTCATAGGACAGGATAGTCCATAGTTTATAAAGGTCATATAGCAATTTCTGTACTGATATACATCATTATACTAAATGGGTCGCGAAAAATACTTTTACTTAAAAGTGGGCAGCGTACCAATAAATGTTGGGAACCACTGCTTTAATATATTGTGCGTGATGCAAATTTCAATTAAAAAGTTTTCAAATAATCCTATAAATATTTCTGTGTGTGTTATTATTTTGAATTTAATGACAAAATTATAGCATATAAAGTATAATAAATTAAATGCAGTTAAATTTTCTACCTGCACCAGAAATAGTTAACAGGTACTTAAGTAATAATTTTAACTAAATTATTAATCTCGTATTAGCACACAACCTATTAAGGTTGTTTTTCTAAACATGTACAAAACTACAAATCATAAAATATTTATTAAAAAAGGTAATTGAAGTTGAAAATATGTTATATTAAAAAGATAGCGATGTATAGATGCTAAATGCACTTAAATGATCAGATGATAAAAATTATTAATTTTTCATAAAAATGATATGTCTACAGAGCTTGACAATTACGGGAACTGTCACAACTCTTAGTACAACTTACTAGGTCTACAAAGCTGATTTCTCTCTTTTTCTGTCTATATGTTATTTGTTTTTTAATCGATGTACTTAAAAATAATTTTGGATTCAATTTCAAAGGGTAAATGTACATTTATAATTTTATTTTATAAGTAAATACTACCAGAAAAAATTCATTCATGTCGTGAATAGAAAATAAGAGTTGCTAAATAGTTAACAGATGGCAAAAAAATGAAAAATACAACAAATTTACCGCGAAAGAGAAGACTGTTTGTAAAGACATAATATACTAAAGACATAGACTAAATATTTGAAAAAAAAAATCACAAAAAGGAAGTTCACACCATTAATATCGTAGAGAAGTTAAGAAAGGGTATAGAATATAACAATAATTAAATAAAATAACATGTAATATTAATTACACAAAATTTAATTGAGTATCACCATTCATTTCAATCTAATATCGCTTTAAACGAATTTTTTAATCCTTAAAAAATATTGTGTGACATTTTTTTTCTACAATCTTACAATTTGATAAAATTTTATTTTCAATTTTTGAAATTTGTATGCAACTGTAATAATAATTTGTATATAGAGTAACTATGGATACATTACATATCGAACTGTTTGTTTGTATATATACATTTTGTGCATTTAAACTAGGTTTTAAAATGCTGCAAAGGAAAACATTGTTAAATTTTTTCAATCACCTTCCAATTTTAAGAAACTTTACTTTAAAGTAAAGTAAAGTTTTGCACTATATGGGTCTTGTATAAATTTGTACATATTATAGATATTGTGTACTACACATTGTTTTGTATATGTAAATAATCTGGTTATATTAAATTTCCTTTTTAATTGCATTTAATGTAAAAACACATATTTTCACTTATCAGAAATATATATTTAACAAGAAATAAATTCAAAATAAATTTTACTTTGGTAATTTTGTTTAAGAGCTTTTTAAATTTGTGCATTAAACTAAACTTTATTTTAGATTTTCTACAATATAACAAACACCGTAATTTTTCAGCATTGTACATTTACTTTTCAGTTAACTGAGTGTAAATAAATTTCAGAAACACATTGAAAGTTAATTAGCTTCACTGATCAATTTTTTAAAGAAAATTTTCAAATAATGTCTATTTTTTCATGTCTTTTACAATTTTTAATCTTTCATCACTGATTTTTCAAAGAAGAAATTTTTCTCTAATTCAATCAGAAAAATGATCGGATTCAATAACAAAATTTACAAAAAAAATTTACGGATGAGAATAATTAATTATGATTTGAACATGGATGCCTGTACGTGATACTTGCAAATCATGATTGACAAAAAACACGTTGCCTGTACGATGTGCGGGCAAAACAAGGAAGTGGTTAAAAAATAGATGTTTGTAGTAAAAATAAACAAATAAATAAAAAGGTTTGATGGAAACACTGACTCTACAAACGGTTTCAGTCACCTGTGAATGTTTTGAAACCCAATGTCGTAGAACATTGAGAACTCTCATAGTAGCGGCCGTTGTTATCATAGATTCCCGTTTGGCTTTGGCATTAGGAATTTTCAAATCGGCACCCACTGTATCCAGAAAGCACAGAAAGATAGTTAGAAAGCACTAGATTAGTGTAAGGCATTATGCAGGAAGTCAAAGCAAAAAGAATGTTAAAAAGGTACAGGATGGTTCATAAAGAAGTATACAGCTTACAGATGGTACTATAAGACAGCAACAGTTAAGGATACAAACAATAAGTGCAAAAAATTAGATATATGTAACTCATAAAGGTTGAGTAATGGTACTGTGAGAAATTCATATGTGATAATGCGCTTGTCCTGCTACCGCCCCCCCCAAATAAATAAATATGTAAATAATAACAGCATTTGCAGAAGAGAACGTATGGGCAAGACTGCCCCGATCAGTATTTCTCTCTAGATTGGTCATGTAATAACAGAAAACCCCTGTCCTTTCTGTTGTTTTAGCGAGCTGAAACAGCATACAAAGACACTATTAAGATAAACGCACCAGTAGTAAACCACTTAAGGACACTTGTCTAATTAATATTAAAGTGTTAACCAGTTAACCAGTTACAAAACATATATTGGTATTATCCTAGTCCTATTCTTCATGAATCAGAATAAACATTCAAAGTTTCAAACTATATTTTTCGAATAAATAAATAAATAAATAAACATACAAATAAGTTGCCTTCCTCTATACTCCAGAAGTGGGCCTATTAAATTCATGAACATTCGGCTTATCCAACAAATTATTTACAATGCCAGCAATACACTATCTACCAAAAAGTATTTGTACACTTTCAGTTTTTGACATTTTGTCAAATATTTAAAAATATACTGGTCGGATTCTTCTGGAACTTCAGAAATATAAAGATTATGTTTCACTTTATATTTATTTACATTCATTTGTTAAGCGGGTAATTAGGGGGCCGGCAAAAAAACAAAAAATAGTAGAAATATTTGGGATCGCCCTGTACATGAAAATGCACGAAACGACTTATCGCTTTAGAATACAAATATATGAGTACAGTAGAATATGTACACTAATTTTTGTGAGAATAGCATGTATATTTATGGCGATAGAGCGATTTTTTTGAAAAATTCAAAAAATTCTGGTATGTTTTTTGTTTATATCATAGAGGGTTTTTGACCAAATTTAACGCAAATTTCAGAAAAATTGGCAAAATCTATTAAAAAATATATAGCGCAATTGGAATATAAATATATTTAATACTTTATGAAATATGAGTAGTTTTATGAAATAATTTTTATCTGCGCATGCGCGAACGATAAAAACAATTCTTTTACATCATTTAATAGTCAATTCTGTGGAGTAACTTATAAAAAAAATCCAATCAAATATCGTGAAAATTCAAAAAGATATCATTATTATAAGTAAGCTGTTTTTACATTGCTCTCTAAAAACGGCTGAATGATAAGGGATTCTCCACAAATTGACATTTTTTATTAACTGACTTTTAGGAAAAAATTAGTACTATTTAATGAATACAATATTGCTGCTAATAAATATCTTGACACCTGTGATAGAAAAGGAAAAGGGCTTTTATTCTTTTCCATCACAGATGTCAAGATACTTATTAACAGAAATATTGTATTAGATATTGTATACATTAAATACTAATTTTTACCTAAAAGTCGGTCAATAAAAAATGTCAATTTGTGGAGAATCCCTTATCATTCAGCCGTTTTTAGAGAGCAATGTAAAAACAGCTTACTTATAATAATGATATCTTTTTGAATTTTCACGATATTTGATTGGATTTTTTTTATAAGTTACTCCATAGAATTGACTATTAAATGATGCAAAAGAATTGTTTTTATCGTTCGCGCATGCGCAGATAAAAATTATTTCATAAAACTACTCATATTTCATAAAATATTTAATATATTTATATTCCAATTGCGCTACATTTTTTCTACTGCATTTTGCCAATTTTTCTGAAATTTGCGTTAAATTTGGTCAAAAACCCAGCATGATATAAACAAAAAACATACCAGAATTTTTTGAATTTTTCAAAAAAATCGCTCTATCGCCATAAATATACATGCTATTCTCACAAAAATTAGTGTACATATTCTACTGTATTCATATATTTGTATTCTAAAGCGATAAGTCGTTTCGTGCATTTTCATGTACAGGGCGATTCCAAATATTTCTATTATTCTTTGTTTTTTTGCCGGCCCCCTAATTACCCGCTTAACAAATGAATGTAAATAAATATAAAGTGAAACATAATCTTTATATTTCTGAAGTTCCAGAAGAATCCGACCAGTATATTTTTAAATATTTGACAAAATGTCAAAAACTGAAAGTGTACAAATACTTTTTGGTAGATAGTGTATAAGCAGTAGTTTAATTCAAAATAAAATATACACTGTTAAAAATCTTGTTCTAGTTTGAACCAAAAAAGTTTGTTTTTTGGTGCTCAATATCTGCCACCGTAAGATGGTGAAATCTTGAACCAAAATTTGGAGCTCCCATTGAAGCATTTGGAACGAGGTTGAACTAGGAAGCTCCAAATGTTGGTACGAGATTTCACCATCTTACGGTGGCAGATATTGAGCACCAAAAAACAAACTTTTTTGGTTCAAACTAGAACAAGATTTTTAACAGTGTAATAATATTGAAACAATATTTTATATAAAAATTTATCTCTTAATGAAATCTGTAAAAATTTGATAACAATTCTGTTTCTCAGGACATTTTAGAAAGCACACAAGTGTAATAACAAAATTTTCAAAGAGTTTACGGAAAGTTAACATTTAAGGTTGTTAGTCAGTCAGATTTCTTTCAGTCCTTTTATAGAAATGCATTTTGCATTGCTTTTAAACTTTAAAAATTAGTGGCCTACTATAGTTGCATTCACCGTACTTCTCTTTATTTGGATCTTGCATTTGGTTCGGAAAGTAATTACGAAATGGATGAGTCTCGTGTTATTAAGGGTGCACACGGAGATCATCTGCAACTGTGATTGTCTCTAAAAGAACTTTAAATCTTCCTATAAAAATCTTATATAACATAAAATAGTAGATATATAATAAAAGTAATATGATGGAATAAAAATGCATTTCGATATAGTTTGCATCAGGATTTTTAAAAAAAGCATTTTAAAAGGAAAAGAATGGGTTAATAAGGAATTTTTAGTATAGCAAAAATGTTAATAAAAGAATTTGAAGCTTTATAAAAATAAATTAATATGCAGATTTTTGTTTTTTAAAACAGTTTGTCTTCTAAATAAATTCAGGCAATTTAAAGAATACAAATAGAAGAGTATTTTGTACGTCTCTGACGAATAATAAATGCTACAAATTACATAATCTGAAAAAAACATTTTGGAATTCACTTCAGTGATTCTTTTTAATTTTATTCTGTTTGAAATATCATAGCATGATTAAAAGGCAGATCAAGCTTTTTTTTCTTCATAACTTATAATATAATAATATTCTTTTATGTGTCCATGTTAAGGAACTATATACTTATTCTTTATTCCACCTCAATGTCGTAAATAAATTTCATTATGTTTGAAATATTGTAACATCCACATAAGGTGTATCCCATAGAAATAAAGCCACCGTAACTTTGTGTCATAATTGGACACGAAACAAACCAATGAGAACGAAACAAATATATTGAGAAGATCTACACACAAATACATATATACAAGGATTAACTTACTTCTTTCCCCACCTAGACAAGAAAAAATTCAAGTATAAAAAAGAGGGGGGGGGGGAAATATCCCACCGAAATAAAGTCACTACTGTTAGTAAGCAATGTATCTGCCATGCTTACATATGACTTTCAACATACAATGTGGCACACCATTTACCAATCCCTTGAAGACAGTGGCTTTAATATAATCCCAGGCCACAATGATGACAGCTTTCAGTTTTGTCACAGACTTGAACTGTCTGCCATTGGCAAATATTACTGAGATATTACTGAGTCTGCAAAGTTTACTGAGGGTACCTCACGCATTTTTGGGGGATTGATCTAAGGGTACAGGTAAGGTCATTTCATGATATGGATCCAATTATTAAAAAAACATTCCAAAGAGGATTTTGCAAAGATTGTGGGGACTTTGTTCTGTTGAAAAATACAACTTAGGCCACAAATTTGCTCTGTAATTAGCATTAAATGGGTTTCTAGGATTCCTTGGTAATCAGTAGCCTATATGGGGTATCAGGGGAAAACCAGGTTAAGTTTACCACTGAAGCTTTCAAACACCATTAATAAGTCTCCACCTAGCAGTTCATGTTGAAAGTTATCCACAAGCAAAGAATATTCTAAAGGACCAAATATCATCAAAGCTGGAAGGACCAGAGGCATCGTATTATATTCTCAGAGGAGAAAAATTTATTTTGGATGGTTCAGAGAGCCTTGCTTTCTATTGGTATGATATGAGGACAGAAAAGCACATTTTCTCCAAAAGATAGCAAGGTATAGGCTTATGAATGGTTTTGAGAGGATTCAGTTTTGGTGGTAAATTAAACCTGTTTTTTTTTTTACTCAGACCACTTGTTGGCTACCGATTACCAATATATGGTAGGAATTTATTTATTGCCATTTTCAGAGGTAATTGGAGACCTAACTTGGATTTTCCAACAGCACAACATCAACATAACCCTTGCAAAATCCACCTAGGAATGGTTTTTGGATAATTGGGTGCATCTCATGGAATGACTTGCGCTGCACCCTCATCGCACCTCCAACAAAATGTGTGGAATATCCTCAGGAGAGCTGTATATGCAAATGGCAGACAATTTAATCTGGGGCAGAACTGAAGGTTGCCATCGTTGTAGCCCGGGATATATTATTGCTACTGTCTTTCAAGGATTCGTAAATTGTATGCCACATCGTATATTTCAAGTGATATATAAGCGTGGCGGATATATTGGCTATTAACAGAAGTGACTTTATTTTGGTGAGACACTCTTCCCCTCCTCTTTTTTTATACATTAATTTTTTTCCAGCCCAGGTGGGGCAGGGAGTGGATTATTCCTTGTAAATATTTCTGGTATTTGTATATAGACTTCCTTAATATATTTTTTTTATTCTCATTGTTTTATTTTGTGTTTATTTGTGGTACAAAATCACGGTGTCTTTCTTTCGGTGGGACACACCTTAATGCATTGAAAACGATTTTTCTCTCCAGGCCGTAATGCAACGGATTCTTTTAAGTGTCTCTCTAAACGAACTATAAATGCCACACCTCATTGTCAATACAAAAATTACATTGCAAATATCCAAAATATAAAAATTACATTAGATATTACATTTATGAGAGTACTCTAGTACGAGAGAACAGACAGACAGACAAACCGAATTTATAAATACTTTCACATATGTTGGAAAGTGACAAAAAAATCTAAAGGTGATGGGACAACACTGATGTCCAATTTGTAAATTTCAGTTTAAAATACACTGGAATGTTATTCATTTACAGGACAAATTATGTGTTTGTGGTGCATTATTAGATTTCAGATAGGAAATAACAGAAAACCAAATTATCAATAGACTTAAAATCAAATACTTAAGCAAAAATAAAATATAGTTTAATGCAAATAAAGTCTGTAGAAATATTAAACGAAATAAAAAGAAAGTCTTTAATTTGACTTTTTTGCACAGATACTAAAATATATATCTTTTCCAAACAAGATATTTACTAAAAACCCGAATTGCATAGTTAAAAGATTAACACTTACAAACAAACTATATTTATAAAAAATATTACATATCAGTACTTGAATATTAATTTATAACTTTTTCAAGGTATGTTGGTTGAAAAAAAAATGAAATTCTGAAAAAAAGAAAGAAGAAAGCTAAAAGCTCGTAATTGTTGCAAACAAAAGTCAAATGATGTGTAAACTTTGATATTAACGTAAAAAAATGTCTAGATAAAACAAAAATATTTTATTTTAGATGTGGTAATATAATCAGATGAATATATATTTTGAAACCTAAGTAAAGTTCCATATCTTTTACTAATAAAACCTTTTTCTTCAAAACTTGTTAGAAAATTTCTTCGTAATATCTACTTCTTTAAAACAATGTACAGCTTAATCAGATAAAACAACGTTTCAACCACCAGAACTTTTTTGACTGTTGCAGACTAGTGTCGGTAGCATTTATATTACCGATATTAGTTAAACCAATGGCGGAATTTCATCTATATAAATGAAGAAGAAGCGAATTTGAGGTACATGTTTATTGACTAACAGAATTCGAGGAAAATTACATAGAACATCCAATAGAAAATTATATAGGAAAAAGAACTGGTAATAAGTGAAAATATTTGTAGAAATTAGAGAGATTTCTATGTAGTATTTACAACTAAGTATCAGGATAACTCATGTATTATGGGAGAACAGCAAACTAACAACTAACAACATTTTTATTCCTTTCATAGGCATACAATGCTTCAAGAAAGTTAAGTTCCCATTTAGAAGAGGGTTTAGAAATACTTTTAACTGAGTTAAAATAAAAAATGTGGTTCATCTTCAAGAAATATTTTGCATAGACTGATTCATTAGTTTCTTATTTACGAATTTATTGCTTGTGTTCTTTTATTCGACCTTTTAAACAACGTTTGATTTGTCTTATATAGAAACGACCGTTCAGATAAGTAATATTACGGATACCAAAGAAATTGAAAATATCAAATAGGCTTTCTCAATTTGGAGAGAATGTGTTTATTAGCAGGAGTACCATTTTTTTGGAAATTCTACTAATTAACAATATTATCAATGGAAGTTGATTAGTGGAAGTATGGTTAAACAATGCTAATATTAGAAAAAAGAAGAAAATTGAAGTGAACGTGAAGAACGAAAAACCTGTAATTTAAATAGTGCAGTATAGATGATGGAAAAGTTGAAATCTCTGTCAATAGCAATTCCTTTGCTATATTGAGATTAGAAAATTATTGAGTGGAAATTGGAACAAAAGTGAATGGGGCAGCTTCCTTCATGTTCTTCTTTTAACCCCTTGGGGACGAGCGACACATATACGTGCCGCAAATAGGTTTAAGAATCCGTGTTTAACACCACCAGTAAAATTATACCGCAAATTTTGGCTTATTTAATCGGAGCATTTTCTCGATTGAATAAATCACAAATTTCTGTATTTTAAAACCGGTGACAAAATATTAAAAATTTCGTAAAATGCTCCCGTCGCAAAGGGGTTAAATATTAGCAATTCTTTACTTTATTTCCAATTGATAAATTAATTTAACAGTATGATTTCAATCCTGCCAATATCTTCTCCAAACTGTAAGACCTTATTGTGGTTTCTAATTTCTGGGGTATCTGTAGCAATAGTTGCTAATGTGGTGCTTTTTATATTTGACAATCCAAACGAGGTTTAATATGCTGAATAAAACAGCACAAGTAATAAATTCTTAAACAAGAGAATTTAACTTTTCGGCCATTGCAAAACATTGCTGGAGATGAATCATGACACCTTTAAATTACTTAAAATTACCTCTAAAACTACTTCTATACTTGAAGTTGACTTTTATAAAGCATTTGATACCTATAAAAATCACAAAATTGTTATTATTTATGACTTCACTACCTTCCTACTATCAAATTGTTGGAAATGTTACATAAAAATCTCTTTTCCTTAATTTCAGCTAGCATTTTTCTATATTACCAGTTCCTTTTCTCATATAATTTTCTAAATGCTCTTAATTGCAATTTATTGAAACTGTATTAGATATTAAACCTATCCCTTTAATGCACGTAGAAAAGGATGACAATTTCTTTTTCATTGGAATACCTGAATGATTATATGGCCGAAGACGACCAGTCCCTTGCGATTTTAGACATTTTGTTAAATATCTAGAAAAATACATAAGGAATTATCTTGAAACACTGAGTGTGTAAACATAATAATATCTATCATACATTTCCGTGAAGATTTTTTCCCGAAACTCCATAGGAGACCGACAACAAATTGAAAAAGAACGAATATCTTTTGGATTACCCTGTCAAAACTAACGTAGCAAAAGCGATCAAACTGTAGATTATGATTATGTGGCTTATTTTAATAAAGCGTGTTCATTTTTATGAGAATATCATGTATAAGCGTAGAAAAATTAGGTTTTTATAAAAATAGTCCCAAATTTCGTCAAGTTTTTTGCTTATACTTTGCAGAGTCTTTAATATAAAATAATGTTCTTTTCCGAAAATATGACAAATAACATTGTACATAATACCCTGTAATCAGAATTATAAAATAGTAAAAATTTTATGGAAAATGAGCAGATTTAGTAAACTATTTTTAACTACGATGCCTGAATGCTATCAAAATTTCATTTGCATAGTTTATTAGCTAAATCTATGGAGCAACGTTTGTAAAAATTTGAAAAGCATAGCTTGAAAATTCTGAAAGTGATCGTCGATAGAATGAGCTAAAAATCCGTTATTTTCAAAATGAAGCCAAAAGGTGAGAGGCTATATCCTGTATCCATATATCCATTGATTAGTGTCAATATAGAATACACAATATGACACTATATTTGATACAACACCTCTTTTTAGGTGCGTTCGTAATTATATAATACGTAGCACCTACAGTGGTCGTTCAGTCCGTCCGTCTGTCCGTCCGCATATAACAACGCAAAAACTACCCAACCGAATCGTTTGAAATTTAAAATACGTATTTATTACATAATTTTGTCGAGTCATTTCAAATTTTATGAAAATCGGATGCATAGATCAATTACAGGGGCAATCAAAAGTATTCCATTACATTACGGTTAATGGGGAAAAAGTTTCAAATGCATTTTAATCATTTGAAATTTAAAATACGCAATTATTACATAATTCTGTCGAGTTATTTCAAATTTTTTGATAATCGTGTGCATAGATCAATTACAGGGGCAATCAAAAGTATTCAATTACATTATGGTCAATGGGGAAAAAGTTTCAAATATATTCTATACGTTTGAAATTTAAAATACATAATTATTACATAATTTTGTAGAGTTATTTCAAATTTTATGAAAATCGGATGCATAGATCAATTATAGGGACAATCAAAAGTATTCCGTTACATTACGGTCAATAGGAAAAAAATGTTTCAAATGCATTTTAATCGTGTTACACTCATGCGAACTTAATAAAATTTATATGCAACTATAAAGTACATATTATAATATACATCTTACATAATTTGTGGTGCAAAGAACATTTGTTATTGATTTACAAGGCCACACAAAAGTATTCCATTACATAATGGTATAGGGAGAACATTGTTTGATGAGCGTTTTAATTGTAATTCATTATTTACAATTTTATGAGATTGATACATGAAAGTAATATTTTTAAAACTTCGTTATCGTACGAACGCACCTAATTTGCTACGCTTCACGTGCAATTTCCAACTTGTTTTTGCTTCATTTTGAAAACAGCATATTTTGAGCTTATTCTATCAATGATCATTTTCAGAATTTTCAAGCTATGTTTTTGAGACTTTTGCAAAAGTTGCTCTACCTATTTAGCTAACACAAGATGCAAATAAAATTTTGACTACGTTCACGCATGCGCAATAAAATAAATTATTTAGTAAACCCGCTCATTTTTCATACAATTTTTATTATTTTTTAATTCTGATTACTGGATATTGTGTACAATGTTGTTTGACGTATTTTCGGAAAAGCACATTATTTTATATTAAAGACGCTGCAAAGTATAAGCAAAAAACTTGACAAAATTTGGGACTTTTTAAAAATAAAAACCATAATTTCCGTACGAGTATACATGCTATCCCCACAAAAGTGAACACAATTTGCTACAATAAGTCACTTAATCGTAATCTATAGTTTGAATGCTTTTGCTACACTAGTTTTGACAGAGTTATCGAAAAGATATTCGTTCTTTTTCAATTTGTTGATGGTTCCCTAAGGAAATTCGGGAAAAAAATTTTCATGGTAATATATGATCTGTACTATTATGCTTACCCACCTGAAGTTTCAGGAAAATTTCTCATGCCATTTTTTTTAGATATTTAACAAAATGTCTAAAATCGCAAGTGGTCGGTTACCGTTGGTCATAGAGTATATTATGAGCCTGTTTCCATCGAATATAGTTTTTATTTTTCATGCAAACTCTTTATTATGTTTATGCAAGTTACAGGAAAAAACTCGAACAATCAGAAAACTTCAAATATACAAAAAAAAAAAAAAAAAAAACACGTTATTTTACACTAGAACTGCTGCGACGGGTCATTTTTGACCCGTATCATGCGCACTTCGAACCAGAAAAACCTTTATCATTTCGAACAAAACCCTTTATAAAATAAGCTAAATATAAGCTGAGCAAAAATAATTTCAATAAATTACTTAAACAGTTTTAAATTAAAATTCTCGTGAGAAATATATTTATAAAACTTGAATAAATTTTTCCGCGGTTCTAGTGTTAATACATCAATATCGAATATGGATGAAAAACAACGTAATTTCGGAAATTATTCTTTTGAAAGAAAATGGGCCATATAAACATATCCTCCTTTATTTAATCGCAAGAAAAAAAATATTGTTTAAAAATCAAATTAAAAAATGCTATGAAGAAAATGTCAGTAGTAACATTTATGATATATATTCAATGATTACTTTTAATACAAACCTGCGCTTGGTAGCCTGCTTCCTGCTCTAGATTGTGGTAGCGATGTAAGGGGTTCGGGGGGATTACTTGAGCCTGCCGTGGCTACGGCAAAAGCTGCGGCTGCAGATGCTGTACTCGATCTGAAAATAACGAAAACTATGTAAACATTTGTATATATGTTGTGTATCTAAACTTATATCTAAAAATGTTCCTTCTTATTAAACATTATCTTCTTCCGTCTTTAGTTTACATATATGTACATCTTTTTTTCCTCCTCATTAGGGGAAAAAAAGGGGTTCTGCACCTGCGAGTTATGCTCACCAATCCTGTTCAGACATTGCAGTCTCTAAAACATGATAATGTGCCCTGTTTTAAAAATACTACTATATTATTGAAAGTTGAATTATAATACCACAAACAGCGACTATCTTCTATAATTAAGTTGTTACGCTTTTCAGTTTGAATCAAATAGTTTTAGGTTACCATGCATACATCGACTGATGTCGCAACAGCTGATGGCTGTTCCTTGGTATTGATAATAAGGATCAATTACATATATGAAAATCAACTTGTATAAAATGATTAGGTTAAAGAAACTCTGATTATTATAACGACACTATGAGCAATATTCTTTTTTTGATTCGAGATTAACAACTTCTGTCTGCTTGAGAATAAAATTTAGAAACACGATACTGAAAAGCACAAGGTTTTGAAATATTACACTAATATTTTACTTTTGATCAAGTATTCGATATTTTCAGGAACAGGTAATATTACTTATCATGAATTCTTTTCTCTATTTTAATAAAACATTGTGCATATTTTCCTGTTGTTTTTAAAATGTATGGTTTATTTTAATAAATAAGTATACGAGCCATAAATATGGTTTATTTTTAAAAAGTAAGTAGGTATAAGAGCCATTGTCATATAATTTTTACATTTAAGCTCCTGAATAATAAATTTTATTTTAATGTATGTTCTTGTGATTTAAAAAAAATTCTCGCTTTGGAATATATCTCTTTGTATGGTTGTATAACAATATTAACGAGATAAATAAGTTTTGGATGAAGTTGGGGAGGGGGGTCAAAATTTACCATGAAATTCTTTACCGTTTCTTGTCCATGATGATCATTTTTAAATTTGGAGCTTATAAAGTTTTTTCAATAAAAATAATTCGACATATTTTTTTTTTTTTACAAAATTGGGGCTATTGTATTATATAAATATGTAGCAAAAAATTAACGTGCACTGATTTATACGATTTATAATATTTTTATTTATTTTTATTTTAGATTTTTAAAATTTGCTAAAATTATGCAGAAAATCATTTTATATGTAGACATAGAAATTTTTCAATTCTTTTCTCATGCAAAAATATGTTAGGGAAAAAAATGGATACCGTTCACAAGATTTAGACTTGCAATTTTAGAGGTAAATTAAGTTTTTTTATTTAGTTCAACGAAAATAACTACTGATAAAAATCAATGAACATTAACGCTATCACTTAGGCTTAACATGACTTGCATAAAAATAGATGGTAAATTTCCTTACCATCTCGTCCTCATCATCCTTTTCTCCATACCATCCCTGTTTTCTTCACTATTTAAGACTCCATTGTAGTGAAACTCCCCGATCGCGAAATCCCATGTTAGCCTATGGGAAAACTTTGAAGCGCGTGATGACTCATTACCAAACATAATTATTAAAATACCGTTTTCACCATTAGAAAGTAGACATCAGATGTAAATGAAATGCGTTTTTAAAAGTTTCCTTCGTAAATGTTAAGTTTATAAAATATCCCTATAAAGTTGAAATTTTCATTTGATTAAATTTTATGGGCCATTTTCACCGTTCGCTTACATTTCAGAATTTTATTTTTATTTTTCAAACATAATAATTTCTTTTAAAAATGGAGACAGGCCGTCACCTGAGAATAATAATGGTTCTATCTGCGTTTTTGAAAAAATTGGCTTACCGACATAGAAAGGTTCTATTTGTATCAATGAAAGCATTTTTGCATTAAAATGATGTTGTAAAGGTGTTCGTTTATAGGCCCAGGTGATTTACCAAAATGAAGCACACACAAAAAAAACTCCGAAAAGAGAGTTACATTTTAGGACGCATTTATTTTGCAAGAATTAACACACTGTAAGTTCCCCATAAGGGGGGAATTTCTCAGAGCTCTAGTGAGCTACATGTTGTCGCTATGATGGCAATCAGTGGAGTGACGATACAACGTCATAGCCCTTATCGCCAAAAGGCACCAGAAGTCTTTCATACAAAGAATTTTGGCGACATTTGATAAACCACACGTTCAGTATCAGTGACTACATTTGCGGTCTGGGAACCCAAGGATTATTTTCACATCTGCGAATATTTTATAGGGTTACAGAAATATCTTAAGCCTGGGAAATAGACAAGGGCAAAGCAGGCCGTTACTTAAATTGGAGTTTTGCTGACCACAATTATATTATCCAGATGCGCAATTGAACAGAAAGAAAGCACAGTCAGGATAAACAGAGATAAAAGTATTTCTAGTTTTAAGCTTTAATTGTGAGAATGAAAACAGGGTGTGGAAGGCAGATGTTAATAAAAATGTAACGGATAAAAGATTATGATGAACTAAGCCCAGAGCTTTCTTTATTTTGTTAATAAGTGCGGTATCTATGGGCAGATGTTTTTCACAGACGCAACAGAAAATTTGTGAGAAAGGAAGTTCTCTTATTAATTTTCTACAGAGAGCTCCAAAAGATGAAAAGCTAAAACTTCTAATAGTGGGAGGATGAAAGCTAGAACTTAACTATTAAATGTAGAATTAATTTAACCTACTGGGTTTATTAGTGAAAAGGGAATCAAAAATAAAACTAAGAATTTATTAAAGGGAAATAATTATTGCATTTATGAAGGGGAAAAGATATGTAGCGATAATCTCCGCTACATAACTCACCCCAGCCACCACAAAAAAAAAAACTTTATACTTGTATTAAATTTTTTTTTTTTTTTTTTTTTTTTACTATTATTGTCATAAGTTTGAGGATACTGAATGTGCCGTCTACCAAAATATACAAAAACACATATCAAAAGACATACAAGTATATATATAAGTACTACAAAAATGATTGAATATACTATTTGCTTGCAGCATATGTAAATAAAAACAATGGCCATATATATCTTTATAATTATCATGACAGGGAGCTCCTTAATAGTTAAAAAAAAACTGCCACAAAATATTTACTTAATATCGGATCCTTTATTTAAATTCTTTGTTGTGGCGCTGGTACCAGCTGTTTATTTTGTTATGTCATGAACAAAAATTGAGAGAAGTATTTTATTTATTTATTTATTTGTGATCACTTGATAGCTTAGTATTTGATAACTTCTCTTTAAATTGATCTTTTTTTAGATCAAAATGGCATAATTGCAAGCAAAAATATATATTTATAAAACACAAAACAGAAATAGTATATATCAAAAATAAAAATAAAAGAAAACTAACTAAAATAATATGTTCTAAAAATAATGTATGTTGTTAAAAATTGAAAATGAAAATTTGTGCATAAGGCACAGGACTACTAAAAAAGGGATGCCACTGGCATGCCCATAAAAAGGTTGTAGCCCTTAATCTTGTATAAAAAGTACAAGTATTATGGCTTCGGTTTAAGACGTCGGCCCTAGGGGGAGAGGGATTAGTGGACGGACCCACATTGCGTCCAATATAAGTCCGCCCCGCTCCTCAGTAAAATCGCACTGATCTACGAAAGGAGCGCGCTTGGAAGTCACATAAAATTTAACATAAAAGAATTGGTAGGCCAATTCAAGGTGAAAATGAACTGTCTCGCAAGACAGGTGTGGCGTGAAACCTTAGGGCACAATTTTGAACGGTTCACGACTTTTTGGGGGATAAAATTAAAACATGCAAAAATAAAACTATAAGATGAAATGTAATTCATCTCATAAATTGAAACAGTCTGTCCGGGTAAAAGCAAAACAAAATAGTCAGGTTCAGGTGCTACTACAACTGGAATATTTCAAAAATAAGAATGATGAAAATTTTTTTTGTTTGTTTGTTTTGGTACTATTTCACTGTCCAAAATAATTTGTAATTAATGTTGAACTACAACGTTGTGGTAAAATGCATGTAATGAAAATTAATTGTTAGTGAAGTAAGTGACCTTCTTTTCATGTACTGCCACTACATAAAAAGAGGTAAGTGTAACAAGGGAATTTACATGTAGTGTGAGAAAAAAAACAAACCTGCAATGAAAATTTGCCAAACAAAAATGGACAAAGTGTATTTTAAAGAACTGTAATATGTAAAGGGAATAAATCTAACCTTGAACAATTAAGATGAAATGGTTAAGTGTGAGCATGACAAACAGTAAAAAATGTCAATTGTTTTTTTGTATTAGAATGAGCCTTTTAACAAAAACAAAACAAACATGAACCGAAGAGAATTTAACGGTAAGTGTGTTAAAAGAAAAAAATATCCGAGATATTTGTATGAATGAGGTTTTCAACTACCTAATTACAAAGGAAATTTTTTTATATTTAATGAGGGAAGGATTCATATCACATGACAAAAGTGTAAAAATGTAGACACATGACATGACTGTGTTGTGTGTTATCGTGAACGAGTTTTGAGAAAACAAGTGAAATTGGTGTACAATCCTCAACCCGAGAAAAAGAGAAAAAAAATGTAAAAACCACATGACCTGATATGTTGCACATGACCTAATGTGTATTCGCATGACCTAGTGTGTACCACATGACCTAGTGTATTGCACATGACTGAGTGTATATAGAAAAAAACAAAAACGATGTGATAGTGTAAGAAATCGCATGACCTTGTGCAACAACACATGAAAGAAAAAAAATGTGTGTAAAAGAAAACACATGACCGGGTATCTAATATACCTTGACCTAGAGAAACGCATGACCTTGTGTAAAAACACATGAAAGAAAAATGTGTGTAAAAGAAATCACATGACCGGGTATCTAATATACCTTGACCTAGAGAAAAGTACATGACCTTGTGTAAAAACACATGAATGAAAAAAAGAGTGTGTAAAAGAAATCACATGACCTGGTATCTAATATACCTTGACCTAGAGAAAAACACATGACCTTGTGTAAAAACACATGAAAGAAAAATTGTGTGTAAAAGAAATCGCATGACCTGGTATCTAATATACCTTGACCTAGAGAAAAACACATGGCCTTGTGTAAAAACACATGAAAGAAAAAAATGTGTGTAAAAGAAATCGCATGACCTGGTATCTAATATACCTTGACCTAGAGAAAAACACATGACCTTGTGTAAAAACACATGAAAGAAAAAAATGTGTGTAAAAGGAATCGCATGACCTGGTATCTGATATACCTTGACCTAGAGAAAAACACATGACCTTGTGTAAAAAAACACATGAAAGAAAAATGTGTGTAAAAGGAATCGCATGACCTGGTATCTGATATACCTTGACCTAGAGAAAAACACATGACCATAAGTTGAAAAAATATAACTCAAAGTTGAGGAAAGTAAAAATGTAATTATACTATCAACAATCCTTTTAAAGTTAAAATCTAATTGAGAACCAAAAAAAATATCTACACCATGAAAAATGTATTAAATGTGGAAAATGTAGCCTGTGTAACAATAGAGTTGAAATATTGTTACTGTTAACTGCATTCCTGTTACTGCAAAACAAAACATTAAAGGGAGAAGAAAGTGTGTTTGATTGAGTAAATATGTTTAAAATGATTGTGTACACCAACACGAACCAACCAAAACCAAGTGAAAAACAAAATTGACGACCCGCATCAAAATTTTCACTTTTACATGCCTTCTTTCTATTACTCAACCATCTGCGCGCTTGATAGCCGAATAAAGAAAAGTACAATACTTTTGTACACAAGATTAATGTGTAGACAATTCGTTAAAATTTAAAGTGTAACAGGAAATGTGAGGGAACAAAATACTAAATGTTTTATAAAAAAATGAAAAACAAATCTGTCAAAATGTATAAAGAATGCATAAAAAAGCGTAGTGAATTTATCCTGTAGTATGTAGTGTGTGACCAAGAAAATTAAATTAAAGAAAAAAACATTATTTCTCATTTTGAAATAGACTCAGTTGTATGAAGCGATTGTCTTTGTATGTTTATATATCTCTTGACAGCTGGGCAGTTATGAGAAAAAAACTGTATGTTGAATGTCAAAATGGGTATTACTTGATTCATTGCACCTCATGCAATTAATGCATTTTGGTGTGTTTACACAATTAGAATCTTTATGTGACATAGCACAGACAGGGCATATTATGTCATTAGGGCAGAATTTACTTAAATGAAATAGACTTTGACATGTAAAACATCTTTTTATATCTATGTACCTTTTAAGAGTAAACTTTGTGGACTGAATACTGATATGTTTATGTACAAGCAAAATTTCAGCAAAGTGGGATGGCATTAGAAAAATCCAGTTAAATAAATTACAATGCTTTGTTTTTATTTTGCTTTGAAATTGAATGGGAGGCGAAGAAGTATCAGTTAGATTTGAAATAGCCAAAATAATGTCAGGTATGCTAAAATTTTCAGGAAATCGCATGATTACAACAGGGATAAAATTGGTACTATCTTTCTTAGGGGTAGTGAAAATAGGAAGCAGGACATTTCGGTCCCGCCATTTCGGTCCCGCCGTTTCGGTCCCGCCGTTTCGGTCCCGAGACATTTCGGTCCCGAGACGTTTCGGTCCCAAGACATTTCGGTCCCGAGACATTTCGGTCCCAAGACATTTCGGTCCCTGGCCATTTCGGTCCCGAGACGTTTCGGTCCCGAGACATTTCGGTCCATGGTCATTTCGGTCCCGAGACATTTCGGTCCCTTCTCCAGCAAGCTGAAATTTTGTGCACGGGAAATATCTGACATAATTTTATAAGGAACATTTCAGAGTGTTGAATTCAGGGGCAGGTCATTCCCCCCGGAGCTATCAATTACCCCCAACCCACGGAAATTTTGAAATTTTGTGTTTTCATTGGTAAAAAAGTGTAATCCCCCCGGAGCCACAGAAGTCCTTCCCGGAGAAAAGTGTCTGAATTCAAACACTGTTTTTTTAACTGAAAGTCGCATAAAATTTTAGTGCAATGCGATTAGTTAGAAGTAACAAGTACCCCAAAAGTTGATCAATTATTTAGATATCGATGGAGATTTCTGAAAAAAATTCACAGATGAATGGCATTTTTTACGTTGAATTCAGGGGCAGGTCATTCCCTCCGGAGCTATCAATAACCCCCCCCCCCCGGAAAATTTGAAATTTTGTGTTTTCATTGGTAAAAAAGTGTAATCCCCCCCGGAGCCACAGAAGTCCCTCCCGGAGAAAAGTGTCTGAATTCAACACTGGTTTTTTAACTGAAAGTCGCATAAAATTTTAGTGTAATGCGATAATTTAGAAGTAATAAGTACCCCAAAACTTGATCAATTATTTAGAAATCGATGGAGATTTCTGAAAAAAATTCACAGATGAATGGCATTTTTTAAAATTGCCAGAATGTTTTGAATTCTTGAACGAGGAAACGGAGAAGTTAACTTGGAAACTGATAACTAAATTTATAAAATAACCCAATTAACTTATGATATTAACACACCCCATAATAGTTGTAAAATTTTAACTTCTGAGATGCATGTTTCCTCTCCAGGGAGACAAAGGCTTTTAAATTGCCAGGAGAAAAGAAAGAGTTATTGTTATATGGAATTTATATTCTGACACTTAGCATATTATAGGATTTCATCGCTGAAGCCAATTTTCAGAAATATAAGTGTTTCATTATTTTGCACCCCCGCCACTTCCCGCATAAGAGCAAAAATGTTGAAACAAATAAAAAACATCTGTATCTGGTGGTATTTTACCCCCTGTGCCAAAATTATCATTGAATCCTCTTTTTGTTTATGGCATTTTTTATATGTTGTTTTTGGTTACTAGCATTTATTTTCCTTTTAAACTTTTCCGTTTTTAAATTAAGAAAAGAGTTTCCAGATTGCAACACGTGGAGGTAGTTAGCATTGCAATTATTTTATTACATAAATATATGACACGAGCAGAAATAATTATTAAAATAATTTGTAACTTAAAGATTTTTTTTTTTTTTTTTTTTTTACATTTTAAAAAAATGAATTACATCTTGAATTATTAGCAATTATTTTTTAATGACAACAGTTCTTTTTTTATTGTTATTATTACAATCTAGAATGTTTATTATATTGACGCTTCCCTGTTTTTATTAATGTTTTCCAAAACAACGGCAACAGCAAAAAAATTATATTGCCATACTTTTATGCATATATATCACATTTATACAACACATCTGTTAAATTTTCTAAAACCAGCTTAAGGAAACTAATTACAAAATTATTAATGTAATGCGTATTGAAATTTGTCATTTCATTTAATGCTGATATTATTATATAAAATAATTATTTTTAACATTAAAATATAAAAACCCTCATAAAAAATATGAAAAAAAAAAGCCTTCTGTCAAAATAAGTTAAATTAAAAAAGGTAACTTAAAATATTATGTCTAGGTGGTAAATATCTTATCTAACAATCTTATTTAGTTATGTTATAAGTTTTGAATATTTCAATGTCATTCATAAGCTGTAATAATAAGGATAAAAAATATTCCATTCTACTTTTTATACTGGTTTAATTGATACTAAAAGCGTTTGAAATGAAGACAACAGCAAGAGGAATAAAAAAAGCACCGAGAAATGCTGTTCTTTTCAAAACATTCATATTTCTTCTAAAAAATGCCAGCGATTATGTGGGAGGTCCGTCCGCATTTGAACTCCAGAGTATAAAGGACATTGTAAAGAATAAGGGTTTCATCTGACAAGTGTATAAAGATCAAGATACGTAGAATAAAGCTAGCTACCTAGCTCTTCTAGCTATCTTGTATAAAGATGACTATTTGTTCAGATGGGCGTTGACAATTGATTGACATGCAGAATTTTTGCTTAAAAGAGGTTAATTGTAGTACGTAGTACTTAGCTGATACTTATATGCATACATTTCCAATTTTATAGCAACACCAACTTAAAAAAAGTGTTTAAAAATTCTCGGCACACGGTTTTGATTTGTTATTTACTTAATGTTATACATTATTTTATTAAATGATTAACATCATCTTAGAACATTTGAAAGCATTAATAATTATGTTGTTAAATTAAAAAATTCTCAAAAATTAAATTATTTTTATCAAACATATTTATTAATAAGGATTCAAAATTATTTTAACTATTAATTGTTTAAGTGACTTATTTATCAATTACTTGTTTAAAATCTAGTACAAGAACTATATAGAAGTTATAGCAAAAATGAAAAAAACATATTTTTTAAATTTCAGCTACTATAATGTTATTAACTTCATTAGGATGTATAAAAATGAAAAGGATTCTCAAAATAAATATGTTATTTATTCATTTATTGGTTAGTTTATCATATTTTTCTTACTCTTTAAATATAATAATTAATACACGATTGATTTTTGCGAACTGTAAACTATAACTTTGTTTTAAAAAATTTAAATCTGCATCTGGATAATAATGTTACCTAAACCTGTTAAGAAATATTTTTACGCATTGTTACAGTGTTGCATTATTATGTTTAATTAATTATTAAGTTACGTTATTAATTGATTTTTCAAAATATTAATAATAATAATAATAATAATTTCCGTTTTTGAAATAAATAACAATTTTTGAATAATAACTTATGGTGATGAATAATTGCTATAAATTAAATCTCAAAACAGTTAGTGATTTTAAAATGAAAATCAAATTAATATTTTATTAAATTTATGTATTTTTAATTTAATGAATCTTTATATAATTAAATTGATAAAATTATTAATATGCATTTCGAATTTTACTTTACATAAACTCAATAAATAATCTGTCTTATATTCAATTTATCATTATGTTTTGTAGTAGTTATAAACTGAAGCTTATCGTTTACCTGTTTATTTATTTTATATTTAAAGTTACTGAAATTTAAAACTATTTATTCAATTAATAATAAAATTAAAATAAAAATTGTCAATTTTTTTTCTGTGAAAGTGGGAGCGAAAAGGTAATGGAAATAAATAAATAAACGATAAAATAAAAACGCTTAGTTTTGTCAGTTAAAAATCGAAAATAAAATTATTTAAAATAATAGTTACATTATTATATAAAATAAAAAAATAATCATTTTATTACAAAGAAATAGGCCCACTTTCAATAAAATTAACTCACAAAAATTGTCTTCATAAGGTAAGAAAACTGTTAAAAAAAAAAAAAAAAAAATGCAATTAATAATTATTACATAAAAAAAGGTCGTTGGAGCATTTTTATTTTTTTTACAAAAAATTTTTATAGCACGCCTAGTTACGAAATCACTAATTTAAAGATTCTAAGAAAGTGTGCGAAAACAATCAATAAAAATAAAAGTTAATCAATAAAAATAATAGTTTATAGTATAGATAAAATACCTAATACAAAAAATATATGATAAAACTTAAAATATTTATTCTGTTAAATAATAATAATAAAGACAGTGTAAAATTATATAACATTGCTTAATCAAATTTACAACTCGCTGTGATTTTATTATCACGAGTTACAATAGATTAAACTTATTGGACTATTATATTCAGCTTTGTATAAAATTTGAGGGAAGGGGGGCAGGAGAATAAAAACATTAAAAAAGGCCCGAACAATGTTGAGCTTACAGCGTTTAGTGGGCCTTCATCAATCAGAAACCAAGTTATAAAGTGGCCGGTAAAGAAATAGCAATGGACCGAAATGGCAAGAGACCAAAATGATTAAGGACCGAAATGTCCAGGGACCGAAATGGAAAGGGACCGAAATGTCTCGGGACCGAAATGTCCAGGGACCGAAATGTCTCGGGACTGAAATGTCCAGGGACCGAAATGTCTCGGGACCGAAATGTCCAGGGACCGAAATGTCTCGGGACCGAAATGTCCAGGGACCGAAATGTCTCGGGACCGAAACGGCGGGACCGAAACGGCGGGACCGAAATGGCGGGACCGAAATGTCGTGTACCCGTGAAAATACTGGGATGAAAATTGTTACTGTCACATAACTCATTAACCTGTTGATTACTAGAGAAAGAGGGATTTGTATTGCAACCTTCATGTATTGTAGTGTGTGGAGATTTGATAATGAGGTTGTTATCTGTCTGTGTGGACATATTCTGAACAGATTTTAAACCAGCAGTATTAACCGAAGGAGTGATATCTTTTTGAGTAATTGATATGTGAGGTTTAGTTTTACTTTCTAGTTCCTGAGACAAGTCACGTACACGTTCCAACAGCTTGTTATTTACCAAAAATAAATTTTCTTTTTCATGTTTTACCTTAGCATATTCATCTTTGAGTACTTGAAAGGTCTCTTTCAAAATGTTTAGATCCCATTGGATTGTGAATTTGAGTTCTGCAAAATTAGAGTAAAGTATATCAGTGTTGCTTTGATGTTTTATTTGGTTTTGAAACGCTGTGGCTTCAGCGATAATTGTGTCTGAAAACTTTGTTAAATTTTCCTCATAAAATTCAAGTAAAGGGGATATTGAAACCTGTGATTGTCCAAAAGCAGACCCAAATTTATTATCTCTCTCTGACATTGTTTGGGAAGTAGCTGAAGCTTGTTTTAGCTCAATATCAGCCAAAGATGCTTACCAAAAGGAAAATGCACTAATATAAATCAAAAGAAAGATTTATAGATAAACTAGGTGCACCAAAACAAATTTGACAGTTAACCACAGTATTAAAATTAATAATTTGGGGGAAATAACTAAAAAAATGCAAGTCCAAACCAAAAAAAATAAATTTTGCATTAGTCAGAGAGTAAACCCTGCCAAGTTACGAGTGAATCTAGACACATTTAATGAGGGGGAGGGGGTGGTAAACAATCTGTGAGCACAGAAAACAAAACAACTAAAATGCAGACACTGAATAATACCTTTTTTTTAAAAAAAAAACATGCTAACCTAACTTTGTAAACCATATACTGCATTTAAAATAAAACTTTTAACCCTTCAAAAAAAATACCAAAATTCCCCCCCCTTTTTTTTTTTTTTTTTTTTTTTTTTTACATGACAAATAGAAACTAAACAGTTTCAAAATGTTTGTTTAAGAAGGTACTGGCAAAGTTAATGGCAAAAAAAAAAAAAAAAAAAAAAAAAAAAAAAAAAAATTAGCAAAAACGAGAATACGAATCTCAAACTGCCATTAATTAAGGACAAGTAATGTCAGCGAAAAATAATGCGCGAACACATAAAATAAAAAAAACTGTGATATTTAAGTATACAACACATAAATACTAAAACAATTTGCATTGAAAATAAATAATACTTTTGAAAAGTGAGCATGAAAAGAGAAGAATGCTTTCAAAAGTGCAAATTAAATACTAAAATTTAAAATGTATATTGTTTACGTTAATACACATAAAATTTCAAAAATGCACTATATTTAAATTAAAAAAAATCTTCTCTGTTCAAGCTGATAAAAAGAACACAAACTATTTTCATTATGAATTATCTGTAAGAACTAAGAAAATGTGTTTCTATGTTATGTTGAGTAATTATTATTATTATTATTATTATTTTTTAATAGAAACTTCTAGTACTGAAACATGTTTCTGTCACTTTTTTTTTTTTTTTTTTTTTTTGTTTAGTTCACGTCACTTTTTTTGCTAGAATTGATATGCATTTACAACATATGTAAGACTGGGTGCGACGACCCATTTTACTAGCAAACCTTAGCAATACTAGACTGCTGTTGTAGATCTAACTATGCAAATCAGTAATTTTGACGCAGTGGCTGAACTTTCAGAGGACGAGAGTAGCACAAACACACACTAAATGTACTGAAAGTACTTTATCACTGTAATTTTGTTGTTGACAACGATTTAAGCTAAAAAAAAGGTGCGTACAGGTTCGACGACCCGTAACGCATAAATTTTCTCTCTTTTTTTTTATAACTAGCTGACCCGCCCGGCGTTGCCCGGGTCCGTATTAACAATATTAAACGAACTTGAAATTTGTATGATTTTATCATTAACTGGAAGCATGCAGAAATGCATTGTCTGAAATACGTCGCAGCTGACTTTGTGAAAAATCGGTTTTAAAAACAACAACTAATATTAAGCTCTAAAAATATTTAAAATGAGCAATGAGAAACACGGGAGGGAACATGTATCCAACGATTGCGTTAGTTTCGTGTTAAAGTGTTGATATTTACCTGTAAAAATCACTGTTAAATCACGTAACTAATTATTTTTTTCGCATAGAAATCCCAAGTGAGATATTTTGAATTTCAAACTAATTATATCACTCTTAAATCCGACTATACCGTGAATGAAATCGATACGCGATGATAAAATATTGGTATATAGTATTATAATTTCAGTGCCATTTAACAAAAGTGTATATTTTTAATCAAAGCATGTGTAATGTTGACTCTGTGGACAAATTCCTAACCGTAAACTTTTGTACCGTAACCATAATCTGTCTGTAACCTAATTGCGTCTTAACAATACCCTACCGTAACTTAAATATAACACAAATGTAACCTAGCCGTCACTTTGAAATATCAATATAGAAGCATCATTTAAGGTTTTGCTTGAAAAGTTAACCCATTAGTGCCTAGCGTCCCTTTTTAGGGACGCTTCAAAAGGTGCATTCAGCACTGTTTTTGACACCGGTAAAAAAGAAAAGCAATAATTATTTTATTTAAATGATGCATTTTCGTGATTAATGAACTAAACTTAAATCTTCTAAAAATAGTGGTGCCAACCAAATAAAATTTATGCAAAAGATGCTGGGCACGAATGGGTTAACATTCTTTCGTTAATGTCTTAAAATCGTCTGCACTCTGAAATCTAGATTTTAGACTAATATTTGTTATTTAAGTTTTCGCACATGATTTTAAAAGAATGTTTTCATAAATATATTTTATATATTGACATAGAGTTATTAATATGTTGTTAAATCATAAACATTTTTTCATCTACGTTATAAAGTATTAAAAAGATCTAAAAAAAAGAAAACTTTTGGTAATACAATTTTTAGTTCAAATCAAATGTTTTCAATATTTTATTTAATTTTATTTTGACATTTAATTATTTCGAATTTATCAATTTCAATTATTTTAAAAGCAAACATTTGTTTAAAATAAATAATATAATAGAAAAAAGACCATTTTAAAAATTTATTATTTCTTCGTAGAATATGCTTCAGCTGTTTTCATTTCTTTCAATTCGTCTTATACAAAATCCCTTCCACATGCTTTTGTTTGACATTAAAATTTGAGCGATAAATGGTTTAATATTGCAACCCTTTTTTCGCTTTACTTCACCACCACCTATCTTTTTCCTCCATGGTTTACAACCGCTGTGATAAAAAATCATCATTTAAACTGACAGTTTGCCAGTCTATGAATTTTAAAGGTCTGTTCCAGCTTTTTTAATTATTTATGCGAAAATTTTATGCAACCAACCAACCATAACTAAATGAAGGGGAAAAAAGAAGAAAAAAGGCGATTTTTTATGAGAGTGAGCTTTGGAATTTAATTAATTACTCAGTTAATAAATAGAATTTCGAAATTCTGAAGCTCAGGTGCATCAGGAGAGATTTGGGGCTACTCTCAAAAAATTTTTGAGCCTCGTACATGCTGTAGATTTTGCTAGCCATCGCAGACACACACACACACACACACACACACACACACACACGCAGACAGACAGAGCGTTTTGTTCTTTTATTAATATAGATAATAAGCTGTATGGAAAATCATAGACATTTTGTGCTAAACAAACTTTTCTTATGGTGCGCTGACATAACTAATCACTCATCGACACATAACACAAACATCAGCTGGCGTTGCGAGGGAAATCATTTTTTTTCTTCACAAACTTTTTTTTTAATTCATTTTAGCATTCTCGAATGTTGACACACAGCACGATGATTCAGGTTTACAATATGTTGCATATCTATTACATGTGGGCTCTCACTAATCTGTTGCACACCTCACAGGAACGTAGATGATGAAACACACCACCACTAATTACACTTTTGTGATTCACCATCACAACACTGCAAAAAAAAACTTAGCCATATCACAACGCAGGGTAAAAGGAAACACAGAATGCTGCAGTCCGGAGCCGAAAACACTTGACCCATATTCCGGCGAAACAACCAGCTGATAAATTGTGACCTTCATAGATATTGCAGAACCACAGGGAGAAAAAGAAAGAAGATAAAACATTTCTTGAGTGCGGGAGAAGTCATGAATGAATAATATAGACTGTCGCAAGTTTCGGTTCGGATGTAGGGGAATACGTCACACTATGAAGTACAGACAGCCTTGGAACTTCGGGGAATGCTGCCCCTTTTTTTGCGTAGTCTTGATTCGTTGACGTACGTCGGTGCTTTCGTCCGTCGGTGCATACGTGTTTTCGTCGAAGATTTTTTTTACTAATTTTTTTAAACTCTCTGTGTGTGTGTGCGTTTTTTTTTTTGACCGGAGAAAAAAACAAAGGCCTGATGCACCAGATATAATATGTAAAGGTGTTCGTTCATAGGCCCAGGTGATTTACCAAAAAGAAGCACACACAAAAACTCCGAAAAGAGAGTTACATTTTAGGACGCATTTATTTTGCAAGAATTAACACACTGTAAGTTCCCCATAAGGGGGGAATTTCTCAGAGCTCTAGTGAGCTACATGTTGTCGCTATGATGGCAATCAGTGGAGTGACGATACAACGTCATAGCCCTTATCGCCAAAAGGCATCAGAAGTCTTTCATACAAAGAATTTTGGCGACATTTGATAAACCACACGTTCAGTATCAGTGACTACATTTGCGGTCTGGGAACCCAAGGATTATTTTCACATCTGCGAATATTTTATAGGGTTACAGAAATATCTTAAGCCTGGGAAATAGACAAGGGCAAAGCAGGCCGTTACTTAAATTGGAGTTTTGCTGACCACAATTATATTATCCAGATGCGCAATTGAACAGAAAGAAAGTACAGTCAGGATAAACAGAGATAAAAGTATTTCTAGTTTTAAGCTTTAATTGTGAGAATGAAAACAGGGTGTGGAAGGCAGATGTTAATAAAAATGTAACGGATAAAAGATTATGATGAACTAAGCCCAGAGCTTTCTTTATTTTGTTAATAAGTGCGGTATCTATGGGCAGATGTTTTTCACAGACGCAACAGAAAATTTGTGAGAAAGGAAGTTCTCTTATTAATTTTCTACAGAGAGCTCCAAAAGATGAAAAGCTGAAACTTCTAATAGTGGGAGGATGAAAGCTAGAACTTAACTATTAAATGTAGAATTAATTTAACCTACTGGGTTTATTAGTGAAAAGGGAATCAAAAATAAAACTAAGAATTTATTAAAGGGAAATAATTATTGCATTTATGAAGGGGAAAAGATATGTAGCGATAATCTCCGCTACAGATGTTATATATGATTTACATATGGTATAACGATTATGTTATGACATTATTTTAATCCAGAAATACCTTTATAGATACAAATAGCACATTTCTATATCGATAAGTCAATTTTTTCAAAAACACAGATAGAACCTTATTATTCTCAGGTGATGAGGTGTTAAAGTAAATGCTTATAAGGTACATGAAAAAAATTGGTTGTGCACTTTGTCCTATAATATAATATGTAAATGTTATTTAAAGTTGGCTTGTAAGGCAAATTGTCAAGTCCGTTACCTTACAAAATTACTGAAAATACTCAGCTTTAAATTTGTGAAATTTCCTAAAATCAACTTACTTTGAAGTGACTTATGTCCTTATGATATTCATCAGTAATACTTAAATTAAATGGAAATGAGAGACAGTTTTAGCCACAATATTTTGATCACATAGAAATTATATAAAAACTTTTTCTAATAATTACACAATATATACGAGTAAATTATTAAATTTTAAGAAATTGCACATTTGTTTCATAGAATAAAAAATAAAAGTAGAATGGGGAAAAAAATTATAATCCTCTAAAATTCGTGCGGTAACAGACTTGACATTTAGTAACAGACTTGACATTATGTTGAAAATGGCCGTTATCATCTTTTTAAATATTTTTTAAAATTAAGCAGACAGTTTTTAAAAACGCATATCATCAGTATCTGACGTCTACTACCGAAAACGGTATTTTAATAATTATACTGAGAATGTCATCGTGCTTTGAAGTTTTCCCATAGGTTAACATGGGATTTAGCGATCGGGGAGTTTCACGGCAGTGGCTCCCTGGGATAGTATTGTACTAATAATTAACGCGGAATAAGACTATTTTCTAACTATAGAAAAAAAATTCTGGAAATAAAAAAATACTATTTTTCTAAAGTTGAATTTCGCGCATTTTTTATTTATATAATTTAAATTTATCGGTGAACGGATCACATGTATATTGTTACAAATCATCGTTTTTAAAACTTTGAAGTATTGAGACCCTCTAAACATTCATAAAAAAGTAAATAACTTGTTTTATTATTGTGTTTTAATGAAATCATAGCAATGTTTTCTTTTAAAACAATGATCCTATGTATAATTTTTTATTTCTTACTAGTGTGAAAAATCTTCAATTAGTGGCATCAAAAACTAGATAAGTCGAAAATACTTTACTTCTTTCTATCTATCTTATATTAATAAAACTAGCTAACCCGCCCGGCGTTGCCCTGGTCCGTATTAACAATATTAAACGAACTTGAAATTTGTATTATTTTATCATTAATTCGAAACTTGCAGAAATGCATTGTCAGAAATACGTGGCCACTGACTGTTGTTCTTTTAAAAATTAATCTATCGCTTCACCGTTAAAAAAATATTAATTATTTTATCATATGTGTTTTAAATATCAATATAGAAAATTATTTTAACGGTTTGCTTGAAAATATAACATTCTTTTGTTAATATCTTAAAATCGTCTGCAGTCAGAAATCTACATTTTAGATTAATATTTATTACTTAAGTTTCATACATGATTTTAAAAGAATGTTTTCATCATTATATTTTAAATATTTATTTACATGCAATTATTAAGTCATAAACATTTTTTATCTACGTTATAAAGTATTTAAAATTGAATTAAAGAAGGAATCTTATAGTAATACAATTTTTTACTCATAACAAATGTTTTCAATATCTAATTTAATTTTAATTTGATATTTAATAATTGCTAATTTTCAAATTTCTTTTATTTTAAAAGCGAACATTTATTTTAATAAATAATAATAAAAGAATTAATAATAAAGACCATTTTAAAAATTTGCTATTTCTTCTTAAAATATGCTTCAGTTAATTCATTATTCATAGTAATTCATTTCTTTCAATTCGTATTATAATACAAAATTCCTTCCACGTCCTTTTGTTTGGAACATTAAAATTTGAGCGATAAATGGATTCATATTGCAAACCTTTTTTGAGACTTACATCACCTCCACCCATCTCAATCCTCCATGGTTTGAGACATTAAAATTTCAACGATAAATGGTTTCATATTGCAAACCTTTTTTTCGGTTTACTTCGCCTCCATCTTTTTCCTCCATGGTGTACAGCAGCTGTGATAAAAAGAAAAAAAAAATCCTCATTTAAACTGACAGTTTGCTAGTCTATGAATTTTAAAGGTCTGTGCCAGCTTTTTTAATTATTTCTGCGAAAATTTTATGCAACCAACCAACCATAAGAAAATGAAAGAGAAAAAAACGAAAAAAAAGGCGAATTTTTATGAGAGTGAGCTTTGGAATTTAATTAATTACTCAGTTAATAAATAGAATTTCGAAATTCTGAAGCTCAGGTGCATCAGGAGAGATTTGGGGCTACTCTAAAAAAAATTTTGAGCCTCGTACATGCTGTAGATTTTGCTAGCCATCGCAGACACACACACACACACACACACACACACACACACACACGCAAACAGACAGAGCGTTTTGTTCTTTTATTAATATAGATAACAAATCGCTCTGTGTGTGTGTGTGTGTGTCTGCGATAGTTAGCGAAAACTACGGTACGTACGAAGCTCAAAATTTTTCTGATAGTAGCCCAGTATCTCTCTTGATGCACCTGACGCTCAGAATTTCAAAATTCTGTTTATTAACTGAGAAATTAATTAAATTCCAAACCTCACTCTCATAAAAAATCGTTTTTTTAGCTTTTTTTAGCCTTTCATTCTCTTATGGTTGGTTGGTTGCATAAAATTTTCGCAGAAATAATTTAAAAAACTGGGACTGACCTTTAAAATTCATAGACTGGCAAACTGTCAGTTTAAATGAGGAATTTTTTTTTTTTTTTTTTTTTTTTTATCACAGTTGCTGTACGCCATGGAGGAAAAATATAGGTGGTGGCGATGTAAACCGAAAAAAAAAAAGGTTTGCAATATGAATCCATTTATCGCTGAAATTTTAATGTCTCAAAATAAAGCACGAGGAAGGAATTTTGTATTAATAAGACGGATTGGAAGAAATGAATTACAGCTGAAGCATATTTTACGAAAAAATAGTAATTTTTTTTAAAATGGTTTTTCTATTATATTATTTATTAAAATAAATGTTTGCTTTTAAAATAATTGAAATTGGAAAATTAAAAATAATTAAATGTCAAAACAAAATTAAATAAAATATTGAAACATATGATTTGAAGTAAAAAATTGTATTACTAAAAATTTTCTCTTTTTCTTTTCAGAAAATTTTAATACTTTATAACGTAGATGAAAAATGTTTATGATTTAACAACATATTAATAATTCCATGCCAATATAAAAAATATAGTGATGAAAAGATTCTTTTAAAATCATGCATGAACACTTAAATAATAATATTAGTCTAAAATCTAGATTTCAGAGTGCAGACGATTTTAAGACATTAACGAAAGAATGTTGATTTTTCAAGCAAAGTATTAAATGATGCTTCTATATTGATATTTCAAAGTCATATGATAAAAATAACCAAATAATTCTTGCCTATGATTGATCTTATTGTATCTTTTATGCATTCTGATCGTGTATTACAGGCAATAAAGGCACAAAACGTTATTTTTTAAATGCAATTTTAGTCATGTATTCAATAACAGTTTAAAAGGTAAAAAACAAAAACAAAGAAATACTGGTTTAAACCAGTTTGAATTGATCGGAGTTTCAAAGCACTTGGTTTTGTTGGTGCTTATTTGGACTTAATGTAGCGGATTTTTGAGTTACATTTTTGGCGTCACCCCAAGACATTAAACTGCCACTCTATTAATTTCTTTTTACTATATGTTTGTACGCACATTTTTGGCATTTCGAACATTAGAATGTATGAGTCATTAGCTCTGTTGCAGTAAAAAACATTACACAACACTTTTCTATGAGTTTATTTTTTTAATCATTGATTAAATTTAAATGTGTTCTATTCAATTTAAAATTGTAACATGGCTTTAATTTGTTTTTAAAACAAAAATAATATAGCTGTTTGGCGTACGATTGTTTGTATCCGCAAACGTTTCATTCACCATAATAAATTATCAAATAGCAAAGTAAATTAATTATCTATCAGAAATAGCCATAAAAAGAATAATAGCAAAACTGATTATAACCTTAATGTTTAGACTAATTTAAACATAACCTGATTCCAACCAGAAAAAAAAACAACCAGACCACACTCCGATCCGTGATACACAAAATTTCCGTGAGTATAAACCCGACTCTGTCCTAAAAATTCTGTTTGGGAAATACTATGGATTTGATAACTGACCCGAACCAATTCTGAATCCCGCAAAAATGTTCAAATGAAGCATAACCCGATCCAAACAAGGAAAAATAATTTTCGTGGGCATGAAACCTGACCCTGAACCTAAATATTTTCTTTAAAAAAAACAGAAATATGACTCGAACGATATCTGAAACCGATAAAAATATTCCAGAGAGCTATAACCCGATCCCAGCAAGACAATATACTTTCCATGGTCATAAACCCGACTCAAACCTAAAAAACTACGACCCAAACCACATCTAAACCTGACCAAAGTATTTGAAAGAACCATAACCGGATTCGAGTAAGACAAAATAATTTCCGTAGACATGAACCCGATACGAACCTAAAACTCCCATTAAAAAAATACCTGAAATTTGAATCTAACCAAATCTGAATCTGACAAAACTATTTCAAAGAAACGCAACCGTATCCAAACAAGACAAAATATTTCCATGGACATGAACACAATCCGAACCCAAAAAATTTCTTTGAAAAAATCGTGAACTGGACGAAATCTGAACTTGGCAAAAATATTCCAGTGAAGCTTGTCCTTATTCGAACAAGACAGAATTATTTCCGTGAACATGCAATAAGACCTGAACTCAACAGTTATATTTGAAGAAAAAAACTCGAAATCTGAAATGAATCAAATCTGGACCTGACAAAAATATTCCAAAGAACTATAACCCAATCCAAGCAAGACGAAATAATTTCTATGGACATAAACACAACTCGAACCTAAAAAATGCGATCTGAAAAAACTGAAATTCGACCCAAACCACATCTAAATTCGACCAAAATATTCGAAAGAATCATAACTGGATTCGAGTATGACAAAACAATTTCTGTGGACATGGACGAGATCCGAACCTAAAAATTCTATTTGAAAAAAATACCTGAAATTTGAAATGAACCAAATCGGAACCTGATAAAAAATATTCTTTAGAATCGTAACCGGATCTGAAAAAGACAAAAAATTTCCATTCACATGAACCGAATCTGAACCTAAAAAATTTCTTTGAAAAAATCACGAAATCTGAACTGAACCAAATCTGAACTTGAAAAAAAATATTCCAGTGAAGCATGTTCTTATTCGAACAAGGCAGCATAATTTCCGTGAACACGCAAGAAAACCCGAACCCAAAAATTCCATTTCAAGAAAAAGCCAAAATCTGAATTGAAACAACTCTGTTCCCGACAAAAATATTCCAAATAACCATAACTGAATCCGAGCAAGGCAAAATAATTTCCATGAACATGAATACGACCCGAACATTAAACCTCAATATCAAAAAATACCTATAATCTGAACCGAATGAAATCTGAACCCGACAAAAATGTTCTAATGAATCATAACCAGATCCGAACAAGACAAAATAATTTCCATGGACATGAAACCAATATATAGTTTGGTAACATTTAGGTTGCAATTACATTACGGTAAGTCTTTGATTATATTTAATTTCCTGTTAGGTTACAGTTAGGTCACGGTTAAGTTAAAGTTAAATTGCATTTATGTTATGGTTAGAATAAGGATATGTTACAATAAAGTGAAGGCTAGGTTACATTTATGTTATATTTAATTTACGGTAAGGTACTTTTAAGTCAAAGTTAAGTTACAGGCAGGTTATGGTACAAAAGTTTACGGTTAGGAATTTATCCATAGAGTGAACATTAAGCATGATTTGATTAAAAATAACACTTACTTTTGTTAAATGGCTCTGAAATTATAATACTACATACCAACATTTTAGCTACCAGCGAGTATCGATTTCATTCATGGTAAAGTCGGATTTAAGAGTGATATAATTAGTTTGAAATTCAAAATATTTCACTTGGGATTTCTATGTGAAAAAAAAAATTAGTTACGTGACTTAACAGTGATTTTTGATAAATATCAACACTTGAACAGGAAAATCACGCAGTCGTTGGATACATATTCCCTCCCGCATTTCTCATCGCTCATTTTGAGTATTTTTAGAGCTTAACATTAGCTGTTTTTTAAACCGATTTTTCACACACTCAGTGGCTACGTATTTCAGACAATGCATTTCTGCATGTTTCGAGTTAATGATAAAATCATACAAATTTCAAGTTTTTTTTATATTGTTAATACGGATCCGGGCAACATCGGGCGGGTCAGCTAGTTTTAAATGTAAATCAACATGCAGTAAAGCTTTCAAGCGATAAAGAAATGCATCCATGTATTAAACCATGTTTATTTTATTTATTACTCCACATTAGCATTAATATCAATAATTCAATATTCGATTATTATTATTTAATAACAGATTTTTTTTTACCTTAATTTATTTTTATTTATGCTGCATCAAATGATGAAATATATAAACAAATTCGTTACCTTGTGATATTTAACCATTTAGCAATATTAACTTGCAAATGATGGCAGTTATTATAAAAAATTCTTGAGGGAGAGTTATGTAAAGTGTTAGGAGTTTTTTCCCGCTTTTAATTTCAAGTAGCAGCAATAAATGACGCTGTAAGTAAAGAGCTGCCTCTCTTTTCTATCAACATTGAAGCGTAAGAAGCACATGATATATATGGAGTAGGTCTCTCAGAACAAAACTGTATTGGCGACTGAGACACGCTCCATATATTTAACCTCTTTTTTTTTCCTTCAATACTGGAAGGAATTAAAAAGAAAAAAAAAACATAATTTAGAGCTTATTGATTCCAAATTCCAATAGTTACCATTTGGAACTAAAAATAGAAATCGTAGTAAAAAAGAAAAAAAAAGTTCCTCTAATTTATATAACTTTTCTGCAAAAATTTAATAGCTGTCACCATTTAGAAATTATTGAATTTTAAAACAAGTTAGTCCATTCTAGGACACCCAGTATTAGAGATCTGCACGGGCCGAAATGTCCAGGCCGAGGCCGCCCCGATTATTGAAAAAAAGAAAAAAAAATCGACCCCGCTCGAACGAAAAAAATATTGGCCTGCCCCGAAAGTTAAAATTTTGGCCTTAACTTGGCCCGGCCCGCAGAGAAAATTTAGCTGCCATACCCATCCCAAAAGTTAAAATTTCGGCCCGAGCTCGGCCCGGCTTGGAAAATAGTTTAAAATTCTGTCCGAACACGGCCCGGCCCGTGGGAATTTCTACAGAAAAGTGATCTTTACTCTTACGGAAGAGTTTAAAGCAAAAAAACTTATCTTAGTCCTTTTAACTATTTGGAAAATAGTTGTTGTCCTTGGTAGAGAACTGGAAAATCTGAAGTATATCTGAAACTTTTTATTGGCTGAATTACGCAACTTATTTTATTTTATTCGTTTTGTAATTGGTCAATATTTAATTGCAAAAATGAAATACTTCTGTTGCCACAATGACAAAAAAATTAATAAAAACTTAAAAAAAAAAATAATAATTTGAAAACAAATTGTGATAAAGATTTCAAACAAATTTCTTTTAAAAGTGCCTTTTTTTCTCTATGCAACGGTATAAAAATTTAAAATGTGCGATGCTTAGAAGTTTAAAAATTTGTAGATCCGAAAATTGTAAAACTGAAATTTCATTTAAAATTTGTTTATGACAGGTCCAGAAATATTAATGTTTAATCCATGTCATACGTAATAGGAGGCGTTCAGAAGTCAGTCTGATTAACTCCATCAAATAAAAATGCACATTTTAAACATTTAAAATTGTATGTCTATAAACTACTGTTTTTTTATCATTGGTCTAGGAATATTAATGTTTAATGCATAGCGTACGTAATATATGATTCGTTATGATCATCCTAAAAATGATGTTTATATTTATTATTAATTTAAATGTAGATTTTAATCTTTGAAAACATCATTGTCCAAATAGTCGTTGTAATTTGTTAAATTACAATTTTATTATTATTTTTTTTCATGTTTATAATCTCCTTTTATGCAGAAATGATGTGGGTTACGATATTTATGCTTTTAATGAACTTTTGTTAATCCATATTTACTTAATTTGTTAATCCATTTGTATTATTAATCCATATTACATGTCATGGAGACATAAAAAGCTAAAAAAGGATATATGGTAAATGTAAAATCTTCTAAGATGGAATCGCATTGGAAAGAAAAAAATATGCTCTTTTCTTAGCGGATGTAAATTTTTAATACATTTTTTTCTCGCGTATTATTGTATTCATTTTGCACGGATGAACAGTTTAAAAGAAATTTGCAGTTTTCAATTTAAAAGAAAATTCAGTCATAATAATGTTTTTTTTTTCATATGTTTAACTCTATTTTAATAAGTGTAGTAATCTACGATTCTTTAAAAAGAATAAATTCTAATGTTTAATTGTAGAATAATGACGACTTAAAAGTATATACCTTTTTTACAAAATTTTTTGGACCAAGCCAAATTTTACTGATTTATGAACAGACTTGGAAACGTCGAGGAAAGCATTTTCATACGGAATGATTCAACAGAAACCGATTATTTTGGTCCGTGAAGACTAGGAAGAATGAAATCAGTCTCGGTTTCGTTTGGAAAAATAAGTTAAGTCCGCCCCGATACTCCAGGAAAAAATTAAGGACCGAGCCCCGCGAGGTCCGAACAGATTAGTGACTAGGCCTGGCCCGAGTATTCATAAGTAAAGCCGAACCCGACCCGGGCCGCGGGCTGGGTTCGGTCCGATTTCCATTCGGTCCATTCCACCGATTTTCATTCGATTTCCATTCGGTCCGATTTCTTGCTCGGGCTTCGAGTCGATAATATGTTCATAATTGTATAAAGCAAATTTGTATCTGTTTTCAATTAAGTGATCTTTAGTTTTGATCTAATTGGAGAAAAAATGGATAAAAAAAATTCTTAGAATAGTGTTGGACTGAATTTTCATATTACGTGCAACATGTTTTAGTTTCTAATTTCTATTATGCTTGAAAATGTTTATTCTCTGCAGTAAATTGACAATTTAAAAAATGTTGGATATATATCAAAAGTATAGCATAGATATCAAAAATATGGGATATACATAAAGATATCGAATACATATGAAAATTACATGATATATATCGAAGTTACAATTATCGATGTAAGAATTTACAATGACATATTCCATTACAGAATGAGGCAAAATAGCTGCACTGATTGTAAAAGCAATGACATCGATGTAAACAACGCTAGAAACAAACAGTATGAACACAATACTAAAAGCTTAATGTTTTGTTTGCATATTTTATAACTATTCGATGTAACTCCCCTTTGTCATAAAAATAAACTTTAAGTGTATGTTTTCGGCATAATTTTGAGTGGAAATTTGTACGATCCTTTTTTGCTTACAGCTTTATTTCATTATTCTTACTCTGCCGTGGGGAATATATCCTTGTGAGCTAGCATATCCAAAAAATCAGTTATAAAATGCATAAATAAAACCTTGAACTTGCTTCTAAAGGGTATTCCAAAAACAACGATCCTCTTTTAGGAAAAAACTAATCTATTGTTTTTTTCAGGTGTTTGAAGAAATGCTCTCTTTAGAATAAAGAATAATTATCGTTTCTGGAAACTGGGTGATAAAACATGTGAAGAGGTAGGTCAGCTGTATCATCGAATAAACCACAGACAACAGCCACCAACGAGGGAAAATATCAGGTTATTTGTGAACAAATTCAGACAAATCGGTAGCGTGATGGATGAAAAGCGTCCTGGACGACCATGAATATCTGTCGATACCGGTTCATTTAAATTTTTTTACAAGTAGCCTGATATTGACCCTTGTTGGTTGCTGCTTTCCATATATTCTATGGTACAGCTGATGCACCTCTTCATGTTTTATCACCCAATTTTCAGGAAACAAAGGTTATTCTTTCTTCTAAAAACAACATTTCTTCAAACACCTGTGAAAAAAAACAATAGATTAGTGTTTTCATAGAAACTGATCGTTATTTTTGGAACACCCTATATATTGCTTTCAAATGGTTCCAACCTATCATTCTTTATAATGAAGTTATCGTTATTTGTAATTTGGGAAATCTTTTAGACTCATTTCCTGTATTATGATATTACTAATGGGAAACGTCGTTTTTAAGTTATTGGCATATATCTAATAGCCAAATGACAGTCATGATAATGACTGTAGTAAATATATGTTCTTTATATAATAAATAATATTATACATAAATAACTAATATTAAGGTGCTAGAATAAAAATACCTCCTGGTAGACGCCCTTGACGACGTAACGACTACTCCCGCTTTACTACTATGCTGTGGAGAATCAGGATATTGGAAGCTGCTGCGCGGTGTGGAGAGTATTGTTGACTCTGTCTGGAAACTGCTTCGAGGGGTAGTTGACTGGCTTGCACTGCCTTCAGTATCTGTGCTTCCTCGCTTGCTACCCGCTGTAAGACAGAACTATTTATTAAAAAGTAGAATTAAGTAATAGTGAAATATTTAAAGTGCACATCATCACAATTTCAACGAATATTAGATGTAAAGGATATAATATAAGATGGTTGGGCCGACATTGGGTAATTATCGTACAACGGTGGACAACAGTAAGAAATGTCCGCCTTGTCATACCATTATCCAACAAACTATTTTTCCAACAAAGGTTCAACCGCTGCTCAGAATCCTGCTCAGACACTCCACAAATAAGACAATTATCTGCACCTACCATTTTCCAATCATTTGTCAACTCTACGATTCATAATCCCAATATTTTCCAATGGTTCCTACAAACTGCAGAGATAAAGACTATAAACTGTGCTACATGGCAAAGGATTGAATCAATACAAAATGTTTTAAATTAACTTTTATATTCTTTCCAATAACATAAATACATTGCATTTTTTTATATGACCGTTAAAAAAATAAAGACAAAATGAAAAGGATGCAGTGCAATTTATTTAATATAGTTACATTTCAATGCAATCAAAGTGTGTGTGGGAAGAGAGATAAACAAACAAAGTGTTGAATATATATATATATTGATAGATTTAAATATTGTGAAGATTCTTTCAGAATATCAAAATACATATTATATAAGATTTAAAATTTTTCTGGTTAAGGGGCTAGTCCCTCAACGGCCAAATTCTCCTCGCTGATGTTAAGTCTGTGGGCGTGATGCACTTTTATATACTTAAAATATCTCCTCAGAAAATTAATACTAAATTTTTTTTTCAAACTTTTCTTCTTAAAGGATGTTTTTATTCCCCTTAGTTTTCAAAATATTTCTAAAATCTATGTAAAATTTTCTATGAAATATTGAAATTTTATTTCCAGTTTGTATTTAAAAAACATAAAGTTGCAAACATTAAATTGAGCATAAACTTAAGAAATATTTCAAAAATTAAAAAAATGTGACATCCTTTAAGAAGAGGACGGTGAAAAAAAGAACTTAAAAAATTTAATTCCCTGAGGAAACATTTTGAATATAAAAATGCTTCAAACGCCCATAGACTTAACATTACCAAGGAAAGACTAAAAAAACAGCCAGACTCAATTTGTCATTGTGTTTCTCTGTGCTATATAAACATCTCATATATATACCAGACTTGAATTTCCCTACTGCTGTCCATCAACAATGTCTCTAATCTATTTCCCCCAAAAATTTTTCTTTCTCAAAGAATCATGAGGTTATTTTCATTTGAAATATGATTATGATTCGTACACAATAAAAAACAAAAACTTTCATTAAATAAACCAATAATTACAATTTTTATGCCTTTAGTTTTAGTATTTATTCTTTTGGAAAGAAATTTTTTACATATAAGAATGCATGATTATTATTAAACACACACTGCACACATCATTGCAGTTGGAAAATAGAGCAAATTGTTTCAAGTTGGGAAATTTTTTAATAATAAGTTGTGAAATTAAGAATTTTCCTTCCCCCCCCCCCTACCGAAAAAATACCTGTTGCTATGCCCCTGTCTGCAGGCTTGATTTCCTACTGCTTTTTCTTGCAAATCGTGTTAAATCTCCTGTATCTCTATCAGTTATCATATTTCTATATTCAATAACAGTTTTATTAACGTTGTATTGTCTAGATTCTTTAACCCTTCGATGCATGATTTTTTATTTTGATTGGAAAACATTACATTTGAGTCTATTTTTGATAATCATCCTCTAGAAAAATAGTGAAAATAATTATTTATGTTTCTATTGTCATAATGTCAGTTCTGAGTTACATAACGAAAAATATTATAACATTTATTTAAGGATGTAATATTTTTTATAATGATTTTAATAGTTTTCATAGTTAATAATTACCATCATATAAAGATATGAAAAGAATAGCCGAGCAGATTGCTAGCAGTATCAACAAAAGAGTTTATAACTTTCCAATGACAACAAATCAGAACAAAAACAGACTTCACAACACACTTCACAGCTTTTTCTGCTCTTCCATATATTAACCTTCGATTTATTTTGTTGAGCTGATCCAAAGTATCACACCAGATTGTGTGATATAGCTCAGTTGGAAGAGCATTGGCGGCTTCAACCAATGCATCCGTGGTTCGAATCCTGGCCCGGACTTTTTTTCAACCCCTTGAAAAATTTACATCTGTTATAGTTCATTTACCGATTGAATAATTGTGTTGTAAAATAATCTAATACCTATTTTTTAGTCCTTAATTCTTCAAAAAATTGCCACAGGCAAGTTAAGATCCATCAATTTTCTTTTTAGAGAACTAATGAAAGTGTTATTTTTTAATCAACACTTATAACCAAATACTTTTTATGTCTTTCGAACCATCCTAGTTCGCTTTTGACTTGCTAGGTTTCTAGTCAAAAAACCGACAGTACAAAAATTACTTTATCGAGCACAAGGAAAAAAACCCTTTATTTTATGGAAGAATAGTAATAAAGTAATTTAATCATCCATTTTCACCAGAAGTGAAATAGTACATAAGCCAAAAATTAATACCACTAGTGGTTTACTCCTAAACTTAACACTGCGTTTGCAGTAGAGTTAAAGGTATGAAATGATTGTAAGGCAAACAAAATGATAAACCAACGAATATACCACAAGTGGTAATAATTTTTGGCTTATGCAAAACTTCACTTCTGGCAGATATGGATCATTGGATTCCCCTGTTACTGATATTCCATACTTCTTCCATAAATTGAAGTTTTCTTTTGTTGTGGTCGATACTTTAGGTTTTTGGATTGTCGTCTCTTGGGCTATTCAACGTTGTGTTAGTGCTTACCGTCATTTGTAAAAGGTGAGTACTGACTTTTTTTCGTGATGTATCCTTAGTATATTAGTTTTAGAAGTTCTTGAGCATGAAAACTGTCAAGGAATTGTTACTCCAATTACCAATGCTCACTGCACTGGAAGTGCTAAACAAAATAACAAAGTTGTATTTTTTTGTCCTATTTAGAGGCTAAGTAACTAAAACATTTGTAATATTAAATGTAAGTAAGAACTGAAGGGTTAAAATAAGAATTTGTCTATGAAATTGTCACAGGTGAAATTGCCATATTACCTCCTCTAACTTTTAGGTAAGTCATGACATTTGGCACTGACTGGCTTGGGTGTAAAGGAGCTCCATCAGCTCCTACTGCGGCTGCTGCTGCCGCTATCGCGGCTGGTGTTACTTGAGAACTATGTCTCATTTGCCTGTGAAGTATCATGGCTGCTTGTTCCGCCTGTAGCTGAAAATCTTGTGGCTGTTTGTCAGGCATCATTTGTCTTGGCTGGACTCCACTGAATGGAGGCGTTGGAGGTGTTTCAGGTGTGGACGTTGAAGGTGTAGTAGGCGGAGTTTCATCCGGCAGAGCAATGGGAGCCATCGGTTCTGGTGGGCCAGGCGGCACAAATGGTGCAGGTGGTAACTGTTGAGGTGCAGTTTTTCTGAAAAAATAAATGTTTGAATTTTTAAAGTCCTTCTGGATTATATGCATATAAAACATTTCCCCGTATTGTCAGTGTTTAGAACTATTTTTTTTTCTTAGAATTTTTTCCCCTAGCTGTCATTAGTCCCCTTACCAAGTTATTGCCGATCCGATCATTATTATGAGCTACAGATAGCTCCAGCGCATTTGAATAGCTTCAGTTTAAAAAAAAAAGCTTAACTGAATATATATATATATATATATATATATAATTAATTTTGAGCAATTTTGAGTGCTTGGATTATATCCATAAAAGAGATGCAACAATTTTCATGAAATTGTTTACAATTTCAGAACAATTTTTGCTCTTGCATCCTTTTAAATTTTGTACTTAAAAGAAATGAATTTACACCTCTAGTAACAGCCGTATCAAATTTCAAGTTTCTAGTCCTAAATATTGAAAATAAATCGTAATTTAGAAAATTGTAGAGCATTTTTGGCTTATTTGACGATTGCTTTCCAATTTTTAAGAAACTGTTCATAGTAATTAACTATATCTTAACAGAAATCTTCATTCCAAATTTCAAGTTTGTAGCCTCAATCGTACCACAAAAATTTCATTTTTGAAAAGTGTTTGCTTTTGCACTTTCTTGTGGGTAATAGTCCTGGGTTAAGATATATACTATGTTAGAGTAGAGATATTTATCATAATTTTACAACCATTATTATTTAAATAAGTTCAGTAGTTGCATTCAAAAGATCATTTTCACCAGATTATGCTTTTCGAAGAAACAAAACAATATATAGAGACTCCAGAAGTCGAGGAATTAAAGTGACGAAATTTAGATTTTGAGTAAACTGAGTTCCAAGTTAACCATCAGTAGTAACTGACTAATTTAAAATATGAAACTGTTGCTTATTTCATAGCAGTATTTGAAGTCTTATTTCAACTACTTCGAAAGAAAATTAATGTGCAAAATTTTTAAATTTAAGTAAAGGTTAAAGAGGTTAAGAATTAAGTATTTCAAAAAACTTGGTTAATTCACGTCTTGAGCGCAGCACATAATTAGAAAATCATTTATAATTTTTTATCTCCAATAAAATAACCTTATTTCCAGATAACATGTGCACTTAGCCCAGTTTTTCAAATTTTGTCACTTATACCCCTTGACTTCTATGGTCCTCATATATAGACTGACAATCTGATATACAGTACATTTTTTACTTAATTTATTTTTAGGTTTGTAGTCCTCAAATAGCAGTTATGCTGCGTCATGTTTTATATAAATCCAAACTACATACAAACATGCATGGATAGAATTTAATTAAAAACATTTAAACGCAGACAGCCGTTTAGGTTTAAAAATGGATATCATTAAATAACGATGAATAAAATAGCCCCAAAAAGGCAGAGTTAACATTGTCATTGTAAATGAAAATAAACACAGTAATTACACCGTCAGCAAACTTTTATCATTATGTTGCGATGAGATGACTAAAAGGTTAGACCCGACACAGTCATTAGTTTTTAGGCGTTTTCAAATGAATTTTATTTACGAATATTTTACGGCAGTTCCTCTGTTATTTCAAACAGTTTATTGCAGGAAGTCTTTTGCCATTATATCAGTTATGTCGCACTTACTTGCTAGGGCTGGGTTTGGGTGAGTCTGAGCTGCCCAGACTGCCGACCAGAGTGGACGTACTGGCTGTTGTGCTGAGAACCGTAGTAGGCGAGCTGGGGTTACTGGACTGGGATGTGAGCGTGTCCGCGGAATGAGAGGGAGCCACTTTCTTTCCAGGGATGCTTAGTTTGCTAGGATCGTCCGGGAGAGAACTGCTCGCTTCGAGTGCTGATTTATCAGGCCTAGATTATTAATAATTAAAAAAAATTGTAATTTAACAAATCACAACGACTATTTGGAAAATGATATTTTCAAAAGACTAAAATTTTAAAGACTTATGAATAAATTCTATATTTAAATTAATGATAATTTTAACATAACATAATGATAAACATAATTTTTAGGATGATCATAACGAGTCATATATTACATACGCCATGCATTAAATATTAATATCCCTAGACCAATGATGAAAAAAACGGTAGTTTATAGATATACAACTTTAACTGTTTAAAATGTGCATTTTTATTGGATGGAGTTAATCAGACTGACCTCTGAACGCCATGACATGGATTAGACATTAATATTTCTGGATCGATCATAAACAAATTTTAAATGAAATTTCAGTTTTACAATTTTCGGAACTGGAAATCTTTAAACTTCTAAACATCGCACATTTTAAATTTTTACACCATTGCACAGAGAAAAAAAGGCACTTTTAAAAGAAATTTGTTTGAAATCTTTATCACAATTTATTTTCAAAATATTTATTATTTTTTAGAGTTTTTATTGCTTTTTTTTGTCACTGTGGCAACAGAAGTATTCCATTTTTGGGCATTAAACATGAACCAATCAGAAAATGAATAAAATAAAAAACAGAAGTTGTGAGGGAGTGACCTTTCCATAAAGGCACTCTAGTGTTTCTGAGATCGTGACGTCAATAAGTTAACATGTGTAAGCGTAAAAGCGACATCTATCCTCTCTTTTACTTTAACTTTCTAGAGTGTGTGTGCTCTTTCGGATTTTACAGTTTGCTCGCGGTTATTAGTAATATGTTAATGTGAAGTATCTCAGTTTGCAGCATATAAAAGCTTGGGTTTGAGTGAGTGTCTCTGGCATTAGCTAGCGAGCGTCTCTGGCACTAGCCAGTGAGTGAGCATCTGTGTCTAGCCAGTGTGTGAGGATCTCCGGTATTAGATAGCGAAGTGAAGTATTGTTCAGCGAAGTGCTAGCCGATTGAAAAGTAGCAACGAAGCCTCCAGTGAGTGGAAAGGAGTTCCGACAGTTGACTTGAGAATTGGCCGGGCTAAGAAACCTCTTAGTTTCATTTGGATTGTTTGTGAATAAAGGATTACCCACAGCCACGGGCTGTTTAATTAAGCTTTATCTAGCAGATCAGCCAAGAGATAGCGGAAGGTATTAGTAGGTGCCCCGACTGAGCTAGGCCGAAGCTTGTGAGTATGTGTTTGGTTTTTTTCATAGTCTTCTCAGTTGTGTAAAAATTAAGACTTGCTCCACTTCCCTTCAGCCTTTATCGTTTCAATAAACGTTGTTGTTTTATCTTAATCACTGAGTATGTCTACATTTAACCTGCACCACGACCAACCTAACGTTACAAATGACACCCAGCATGCATGTAACGTTACAAATGGCGCCCAACGAAACATCGGACATTATGAGATTGTGCCACGTGTGTATTGTACCGGTGCAGGTGATATTAGTGAATTTTTAGTTAAATTAGATGATTATATTTTGTTCAATAATATACCTGAAAAAAGTAGATACGTAGTGCTTAAATGCTCGTTGAAGGGCGAAGCACTTTTGTGGTTAGAGAATATAGGAAAGTTTTTGATTACTGATGAAGCGAAAAGATTTGAACAAACTGTGATTGAGTTAAAGAAGGCATTTCCTCCCGTTAAAGATAAAAGTATTTTGAGAAAAGAGTTCTATTGTAATAAGCAGAATATTTATGAGTCGGCGTCAAAATTTTATCTTCGTAAGCTGGAACTAAAAAATAAATTAGATTTAGATATCACATTTGAGGAATTGTTGGACATTGGTTTTCCTCTTTTTAATCCAAATATACAGGACTTTATTGAAGTTAGAGCACCGAAGAATTTTGCAGAGATGCATCAGATATTATCGAAGTATGAGACTCGGCATAGCTCGGATCAACGGGATTTGCGTAGCCCTCGCCAGAGACCGGTCACAGATAGTAATTTGAGAAATGAGGGGGAACGTAATTTTGTGAGAGGGGGGCAGCGATTTCCGGATAGTAATTTGCGTAATAGAAATGATGGATTTGGTCGTAATATGTCGAATACGAGTAATGGTAATAGGAATGGTGGTGGTGCTAATAATTTTAGAAGTGGTGAGAGAAATATGTATGGAAATAGACAGAATAGTGGTTATAATCGTAGTGGGGGAGTACGGGACAGGAATGTTTCTTCGCAAGTAAGGAGATTAACTTCGGATGAGAATGTTGAAAATAGGTCATTGCAAAACAAATGTGTTCAGAGGTCGGAAATGTCTTCGGTGAGTTTGAATAAAATTACCATTAATCTGGTTGAGTTACTTGAGGTGTTAATTGTGTTAGATGGTATTGTCGTTAAAAGTGTCTTCGATACAGGGGCAGATAAGTCGTTCATTTTTTTTGATTGTTATCGGAAATATTTTTCGTATAAGAAGTTGAAGAGGTCAAGTCTGGTGGTTCAGTCGGCACAGGGAGTAGCTTGCGATAATAAAGGTTCAGTAGAATTGGAAGTTGAAATTCGTTCGGTTAAGACATGTTGGGAGTTTTGTGTGTTAGATGGATTAACAGTGCATTGTATAGTTGGTGTGGATTATATGAAGGATAGAGGAATTAGTTTGGATTTCTTTAAAAAGTCGTTGATCGTGAATAATGATGAGAATGTGAGTAAGAAAGAGCCAGTTTCAGTGTCAATTAATTTAGAGGAGTCGGGGTTAAGTGAAATCGAGAAGGAGGAATTTAATAAGTTTTTGAATGAATTTGGAGAGGTTTTTTTCAGATAAACCGAGTTTAAGGAATGAAATTCATATTGGTTTTGACGCACTAGTTGCTAGTAAACCATTTCATTATGATTTTATATCTAATATTTTTAAGTCTTTGTGTGAAAAGTTGGAGACTGGGGACGGTAAGAAACTTACTCAGTCTAATATGGCTGAACGTGTAAATCGTACATTAATTCAAATGATTTCTTCGTATGTTGGTTCTCATCACGCAAATTGGGACCAGTTTCTTCAGCATTTTGCGTATGCACTTCGTACAGCAGTTCACGAGTCGACGGGGAAAACGCCAGCTGAATTGTTTTTGGGTAGAAAAGTCATTACTCCATTCCAAAGGCTAGTTATGGTGTCAGATGCGGAAAGTCAGTACATGTGTCAGGATATTGAGAGGTTGGTTAAGGAAGCTCAAGTTCAGATGGGAAAAGCGCAAGAAAAGCAGGCTCAGTATTATAATATGCGTAGGAGGGAGTTAGAAGTGAAAGTTGGAGATTTTGTGTTAGTAGAAAAGCATTTGTTAACTTCAAGTCGTCAAAAGAGAGTAGCTAAGTTTGGTCCGAAGTTTGTAGGTCCGTTCGAGGTTTTAGAAGTTCGAAATAATAATTTGGTTGTTGATGTCAATGGTGAAAGAATGACGGTTATTTTGGATCAGGTTAGAGTTTATAAGTTTAGAGAAAATGGTAGTGAAGGTTCTCATGTGTCGAGTGGTGTTTCGCGAAATTCCCGATCCAATGAGTGTCCCGAGTCCAGCACTTCTTCATCTAATTCTTTTCATCAATATTCAAGAAGAAAAGTTGGTCAAACAGCTCCAAAAACTGTTGTTGAAAGTAGAAAGCCTATCAATCCGAGAGCACAGTATGATAATAAAAATAAGAGAGCTGTGTCAAATACATCAGATTCTGTGTGCCATAAAAGGAAAAAGATTATAAACTATCCCGTTCCTCCACCAATGAGACAGCAACCTCACAAACATACATTATCTAATAGTTCACCATCTTCGGTACTTAATCCCCGGAAAAGATTTCAGATGGACACTCGGCAAACTGTTAAACGAACTTTAAATTCCGAATTTTTGCCTAATAAGAAACAACATAGATCCGGAAAGAAACGTGGCCTAGGATCTTCAGTAACTTCGGGTGCATCTAGAAAGAGGAGACAACGCTCAGATTACCGGCATCAACAGTGTGAATCTCGCCATGGAGTGACCCCAGCGAACCGGCCAGGGCAGAGTCGTCGAGCGGAACCTACAAGTATCCCACGGCATCCATTCAGAACCAGGCTGCAGGCACGACAGTCAACTGTGGCGTCACCGTACAGTTCTGATGACGAAAGATCCTTCGTACAAGGTTTCTGGGACAGGAGGAGAAAACCATCCGGTAGTATGAAGCCAGCCAGCAGCGAATCATCTCTATGATTGGGTGATAATGTTCTTTATTAAATTTCTATTAGAGTGCATATATGTGGTAGCAATATGAAGGAATAGAAAGCAGAAAGACTGTTTTGTATTTTTGGCCATTTTTGGGTTTTTTTTTGACGGACTCACGATTAGTGCTTAATTGTGTTCAAAATTTATTTGCAAAATTGTTAGTTTTATGTATGTTTGAAATTTTGGTCTTAACTGCTTTTAAAAATTCTGGATCTATTGTTAAATTGTTGTGTTATTTGTTAAAATGTTACTATATTGTTATATTATTCATGTGTTATAAAATGTATGTTAATGTATGTTTAAATTTTCAGAAAGTACAGATAGTAATTTGGGTTATTTTGTACACGCGCCGCGGTTCAGGCGCGCACGTGTTTTGCGGTCAAGAAGTCCTTGACACGCGTTTCTATCTCTTATACTAACATTTAATGAATTAACTTTCTCCTTATCGTTCGTGTTGTATGTGTTACGTTTGTACTTTAGTTGGGAATGGTTTCCGCAAGTTGCGAATTTTTAAGCTGCGTTTGAATTTGAAATTGTATTGTATTAAAATTGAATGTTAATGTGATTTTCTTGCAGGAAGTATACCTGTGTTATGTATTGATTCTGCTATTTTTCTTTCAGTTAATACAGATGAAGAGCATGATGACGTCATTTTGTAAATTTTTGATATTTTTTTTTATTGTTGCATAAGCACAGCGATATGACGCTGTACGTATGTGCCCCAATTATTGTTAAAGTGGAGTTAAGTTCTGAAGAATTTTGGGAGTTAGTTCATTGGCTAATGGGTATGTAGGTATTACGTAATAGCAGAGTTATTTTGAGTATGAAGTAAAATTTAATTTTAGATGAGTTCGGTATTTGGATGAGGAAAATTTTTGCGCATTGGGTTTTTTGGACTTGGTGCGAATTCTAGTATTAGGAAAGTTTTATGGAAGAAATTTTTGGTAATGTTATAGTTGTATTGCAATATTGAGGAAAATTTCGGAAGTTTAGTGTTTTGAGAAATTTTAGCACTCCCAGTGGAGTGGGCTGTTTTGAAAGAAGAAGTAATTAGTTTTGAGAGTTTTACGAGTTTTTGGAAGTTTTACGGAGGCTATTTGTAAGATAGAAGAATGATTGGATTGAATATGTGAATATTTGAGGCAAACTGAGGTTTTTTTTGGTTGTGATGGGTTAAAGTTAATATTTTAAAAGTTATGTTTCGGCGCTAAATTTCACCCATCACTGTGTTTATTACGGCTCGAAATTTATAACAAGAAAAAGTTCTGGGCATGCATTTGGCCCAGCCCTTTTTCTCTGTAAAATCCGAGGGGGGGTTGTGAGGGAGTGACCTTTCCATAAAGGCACTCTAGTGTTTCTGAGATCGTGACGTCAATAAGTTAACATGTGTAAGCGTAAAAGCGACATCTATCCTCTCTTTTACTTTAACTTTCTAGAGTGTGTGTGCTCTTTCAGATTTTACAGTTTGCTCGCGGTTATTAGTAATATGTTAATGTGAAGTATCTCAGTTTGCAGCATATAAAAGCTTGGGTTTGAGTGAGTGTCTCTGGCATTAGCCAGCGAGCGTCTCTGGCACTAGCCAGTGAGTGAGCATCTGTGTCTAGCCAGTGTGTGAGGATCTCCGGTATTAGATAGCGAAGTGAAGTATTGTTCAGCGAAGTGCTAGCCGATTGAAAAGTAGCAACGAAGCCTCCAGTGAGTGGAAAGGAGTTCCGACAGTTGACTTGAGAATTGGCCGGGGTAAGAAACCTCTTAGATTCATTTGGATTGTTTGTGAATAAAGGATTACCCACAGCCACGGGCTGTTTAATTAAGCTTTATCTAGCAGATCAGCCAAGAGATAGCGGAAGGTATTAGTAGGTGCCCCGACTGAGCTAGGCCGAAGCTTGTGAGTATGTGTTTGGTTTTTTTCATAGTCTTCTCAGTTGTGTAAAAATTAAGACTTGCTCCACTTCCCTTCAGCCTTTATCGTTTCAATAAACGTTGTTGTTTTATCTTAATCACTGAGTATGTCTACATTTAACCTGCACCACGACCAACCTAACGTTACAAATGACACCCAGCATGCATGTAACGTTACAAAATATCCCATTTTTGGACATTGAACATGGATCAATCAGAAAACGAATAAAATAAAAAACAGAAGTATCCCATTTTTGGACATTAAACACAGACCAATCAGAAAAAAATAAAATAAAATAAGATGCGGAATTCAACCAGGTATACTTGAGATTTTCCAGTTCTCTACCGATAACAACAACTATTTTCAAAATAGTTAAAAAAAAAACTTTAGATACATTATCAGAAATGGTTGATATTACAAAGAAATAGCAAAAAGCCTCTTACTCTGTTTCGGTTGGAAAAGGTAGCTTCTTTATTCCTTGTTTTTGAAAATTTAATTAATTTTACCCAAACACATGAAACTGAAATGCATGGAAACTGATTGCAGAAAACCCCAACTTTCGTCGATATTGAATTTGTATGGAGATTTCAAAAAATTAATCACCTATTGCGTAGTTGGGTTAATTTATGACGACCTATTTTTGTCGTCAAATTTTGCGAATTTTCTTCAAGTTTGACGAAACGCTGATGGATATTATATGTAGCTTTAAATGCATGAGAGTTAAAAAAATGATTAGAACAATGAAAAAAAATTTGCGAGAGACCAAATTTAATATAACTCATTAATTAAATGGGCTTATCGTTGAATCCCTTAATATTTCAGCTGTTTTTAAGATAGAAACAAAATAAAAAGGTTCTGGAATCGTTATATCAAAACCAAATACTTAAGAAAAAAATCTTTTTGGATTTTTTTTTTTTTTTTACTATTTAAAATCTTTAAGCAAACACTACTTTGAAGCAAATGACGGACGAAGCTGGCTAATAAATTCGGTCGAGACTTTAGTAAGTTTTACACATATGCTTTGTCACACGGATTTATGGAGAAATACCTTCATAAATATAAGTGATAGCATGCGAAAAATTAGACACATAGTATACAGATGCAATTATTTAAACTTCGACATTTGTGGGGATCTGGGTGTCATGAACTGTGAAAACATACTGTGATATTTTTCACACGGCTGCAATAAGTAGCTTCTCCTTTTTTGTAACGAAGGTCATTTAAAAAACGTTCAGATTTGGAAACAAATAAATGGATCAGAAAGCTTTATTGAGATTATCATAAAAAATAAGAAAATAAACACTACTGCGAAAAGTTCTTTGGAATACATAAAACAACAAAATGTTATTTTAAACAAAGGGGAAATCTCTGAAATTGAATGATGAATATGAAAAATCTGTATTATTTGCACATATTCCAATGATCAAGATTTAGTTAGCTAGTATATGTGCCAACAACAACAACAACAATATAGATAATAATTCTATTTAAAAAATCATAGTAAAAACTATTTATAAATACTTAAAATAATAATACATAATTATTTACTCTCACAAATATTTAACATAAACTCTGCGTTAGAAAATAAAGATTGTATGTTTGAATATGTATTTTTCATGTGCAATTCAAATTTCACATTATACTCTATAATGAATGAATTCCTTATAGAAACAGTTTTAAAAAATCTGTAATGTTATTCCTTAAAACTTCACTTCCTACTGGCAGCATGCTGCCTCCAATTTTATTGAGTAATTTATCTTATATAATGTTCTAAGTCAAACTTATATAACTGGCTTAATATTGCACATTAGAGTACATAGCACTAGTTCGGTTAAATTATTAGGATGAGCGAAGCGAATCCTCTACTAGGCCACTCAAATTACACTTTGTCGTACACTTTACAGAAAAACTATCCAATATTTTAACTTCAAATTAAACACAGAAATAAATTATGATCTGTAGATTTGCAGAATATAATTTTTTACAGTAAAACGTTAAAAAATTTATTATTTTAATTAATTTATTTTACATGCATTTCCAATACGGGCGCATTTTAGCAAATAAATAAAAAATGAAACGCGTATATTTTCAGAAAAAAAATATAAATCATGGGGTAAGTAATAATAGATAGAATCATGATTAATTTAATAAATAAAATATATTTTCATTATTCAGCAAAATCGTTTGCACAGATGACACTTGAACATTAAAAGAAAATTGTATTGTGGATTTTTTTTGTAAAGTGGCAACAAAAGAATTGTAAACAAATAAAATTAATTGTTAAATTTATTATATAAATGAAGAATTAAAAGAATTGAAGCGTGAAGTTGTTGCCTCGATTCAAGCTCTTTATAAATGTACTAAAGCAAAGTTGGCCGATTCAGAAACGACAAATTGACTTTAACCATTTCTTACTTTATCATTTGGATCTAAAGTAATGTTACGTTCTTATTTGTTTACGTTCTTATTATAAAAAGATTTAGTGAACGGGACTTTAGACTTTGTTGCACATAATAAAGAAAATAACAAGCCACCAGACCAGATATCACGAATAATCATGGATAAATTTGAATACTACAATAATTTAACTTAAAAGAATTGGTGCGTACCAATTCCCCCAATAATTAAATTCTAGAAAAATGGAAGCATAAATTGCTCAAGGAAAGAATTTCTTCTGCAGTTAGCTTTTGCTGTTACAATTCATAAATCCCAAGGTTTAACATTAGATGAAGCAGTTATAGATATTCAGGATATATAGACACCAGTTGGCTTAAAAACGTACGTAACGTTGTCGAGAATGAAAATCCTTCAAAATTAAGCATTCAATAGGAAATTTTCCTTACGAAAAATTCTACAATATCAAAAATTCTGATAAGCTAACATGTATAAAAACGAAGAAATCAGAAAAAAAGTTTTATGGTTAAAAATTCATAGTATCAACGAGAGCAGATTTCAAATGTTTTTCCAGAAAATAGGATTTTGACGAAGTAACTTTCTTCAAGCTCTCTTCAAATATATTATTCTAAAATAGCTATCAAAGATTATTTGATGATAATTACAAAGATTGGAAACATACATATTTCAAACAACTTTAAAAAACACCAGTGGTTACTGGAAATTGTAAAAACATCGTTAAAAGAGCTTTTAGTTGAAAATTTAAAAATATTTTGTAAAAGTTTGCTTCGAAAATATTTTATTATGCCAGTCTTGCATCATAAATAAAAAATTAAAATGCGCCAAAACATAAAATAACGTTTTTGTTTAATAAAGATGCAAAAATAATATTAAAAAATATTTTTCTTTCAAATATCTGTTTTATCAAATAATGCTTCGCGAATCCAAACAAAGCATGGCTTTTGCTAGTATAATTTTTAATATTTAAGAATTTATAATTATATTATAAATTCGGTTAACTATATCAGTTACATTACTGAATAAAATTGACGACAGCATGCTGCCTCGAATTTTATGGAGAATTTAACTTGTATAATTTTTTAAAATTAAACTTATACAAGGTGTTTCAGCGAAGTGCGGACAAATTGTAAGGGGTGATAGAAAGCATGATGACAAACATTAGGACATAGGAAACCATGGGGCGCAAACGTCTTCTGTAGGAGCCAGGGGGCGTCAAAGTTTAGCGTCCAAAAGATCAAGCGATAATAAAACACGGAAAAAAAAGGTCGATTCATTTCCAGTTTTCGCTGTAAGCTTTGTTTATATCGAAAGTTTGTCCAAAAAATTTTTTAAAGGGAACTGTTAAAAAATGACGGTAGAGGGTGCTGTAGACTTTGGAGTACGAACAACTACGTTTTACCGATTTCCTTTTTATTCTGTTAACAGTTTTCTAAAGATTGGACCTTAACTTAAATTTTGAGTACAAAATTGGAATCATCTCAAACGGTTAAGATGTGCAAATTGAGCTGTGAACAAGGGGGGGGGGGAGTTAAAACGCTCATAATCGATGAGCAAAGTAATCGATTTTGAGTGCAGGTCATTCCCTTAGTAATGTAATCCCTTAGTAGTATTCAAAATGACGTACAGTTTTGGTGCCCTCATTTTTAGATACAGGGCGCCGCCGATACTTTTCCGACATTTCATCGACATTAGCCCTGGGTGTTTTACTAACAGACTAGCATACTTGCAGGAAGTGTTAGGGATGTAAAAACTACTTGTAATCGCATGGGAATGTAATGTTGGAAATGCTTTGTTTGCGAGTTATGGTTAAAAGAAACGGAAAAAATAGCAACAGAAAGAAGCAGAAAATCAGCAAAAGGTGAATGCGATACAAAACATTTTATTGTAAGGTTTTACTGCAAAAGGCGATTGCAAAACGTTCTTCAAACTTTGGAGTAATAAACAACCAGTATTTTTTGACGGGATATTTGTAGGCGGCGCCCTGTATCTAAAAATGAGGGTACCAAAACTGTGCGTCATTTTGAATACTACTAAGGGATTACTTACACTACTAAGGGAATGACCTGCACTCAAAATCGATTACTTTGCTCATTGATTATGAGCGTTTTAACCCCCCCCCCCCTTTGTTCACAGCTCAATTTGCACATCTTAACCGTTTGGGATGATTCCAATTTTATACTCAAAATTTAAGTTAAGGTCCAATCTTTAGAAAACTGTTAACAGAATAAAAAAGAAATCAGTAAAACGTAGTTGTTCGTACTCCAAAGTCTACAGCGCCCTCTACCGTCAATTTTTGACAGTTCCCTTAAAAATATTTTTTGGACAAACTTTCGATATAAACAAAGTTTACAGCGAAAACTGGAAATGAATCGACTTTTTTCCGTGTTTTATCATCGCTTGATCTTTTGGACGCTAAACTTTGATGCCCCCTGGCTCCTACAGAAGACGTTTGCGCCCCATGGTTTTCTATGTCCTAATGTTTGTCATCATGCTTTCTATCATCCCTTACAATTTGTCCGCACTTCGCTGAAACACCCTGTATAATTGGCATAGTATCGCACATTAGTGTACGGAACACTAGTTTGGTTAAATTATACAATTGTTAATATTTAAGAATTAAGAATTATATTATTAATTACTTATTCGATTAACTATATCGATTAAATTACTGAATAAAATCGAGGCAGCGAGGCTGTCACCAATTTTATTCTGAAAAGTATATATACTTTTTAAAGTGAAGATAAAATGTTTTATTATTGAATAAGACTAGAAGAGATGCATTCTGAAAGGACACTTTATTAATATAATTATACCTCATTTTATAAGAAAACTTTTGTTGTTAGTTCTTTCAGAAATACTCTTTAAAGTACAAATAAATAAATAAATACATAATTAAAATTAAAAGTTCTAATGGAAACAAGTTAATGAAGAAGAGTGCATTATAATAAAACACTAAATGTTTGGAGGTTAATTACAATGGTGTAAAGTTGCATACATAGGGATCAAAAGTGAGACCATTTATAAATATCCTGTGTCCCTGGAGAATTAATATATATATATAGAAATTTTTAACGAGTTTTGCTCTGTTTTAAAAGTGAGCTTGAATTTAGTGGATCCGTTTTATGAATTTTGCGTCTGAATGTGAAGTTATTTCAAACTTTAGAAGGTGAATATTTGAATTAGTTCCTTTTATACTGATGGTTTGCACAAAACTGATCATCATGTTTCATGATCATCACAACTCAGCATCATGTCCTCGTGATGGTGACTTTCTGAACGAGCATCACCATCATTATTATTTTAAGTATTAGTTCCAGTACTATGATTAATTTTCAAAATACAAAATTTCATACCACCTTTTATACCTTTTATAATATTTTTAAATTTGATAATATTTGATCTAATAGTACAATGTCAGCAGAAAAAAAAAAAAAAAATCCTGACATTTGACGTTTTCTTAAATATCTGAAAATATACATGACAAATAACTCAGAAACTCGAGATGTATAAACAAAATAGTACAGGTCATATATTTTTGCGAAGATTTTTCTCCCAAAATCCCATAGAGGGCCGTCAACCAATTGAAAAAGAACGTAGATCTTTTGGATAACTCTGTCAAAACTAATGTAGAAAAAGCGTTTAAACTGCAGATTTTCATTAAGTGGCTTATTGTAATGAACTGTGTTCATTTGTATGAATATAGCATGTATACTCAAAGAGAAATTAAGGTTTTTATAAAAACGGTCCCAACTTTTGCCACGTTTTTTGCTTATAATTTGCAGAGTTCTTAATAAAAAACAATGTTCTATTCAGAAAATATGAGAAACGACATTGTACATAACACCCTGTAATCAAAATTTAAAAATATTAGTTATTGTATGAAAAATGAATAGATTTAATAAATAAAGTTTCAGTGCGCATGCGTGAACTAAATCAAAATGTAATTTCCATAATGTGTTAGCCAAATGCATGAAGCAACTCTTATGAAAGTTTCAAAAACATATCGTGAAAATTCTGACAATTATCGTCCATAGACTAAGATTAATGTCCTTTATTACCAAAACGATACAAAAAGATGAAGCGCTGTATCCAAATGTACGTATAATATTGTGTATATACTAATCAATGGAATATGGATACAGCCACTCATCTTTTTGCTTCATTTTGGGAATAATGGATTTTGTTCTTATTCTATCGACGATAATTTTCAGAATTTTCAAGCTATGTTTTTCAGACTTTTAGAAAAGTTGCTGTATTCATTTAGCTAACACATTATGCAAATTATATTTTGAATGAAATCACGCATTCGTACTGAAACCTTATTTAATAAACCTGTCCATTTTTCATACAATTATTAATATTTTTTAGTTTTGATTACAGAGTGTTATGTACAATGTTGTTTCTCATATTTTCTGAAAAGAACATTTTTTTTTTATTAAGTACTCTGCAAATTATAAGCAAAAAACTTAGCAAACTTTGGGACCATTTTTTTAAAAACCTTATTTTTTCTTCGAATATACATGCTATATTCATAAAAATGAGCACAGTTTATTTCAAAAAGCCACTTAATCAAAAACTGCAATTTGAACGCTTTTGCTACATTAGTTTTGACAGGGTTATCCAAAAGATCTTGATTATTTTTCAATTTGTTGACTGTCCCCTCTAGGATTTCGGGGGAAAATCTTCGCAAAAATATGTGACCTGTACTACTTTGTTTACACACCTGGAGTTTCAGAATAACTCCTTATGTTTATTTCTAGATATTTAATAAAACTTCTAAAATCGCAAGTATCATTTTTTCTTTTTTTTTTTTTTTTTTTTTTTTTTTTTTTTTTTTGCTGACATTGTATTCCTCTTAAAATATTTCAAAATGAAATTCTAATTACAATAATTCTGTTTGCTTTTAAAAATAGTACTTACAAAATAATTATTTTAAACTTTCTCATATTTACAGATATCAGTTACGAGACATGCTCTAATAACTATATGCAATTATAATTAATGTTTGATGATCATTATTTCTGTCTGTATTTATGCAGGGAATACAGACATTTAAATCTATCTAAGCAATGTCTAATATGTTTATAGTTTATATTTGTAAAAGACAAATATTTAAATTGGGAGAACGCATCCATACCTTTTAGGTTCAGGTGACGGCTGAGTGATTGGTATAAAAGGTTCATCTGCAACTGCGGCTGGTTCAGGAGTGGGTGGAGGAGGGACAGGTACACTCATAGGTTCTGGACTGGGCGATTTAGGAAATCTATCCATCATCCGCCTCGTTGCTTGCTCTCGCATCTGTTCCTCTTCAACTGTAGCATTAATGAAATATCGTAATTAATCAATTAATTAATTTACAATATCGTTTATTACAATTAAGGTCTATTTTTTTCGAAATTCTTGAAGAACACAAGATTTTGTGCTTGATAACTTGACTGGTAATAGTTAGGTTGATAGGTTAGATAGGTAGTTCGGTTAAGTGACAATTTGTCGAAACCGTTAAAAAATGATAGGGTTAATGTACCTGGAAACGTCTATTGTTACTCTTGTGATCCTTTCAGCAGATTTTCAGAAATTTTTACCGTTATTTTATTACAATATGTATTTACTATAAAATGTATGTAATCAATTAAATACCACCATGTTCCAGTAACATAAAATATACCTAATTTGTAACAAAAAGTGTTTTACTTGTCTATACAATAAACCAAAATATTGTCACTAATATGACTAGTGGTTACATTATAGTATTAAATTGGTTATAAGTATTTTTATCAGAATAAAAAAAAATTGAAATTATTATACAACTATTTTTAACACAATCACATTGATTGGTAAAGTTATTGTACAGATTGAATTTTTCCAACTGAATGATAAAATTCGAACTTAAATCTTTGGCTTACACTTCCAATGCTCTACCGTTTAAGCTACCAGGGATGACAATCCGTAAGCATATATTGTTCAGATAACTTTACTGGTAAATAAAAATTGTCTTCCGTATTGACAGCTCAACAAAATAAAAAACAGGTACAGGAACTCCATATAAAAGATGGCTATGTGCTACCTTTCCCAGGTCACTCAAATGGTAGAGCATTAACAATGTAACCTAAGGATCTGGGTTCGAGTCCCTGCTTGGGCATTTTTTCACTCAGTTGGAAAAATTCAATTCGTATAATTGGAACTATTCTTGCAAATTGTCTCTAACGGTCACAAGAGTAACGAATGGATTTACTCACCTACAATAAGCAAATAGAGACCTCTGCTATTTGGAGCATTGTTCGGCCAACAGAAATTCTTCCGTTGGGCGACATCATATTGAATGGTATGCGAAAAACCAATGCTTAGGAAGCTGTTGGGACTTGTTGGAAGTTCGTTAGTAATGGAATAGCTTTGCAGTCATTTCTTATTGTTGGGCAAAGTGTGATAGTTGAGGAACAAAGTGTGCTAATTGGAGACAAATTAAAATTTCTCTCCTTTATTTAGCATTCCTTTTAATAACTTTATTCTTTACGCATTTATTTTGATCTATTTTTAGGTTTAATTTATTAAAAATTCCATAGGTGATAATATTTATTCATCAGTTAGAAATTAAAAAAAATTGAATTCCCCAATTTTCTTGATCATAGATGGATTTCTAATAAAAAAAGTAATAAAAAGCATTTAAGATGCAAAACTTCATTACAAAAATCTTTTTTAGAAGAATATGTTTTAAACGTTATTTTAAATAATTTTCAGCAAGGTATTTTGAAATAAATATTGTATGTATGCGATTAATGCAATGATTAATTTGGAAATCATTTTCAAAATTCCGAAATACTAAAAAAAATACAATAGTGATAATTTTTTCAGTATTTTCGTAAGTAAGAAAGAATAGAGCAAATATTACTATATCAAGAAAGTGGGGCCAATCAAGAAATCTGGATTAAAAAAAGCAGCAATTGGTAATACTATTTTCATATTGACAGTTCGACATGGTATCAACGGTATGATTATTCTCTCCTATTTGTAATTAAGTAAAAGTTATGGGCGTATTTTTTTTTTTTTACATCTTAAGCCTATTTTTTCAATTACATAGTTTTTGAAGGACTCAAAATCAAGGTACTAATGATAATGAGTCAGTGTTATAAACAATGACTACTAAAATATTAATTTTCTTTTTCTGTTTCTGTTTGTAAAATATAATGACGAATTAATGTTAGATATAAACAATGAATACACAAAATATTAAAGAGTTTTTTTTGTTTGTAACCTCTGGTAATGAATCAATGTAAAATATAGAAAATTACTACAAAACGTAACAAACATATTTTATTGTTAAAATACACATACACACACAAATAACGCCTGCATTGAAATAATAATGGTACATACAAATAATATACAGACATGCAAACAATAAATGCAATAAACCCAACTGGAGTGAAAAATTAGCCACAGCCAGGAATCGAACCCAACATTCCAGGTTGTAGCACTAACCACTAAGCTATTCCGGCCGATGCCTGAGTCTGCGATTTCTCACTAATAAACCAAGTTGAAGAAAGTCACCAGCCATCATTAAGATAGCCTAGGATGACGGGACAACAATGAATAGAATCACTATTTTATCGATTTACATACTATACACATTACTAAATCGATCTATATTATTTATATGTACCTTTATATTTTGTTGATGTTTTTAGTCGATATTAAATTAAAAAATATTAACCAATAATATCTTCTATGTGAAAAAAAAAAAAAAGATTAGGAAGTGTTTACATTTTCTGTGGCTGAGTCTCCAATGTTGATGACTTCTATTGGCTAGTATCTGTTGTGCTTGTTGAATTTGGGATAAAGTATCTCTGTCAATATGATCCTTTGATTCACCCGTTTCTGACATAGTGGATATGGTACTGATGCGGCGTGAATAATCATAGTCCGATGTAACGTAGCACAAATCGCCTGAAATGACCTCTCCAGACACCTCTTGCAAGGAACTACAGGACGAAAAATAATTAGTCATTTTAATGTGTAGAATAAAGAGCAAATATACATATAAAAGTGCATTTACTGTGACCGTCGACGCAATCAATGAACGACAGGAAAGTAGTTCACTTTGTCGAATGAATTTTTTTATATATTTACGTTTCTCAGTTTCAGATCTCTTATTTTTATTGCCTCAAATCAAACATAGTATCTTATCGCGTCGAGCGAGGTCCATAGCATATAATTACCTCAATTGGATGTGGATTATTTACATACAAAATTAAAAAAAATCAGTTCACAATTCATTTTTGAGGTTATGAGAACATGTGTATTTTTACTATCTTCTATCTTCAACAGAAGAAAGTATTGTAATCGAAATTTTTTTTTCGACTTCCAGTTTTCGACGGATTTACAAGTTTTAAGGGTCAAAGATTCCAAAAAGCATGTTTTTACAAAAAGTCTGTCTGTCTATGTGTCCGTATGTCGCCATTCTACCGTCAAAAAGTGTATGAAGACATGCATAGAATTGAACCAAATTTTTTGTGAATGTTTTTGGCAGTGGCAAGCAAGTCTTAAATTTTGAAATATTAAACTTCCTTAAATTTTGAAATATTCTGACGGAAAGGGGTGCTGCAAAGGCGATTCTTGTGTCATTTTCAATATTGTACCAACCAAAAGTGTATGAAGTTATGCATCAAATTGAACCAAATTTTGTGTGTAAGTATATGGCTATGGCTTGTTGGTTCTCCTTGAATTTGAAAAAAATCCGCCCGAAGGAAGCGCTGCAATCGTGGTTTTTGTGCCATTTTCAATGACGCCAACTAAAAATATATGAAGTTATGCAAAGAACTGAACGAAATTTTTTGTGTAACTGTTTGGCTATGGCTAGTAGGTCCGCCATGAATTTGAAAAAATTCCGCTGGAAGGGAGCACTATAATCACGATGTCTCATTACTTTATCATTACTGTTTTTCATTACTTTATCATCAAAAAGTGTATGAATTTATGCATAGAGCTAAACTAAAATTGTTTTGTATGATTATTTTTGGGTATCGTGAGTTAGGTCCTCCCTGAATTTGAATAAAAATCTGCCTATCATATTATTGTCCATCGGTTCATGCAGAGACGGGTACTAGTTTTTACACCGATTAATTGACTGAAGCATAAATTTAAGATGAAAATCAAAGTTGGTATAGTATTGGATTAAAATTATTAAAGCATTAACATGTGTAACTATTTTTTAAATATTAAAATGTACATATGAGATAAAAGAAAGTTTTGACTAGTTTATTTTTCGAAAGTGTTGATTTAACTTGGAATGTAATTCTTTCCGCATCTTTATATCAATAAAACGGGCACTTTTATGCAGATGGTCACAATGTGTAATATTAAAATAAACTAATTATAATTGTAAAAAATTTAATTATTTTTTTAATTAGTTTTAGTTGAATATTTGTTCTTGTGAATAAAATAGGGCATCTAAAACTCTATATCGGTATTCTGAACGGTTACAAAGGGAAGAATATACAAAGAAATGGACAAAGGAAGCTATTACAAATCAACATGGTCTGAATTCTGTCTGTTCTATAAATTTCTGATATGACTAAGGTTATAGTGAAAGCTGTAAGAAGAGTAGCCTAATTAGCTGCAGTTTCTGTGATCTAATGAATAATTATTGCGGTAGGAAAAATGTAAACGCTTGTGGGGAGAACTGAATCATTGGAGCAATCAAATACTACATTTGAACGTTGAATTAGTTTTCTTTTATTTTGATTAAATAGAATGTAATTTTAAGCATATCATCTGAAATGCAAGGGAAAAGATTATTTTTTATTCATGTTACAAAAATTGTATTTTGAATCAATACAACCTTTCTTATAAAAATTGCTACAAGTATTGCTCCTTAGTGGTTTTCTGGTACTTATTTGTTTTAAGCGAGCTTGGCACAATAGCGAAAACAATAAGATTAAATTTGTCAAGAATAATAGAATTTTTAAACAATAATTTCAAGTAACCTTTATTCACAAGTTAAAAGTGCATCAGATTAATACATATAATTATGAAATAATAGTCAGTATATCAAACGCACAAGCTATTACTTCAATATATACAACATTTAACTGCAGAGCAGTTTATTTAATCTATACCGATATTATAAAAAAGTAAATTTCGTTTATTTTTAGGGGCTAATCCCCAGAACTACTGAACCGATTTCAAAAGTAATGGTACCAAAATGATGGTGTTTGCCCTAAATCAAACATTGGCTGTATCTTACGTCGATACCAATAACCCATAGGGGATGCAGAAGCAAAAAAATTCTAAAAATGCGATTTTTGTGTTATTGAATGGCATAGGAATATGAAATTTGGTATATTAATTACTTATGAGATAAAAATGATCACTAAGATCATTTGCTAAGACATACAAAATGTAAAAAGAGTGAAAATTGGAAAAAACGGTCTAAAAACTTTCTAACTAGCTCTTTGAAAACAATCTCGGGAAGTAACGAACCGATTAAAAAATAATGATGTTATAATTATGGTAACTTTTCTTGCTTCGACATACGCTACATTTTATGTCAATGACTCTATTCCAAACAGGATGTAGGCGCAAAAAACGCTCTAAAAATGCGATTTTTGTGCTACTGAAGGGCCTAGAAATATGAAATCTAGCATTGCCTCCTCAGTCCTCAGACAAATTTCACGTGGCACAACAAAAACCAGTTTAAAATTCTTATAAAACATTTTCAAAGATACATCAGTCTATATATCGATTCTTCTAACATGTACGCATAAATTAAACAAGTTTAGATGTAATTTTACCAATTTTAGAAGCATTTAAATTAATTTAAAAGGTGTCTTTTAGTGTCGCCTCCAGGCGACATCAGGACTGAGGAGGTTAAAAATTACTTATACGATATAAATGTTCTCTAACATTTCCTTAAATATTCGAAATTTAAAAGGGTCGAAATTCCACAAACAAACGCCCTACGCTGTTAAAAATTTGCAGGATTGGCTGCATCATCACTCCACCGCTTTGATAAAAAGCAGTTACTTGACTTAATAGTTAAGCCTTCTCATAGGTCAGAATAAAGGTAATCTATAAATGAAGTTAATTGACGATACAGCAAATGCTGCAGAAGTTTCACAATGTAAAAACGTTTTAAATGGTGATTTTTAAGCAATATGAGCACATATAAAACCGAATTCAAAAGTAAATTGGTGGTGATAGAAGCTGTTAAAACATAACAAACATAAGTAACATTTTATGTCAGTGACACTATCAATAGTGTTGCAGAAACTGAAAATATTCAAAATAGGGATTTCTTTTGTACTAAGGAGCTTAGGAACTTTAAGTATGGTTTGGTAGTTACTTATAAAATATAAGTGTCTTCTAGGAACAGTCGGGAGTAAATTTGAAATTTAAAAGTATTGAAGTGAAGGGACGGAGCGAAAAGCATTCTAAAAATTACTAAATTACGCTTTCTCTGAAAGCTCAGGGGAAGTAATAAATCGATAATAGTTTCGAATCAATGGTGACACTCTCTTATCCTACATAGACTAAGCTCCATATCGGTGCCACTAACACCGAGAGTAATGAGAAACTACAAAAATTCTAAAAAAGCCTTTAAAAACTTTGTAAATTACGTTTCTATGGAATGTTACGAAATATCTAACAATTACAAAATTAATGTTTGCAAATTAATGGTGACAGTTTCTTTTTAACATAGGCATTTTATCATAGTGCCACTACCTCTCGAGAGATGATAGACCCTTAAAAAATAAATATAAATATTGACATGATAATTAATTTTAAGACGTAAATGCAAACGAAGATTGTTTCTGAAAAATAAAATGATTCAGGTGAATACCAAAAGAAACGTATGAATTGAGTATATAAGTTTCAAAATGTTTTCTAAATCATCGTTTATTTAGAATTATCTTTAATTCTTATTATTTTAAATCGCATTTCGGAATAATGCATGTAATAATGAATTTAGTCGAACTGTGGGTTAAGTGGAAAGTTTTGAATTTTTACTTAATATATTATTACTTCTAATACAAATCAAATGTACAAATATCACTTAGCATATTTCAACTATTATGCGAGTAAGCCGCGGGTTTTGCTAGTATGTATATAAAGAAGATCTAGATTAATATGATTCTATTTCATTGACATAAACAAATTATATAAGATTGGAATTTTTTTTATTGGTCACAGTTTTTTTTCGAGCCTGTTTATAATATTTTCTGTAAATTGTACAAGACTGAGTTATGCCTAAGTGTTTGCAACAAAAAAGTACCGGTTTTAGTTTTTTTTGGCCTGGCCGCTGATGTGCTACTTATGACAACAGACTAGATTAACTTAGATTTGTCAGTTCAGAAATTTTAATTTTGTATACAATTTTGAAACTTTTATTTATTGTATAATTTTTCATTCAAAAATTTTCAAGGCAAACAATTATTTAAAAAAAAAAAAAAAAAAAAAAAAACTTTCCAGATTAAGGTAAAATTTCAAATAGCCGCCTGTGGCAGCCCGAGTTCAGTTATATTATTCTAAATTTATATGATAAAGAATTTGCACATTTGCTTTGTAATTCTTGAAGGCATTACTATTACTATTATTTATAGATTAATGTTAAAAGTCGAAGATTTTATTGACTGTGATATAAAGTGTTATTGAGATGAATAGAATACAAACATTAACAAACTTTCTCTATTATCTAAGCTACTCTATCAACGTTGGAGTAGTTTCTTGTGTATGCATAACATAATTCAACAAAATTCAAAAGTGTTATTCAATTTTTCAGATTCCTATCAGTAAAGTGACCATCTTTTATACGACGGAACTATTCGTTTGTCTTGCTTTCTTTGACTGCAATTCCTTATTAATGGTGTAAATACTTCGGATTGCCTCAACAGCTTTGATACTTCTATTAATTTCAATAATCGGGATTTGTGAGAAGGTCAACCTTTTTTGACCGGACATACCCTTTTTATTTTTACCTATTTTTTTCTTTTTTTAAAAAATCTGCAAACGATTTACAAGCACAACTTTCGAAGAAATAAATATTCGACGACAAACTGCAACGACGACAAACAATATCTTACCACCTCACGAATAAAGGGACAAGAGTTCTTGGAGGTGAACGTATATTTTATAGCTTATTTATTTCACCTCAATGAGTTTAGTCATTTGATATCTCACATACCAATTATCGAATTTTTATAATGACAAGAGCAGCGAGTGGAGTTTCCTCACTGTAAAACATTTGCGTAATGTTACTCCATAAAGTTGGTGGCAGCCAAGTTTTCACCAAGTTTATGGTGGCTACTGGTTTAACAAAGTTAACCAGTGTAACATTACACTAATATGTAATGTTACACCAGTAACATATGTTTAAATTACACCATTATATAAGTGAAAAAAATCACACCATAACACTGGTGGCTTGATGTGATGGTTGTTGTATCCCGATTTTGTATTGTATCCCGAAAACTGATGGCAGCAATGCTGCTATCAGTTTTCGGGAGTACTGTTACACAAATGTTTTTACAATGCTCTGATGGTGACATAGTCATATATAGTGACCTTGTCATAAGAGATCATGTCTTTGAAATGCAAATAGTCATCAGTACATCAATACCCACTGTTATGAGCGACATATGTTTTACTAGACATAATTTTGTCAAGTATAAATTGAAAACGGAATCTATATTTGCCTTTTGCTTACGAGCGAGTTTAACTCCAGCTGTACACTATTTTTTTCTTTCAAGACCTTTATGAAAAGAATTAGGTGTGACATTAATGCTCTTCAAGAGTTTGTCTTACCAAATTAAGTACAAAATTTATCCATTGAAAAGAGTTTTTCCCAATAAAATAAGCTTGGTATGAGTTGAATTAAGATTGCACTGCCATAGACTGGTGATAACCAATTTCTGACACATTGTTCCGAAGAAATGAGTAAAGCCAAAATAAGAAACAATATCCTCAAGCTTTAATAAATTGTACTCGTACCCTACCAGTCTGAATATGTAAATTCATTCCTATGATCATATTTGACGAACGAGATTAAATTAACAGAAATGAAATTTGTGAACTCTACAGATTTCTGCTGCATTACGATTCAAGAAAAAGCTTATGTGTTTTGTGCGTCATCCAATGTGTTGAAGAAGCAGTTTTTGTTCGTTTTGATCACTGAGAGATTTTTTTTTTACTTCAGGGTAAGTGTAGCAGTAGTGGGCCATGTACCAATAATGGGCCACAAGTTTTCAAAGTTGAAAAACAAGTTTTCTAGTCACCCCTGTCAGATAAGAAACTAATTGCTGATTGGCTGAAACCCTTATCTGTTATCAGGCAAAGGAACAACTTCAGTATTCTCATAGTCTTTTAGCTTGAAAGGTGTTTTTACAGACTATACGAAAAAACTAAAGAGTAGCTAAAATTATTTTACGTAATTATCAAAACTTCTAAATATAATTTCATTATTGTGTATATTTAAGTGTAGATAATTGTAAAAAAAAATTCTAACTTCTGTACAGTATGCTTTAAACTCAAGAATGGAGTGGCCCACTTCTAGGGGGTCCCTACTGGAGCATCAGAAATTTACTATGCCCACTACTGGAGCATAGAGGACGGTAACATATTTTAATTTTCATTTTTTCTAGAGAATATATTTTAAAAATTTGAATGTTTATTCTGATACATAAAGGTAAGGACTAGGCTAAAAAAATATATTTTTTTTTGAAATTCACTAATACTTTAATAATAATTAGATGAATGTCCTCAAGTGGCCCACTACAGGTGCATTTACCTTAATTACTTCTTTGGGAAGAACAATATTCAGATGGATTATCAAAAGTATATGATAGTACAAATATCTTAATGAAACATGCATCATACTTATTTTTCCGGCGGCAACTGTTTCTCAGTAAACAAAATTTTTTAAAATTGATCGGGCCTTCTGTCTTTATTAGAACATAGCCATTATGAGAGGAATCGAATTACCAACCGCTGAATCAGACGTGACGAATGAGCTACAAAAGATTAAATTTACCATCAAGGATTCTTGTTCGTTTACTGGTCAATGTTGCTTCACCAGAAAAAAATATTACAAGCGAAATAAAGATGGTTAGATAAAATTTTCTAGTAAAGTATAAAAACAGACAAACCCAGTAGAATCTTGCATAGATGAACTGACTCCTTCTGGAGCATAATGGACCTTCTTCAGAGCTTCTAGGACCGTTACTCCGTCTGTGAACACTCTGTATGTTAAAAGAAATGTGTTGAGGAAATCAATGCTGAGGAAGCGGAGGTCTGTTAAACGTTCGAACAAACGTTCAGGACTGGCATAACGGATCTGTGCAAGGGAAAAAAAGACCTATGTAGTTTACAGAAATAAATATAGATAGTAGTTTATAGAGACATCAGTTTATATAGACACAGAGATAACAGTTTACAGAGATAACTGTGCTTTGAAAGTATACGACTTTTACGAGAATTTAACAAAAATAATGGCAATGCAATGCTATTTCAAAACAGTTTGAAACATAAAAAGAAAATAGTGTTGTGCAAAGAATTATTAAACATTAGGAGACTGCATTGCATTTTTGTATGCAAGTATTTTGACGCATCGTGTGAAAAAAAACATAAACATAATAATTTTACATGATATTTTTAATTTCGAGGATCTATTGAAAACTAGTTGGATGTGCCAATTCCAAAACTTTCTTCTATCTCATATATCTTAGCATTTTAAAAAGGAAATACACATATTAATACTTGAAAGATATTATTAATTCAATGTTACACCAACTTTAATTTTTCATCTTAAGTTTTTCTATTTGCGAATAACCGGCTTAGCAGGATACGAGATCCCGTCGTCTCACGAGCTGACATTGGACAATAGACCTACAAAAATTCGAGAAAATTATACAAAAATTGATACCAAAGCGCTCTTTTTAAGGAGACTATTTCCATACTCAAGAAGGACCAGCAGGGCATAAATAAAAATATGCACAAAAAATTTGATTCAATAACTTTGTACAGTTTTAGATGGAACAATAAATAAAATGGCACAGAAATCACTATTACAGGGTTCCCTTAGGGCGGAATTGTTCTAGTTTGGATGGGGACCACCTGGCCAAAACCAAAATCATACACTAACAATTTGATTAAATTTTATGCATAACATTATACACTTTCTTGTGGTACAATAATGAAAATGGTACAAGAATTGTTATTGCAGTGTACACTTCCAATAGATTGTTTTCAAATTCAGAGAGGATCTGCTTCCAATAGTCAAAAACAAGCACAAAAAATTTGGTTCAACTGTATGCATAACTTCATAAATTTTAGACGGTACAATAATGAAAATGACCCAGACATTGCAATCATAGCACCTCCTTCCGGCGGAATTTTTCCAAATTCAGGGAGGTCCTGCTAGCCATATCCAAAACATACACAAAAAATTTGGTTCAACTGAATGCATAACATCAATCACTTTTCGAGTTTTCAATTTTGAAAATGGCACAAAAATCGATATTACAGCTCCTCTTCCCGGAGGAATATTTCTAAATTGAATGAGAACCTGCTTGCTATAGCCAAAAGCATCCACAAAAAATTTTGTTCAACTCTATGCCTAACTTTATGCATTTTTGGATGGTAAAATGACGACACACGGACAGACAGACATTTTATATAAGCATTTTTGGGGATGTCTGAACACTGAAATGTGTAAATTTGTCGAAAAAAACTTAGATTAAAATGCTTTCTTCTATTGAAGATAGAAAAAAGTAAAAATCACAAAATGAGCATCCAGAAATGTACTATGACACTAAAAATATTTTTTATCCATTATGGAGTACAAGAATGTTTATAAATTACACAACACAAAATTATGTAATTTTTTTCTGTCGTTATTTTTTCTTTTTCTTTTCTAATTTTTTCACCTAAGACTTAAGATTAGCGAAATCGAAAAAAACCACACCGATGATACATGTTTTATTCCTACTTATATATAATTATTTCAAGCTTCATTTTAGTTATGTTAGAGTTATTTGTAATTTATCTTTGAAATGTGGCATCACATAAGTTCGCTAATGTTTAATGTATGTAACTATAGAAACGCAAATCGTCTGTTTTTTAGCACTTTCCAACAAAGTTGAAAAGTGCTTATGCATTCGGTTTGTCTGTCCGTCTGTCCGCGCTCTAACTCCCGTAAATATACTCGGATTGCTATGAAATTTTTATACGTTATTGAAGTTTACCCTAGCACGAACCCTATAGAAAATGAAGTATCTACTATGATTAGTTTATCTACAGAGAGAATCAAAAGTTTCCCATTACATTACGGCCTATGGGGAAAATCGTTAATATACTCGGATTGCCATGAAATTTTAGGACGTTATTGACGTTTACCCTAGCACAAGTCCTATTGAATATGAAGTTTCTATTATGATTAGTTTATCTACAGGGCGAATCAAAAGTTTTCCTTTACATTACGGCCCATGGGGAAAAATCGTTAATGTACTCGGATTGCCATGAAATTTTAGGACATTATTGACGTTTACCCTAGCACAAGTACTATCGAAAATGAAGTTTCTACCATGATTAGTTTATCTACAGGGCAAATCAAAAGTTTCCTATTACATTACGGCCTAAGGGGAAAATCGTTTCAAAGGAATTTTAAAGATGTTATACCCTGTCAAACATATTAAAATATGCATTCTATAAAACATAAGGTGAAAATGTAGCTATTATTCATTTACAGGGCCACACAAAAGAATTCCATTTGATAATGGTAAAAGGGGGAATTGTGCGTGACATATTTTAAATATATTAAGCTTTTTCATGTATAATAAAATTTATATATGTCACTGAAGCTTAATATAAATTATACGCTACTGTCTTGCATAATATGAAGTACATAGCATTTACAGGGCCATACAAAAGATTTCAAATAGTATATTCTTTCCGAAGTACCATATATGTGTCCGATGATGGCTGATGGAGGGATAAAATACATTTTAATTATGATATTCGCATTTATATTTCGCTAAATATATGCACATTATATGGTGTGCATAAATATTATAGTTGATATACAGGGCTACACAAAAGAGCTCACCAACGTTACTGAATATGAGCGTAAATTATTTAAACGTGGTTCTTAAATAAGCTATGCATTTTTACGCTGAGTTGCATTCAATTTACTGAGAAATGTTTGCAGAATATAGATAAAGGGATATACAGGGCCACGCAAAGAATTCGGTACATGGACGGCTATGAATGATGATTTATGAGAATGTGATTTCAGTTGCTTTAAAAGTGTTTTAGTTTACAATAAATTTTAGCCTAATGCTGACGTGTAATAAAGGTACAATGTAAACTACAGGGCTGAACAAAAGTATTCAAGTATGTTTCCATCTAATAGTATGAATTGCTGAAAAAGAAGCTAAATTTTCCCATTATATGAACTGACATATGAAATACAGGGCTGTTCTAATGTACTGGAATACATATTTGGGTATATTTGGCTATACACTATTATTTCCCTAAATAACAAAGTTTTGTTAAAGATTTCATTAAGTGTTGGAAAGTGCTTCATAATCTATGCTTAACGCATGATTTTTCTTACTTGTTTTTTGTTAGTTGTTGTTTTGATTTGCTAAGAGTAAGCAACGCTTTCGCTATGCCTTAAAATAAAGGATGACAGTCTATAAAGCATGTCAGTTTATTAATTAAGTTAATACGCATCGCCGCATCAAGTTATATTTTGATACGCTGCTGGTTGCAGCTTTCAAATTATTTTTTAGTTACTTCTGTCTTCACTAGAAGAAAGTATTGTAATCGAAATTTTAGTTTAAAAATGTTCTGCCGGAATGTTGTGCTGTAATAACAAATTTTGTGCCATTTGCAATAAAGGTATGCATACAATTAAACTAAATTTTTTGTGTATGTTTTTGGCTATAACCAGTAGGTCCTCCATGAATATATAACAAAAATTCCGCCCCGCCAGAAGGAGTCGCTGAAACATCGATGTTTTTGCTATTTTCATTATTGTACCATTGAAAAATTTGTGAAATTTTGCATAGAATTTAACTAAATGTTTTGTGTATGTGTTTGGCTAGGGCATCCAGGTTCTCCCTGAATTTGAAAAACAGCTGTCGAAAGGAGGCGCTGTAATAGCGATGCTTGTGCTATTTTAATCATTTACCACTGAAAAGTATATGAAGTTAAGCATAGAACTGAACCAAAATTTTTGTGTATGTTTCTAATCCTTGAATTTGAAAAAAATCTTTCAGAAGGGGGCTCTGTAACAACGATATTAGGGTCATTTTCATTAATGTATCATAAATAAGTCTATGAAGTTATGCTTAGAATTGAACCATTTTTTTGTGTATGTAATTGGTTGTGGCTAGCAGTTTATCCTTGAATTTGAAAATATTTTGCAGGAAGGGGTTGCTGTAATAGCGATTTTTGTGCTATTTTCTTTATTTTACCACCAAAAAGTGCATGAAGTTATGAATAAAACTAAAAAAAAATTTTGTGTATGTTTTTGGTTATAAACAGCAGATTGTTCTTGAATTTGGAAATATTCCGCGGAAAAGAGACGCTGTGATAAAGATTTTTGTATGATTTTCTCAGTTTTTCGTAGTTTTGTTGTCCTTTGATGTCTTGTGCAGCAACGGAAACTCGCGTCTTGATAAGTAAACTATCATGTATTCAAGATTAACGTAATGTGCTTTAATGAAAAAACGTGAATAAAAACTTTTAATTGCAGATATTGGCAATGGTAAAAACAAGAGAACTGCGATAAAAATACTGAATGTATGATATTATGCTTTATGTTAGTATTTGTTCTTATAATTTAGTAATAAATAGTGAGTCTTCATTTTGATTCATCAAAATCACTGATTTATCAAAATCATTCTTTTATAAATCTTGATATTTTTTTCAAATCACTTCTACGATTTCTGAAGATTGCCAAAGTAAGGAATTTCTTACTATTCTGTAAAAATAGATCAGTAATTAATCTGTAAAAATTAATTAAACAAAATAAAGTGTCTTAAACAGATGCTCTTAAGGGGGAAAGAACCCTAAAGAATAATAAGGTTTCTGGTGTAATATTCGAGAAATATGATGAAACTTTAGAAAATTTCGATACTTTCATGGATAGGTTTGAAGCATTTTAGCCATACAAAATATATCCAAGGAAAAACGCGCAAAAGTATTGATATCAAATTTATCAGTTAAAGCTATACAACTTGCTCAAAACTCTTCTTGCTCCACAGAATCCCACTGAGTTGGAATATGAAATGCTTAGAAAGGTTTTACAAAAACATTTGAACCCTAAACCATTAATAATATCTAACAGACATAAGTTTTTGAACAGGAAACAAAATGAAGGGGAAAGCATAAGTTCTTATCTTGCCGAACTTCTCTTTTTAGAAATCCCTTGCAACTACAATCAAATTATGCTCAATATTATATTGAGAGATGCCGGCTATTCCCAAATAGCTGATGTACAATAGAATAACGAAAAACTATTGATTTTAAAAAGTATCATGATCGAGATTAACTTGTTTTTATTCCGATTGTCTGACTGAAATATAAATTTAAGGTGAAAATCAAACAGTAATGATCAAATTTATACAGTACTGACTTAATAATATTGCAGTATTAACATCTGCACTGTAAAAAAAATCACAGTAATTAAACAGCAAAAAATGCTGGCAATATGGGTGCCAGTAAATTTTGCAGTATAATTACAGCAATTGCGTTTTTTAGATTTTACAGCAGTCTTGTATAATTTCAGCATTTTTTGCTGTTAATTTACTAAAACTCGTTTTCCAGATTTTACAGCACTCTTATAGATTTTCAGCATTTTTTGCTGTTTTTTTACTAAAATTTGTTTTTCAGATTTTACAGCACTCTTGTAGATTTTCAGCATTTTTTGCTGTTAATTTACTAAAATTTGTTTTTCAGATTTTACTGTACTTTTGTAGATTTTCAGCATTTTTTGCTGTTAATTTACTAAAATTTGTTTTTCAGATTTTACTGTACTTTTGTTGATTTTCAGCATTTTTTGCTGTTAATTTACTAAAATTTGTTTTTCAGATTTTACTGTTCTTTTGTAGGTTTTCAGCATTTTTTGTTGTTAATTTACTAAAATTTGTTTTTCCGATTTTACTGCACTTTTGTAGATTTTCAGCATTTTTTGTTATTAGTTTACTGATTTTAATTTTTCAGATTTAACTGCTCGTTTGTAGTTATTCAGTATTTTTTGCAGTTATTGTACTAAAATTTGTCCTTTTTTTGGTTAATTTAATTCCATCATAATGTACATGCTTTTAAATAGATCATTTGTAATTTTTTCAGTAGCTGTAAATTATACCTTAATTTTCATCTAGTAAATTATTGACATAGATTGAAAAGTGCATGGAATATTTAAACGTAATTACTTTTAATTATAACTTTGTATTATTTGACATCAGAATTTCAGAAATAAAGAAAAATACCTCCATACAATAGTGATATCAACATGTGACAATAATATGCTATACAAAATTTTAATTACTTATGATTATAGTCCTATTAAAGCATGAGTTAACTGGGATGTGACATTAGGTTTTTTTAACAAAATCTTTTTTAAAAATAGTACACACACTTTAAAGTGCTCTCAGGTTTTTATTTTTTTCACTACAAGCATTTTCACAACACTAAGTAAAAGGAAGTTGTAAGAAATACTATACAATGCCTTGTGTCTTTTTGGACTGATGGGCCATTATACTTATTAAAATTTATTTTTAGATAAAAAAAAATCTTTAAGCCAGGTGTATCTTCGAAAAAACTGGTGAATTCTTTTCAAATCCATTAACAAGCTTTTAATACCAAGTTTACCAACAGAGTAAAACACTCAAAAATAGAACATTTTGATAATGATTAAAATAGTTTACTACAAAAGTAGTACAAATACACCTCTCTCTGAAGCAGTATTTCTGTCAAGTACATCAACATTACATTTTTACAAGTTTTGCTAACATATACATTTTTTTCTTTAACTGCAATACTTAAATATAGACTTAAGTTCATTGTTAAGTTTCTATATAAAGATTAATAAATTTCTGAAATGGAAAAGTGTAAAGTATTCATATGCATGTTTTGAAATTAAATAGTTACATAATTTTTGGTCTTATATAAATAAAATTAATTTGAAAGAATAACAAAGATCTTTTACAGAATAGAGTGTTAAATTAAAAAATATACATGTCACATTGAAATCGAGGAAATATATTCCATCATTCATAATTTATCCAAAAGATACAAGTAATCCAGGGATTTATGAGGCTTTTGCCTGTGAGTTTTAATAAGGAAATTGTATCAGAGGCTGTCTATAAATTATGTCATGCCTGGAAGGGGGTTTGAGAAACTGTGACAAAGGGGTGGTAGGGGGGGGGTAAAAAGAAATGCAACAACACACATTTTGGTTAAAATAAAAGCATGTAAGACCAATAGATTAAATTTCCAAGTTATTTTAAAAGTATTTTGTGTTTATAAAGTAAAGATAAGATTTAAAGCCAAATACATTAAATTATATTTTGAACTGCAAATTAATAATCTTTCCTATTGCTCTTTCATATTAATATTTCATTGCTGTTTTTGGTTATAAACTTTAACCTTATTGCATATAAAATAAGTATACAAATTTTTACTGTTATGCTCAAAAATGTCATTAAAACAGATAGTTCAAGATTAAAAATATAGTGTTAAATACATTCTATAATGTAGTTCTTTGATTGTGAACGGCAAGTATATGTTTATGTAACATAGCATGACATGTAACAAGGAAGGGAGGAGGGAGAGTAAGGTGAAGTTTGACATTTTGTGGCAAAAGAGGAGGGGGGGGAGATAAAAAATATTGAAGAAATTTGTGGCATCTTTTATGGATAGATCAAAATTTTAAATTAAACTCCACCTAATCTGAAATTTTAAGCAGTGTATGTGTGATGTAGGGAGGATAAAGAAATTGTACGTCTGTGTCTACAAACATACCTTTATACAATGTGAGACCTTGATAGTAAAACAGCTATGAATTTAATTATAAGCTGTTTTAATTAAAACCCCATCATTTCATTTTTTTTCGGTTTCGTTAAAACCCCATCATTGAATATTTTTTTCTAGAAAAGCTTGATTTTCTTGATCAAGTTTTAAGAAAAGTAGAATTTTTCCTTTCTTAACGCATTTTTAAATTGTCTTTGCTGATAAAAAATGAAAATTTATTAATTCTTTCCAAAGCACTTCCTATTTGAGTTCCATTAGTGCTTCAAGATATGTAATATCGGTTGTTTACAGGACTCAAAATGTAATGGAGGATATCAGAACAATATTCCAGTTCATGAAATCATGAAATCTTATTGTGGTTTCAACTGAGCATTATTTACAATCAGGAATGCATTTTTAAAATTGCTTTTGTATGGTTAGATATAAGTTTCCTCATACATATACTAATTGTTAATTCAAACCAGAAATATAAATTATGATAAATGAACTTTCAAGTAATCTAAAAAAAATTTCGAAGCATTGATACTAAATTCTACCTTGACCATCAGCATTTGTTTGCTGATTGGAAAAGGTCAGAAATTTCTGTTTCTATTTTAAGCAAATTTACCATATCTACATTAAAGTGTAATTGTACCTAAACAGGGATCATGGAAGCACAATTATATATAAAATTCTTTTCTTGCAATTGAACAAGTTTCATTAGAAATAAGTCTGAAAGATAATTTAGATTTAAAAGAGGAAAAAACAAAACATGAAAATTGCAATTAAAAAAAGTTTAATTTTAACAACAAATACAAGCCACAAGTTATGATCTACAACCATTCGTAATCCGATAATTTATTTAACAATGATGATATTCGTGGCATTATGCCATCTTTTAGGCTGTTCTTTCGCTGTTTATTTCCCCTGTTTGGATTTATGTTCAACAAGCACCTGGAAATAAAAATAAATAAAAAAGGTAAGACTTTTAAAAACACATATTGCATATACATATTCCCAACAGTATGCCATTTTGGTGAATTGCATTCAGAAGGAATTAAGCTATACTGATGCAAACCATACTGATGCAAAAGTATAAGAAGTACCTTATTTTTCTGCGTATAATCTGCGGATTATCTGTTAAAAAAACCTCGAAAATTTCAAGTGCGAATTATCTGCCAGTGCGGATAATCTGATGATATTCTTTTCAAGCAGAACTGATTTCTAATTTCTACCGGCAATTACAAATGTAAACTTAACATCCCCCCCCAAACATAATACAAATTGTAAATTATATTCTACTTATAATCTACTGCACCTTCAAGAGATAGCGAAATGAGAATAGCAGAATGAGCTATTATTGCCCTTATCTAGAATTTAAAGAAAGAAAACATAGGAACATTTCTGGAATTAAATTTTGAAATATTAAAAACGTAAAAATATCCCGCCCCCCCAAAAATGTACTTTTTCTCAAAGCCCCCCCCCTTTCCAAAAAAAAACTAAATTGTATGACGCATCTTGCGTCACCAAACCCTTCTCTGGGCACCCCTGGATTAATGCATATTTATATTTGGTAAGATTTTGATTACCAGTAATATCAGCAATATCTGGAATTTTTTCCAAAAAAAAAAAATTATTTCATGAAAAAACATAGAGTATAATTAAGAAAATTTCAAATTTAAAAATGTGTGGAATTGATACAAAACTAAAAAAATCAAATTTTGTCCCAATATCGTAACTGAAAATTTCATTGTTTACACACCCATAAAGTATGTGCGGATTTTAGCGAGTTGTGGATTTCTGGTTTGCGGATTTGAGGGAGTCTATTGTATATAGGGTAGATGTGCCAGTAATGGACTGCCTTCCAGTAATCAACTGCTTCATAATGTTTGGATGGTGTTTAAAAATAATAATAGTTAAACTTTTATTATTTTTTTCTTAAACTCCCCTTGCATGCTTTATAATCTAGATTTTTTTTTTTTTTTTTTTTTTTTTTTTTTTTTTTTTTTTACATTTTTTGTCAAAGGAATTAGGAAGCAGAATAAAATTTCAGGGACATGCGAAGAGAAAATTGCACCCGGGTCAAAGACCGAATTTGGTGCCCCCCTCTCCCAACTTTTTCTTATGACAGGCCAAAAGTTATGATGGTAGTATAAATTTGGCATCTCCTAAATTTTCATGCACAGAGCAAACGTCCCCTTCCTCCCCCCATTCGCAAGCCACTGTAAAGTTTCACTGTTTTTCATTGAAAACCTATATGAAAAAGCTAAGAGCTGACTTTACTTATTTAATATTTTTTGTTTTCCTTTAAAAACTTTTGACTTTGTAACTTTTTGACTAAATAGTAATATAAAACTTTGGATTTCAACTATTGTTTTTTTTTAATTACATGAAACAGTAAAAAACAAAAAAAAGGAGGGGCTTAAGATCAGTATAAACCAGAGAAATATATTTGTATGGATTTATTAAGTTTAGCTGAAAAATTTGCAATCCATAATTATTCCAATATTAACGTCTTCATTATTAAGAAACCAGGTCATATTGAAGTCTACCTCAATTAAATATCTTTAAAATTAAAAAAAAAAACACATAAAAAGGTGCAGTGTAACAATTTAAATTCTTTGTAGAAAATCAACTTCGGCCAATAAAGGTTGATTTTGGTTAAAAAAAAAAGCCGATTAAGACTAACAAAAGCCACCAGAATAGCATTGATTTTTAGGTGCGTTCTTAATTATGTAAATACGTAGCACCTATTGTTGTCGTTCAGTCCGTCCGTCTGTCCATCCGTCTGTCTGTCCGTCTGTCTGTCCGTCCGCATATAACAACGCAAAAACTACCCAACCGAATCGTTTGAAATTTAAAATATATTATTATTACATAATTTTGTCGAGTTATTTCAAATTTTATCAAAATCGGATGCATAGTTCAATTACAGGTACAATCAAAAGTATTCCGTTACATTACGGTTAATGGGGGAAAATGATTCAACTGCATTTTAATGGTGTTACACTCATTCGAACGTAATAAAATTGATATGCATCTATAAAGTAGATATTATAATATACATTTTGCATAATCTGTGGGGCAAAAACTATTTGTTATTGATTTACAAGGCCACACAAAAGTATTCCATAGAATAATGGTATGGGGAGAACATTGTTTGTGCGCATTTTAATTGGAATTATTTACAGTTTTATGAGATTGATATATGAGAGTGATATTTTTAAAACTTCGTTATCGTACGAACGCACCTCATTTGCTACGCTTCACGTGCAATTTCTAACTTGTTTGAATTTTACCAGGCTTTTATACAACCCTTAAAATAAGTTACTTTCATACTTAGAATTTTTAACACAATCATACATTGTCCAAAAAGGGGGGGAAATCCAATAAGCTCTTTTTTTTTTAGCCTTATTGATAAAATTTGCATTTTTTCGCGATTATTTATTAATTTATTTTAAGAAATAATAAAAATCTATTACAAAAGAGTAAATAAATTATAAGTAAATAAACAGTACACAGGAGATATAAATGCAAAAAAGCTCCATGGCACTTCGGCACTCTGAAATATCTACAAAGAACATAAAATTTGCATGGCTTTAAAAAACATTAAAATGTAACAATCTTCAATATTAGTCTTTTTCACAGTTTCATACTAATAACTGAATTCGTGGCCACAACTGATTGTCATTAAAATATATATATATTGCAAATAGTTTTTTTAGATAGTGGGTAAGGGGAGAGGGAATAGGTGGACGAATGGAAATATCAATTTCAAGATATTTTGGAAAAGATTATAAAATAGAATACAAATCTAGACTTAACATATTAATATAAGAAACAGCAATAATGGGCTTAAAAATATATTTGCTTTATTAATTTTTAAAAAATGCTACTGTTTTGCACATGGAAATTTTTTTAATTATAAATAAAATCCTTTAAAACTGTGCACTTGATTTATTAAATTTATAATTAAAGGAATTTTAAAGCCGTACTTTCATACTAAAAATGTATGTCTTTAAGCAATACAAGGTTCGTTCCAATTTGTAAACTCACACATTACTATCCAAAATCTAATAAAATAATAATGTAAAAAAAACTTTCAATTATTAGCTTACTACGAAAAAATAAAAATTAAATAAGTCTCAAAGATTGAGAATTTCAATTATGATAATTAAAAATTAAGAATTTGCGAGCCAGTTACATTCGAAAATTAAAAGTTTGTAAAGTTGATAATAAAAGTTTTTAGTGTACGGCTTGCATTAGATCTTAGCTTACTATGGAAAAAAAGAAAGAAAGAAAATACGTTTAATTTAAATGTATTTTGAATAAATTGCGATTTGTCTGTGGGAATCGCTCGTTACGTGTAAAAATTTCTTTGATAAACAGATATCGCAAAATAGACCTAACATTTTCTGCTGACATTCATGACAATCAATTTAATTAACAATTATTTCACAAGATTTCATGAAGAGAAAAGACACAATCATATAATTTATTACAGTGCAATAGAAAATAAAGATTACACTTACCTTTAAATCTTAAACTAGTGTCTTCAGTATAGATTTTCAGTAAACATAGACCACTCGTCTCGTCACATTCGGAAATCAGAAGTAGCGCGCACAAGGTGCAATTCTTTGGCAATCGTATTTTTGAGATTTTGTCAGTAGATGGCGCTGAAGAAAAATAACAGCAAAATTTACTGTTAAATGCGTTTTCCTCTTTTTCTGATATAATAACTGCATATTTCACTGTTAATCTCACCGTTATTTTTTGCAGTGTGTAGCTGCTTTTTTTTTATATTAAGATTATCAGATTGAAGAAAGTTTTGGTACGGGCACATCCAATTGGTACTAAGTATATGATTGTGGCTTAATAATTTAGTTGCTATTACTTATGTTCCATTCTTTCCACTTTAATGTTTTCAGAATTAATAAAATGTATACATTAATTTATATAAAAAAAAAATCGTTTTATTGAGTGGACATATTCTAATAAAATAAATATGAAAATAAATTCTTTTTTATCTTATTAAAATGGAAATACGGAATACCTGTGGTAGTTTGCAAGAATTCAATGTTCTGCTGAAACGGATGTCCACATCATCTTTAAACAATCTTGGATCGTTCCTGTAAAAGCAAAAAAATTCACATATTATATTGTGGGCAGCTTGAGGAGAAATTCTAAGAATGCTTAATCCTCCCATTCACATGGGCCTCATATAAGGACAGATAAAAATTGTCTTATAAAGAAAAAAAAATCAAGTATTCATTTATGGAGATCTGATTTGTGGACAGATAATAGTAGTCTGTACATGGTAATTCTGTATATGGGCAGCATAATGAAAAAACATTTTACAATGGATTCTCATTTATCACAAAAACAGATAATAATAAAAAATATTGAATAATAATGGAAAATAATTTTTGCATGAAAGGGTTAAAGTAATTGAGTGAAACCGCTTTCGCTATTGTAAAACTGGACAAGAAAGGCCTGTTGAATAATTGCTTTAATCTACTTTTTTCGGTGGATGATATCAGAGGAAAAAACATTTTTAAAGAGCTTATTTAAAAAAAAAAATTAAAGAATGGTGGTTGAAAAAGGCAGTTTTGAGAGTTTGAAGGTATCTGTTCCTGAGCCATTGCATATGGAGTATCTTTATTTATCAGAGTAGCCACATATGTGTAGTGAAGTTTGATTACCGAAAATATTTTGGTCAGAAATAGACATGAAGAGGTCGAAATTACTGCCATGCTATTGTTTTCTTGCTCCTATAAATCGCTTAGACAGACTTTTCCAATAGAATATAACAAAGTTCTGTAATGTGGGTCATCATAGAAAACGTTCCAATTTAAACATACATCATGTGCACGTGTCGCTACTTTAATAAGTAAAAATACTGTAACTATAGAGACTCTGCATAAGATTCTAAAATTGATTTTTTCTATCTGTGTTACTTGAACTTCATATTTGTGAAAAATAATAATGTGTGAAGTGATAATAATAATATGAGAAAAATACTAAATAATCATAACAATAAACAATAGATGGAATAAAAAAAATAATAATATATAAGGATATTGCTTCTTTTTCTTTTTCTCCTGAGCTAATATTACTCAGGGCATACTAACTTTGCTTCTTTTTTTTTCTGGTATTACTGCAAACTATCCAAAAAACTATCACCAAGCTATAAGATAAAATGCCAGTAATGGATGATCGTAAATGCACATTGAATTAACATTATTCAAGTTACAGATGTTCGTTACATCATCAATTTATTATGATTTTTATTTTGTTGTTAATTTTGTATTTTTTATAATGTTGTATTAAATATTTAAAATAAAAATTACATCATTTTGTGCAATTTTACGAAATTGGTCGACGGGATAACCAAGTAGTATTGGTTTTTCTTGCAACTTTGATCTTGTATTTTTCCGCACAGAAGAATATATATATACATATTACGCTATCGTACGTGGCACAGAAATCACGATTGTTTGTTGATTATCAAATTGTAACACCCAATGAAACGCATCTTATTGGCTATTGTGCAGAAGTCCTTTAACAGGATTTAGGCAGTGGTAAATTGGGTTTATTTATGTTTTGTTCTTTCTCAGCAATTATGAAGCTTCAAAATATGATTATTTATTTTTTTCTGTTCTTTTTATTAAAAAATAAATAAATAAAAGTCATGAATTTTGAATGTTTTAATTTAAAATTAAAGTTATGTATTATAAATGAAATGAGTGAAAAGATTCTATTATTATATTTTAAATGAAATTCGTGAAATATTAAAAATTGTCACGGGTAAAATTTTTGGCGATTTATCATCTGCGCCAGGCTAGCTTAAAAATACCGAGTTCTTAATTTCTCGGCACAGATGTCTTTTACGCACCACACTGGCGCAATTTTTTTCTGACACCAATTTGGCGAAAACTTCTTTTTCATATACTAGATACATATATATTTTTCAACTATTTTCTATTATTTTAAAAAAGGAAATAAAAATAAATAAAAAAAGTTTAGTTAATAATTATAGAACAAAACATATCACTTTAAAAAAGAAAATAAAAGTAGATAAATAGTTTATTAGTAAGTAATTAACAATAGCCGGGTTACCATGTGAGGCACATAACTGTGTTTATATATCTGTGCCTACTTCTGTTACCGAATCTTCAGTGAAAAAATAAATGGCAAAAATTTGATAGATTAAAATGAATTAATGGATAAAAGCAATATGATTCAATTCTTAGTATACATTTAAGGGAGACCAAACTGGTCGAAAAGGGCGGCTAGTTTTTTAAATAAAAGCAATCACATTTCTTAAAAACTCAATAAGTGCCTATCGATTGAAATTCGTTTCATTTATTTTCATTTGAATCGGTCGAGTGTTTTCTCCTGTAAGAGTTTCTTTGTTCTTGATACATATGATAACAAGAGACAGTTCCCCTTCGAGCATCGTTTCGAAACTCTTTTTTTTTTCCTTATACCTCATACTTAGGCATTCATGAATGAGTTCTGTAGATCGTCTAATAAACCAGTCTCTACCATACCCGCTTCTAAAAAAACGATTGTTTGGTGTTCCATAATATTTTTAAATTAACTTCAAAGCTTGCAATTTAAGTTCAAACCTTTACAAGAAATTTTTAATATAATGACTAAAGTTAAGAAAGTAGAGTAAAAGTTTTTAAAACGTAGTTACTCAGAATATATATATATATGTATATACGGTTCCTTATATAAAAAAAAGAAGGCCTAGAACTTCTTAAAAAAGCCTACAAATTTTAAGTTATATTGGTCTTTATAAAACAGGAAAGGTTTGAACTCCAAAGGTTTTAACTACAAAGCTTGCAATTCAGGTTCAAACACTTCTCTTTACAAGGCATAGTTAATATAAGGACCAAAGTTAAGAAAATCAAGTACAAATTTTCAAAACTAAATTACTCAAAAAAAAAAAAAAGAAAAAAAATGTTTTTTTATAAAAAAAAGGGAAGGGTTTGAAAGTCTTAAAAAAGCCAGCTAAAAATTTAAAAGCCAAATTAGCGAAAAAATTATACTGATCTTTATAACAGAAGAAAAGTTTGAACTTGTTGAAAAAGTCATGTAAAAACTTAAAAACCAAGTTATTGTAAAAAATAATACTGTTCTTTTAAAATAGGAAGAGTTTAAAGACAGTTAGCTAAGAAAGACGCTTAAAAAATTGAATGCCATGTTACTGTAAAAATAATACAGTTATAAATTAAGAAGCTGTAACAAACATTACTTATTGGCTGTGCATGCATATATAACGCTATCAGCTTTTTTGACAATTTTGGACGTTTCTCCCTTCCCCCCTCCTCTGACAATATCATACGTCATCATTCTATGAATCTATTCCCCCTTCTCTAATGATATCGTTATCAATATCGATTTTTTTTCATTCTTTCAAGTTTTCCTATATTTTTATATTTATACGTTTGCAATGACATACATCTAATTATTTCGACATTTTATTGATTTAAATGGAGCAAAATGAATAAAACAATGTCATTAAAAATAAAATAACTTTATAGCAAATAATACTTTAAAGCAAATACTTAATATTTTGAAAAATAGTTTTTCATTACATAACACATTCAGCAGTAATACTGTCTTTCTCATTTGCCCCCTGGACGGGGAGGAGGTAAACAGAACTTCTTATCAACAAAACAGGTGACCAGCACTCTTACCCATCTTTTTTAATGTTAAACATGACAAGTTATTATTTTGAAACTCGTTTTTCTAAGAACGCATTATTACCATATATCACAGAAAAACGAGAATGTCGCACGTTAAGATAATCCCTATTGTGGAATAAAATGATTTTATAATGATTTAATGGTTTTAATAATAACCTTTTTATATTTTCATAAAAATCGTTAACAGACTAAGAAAAAAAAAATCATAGGCTATTTTGATGTAAAAAAAAGAGATAATTTCGATTTTCTAAAAAGTGATAACGATATCAAACGACAAATCTTCCTTCTCCCTACACTTTAAAGTAAAAACATCATGTAGGTACAGAAACTTATATGTACATCATATATGTACAGAAACTGTCTCTATGTACACCTAGGTGTGCGCTTGCTAAAAGTTGCGAATGACCATTGTTTTTGACCACCAAATCGTAAAATTTCTCTAAAATATCTTAAAATCCAATAATAAGGATGATGAGTAAAAGCACATAGGCATGTATTTTACAAAACTCATTTTTTTTGTGTGTTAGTGTGTCAGTGTGTGTTAGTGTGTGTTAGTGTGTTAGTGTATCTATGTTAGTGTGTTAGTGTATATGTTGCTGCCAATACCCGAAGCCTGGCCAATTCTAGAGCTGACCGGCCAATATCCGAACTGGCCAAGCTTCCTAGCCAAAACCCAAAATACATGATATGAATAGCGTATTTCGGGTTTTGGCCGGCCAATTCGCGAACTGGCCAGGAAGCCTTGACCAACACCCGAACTATGATGCATAGGTACCAATTTTTTGTAATTAAGATAATGTAACATTAAAATGCACTGTAAAAAGATTCTCATTGATTATATTGAAACGAAATATTTTTGTGTACTCAAGTAAATTAACCAAAAATAGTACACAATTCTCTTTCAATATCGAGATTAATTGATAAACCAAATAAGATGACAATTACAAGTTAACCGGAACCTTTACTCGAGTTAGAACACGAATAGGCTGACGGCTAAACTATTTGAATTCATAGACACTTTCAACTATGTTAGAAAGGATTAAGCCGAGTGCCTATAACTATTTCGCGAATTGGCCGATCGCATCTGGCCAGTTCGCGAATTGGCCAATTGCATCTGGCCAGTTTGCGAATTGGCCGGCCAGTTCTAGAATTGACCTATTTCGGGTTTTGGTCGCGACATATGTAAATTTATGCTGACCATAATTCATAATTTTTTAAACATGAATCTAATTTTAGTATGAATTTATTAATTATTTTTGTAATTAAAAATTTTATGATATATACAATGCGTAGATTACACTGTTAAAAATCTGCAGCATTTTATCCAGTCATTTGACCGTTTTCTAAAAAAAAATAAAACAACCGTCTTTTTACGTTATTCTGAACATATTATTACCAATTTTATGGTCAGAATAGAGTTAAATTACGGTTATGTTACTGGTTTTTCAGAAAACGGTGAAATAACTGTACAAATGCTGCAAGATTTTTTAACAGTATATGCTTAGTTTCGTTAACTGTGAATCATTATATACATACAGCTTGTCCAGCAAATAAAACCCTGATTTAAAAATTAAATTTCTCATAAACAAAGATCGGTAGAATTATGCGGCAAACGGTTTTTTTATTAGGTAAGCTGTAAAAATCTTATATAGAAGTTTCTAGCATTGATTGAAAAGATTGTGTTCTGATTGCAACGAATGCTTGATTTGAGAACTTTTCTTGTTTTAAATTGCTTTAAGAGAACGAGTTTTTCAGCTTTCATTGCTGTATTTAAAAAATTTTTGGAATTAAATTTTTGGAATTTCAAAATTTCAAAAAATCGTTAAAATATGGCTCTGTAAGCCAAAAAACTCGTTCTCGGCAAGCAATCTAAAACAAGAAATCAGTCAAATCAAGCATTCTTTGCAATCAGAACACAATCTTTTCAAAATACTCACTGATCAAAACGTATGCATAACATTTTTACAGCTTATCTATCTATATACATATATACATATGAATCATACTGATAAATATTTGGGTTGATATAAATTAAAGTATGTCTATCGTATATAACATTAATATCCCCAAATTCGGAGGCCTTCTAACTATTAACTCTTTGTTGAATGGCAATTTAATATAAAATAATCTTTAAATTTTTTATTATCAGTATATTTTAATGATAATCTATCATAAATTAAAAGTGATGATAATTATTCAAAATTAGTAGCAAGAAAAGTGTAAAATACAATCTATTAAAACACATAAGTACACGAATAAACTGTCAATCCTGTGTTAAAATATAAATAAAAATGTATAAAATATATACTTTTCCTGATTGTTTAATCCAAAGAATTCAAATGAAGTATCAAAAGTTTATGTTATTATCTGAAAAACGAAAATAGATACAAATTTTAGTACGGAAATGGTACTTATTTCTCAAAATTTGTATCTATATTCTAAAAAAAGGCATTTTTCCAATCTAAGTACAACTTTATTACGAAATGTTTACAAAAGATATGTGAATAAAGACGATTGTATCAATTTTTTTAAACCACTGCACAAACAATGTGACGTGCAAAATCAATATCTTAACAGTTCTGGCCACTCCATGCGTAAATGTTTAAGAATCATTTAAGCTATCATCTCTTCAAAACGACCGCAGCAAAACGTAGTAATTTTAAATATAGTGGTAAAAATCTGAATTAAGCATGGATATTAGCCAAATATTCAACTTGAAATAATCTTCATCTTCAGCCAATAGTTTTAAAAAGTGTACTAACAAGCAATACGAATAGCTTAACAGCGTAGCACACTCCGCACGAAAATGTAGACGAATCCTTTACGCTTCCTTTCCTTCAAAGCGGCAAGCGCAAAATATAATAATTTTAAATTTAGATTTAAAATAAACTAAGCAATGTCTGAATTATCTGCACTAAGTTCTAAAAATCTGACTAATTAGAGTTTATCTTTAAACCAATGTTTTCAAATGTTGCACTAACATGCAATATCAATAATTTAACAACAGTGTAGCACGCTCTGCGCGAAAACGTGGACACATTCATTACGCATTCCTTCCCCTCACAGCAGCCACAACAAAACAAACAAATTTATTTCAAAATACAGAGAAATATCCTTTAAGTATCATCTCTTCAAAGCGATCGCAGCAAAACACAGTATTTTTAAATATAGTAGTAAAAATCTGAATAAAGCATAGATATTAGTCGATATATTCGACTTGAAATAATCTTCATCTTTAAGCCAATGGTTTTAAATATTATACTAACAAGCAATATGAATAGTCTAACAACATAGCACGCTCCCCACGTATACGTGGAAGAATTCTTTCCTTCAAAATGGCCACCGCAAAACATAATAATCTTAATTTAGTTGTGAAAATCGGAACTAATTAGAGCTAATCTTTATCTTTAAACCGGATGTTTATAAATATTGTACTAACATGCTACATCAATAACTTAACAACGGCGTAGCACGCTCTGCGCGAAAACGTGGACGAATCCTTTACGCCTTCCTTCTCCTCACAGCGACTACAACAAAACATATTACTTTATTTCAAAATATTCAGCTGCGGACAAATATAGCAACGGCCAGAAATATACAGAAAAATTAGAGCTAATCTTTATCTTTAAACCAATGTTTTTTAAAGTTGCACTAACATGCAATATCAATAACATAACGACATAGCACGCTCTGCGCGAAAACGTGGACGAATCCTTTACGCCTTCCTTCCCCTCACAGCAACCACAACAAAACAACACTACTTTATTTCAAAATATTCAGCTGCGGACAAATATAGCGACGGCCAGAAATGTACAGAAAAAGATCCTTCAACTTCGGGGGAAGCAGCAGGAGGAAAGATGCTCAGGATCTCCTCTCATACACGTGGGTCTGGCGCATGAGCACAAAAAGGGACTTTCTCTCCCAGACGCAAACGATCGAACGGTCTTACTCCCTCACCATCCATCCACCTCCCCGTCATATCCCAGCTAGATACTAAAACGGATACCGTAGCATCTACCCTTGCGCATCACTCTCTCAGCGGAAAAGAAATCCCGCCATATGGCAATCCACATGGTACAAACAGTACGTTTCTTTAGGGTGAGAAATGTGTAAAATGGATGCGTAGTTTTACTCTCGTTACTTTTGTTAGAGAGTGATGCAACTATTAAGCTTTAAAAAGTCCTTTTTCATTATAAATAATACACAAATGAAAAAGGATATAAAGCATGAAAAAAATATTTTAAAATTGTTCTCAAATGCAAAGGAGCTACTTTCTGATACGTTCCTGAATTAATTTCTATCCAGAAATTCATGAAATTGACAGATGTTTCCATTCAGAAACTTTGCAATCGAATAACGCTTTCTTCTTTTGGTTGATAAAAGCAGATATTTCAGAAAATAATCTTGGATTAAGCTTTTTTAACAAAATTCCCGATGCAGCAGTCCGCGAAATGGGGGAGGGGGGAACTATCGTCACGTCTCAAGAAACGTTTATAACTCGATAAATAACTTATTTACCAAAAACTTGAAAACGCTGTTCAATTGCAAATCACTTCAATAGTCAGGCGTATCAATTTTATGCCATTACGTTTAAAAATGACGCAAAATATGTGTCACAAAATTTCACATTGTCGAACAGGGAATTTGAGAACCACCTTAACATACATTGTTTTATTTAAGTTGGTTTCAGTATGTAAAAACAAAGCTTTGTAATCGATTTTTCATACAAATTCTGATATGCAAGAATTGTAAAAAGGATGTGACAAAGTATGTTTCCTGTGGCAACGCAATATTTTAATATCTTTAGAGCCGAATTGTCAAATTTTCCATTACTCGGGTACAGGTGACAAATCGATACAGTTAAAACTGTTTACGAGTTATAAAAACATTGGAGTTAACTATCCATGAAGCCACTCTCGACAAAATATGTGAACTGGCTGTTAAGCTGCAACAATGAATATTTTAAATAGTTTTAACCCGGGAGGACGCACGCTTACCCAGGGTATAAATGGTTTTAACTTTGTCACCAATAAAATAAAAATTTTAACCGTCAATTTATTTAAACGGGGGCAATCCTTACGAATTCTGCAATAAAATAAGTTGAAGAATACTTTAAAAAAATTAGTAGTTGCAATTGGAAAAATTATACGTACTCCGGGGCTAAAAGGCCCGGCGCGCGTCCTCCCGGGTTAAAAATAAAATATAACAAAAAAAATAGTGTAACATTTTATTAAATACTCTTTTAAACTTAGTTTAATATTAGTTAAATAACACATTCTTTGAGAAAACAAAAACAATTTAAATATCCTGAATTAGCTAGTTTAAATATTAACCGTTATTTTAACATTTTCCAACATAATTGAAAAGTGTTTGTAAGATGTCTGCCTATTTATTAGTGTTCTAACTCTCGTAAATGCACTCGTGTTACTGCGTAATCGACATACGAGTACGTTCTTGCATTTTATCATGTCATGTTTTTTAATTGAAAATGGAATGTATAGTACTAAAATTTCGTTTACAGGTAAGACACACGTATAAGAATTCCGTTACGTTATGCTTAATGAAAAAAAAATTCACTTGCAGTTTTTTAAAAGACATTATACTATTTGATACAGAAATTGATACACATTTTAGAAATGTAATAAAATAATAGTTCACTAGAATATGAAATGTAAAATATTTATCATTTATTTACTGGCTCACTAAAAAGAATTCTGTTATATACTGAAATCGATATATACTTTAGAAAAATAGTAAAATATAGTTGACTAGAGCATAAAAAGGAAAACATTTATCCACCGGCCTACCAATAGATTGGGTCTCTTTTTATTTTCCCTCTTTAATTAACATTATTTTTGTCTTTCAGTCAAAGTTGGAATATAGACTGCTTTAAGTAATGTGACTTTTGTCGGATAATAATACTATTCGAAATGTTGCATGTAAATAGTGTATACAAAATTATTATTTCTTAAAAGTGCAGACATCATTATTTTCGAAAAATACGTGAACTGACGTAATAACAGAATATGAAAATGACAAAAAAAATCAGAATCCATTTATGGACATCAAGCTATCCGAAAAAAAAAAAAAAAAAAAAAAAAAAAAATTAATCCTCGACAAATCATAACATATTTACTAACATCTTTTTAAATAATATTCTAATAAATATCAATGAACAGATTTATAGTTTTTTCAAAGAGGATATTTTATCATGACACCATTAGTAGGAGACTAATAAAAATATATAAATTTTGCGAAATAATCCTTTAAGAGATTTTTTCGCAAATAAAATCCCCTCTCTTCTTTCAAAAAGGCATTTTCCAAGATTTATTAATTTTTCTTTAACGGTTCTTGAATTATAATAATTTTAATGCGAGAAATAATGAAAAATCTCATCATAAAGAAAAACGCATTTTCCCGAGTAGTCGTTATCATGACAATCATTGCTTGAAAGTTATATTTTGTAAACAAACGAAACCAAAATACTTAACTTTTCCTGTCCCAATTATGATAGAAACATCATTTAGAGCCCCCCCCCCCCCAAAAAAAAAAGTTTTAGTGCAATAAAATTATTTTAGAAAATTTTTAGACTTCTGTGTCCCGGGCCTCTTTAAAAGAAATATGTGTTTTGAAATATAACATAAAGTATCAAAATTTATCTGTAATGTTTTTTAGATAATACTTGGTTAGCTAGTCGACCAATTTCGCCGAATTATGTAAATCGCCAAACTAATAGCCAAATTATACTTATTGGTATATTTTTTTTAATAACGAAAAAACAGATAGTTGAATATTAATAAAAATACAAATAAAAAGTCGAAGTAAAATCACTTAATGATGTTTTAAGCAGTTGTATCGTTTTTAATGTCATTGAATGTGACATTCATGATCATCCATTATTGACATTTAATCTTATAGTTTGACGATGGCTTTTCGGTCAACGGGATAACCAAGTAGTACCGGTTTTTAATACTTTCCAGTGTTTGCAAGTTTGGTTTCTCATTCTGCAATCTGCACCTGTCTGCCAATTGTATGCACTATATTTTACGTAAATAAATCTAGAAATAAGTTTTTAATTGTGAAACAGATAATATATTTTTTTCATATTTCTTAGTGTGTATAAATTCTAAAAATCATATACAGTGATGCACGAAAATTCTCCGCTGAATTTTTGTTTACCGACAAAAATTTCTTAAGGGGGCTCAGGGGTTGAAAACTTTTCAAAAAATCGATTTTTTATGATCTAGTTTGATTATTCAATTAATTCTTAACTCAATGCAAAAAACCGCATAAAAATATTAGCATTTTTAACGGAGTTATAAGCATTTACGTATCAATACTTACACAGCCGCATCCATATAATTTCAACTTTAAGTCGTGTTTACTCAAAACTTGATTTTTGACGACTAACACCAAGATTTAAAAAAAAACTATTTGATGGAATGGCTTAATTTTTTTTTTGCATGCATATAACATCATATTCTAGATTATGAATTAAGGATATAACTATCACTTAACAAAAACAGCATTAAAAAATCTCTCAAAGTAGAAAATTTAAAAAAACCCTAAAAAATACAACTTTTTTGTCATTAAAAATACTCAAAATATTAAACTATCTAAAATATATTAATTCCTAATCTAGATAATAATGTTATATGCATGAAAAAAAAAAAAAAATTAAGCCATTCCATCAAATAGATTTTTTTAAATCTTGGTGTTAGTCATCAAAAATCAAGTTTTGAGAAAACGCGACTTAAAGTTGAAATTATATGGATGCGGCTATGAAAGTGTTGATACATAAATGCTTATAACTCCGTTAAAAATGCAAATATTTTTATGCGATGTTTTGCATTGAGTTAAGAATTAAATGAATAATCAAATTAGATCATTAAAAAAAATCGATTTTTTGAAAAGTTTTCAACTTCTGAGCCCCTCAAGGAGAATATTCAACTGTGTTATGCTTTTCCTAACTGAACTAATTTTCAGTATATTATGTATACAATATATACAGGGTGTCCAGCAAATAAGATCCTGATTTCGAAATTGAATTTCTCAAAAACAAAGATAGATAGAATTACGCGGTAAACGCTTTTTTTTAAATTAGGTATGCTGTAAAAATCTTACATAGACGTTTTTAACGGTGAGTATTATGAAAATATTGTGTTCTGATTGCAAAGAATGCTTGATTTGACATTTTTCTTGATTTAAATTGCTTGCAGATAATGAGTTTTTCGGCTTACAGTGCCATATTTTAACGATTTTTCGTCGAAAAATCGTTAAAATATGGATCTGTGTGCTTAAAAACTCACTCTCTAAAAACAATCTAAAACAAGAAAAATGTCAATTCAATTATTGTTTGCAGTCAGAACACAATCTTCTCAAAATGTTCACCAAACGAAACTTCTGTATTACATTTTTACAACTTACCTAATAAACAAATCGTTTACCGCATAATTCTATCGATCTTTGTTTTTGAGGAATTTAATTTTGAAATCGAGGTCTTATTTGCTGGACAACCTGTATATATAAATTTATATATCATGTACAGAGCTGCATAAAATACTTCTGATATTTTTCCGAATATTAATGGTAATAAATGAGTTTGGGTTTGTAAATGTTTTATGAGTTTTCCAAAATATTTACTTAGACACTATCTTTCATCTTATTAAACTAAGAAGTTTTATTGAACATTTAAAAAAAACTGGAAAGTATTTCATAACCTATGCTTCACATGTTTTTTATACAAAATTGTAATGAATTCATAGGAATAGTTGCTACTTCTTCGGAGGAAATATTTTACTAGTACCCCCCGCCCTCTTCCAGAAAAAAAACCCTAGTCGTTGGGGGGGGGGGAGAGAGGGGCATCATAATACTTACCCATCATGGATATGTATTGTAAAAAATATGAAAATAAAACATGTATAAACTATTTATAAAATTTGTTGTAATTTTAAATTAAAATTTAAACGTATATTTAATTGTTTTTAACAAATCAGGATCCTTTTGGATTACAATGGGAGTCTATGGGAATTTGGCGAAATAGCAGAAACAGGTCGAAGTTGGCGTCACTTTTAGTGAGTAATTTTTTTCACCAAGTTGGCGATAAAGTTGACATTTTTTGGTCGAAGAGATAATCAAATAATACCGAAATGCGTAAAAAATTCGGTCGAATGCGAACTAAACGTTCCATTTCCAATTAAAATATATCTTTGAATTGAAATTTAAATGAAACACGGGGTCATGAAAAATTGAAGAGTGTGGAAAACGAGATTACAAATATCTCGGTATAATTCGATTAACTTTCTTCTTTATGCAAAGTTTTTATTTTTATTTTATATTTATTTCTTGAAATAAACGTTTTTGAAAAAAAATTCATATTGAAAAGAACAAATATTTCGAGAGTCGGAAAAAATAGTTCTGGATAATCGAGGTTATTGAAATTATTAAGTAAGTTTTTTCCCATTATTACATACTAAGTACACTCCAAATTCCAAGTCTATATCAATTTTTTCCGGAGACTGAGTGTTTACAGACAGACCGACGGCAATTTTTTAAAATATGTGTTTCGAAATCTGCTGTGTCTGAAACGCGTAAATCTATCTTTTTTTTTTCAATTTTTGAAACGATTACACGACTTATATACTACGTAAGATGGATAAGTAAAAAATCATTGACCTTGAAACATTTTTATGATTTTATGAAATCATTACAAAGGAAGAACATTATGCAAATAGCTTGACTTGTTTCAATGTTTTCAACTTTCAACTTTTTGAGCATATCTGTTAGTGTATTTAAAATTAAATTTCAGCCTACTTTCTTGCATTTATATAATTTGGAATATCCTCAGATTAATGACGCTTAAATTAAGTTTATGTAAATGTTATGACTTGGGCTCATTTTCTCTCACATTTGACATCACCATTTTGTAATGTCCAAATGATTTCCTTTCATACTTTTATTTATTAGATTTCTGTTACTTTTCAGAGCGCAAAGAACAAAAATTACATATACACGCAAAATATGTAGTTAGTTGCTTCAGTATTTTTACATATTTATGTGAATTTTCACACCTGTTTGAATAGCGAACCAATGTGGCACATTAGAATTTCCATGTATAATCTCTGAAATGCTATGCATTATAATTTGCAATGCATATACATATAATGTCTGAATTTAGAAAGCTATTAAAATAATCTTTTCTATAACTGTTCTTAATTTATTCCACTGTTTGTTATGCAATGAATATTTGTATTGTGATGCATTGCGAGTAGCTTGGCAAAACGTTTACTTTTTGTATTTTTAAATGTTTTTTGGTATTTTTACTTTTTGTGTATAAAATTTAATTTTTTAAATGTATTAAAGTCTGTCTTTTTATATTATTCAACTTTTTACTATGCATTATAACTTTAATGAAATGCATTGACTTTTTAACGATGTCTCTTGCTCTATATCCTGTTTTAAAACTGTCGCTGGTAAAGTAAAATTATTTAAATAAAAAACTTTTAAGAAAAAATTTCTTTTATGAAAACAGGGTATTTTTCTATTAAAAGCATTTTTCGTTAATTAGCTTTACTTCAAGCCATTTCAGGCCTCAAAATTAATAATAAGAATTTATTATTTGAATTACAACGTGAGATATTAACCTATAACTATAGTTTTTTTAAATAATTATTGATTAAATTTATATGAACAGTTGAATTCGAACAAAGAAATGGTGTTCTGCGAAGAGCATATAAAATACGCTATAAATACTCTATACATCTGTTTTCAAAAAAGCACTCATTTCGTAATCTATCTCTTTAGAGATTTTCCTAAAAATGTTTCAAAGCCCTTTTTTCTCCGAACATTTAATATCAGATAATAACTAGTTAAATAACTGAGAAATTTCTGTTTAAAAATATAACACCAGGTTTTAAAACACACCACCAATGTCTTTCCAAATAACAATCGAATAAATTCGTATGAAATGCCGCATTCAGAGAAATAGAGTTCATCGAAGGATATATTTTGCTACGAAGTTCTTTTCCCAAAAAAACATTGAAATTGAATCATTTCTGTGAAATAAGATCTTCTTTCTCCTCATAAGATCTTCTACACATAGAATTTTTACTGCTCAAGTACTTAAAACATCAGAACGATAAATGAAAAAGGAAATTATGTTTTGAGCTACTTAATACTTACACGTTCAATGCCTTTTTAAAACGATAAACTATATATTTAATATATATAAAATTTTAATGCGTGTCTTTGATTTTTATAAAAGCACTTATATCTGTGTCCATTCGACTATTTAGGCGGAATCAAAAGTAATCTTTTAATAAATGTCTGTTTATTTGTCCGAAATAAGTTTAGAATAAGTAAGAACAAAAAGATCTTCTTAAAACACCATAAAAAAAATTGTATGCAATAGGCCTTTCGAAAGCAGAGCTGCCAACTACTACGCCTGTTTAAATCATATAAACATGTTTGGAACCACAATTTTATTTTAGTAAAATGTATACCAAATATATTCAATATTATGCATTACACTACATAATGTTTACAATTTATTAAAATTTCTGTTTCTAATATGTTTGTTTGACTTTAAATAGGCGTAGTAGTTGGCAGCCATGCGAAAGAACTTAGAAGAGAACTTTTTTGGCACTTTCATTAGCACCAAGTTTCACTAGCATTGAAACTTGGTGCATTTTAAAGCCCTATATTAAGAAGTTTGAGAATCGAAAAAAAAAAATTCTGTTAGAAACATATTTTTTGATTTTGCAGCAGTATAATTTTCGGAAAATGTCATTTTCGAGGCCACTTATCGAACTATTAACATAATGTTTTTAAAGAAAAGCATTTAAAAATATAAATAAGTTAATAATAAATATAAAATATTGAAAAAGTTTAAGAATTCCTTCAAAAACTTACGAATTTGGTTTTGAAAAATTACGACATTACATACACATTTTTGCGGGTAAAAAGTTGGCGTATATTCAAAAGTACAGTTTTTTGGCAACCCTAGCCGAATGTCATAGCCCAAAAATAAGGCAAGCGAAACATTCGTAGAGCCATACTTGGCGTCTTAACTCACTTTTGGCGTAAAATAAACAACTAAAAATCCAATAATAAAAAATATAAAGTATAAATAAATATAAAAAAAATATTTTAAAAGAGAATTTTTATTGGTTCTCTAACTTTTATGTATAGGGCTACAAATTGGACCAGGTCTCAATGCAAGATGGGAAAAATACCAAAAAAGATTATCTCGTTAGGCTTTCTTCGTCAGGCACAAAGAAGGCGTGCTTCTACTACGAAAGCAACAGCAAGACTTCCTTTCAATTATCAGTTTTCTTGCTGATTCTATAGTAGAAGCATGTCTTCATTGTACTTGACGAAAAAAGCTTCAGATCTTTTGAGAGATCTAACGTATTAATTTTTTTTTTAATTGTGTTTGAAGAGCATCTTTTAGTGCACAAGAAAAAAAAACATTTACTTTATGGAAGAGTAGAAGTAGGTAGAGGTCTGCACGGGCCCGGGCTTGGCCCGTGGCCCGTACCCGGCCCGGCCCGCGGGCCGGGCCTGGCCAGCCCGGCGGAATCATTTCAAATTTTCTAACGGGCCGGGCCGGCAGAATCAAGGCTGAGCCGGGCCTAAAATATAAAAATTTAAACGGGCCGGGCCCGGGCCGAACTTTTGAGTTTTACAACGAGCCGGGTAGGGCCGAAAAAACTTTCCTACGGGCCAGGCCGGGCCTGGGCCTGGAAATTCCGGCCCGTGCAGACCTCTAGAAGTAGGAGAATCTAATGATCTATGTCTGTCGGAAATGAAGTGCTGCATAGTCAAAAATCTTAATATCACCAGTGGTTAACTCGTAGATTTATCATTTTTTCAGCTGTATTTTTCTCTGTATTTTGATCTTTTGATTGAAAGACAAACACAATGATAAACCTACCAGTTAACCATTGTTAGTATTAATTTTTGGCTTAAGAACCACTTCATTTCCAGCAGACATGGTTCATCAGACTTCTCTATTTCTACTATTCCATAAAATAATATTTTTTCCCCCCTTGTGTTTGATACGTTATGATTTTGTGTTGTCGGCTCTCGGACTATCTGTGGTTTGTCGTATTCTGATACATAAAATAGTTTTTGAGAAAACAGGGAGAATCAACCAGTCGTTTCAATACTCAAAATTTCAAGACCAATTTGGTCAATTTTAAGGATTCTTACCACAATTGAAAGGTTTAATTAAGATTTATAAATTACAATAATTACATATTTAGGGTCGTTCCATAAGAAACGGACGGACAACAAATCTTGCAGAAAGCGCTTATATAAATGTATATATTTATTAACTTATACGCTGTTAAAATACAAAATAATAAAATTTACAAAAATCAACTGTATTTTCATATTAGCGTAGTTCTTTTCATTTGAGGATACAACAGCATTGTTAAAACAGCTATAACCTGTAGAAAAGAGTGGTATACCTGATTTGGAATGTCGAATTAATAGATTTGAAAATGTCCACATCATATTTTAAACCCTAGACCAGGAGTTCCCAAACTTCTAGACCAACGTACCACTAAATAGAAGTTAATACTTCCGCGTACCACAAAAAAAAGAAAAAGAATATGAAATTCAATGCAGAAAACCCAGCATTAAGAGTAACATTTTTGAGTGCAAATATAGATGCACTTAAATAGAGAACATAAATACTCTTTGTTAAATATGTTAAAAAGTACACATTTGAAGTCTCTTTGTTCGCCTTTTTTTTAGTTATATGAATACTATTTTTATATCAATAATAAAATACATAAGAAAATTTAATAAGTGAAAATAACCTATATAAGAAATTTCATACATTCTGAAAATTCCCTGCTTACACACCAGTACAGTACAGTAACAGAAGAAAGCTTTTTCTTTTTTTCAGGGAGGATGAAAGGTCAACTCAACATCTACCGAAGCATTAGTTCCACTTATCTATAAATTCTAATCGAAATTACATTAAAATAAGAGAAAAAATTCGCTGTCAAAATAGTAATAACAGAAAGCAGGCAACACTGAGCCTGTGAACTGACAAATCAACAAGAAGGAGACGAAGATTGAGTTGTATTTTGATTTCACATGCTATATTTTATTTCATTCTATGTACCAATATCGCACATTCACCTACCAGTAAACATACACGTACACAGTGTACTTCACGTACCAGTACTGGTACGTGTACCATAGTTTGAGAACCCCTGACCTAGATCATAATAAGCTACCCATTTTTAGTAATAAATTAATAATAAAAAAAAACATAATAAAAATATCCATATTTCAAATCCTAGACCTAAGTAATATGCCCGTTTCAAAGTCATTCTATGAAACATTGATAAAATGTTCGCTGCGCGACACTTACATAAATATTTATGTCTATTTAAGTCAATTGATATCAGCAAATAAATAAATACAATGCTAAATTCATCTTTAAAAAGGTAAATTTAAAATTACACTATGTGTAAAATATTTAAAAGATGACAAAAATTATTAAAAATGTGTTAAATTACTTTAATTTCCTTAAATGACTTTAATCGTCTTGAAAATGAATTAAAAATACTATTAGAAACATTGCAGTGAAAAACGGTTTTCCAATACGCATTATTGATAAACAAATCAGCTCACAGAAAAACCACATTGAAACAAAAAAAAAAAAAAACTTTCATCGTGTAATAGCGGATATTGTACAAAAAAGTACATACCAGTACTTTTCGTAAAACTCAGACATGCACTTTTGCGTTTTGGCGTAAATTTAATCGCCACTCTTCAAGTAAAATTAGTGCCAAAATAAACCCGATCCCAAAAGATAAAATTTCTGGAGTATATGTAATTCCACAAAAACCAGAAAATATCTATTTCGAATACATAGAAATGATTTCTCATAAACTTAAAGATCATTAAAAACAACATTTTAGAGACTTGAAATAACAATCGACCAACAGTAGCCTTGTCAAGATTCAACTAGAAGCAAGAGAGTTACTGTGAATTAATCATCCGAGAATCAATATAAATCATTACTGGAGAAATTAAAAGAATACGTGGTACGCAGAAAAATACCCATCGTTCTATATAGTTCCTTTACCTGCTGTCTATTCTGTTGAGCTGTCTAAATGACAGAGTAGATGTTATGACCTACGAGGTTATCTGAGCGAAAAATACTCACCAGCTGTCGTGCCCAGTTAGCTTAAACGGTAAAGCATTGGTTTTGTAAGCCAAGTATCTGGGTTCGATTCCCGGCCTGGGCAATTTTTCGCTCAGTTGGAAATATTTAATTCGTATGATAACTTTACCAATCAGTTAGATTGTGTTAAAACTTCAATTTACCAATGGTTTCCAGATTTAAAAAAAACCTGACTTTTACCTGCCTTTTCTTATATCAACTAAGTGACATTTGAAAAATAACATAGTGCTTTTTATATTCTCTGATGATGACTGTGTTTACAGTTGGAAGTACTAAGAAATTAAAGTAAGTTAACATCTTTATGAATATTTTTTGTCATCTTTTAAGTATTTTACACATAGTGTAATTTTAAGTCAATTGATACGATGGCTCTGAAACGGACAGGATACTTACTCCTACATTTAAAATGCGAAGACTTTTATTATCCTTTATTTTTATAATAAATTTATTACTAAAATGAGGCAAATTACTGAGGTCTAAGGTTTGAAATGTTAATTTTCTTTTTAAAATTTAGATTTTAAGTTGTTAAAACCAAACATAGACATTAAAAATAACAAAGAACCCCTAAGTGTACATATAAGTTGCATTAGTTCCCCTAATGCACCTCATAACAATGTTATTATATCCTCAAATTAAAACAACCCAAGGGTTGTTTTAATTTGAGGATATAATAACATTGTTAAAACAACAGAAATACATTGAAAATCTATCGCACACGTAACGTGAAATGACCCTTTAGCTTATGGCTTATATATTTTAATTCAAAAAGTGGATTTTTGAATTTAAGGATACAAAATTCAATTATTGGTTCAAATTCAGGGCATACATCATTGATAAGCAAAGGAATGATTAGCTAAGTACCATTATATGTTTGCCGAATCCATAGCATACGTAATATATGATCTGTTATTAAGTAAACTACGTTTTGATCATCATAAAAATTATGTTTATTATTATTATTATTATTATTATTATGATTATTAATTTACGATTTATTATTTTTTTTACGTTTAGAAGAATTTTTATTTGAATGGGGAAAAATGTCTTTGTCAATAAACAAGAAAGTAAAAAAGTTACAAAATGGGTAGATGCAAGCTGTCAGATATGGAGAAAAATGAATCCAAAGAAAGACGTCGTATAAAAAATCCCTTTTTAAAGTAAAAAAAGAGAGAGAGAGAGAGAGATTTGATATTACTATATTACGTTTACGAAATGTGCAACGATCACGAAAAAAGAAAACAATGTAATGTTGAACTATTTGATTGTAAAGGACCATTATATTTATTTATTTATCTTTTTTTAATACAGAACTTCTTAAATTTTAGTCTTAAATTTTAGTCTTAAATTTCAGTCTTAAATTTTAGTATTTGCATAATTTTTTTTCCAAATAATTCTTTCATAATTGTTTAAATATTTTTTTTTTCATTTTTCTTAATCACGCGAAAATTTTTCAAATGAAAATTTATTATTGAGGAAAAATTATTATTCCGGGTTTTCATTTTTTTTTTTTTTTTTTTTTTTTTTTTTGTTGTTAATGGTGTACTATTAACTTCTAAGCACTTTTATGAAATAATGTCTTTGAAAACATTTCCTTTTAATAAAAATTCTTGTTCTACTTTTGGGCCCGTTTTCCAAAAATTTCATAATGACTAAAGAAAAGGAATTCATGTTTTGGACTGCAGTATAAGGTAACATCATACACACTAACGTTTTTTTTTTTTCTTCCAGATAATAATCGTACAATTTTATATGAACAATTGTATTCATATAATGAATTTAGTTCTCCGAAAGATATGCTTTTGTATGAAGCCATCTCGAGGAAAAGCACTGGCCTTGAATCAGTTTTATGAAATCTCCTCTTTATAAATTATTTCACTAATGAAAACTTTTTTCCCCTTTTCTTATTCATAAAATCATTCATTCTTAATCAAAATTCAAAATATTCCCTCAAATCATATGGCTTTCATGTCTGCATTTTTTTGTTCGTTTTAAAGAAATCGAATTTAATAATGACATAAAACCCAAACACACTTCATCTTGTTAAGGAATTTTAAATTTAAGGACAAATTATTTAACTTGAAATGTAAAAGAAAACTTTTGCGACAGAAATTTTAAGTAAGTAAGTTGAAATACAAACGAATCAATATAAAGTTATGACACAATGGTGTGAATAGAGTTTTTAAATATTGAACGCAATTCACTGTATTCAATTATTACTTTCTTTTACCCAGCTAGAAAGTATTGGAATGAAATTCTTTTTAATTCAAATTTTTTATGGTTTAAAAGGTTTTTCGATATGTCTTGACCACGTAAATTTGTTGGCGCTCTATTTCAAGAACTAATGCAAGCAATTACATCAAATTTTATATTATTTAAGTGTTTGGCATAAATTAATTAAGTTTTAGTGTATATTGCTTGACAAGTAGCATTCTGTTCTGACTATTATTATTATTATTGTTTATTATTTTTTTTCTAATATTTTCATGATAATTATGACTCGGCATCTGGAATATAGAAATTCACCAAATTTCTGTGTAAGATTTTTATTAAAAATTGCTTGATTCAGTTTTAGAAATTGTGGCCGCATCAACGCGTTTTCGTGTTGAATATAATAGTTTATGTCAGTTTCTATTAGGAAAACATACACCATATTTTGTATTTAAAGTTATTTAAATACATATGTGGGAATATCAAAGATTCTATTATATATATCTTGTTCCCAAAATGTTCAATAAACAAAGAGGTGAATATCCGTCAAAAAGAAATCAAAATGTAAATTTATCTCAGTTTCTATTGGGACAAGATACAGCATATTTTACAGCTATTACAGATAATATTTTACAGTTTTAAAAAGAAAGCAAAATGCAAACGATTTTAAAACAGTTTGTCACATTTAACAACCGTATTTAAATGTCTTAGTTTAGGGCGAGACTTTTTTTCCCGTATAGTTATCACGGTCACATATATCTAGTTTAATAATGCACCTCTTTTTACTTTCTTCTACCTTTGCAAAAAGAAAGTATTGGATTCGCGATAATTTTCAAATTTTGTTTTCGACAGATTTACACGTTTTAGGGATCAGAGAACCACAAAAACATGTTTTTACAAAATGTCTGTCTGTGAGTTTGTCTGTCTGCATGTGACAAAAATTTCGCAGGCGCTCTATCTCAAGAATTAATGCACAGATTTTCCCAAAACTTTAGATTCTGTTAGATCTTGATAAAAACTAGATCTGATTAGTTTTTGGTGTATATCGCTCAACAGCTGACGCTTAATGCTGCATTACTACCAATATCTACAATAGCCATATTTCAAGAACTAATGGATGGATTTTCATAAAACTTCAGATTTAGTTACTTGAAATAAATTACTTGATATAAGATGGTGCTGATTACGTTTTGGTGCAAAACGCTCAACAGGTGTTAATTAAAGTTATTATATAAAATACGTTAATTGGAATATCAATGATTGTTCTTCCACTGAATGAATAATGCATTCTTTTTAATTAAGAGTAGTTTGAAAGCAATAGTGCTCAGAAACTGCAAATTTACTTATCTGAAAAAAAAGTTCCAAAAATCACCGCTAGAAGAACATGTAGTGCTGTATAAGAGAAAAGAGAGTTTTAAAAAATGCCGAATCAATACTAAAATCGTTAAAAACGCTAAATAAAAGATTTTATTTCAATATTGATTTTGCATTTTTTAAAACTCTCTTTTCTCTTACACAGAACTACATATTCCTCTAGCGGTGACTTTTGGAACTAATTTTTTTTCGTTTCATCTTTCGTCCCCCATTTTGTTAAATATTCTTACAAAATTTGACATCCTTTTCTCAATTAGATCGTATCACAAAACAGTCTGAATACTGTCAGTGTTATGGTCGTGTGTATATCAGTATATTTCACTTATTGTTATGTTTTGTATATTTTTAGATAGGCATGCGATTGAGTAATGTATATATGATAATTAACTTGTAAAGTTGTTTTGCATCACTTCGCTATTTGCCTCCTGGGATCTCGATCCAGCACATGTGTGATTTTTGAAGTACCTCTCCTTTTGTACTCACTGCCCCTTAAAATATATAATGAAACTCTATATCCTCTTTAATTTTGTTGAAACTTTTTTAAATTTGAGCAAAAGTGGGTACATATTTTCAACTTGTGTGGCAAATCACCGTCACAGTCATATATTTGAATATCCAACAGAAAACACTATTTAACCTTTTTTTTTTTCGACTAACTGATCACTATAATTTTTAGTTGAAACAAATGTACCACATTCCGTAACTGTTTGTATGTAACAGAATAGAGGAAAGTTTTGTGATGGCTACAGCATACTAATTTTATTTTTGTTATTGTTAACAGTCAAGGTTGTTGTATAACAATTGAAGCAACAGGGAACCACAGCCCTGACCCCCCCCCTTTTTTTTCACTGGGTGTACATCAAGTGCGCCCACGAGTAGGAGGAGATCATCTAGTGCGCTTGCAGCTTCTTTCCCATCTGTATCTTGTACGCTCAAGAGGGGTGAGATAAGTAATCCATCATTCTATTGAGGGTTGCCATAATGAGATTTTTTCCTAAAAATTCTTCTGGGTGCAAATCGAGCCATCGTAACTCTTGGCGACAATAGTCATAACACTTATAAACACTTGGTCTACATTCATCTAGCATTGCATTACGTCTTATTGTGACTTGCACAAAAAACATTTTTTTCATTTATAATGGCAGTGTTTAGTAAATATTTCAAAGGTTAAGGTAAACGGAGAAAAAGTTACCGAAAAAGAAGAGCGGAGAAAGAGAAAAAAAAGTGATACGGAAAAAAAGTGACCGATAAAAAAAACACTGCAAAAAAGTGACAAGGAATTTATAAATATTAAACTTGTCGATAAATAAAAGCTAAAAATTAAAGTGGTAACGAAGAGTGCATTTTTTATATTCTGATCAGTGGGATAGATAAAATATTAATAGAATAAATAATGGGAATGTCAAAAAACAAAATGTTATTATTCATGTTATTATTGCATTAAAATAGATATTTCATTTTAATTATTAACCCTTAGATGATATTAAATATTAAACTTAGTTTCATTATGAATAATTGATTTGAAAAATGATTACATATATTTTTAACGGAAAGATATAAAATTGGAATGCCTGATTATGGAAGGGATTTCGAATCGAACTTAATTTTCCATTTTATGATAGTTAAATTACCTATCCAGTTCTAAGCTATTCCGATCACGTGATCACCCGTTTTTTTCCTGCTTTTTGACCGGTTTTTCTGCTTTCGTTGGGAAATGTGCTCAAAAAGGTCAACTTTGAAGGCTTGTTATGAAAAATCTATTGTTCTTAAAAAAAAAAAAAAAAAAAAAAAAAAAAAAACAGAAAATTGAGTGCAATTAGACAGTTTCTGAATAACAACACCTGCTATTTTCATGCGTTTCCGAACAAAAATAAATTAATGCATGTGTCACAAAGTGGCCCTTTTTGATTTAAGAACACCCTTAATATGTTATTTTTTTCACAACATTAATTTCATCTATACATGTATTCGATATTTTTTCTGAGTTACCAAATAACTGATCCAGTATTTCTATTTAAAATTTTGACTTTTTATTTAAAAAAGTTATTTAAAAATTAATTAAAAAATATTTTGAAGATGAAAATCATAAAGTCAATTACAACATATTATTTAAAATGTATTTTTCTTTTATAGGAGATCATTTATTATTGAAAATGATATTTTATATTTATAGATAAATAAAAGTTCAAAATTATATTTGGAGCAGATGTGTTAATTTAATACGAAATTAGAAAATCGTGTGGTTGAAAGTTTTAAGATTTAAGGATGTTGTAAGAGTTTTCCTTGAAATTTACAAATTTTCATACTCACTTTTAAACGCAAAAGCATGTTACAGACGTGATTTTGAATTGACTTAAAATTTAATAACCTTTTATTTTTATATAAACTGAATTACATGTTGAATTATAAGCGGTTGTTGTTCGATAAAAATGTTATATTTTATTATTTTATAACATCTGAAAACTCGGTTTAGAGTGCTTTATTGAAATTTAGTTCAAATTCTAAATGCTTTTTTAACAGCATTTTGAGAAAGATTGCTTTTAATGAAAATTGGAAATACCGTTCGATTTCATACTATCTAAATAACAGTATCTGTCACTCTCATCCAAATACAAACAAATATGAATTCTGGAATGTAACCAGTTTGGGTTTGAAAAAAATCTTAAGTCTGTACTCAAATTTAAAGAAGCTATTTTCTGACACATTTCTGAATTCATTTTTGCTTGAAAACACATTAAATTAGAAGGTTTCTAATGCAGATTTTAATCGAATGACTTTTTCATTTCATGGTAAACGCATATGATTTTACAGAACATACAGTAAAAGTTGGAGTTTTTAACCAAATTCTCGGTATATCAGTGCAAGAAAGAAGGAAAAATTGTTGTTACGTAACAAGAATGACTTATAACTCTAAGTAATTTATTTATCTGAGAATGGAAAACGCTATTTAATTAAAAATCGCTTCAATATGCCTGTTAATTTCATTCCTTTTTAACACTAGAACGCCGGGAAATTTTACTCAAATTTTATAAAATATTTTTAAAACCAGAAAAATAATTTGAAACAATTTAACTTATATTTTTAGCTTATATCATGGCAACTGATATATAACTTATTTCTTGAAGACTTTTCTGATTCGAATCGACAGTAAGTCTAGTGATCGGTGTCGAATTGACACCTTCCCGGCGTTCTAGTGTTAAGCATAAAAATGAATCAGACAATGAGTCATAACATTTTTTGTTGTCTGCAGGGAATTTGTAAAGTATCTTAAGAGCAACTTAAGATAATAAATTTCTTTACCCCCCTTTTAGATGCATGTTTTTCCAATGAGAACGCAATTCTCAGTTTTGAATTCATAAGGAGATTCAATGTTCTTCATCTTCTTATAATTAATTTTTGTAAGCATGTGCATAAGAAAAACATGATTGATTGTAAGAATTATATGTTCAGTAAAAATCAAATTTTATCAAAAAACTAGTCGTTGGAGGCCACCGTAATACTTACCCATCATGGATATGCATAACATAATATATGAAAACATAACATATGTAAACAATTTATAAAATGCAGTACAATTCCAAAACAAAATATAAAAGTATATTTAAGTATTTTTAACACATTATCATGCTCTATTAATGAATTTCTGATGAACCAATTTCGATAAATTGTATGAAACGCCAAACTATTCAAGTAGCACTGAATTGCATAAAAGAAACATCCTTATAACTCTAGAAATAATTATCATATTCACTAACGGTTTCTTGCATCGAATTAAGTGTCTCATTTGCAATTAAAAGATATCTTTGAGTTGAATGAAATACAGGGTCATGAAAAATCAAAGAATGTGAAAAACAGGATTAGAAATATCTCGACAACTAATTATCCGATCGACTTCGTTTTTTATGCAGAATTTGTGTTAATTTATTACATTTTACGTCCACTCCTTAAAATAAAAATATTCGAAAATTTTTATATACCTTTTATCAGAGCGAATTTTTCGAGAGTCCGAAAAAAATAGTTCCGGATAATCGAGGTTACTGATATTAAATAGGCTTCGTTCCATTCTTACATACTAAGCACATACAAAATTTCAAGTCTCTATCTCAATTTGTTCGAGAGATAGAGCGGTTACAGACAGACAGACACACAGACACACAGACGGACGGACGGCAAATTTTTTTTTCTAAAAATATGTTTTTCGGAATCTCCAGTGTCTGGAACGTGTAAATCCGTCAAAAAAAATTTTTTTTCGATTTTCAAAACGATTGCAAGACTTACCCTATACTACGTATGATGGGTAAGTAATACAGATTTAAATTTCAGTTAAAAAATCCTAGGATGAACATCTAAACTTAGAATGAAGCATCTGAATGTACAATAAATGAGAGATTAGTTTAAAATTGAAGAAATATTTGTTTCCATGTATAATTATGCTATGTCAAATATTTAAAAAATATGTTTCTGAACAAAAAATAATATGCTTGAAGAAAAAAAATATATTGTTAGGTAACAAGTATTATTTCTTCATAAAATTTTCTTTTCGCAAGTAGTTTAAAAAAATTTATAATGTTTAAATTACTTGTGAAAAAATATGTTTACGGGTTTTTTATCGCCATACTTTTATTTTATTTATTTCCCCTTTTTATTCATATATTTCTTTCGGTTTGTGCACTTTATGTTAACGGATATGCATTTTTATACTGTACATTTTTCTGAGATTTAATAGCTATTTTTAACAAAAAAAATTACTGTATATTATTACATACAATTTTTGTGAGTTGAAGAAAAAAAATTATTGATTGCCGAAATTATAGTTAAAGCGCCCAATTTAGCGAATTAACGCCAATAGAAAAGAGTCGTTCTAACTACACTGTTAAAAATCTTGTTCTAGTTTGAACCAAAAAGTTTGTTTTTTGGTGTACAATATCTGCCACCGTAAGATGGTGAAATCTTGAACCAAAATTTGGAGCTCCCATTGAAGCATAGTTCCAATACTTGGAACGAGGTTGAACTAGGAAGCTCCAAATGTTGGTACGAGATTTCACCATCTTATGGTGGCAGCTATTGAGCACCAAAAAACAAACTTTTTTGGTTCAAACTAGAACAAGATTTTTAACAGTGTATAGAAGCTGTCACTTCGTGCCCATTTGTACAAGAGACGGGGGTGACAACGATATCCGGTCACTTTGACTCTGAGCGCACTTGATGCAGGGAAAAGAAAATAGGGGTCGGCATTGGCGCACTAAGCCGGTCTCCTTTTCACTTAGAGACGAGGGGTTCACTAATTTCCCCATTAAAGCAATAAATATTCGTTTTTCTTTAAACTGTTTATATTCAGAAATGTTTCTATATTATTTGATATAAAAAAAATTTCTGCTTTATAAGTAAAACAGTTAAACTTATATTCTTCTACGACCAAAACCAGCTGAGTTGTCATACTCTGAATTTTGTGATATTTTGGAATTTTTGAGCCTCAAAAATTAAATGTTTTTTTTTTTATTTTAGTGCCTTTGTTTCATAAAATTTAAAATATCATAATTCTATGAGTTATAGGATCTATTATAGTAATTATACGACATTTTTACGCGTTTCTTAAATGCTCAGATAAAAATTGATTAGCAAAAACATTGATCTTTCAAAACAAGTTTTTTTTATTAAAATTACTGGAGATTTAACAGTTGTATGACCCTTTAATAAGAATAAAGACAACTACTACAAATATGTATTAATAAAAAAAAGTCATTAAAGCATAATAATAAAATTTATATCACATAACCAACAATTAAAAAAAACTACAAAGTATTCAAAGTTAATGAATTTATTGAATGTAAAATTCTATTCACATAATGTTACTTCAAAATCTTTATTAAATATTAATAATTGACTTTCTAAAAAGGCTTTATCTAAAAATCACAAAAAAGAAAAGGGATAAAATTTGAAGAGGAGCAGAAAACGTGAATTTTGCACGAATTCTAATGCTACTGATTTCTTAACTTACTTTTTCTACAGATCTACAGATCTACAGTATCACAAATGCTACATAGTGCAGTATCGAAGTATTAAAAGAAAGCTTTCATGATCAGAGCGAGTTTTTTTCTTTTTTTACGTTACAATGAAATATTTTTAATAGCTCGTGCTGTTACATATCTCTATTAAATCAGAAACAAAAAAGTCAATGTTTCTTTATTTAATATATCGTAATTAAAATTAAAAAATAAATAAACGTTGTTAGTTTCAGATATGTCAGTCAATTGATAAATTTTTTGTTCGAATAACGGCTTTTACATATGCTTTCGTTTTTGGATACAAAAGAGAAAAGAAAAATTGCCTTAGGGATTTCTGAAGAAAAAAGGTAATCTTTTAAGAGGAAAAGAGTCATTTACCTTGAAAATAATTTTTCAATAACTTAATAATAATTTAATAATTTATTTTCTCTTCTAACAAATCTCTTGAAAATAATTTTAAAAATATGTAATTGGAAAAAACATATATACAAAGTTTCAAACATTATTGGTGAATATAACAAAATGTCAGATTTTGACCATATGAGATATTAAAAGTATCCATTGAAAAAATTAAAAATTTCAAGTGGTAAATTTATTTTTTATGAGAGAATAAAATATTTTACACATAAAATTGCTAAAGTTTGAGGAACTGAAGTAATAAGTTAACTTTTCTGTAATTATAAATCATTTCTTGGCATATGTACGCCAGGATAATGACAATTGCATTCTGGAATATTTTTTATATTCTTTTTTCATTTTAAGTCTAACATTTTAATTTTGTTTAAAGGAACATGTTTTCAGTATTAGTTCAAATTCCATGTAATGTTCAGTTCTGTTTGTTAATTTATGGAAACCATAAATTAACATGACATGATAAAATTCTACTAAAGGGTATAACGAGGTGAGAATAGCAAAATGGCCCCCATGGTCAATGACTGAATTATTATTTGTACTAGTATCAGTACTCTAAAAGAGTACGAAATGAAAAGTCATTGACCCCTGATCTTGACATGTCTTTAACATATTCGAAAAGTTCGTACGCTCGCCGTTATTTTTTAAATGTATTTTTCTGAAAAACTGTAAAAGCTACAAAGATGGGACCAATTGCGTATATTGAGAGATACTTTGAAAAATATTTTGTATTGTTTTTCTGAATTTTCGTGAAATGACAACTGTGCAAAATAATTAAACAAGTATAAATCTTTTTTTTCTTTAGTATTGTTCTGTTATGTGTACCGTGCCAAAATAATAATATTAATAATAATAATATTCTTTAATTTATATACTTATACCACACAAAACCTGATCAAAATCAAAGAGGTGCTTCTTTGAGTAATATCTAAAAAGAAAATAGAAGAAGAAAAAATAGAAACCCTAAATAGAAAGGGAAAAAAAGATAGAAATTGATCCCGGAAAATTTAAAAGAAAAAGTTGACAAATTTAAGACACTGAAATACGGCAAATGGGTGGATGGGGTGTTGAAACTACCGATCGTCCCGACCTATATCGTGAATGTATTTGTCCTGCTGAAATTCTGACTAATTTTTTTTAAATGATGAAGTCAATATTGTGATAAATGAGTATTTTGATGATGATTGAAATTATATTTATCATTATCATGTCCACCGCTGAAATTCTGACTAATTTTTTTTAAATGATGAAGTCAATATTGTGATAAATGAGTATTGTGATGATGATTGAAATTATGTTTATCATTATCATGTCCACCGTGTTAAAAATATATATAATATTCTTTCATTTAAATACTTATACCACACGAAAGCTGATCAAAATCAAAGAGGTGCTTCTTTGAGTAATTATGAATTTTCTAGGTATAACCACGCATGGTAGGAACTAATTAAAGAGGTCTTTTTTAGAATTATTTTTTATAATTTCATGATAAATATAATTTCAATCATCATCATCACTCTTTTCATTTATCACAAGATTGACTTCATCATTAAAAAAAAAAATTAAACAGAATTTCAGAAGGACAAATACATTCGGGACGTAGTGTCGGAGCGATCACTAGTTTCATCACCCCCATCGACCCATCAGCCCTATTTCAGTGTCTTTAATTTGTCTACTTTTTCTTTTAAATTTTCCGGTATTAATTCCTCTATTTTTTTTCTATTTAGAGCTTCTATTTTTTCCTTTTTCTATTTTCTTCTTAGATATTACTAAAAGAAGCACCTCTTTGATTTTGATCAGCTTTTGTGTGGTATAAATGTACAAATTAAATAATATTATATATATATGTATTTTGGCGCTGTAGACAGAACAGTACTAAAAAAGAAGATTTATACGTTGTTTAATTATTTTGCGCGATTATACGCGATTGGTCCCATCTTTCCAGCTTTTATAGTTTTCCAAAAAAAATACATTTAAAAAATAACGGCGCGCGTACGAACTTTTTAGAATATCTTAAAGTCAGGTCAAGATCAGGGGTCAATGACTTTTCATTTCGTACTCTTTTAGAGTGCTGATACTAGTACAAATAATAATTCAGTCATTGACTATGGGGACCATTTCGCCATTCTTACCTCGCTATACCCTTTTAAAAAGACTTTAATTACATTATTTTCAAAGAGATGTCTAAATAATTTTGCTGGTAACTATGATTTTACTAGATTAATTTTTAAACACGATTATTCAATCGGTAAAGTAATTATAACACAGTAATTTATTCCATTTTTCAATACTATCGTGAAAAAAGTCCGGGCAAGGACTCGAACCAGGGATGTATTGGCTGAAACCGCCAATGCTCTACCAATTGGGCTATATCGGACACGAACACTGGAGGACTATTTCACCCAATTAACCTCAACGATCACTTTTATCTGGTCTGATACTCTGGATCAGCTCAACAGAATAAATCGAAGGTCATTATATGGAACTGCAGAAAATCGCTGCATACGAAATTACATTAGATTAATTTTTAAACACGATTATTCAATCGGTAAATTAATTATAACAGAGTGATTTATTCCATTTTTCAATATTGGGTGAAAAATGGAATAAATTACTCTTATTTTGTGTCCGGGATATAGCTCAGTTGGTAGAGCATTGGCGGCTTCAGCCAATACATCCCTGGTTCGAGTTCTGGCCCTGACTTTTTTCACCCAATATTGAAAAATGGAATAAATTACTCTGTTGTATGATTTTACTACTTCTGTCTTGAAGTATGCCAAAAATAAGAAAAATAAGTCTGCAGCGCCATAATGTATGATAAATAACTAAAATGCAAGCCAAGAAAATAACATTCCTCTGTAGTGACAATCAAATTTTAATTATGAAAAATTACTTGCAAAATACAGAATTTGTTACCTTCCTCATATATTTGTTTTATAAGGTATAAATTGGAATTAAAAAAAAAAAAAAAAAAAAAAAAAAAAAAAAAAACAACTAGAAAAAGTTATTTTTACAGTATAGCAGAAGGCCCTTTACTTTGCACACATCACAGTGTGACATGCCAGGAAAATTGCTATCTGCAATTCTAAGTATTTTAATATCTTTATTTATGTTATAGAAATGTAATGGATCTTGAAAATAATTCAAAAGATATTTTTATAAGAAGGTATTAAAACAAATTGCTGCATTATATTACATTTAATAGAAATTTTACTGTGCGGACTGCAATGTCTGTATTTTTTTTATATTTACTCCTATCTTTCACAGAAGTTCGTCAATCTTGAAAATCTTTCCAATACAGTGGATGTGCATTGACATTGTCGATTAATTTGAGAAACTTAATAAAAATTTCATCATAATACAACTGATTACATATAAATATAATAAACATACATAATCTCAATAATGATATATGTCTAATCTAAATATTGTATAAGAGATTTTATACTACTTTTTTATAATTAGTAAATAACAGAAGTGGGATGAATAAGGAGATGAGAAAGTATTGAAAATGTCGGTGGTCTTTAATCTAATGAATTACATTGACACATGTAACGCTGTAGATTTATTTATTTATTTATTTACAAAACTCATTTTACCATCAATAACAATCTCATTAAAAACTAAATACTCTTATTACCTAAATTTAGGAAGAAACTATGTACAAAGTTATTTTATTTATATCAAGGGATGTTTTATTTCGATTACTAATAGTTCATAAAATAACTTTTGAACATTATCTGTTTGATTTTTACTTCTAAAGTAGTATGTTTTTTTTACAAATGCAATATACAGAGTGTCCAGCAAATATGACTCCAATTTCAATATTAAATTTCTCAAAAACAAAGATCGATACAATTATGCGGTAAACGGTGGGTTTGTTTATTAGGTAAACCGTAAAAATGTTATACAGAAGTTTCGAAAGGTGAATATTTTGAAAAGAATGTGTTCTGATTGCAAAGAATGCTTGATTTGACATTTTTCTTGTTTTATATTGCTTGCAGAGAATGGACTTTTCGGCATACAGTACCATATTTTAACAATTTTTCGAACTAAATTATTTAAATTTCGGGTATTCTCAATCCAGAAAATATTTTTTTTACGATACTATATTCAACATATTGAACATCTCATATTCAACAAATACACTTCAGAGACAAACTTAATAATTTGACAACAGAAACATCAACAATAAACATTAACATTAATGTTATTTTGTAACACTATAAATAATTACGGATGTTTCTTTATCTACAAAAATGTGCTATAATAAAGAACGAAAATGTACAATAACCTCTTCAGCGTCACTCAAGATTTCGAAAAACATTCTTTTACCTTTAAAAACACAGAAAAACCTAGTTATTTTCAAATTTTAATGAAGAATTTAAAAAAGTAAAATTTTATTAGCTGCCCGTCATTTCTGGAAACGTTTTTGGGTAGCTTTTACAGAGCAATAATCAGTTTTCTCAAACCGGAGTATCTTTTTTTTTTTTTTTTGGATACTATTGATTATCAGGTAAATATTTTGATATTTAAAAAACACAATTAACTAACAAATATAACAGATGTAAACTTTGCAAGTGGGTGAAAAAATTCCGATCCAGGATTCAAACCAGGGATTTATTGGCTGAAGCCACCAATGCTCTTCCAACTGAGCCATCCTGGACACGAACAGTGGAGGACTATTTCACCCAAATAACTTTACGATCATGTAATTTCGTATGCAGCGATTTTCTGCAGTTCCATATGTTGACCTTCGATTTATTCTGTTGAGCTGATCCAGAGTATCAGACCAGATCATGTCATCGTTAAGGTTATTTGGGTGAAATAGCCCTCCAGTGTTCGTGTCCGGGATGGCTCAGTTGGAAGAGCATTAGCGGCTTCAGCCGATACATTCCTGGTTCGAATCCTGGCCCGGACTTTTTTCATCCACTTGGAAAATTTACATCTGCTATAATTGATTTACCAATTGAATAATCGTGATGAAATTAATTTATTGTAATAAACAAATACATTAAATTAGCAGCATTAACATTAACATTATTTTTTTACCATTTCACGCAGAAATTCTGTTTTGCAGCTGCAAATGATTACTTGAGAGTTGATGGTATCCGAAAAAAGAACCGATTAATGCATTCTAAACCTACTAAAAATATTTCCGAAGCTTACAGACAGATAATCAAAATCTATTTTTATCAATTCTATACTACAGTTTTCGTTCCGTGTGGTTTAGTCGGTAGAACGTCAGTGCGCTATACTGATGGCTCTGGCTCTGATTTGAGTCCGGGCATGGAAACTTTTTCACTATGTTGGTATTTGAGCCTTATAATGGTGCTGGTCACCCACCTTCCAAATTCCCCTCCGTAATGTAATGTCTAGGGGCGTTTGATGCTTTTTTTTTTTTTTTTTTTTTTTTTTACTTAAAACATCGCCTCAGTAAATTAATACTTTTAACTTCTTCTTTTGTGAAAGGAAGTCACTTTTTGTCATAATTTTCAAAAAATTTTTAAATATATGCTTAACTTTATAGGAAGTGTTAAAATTGTACTTTAAGTTCATCAGTTTTTAACGCACAAAATATTAAATTAAGCATAAATTTCAGAAACATTTTGAAAATTATGAAAACAAAAGTGACATTCTTTAAGAAGAGAACACTGAAAGAAGTTAAAAATGTTTATTTCCTGAGGAGATATTTTAAATATAAGGCTGCATCAAACGCCCATAGACTTAATATTATGGAGGAGAATTCAGAATGTAAGTGACCAGCAGCCAATTAAAAATTTGAAATTTAATTCGACACATTAAAATAATTTTTATTTATTGAGTTAAAATTTTGAAACTTCTTTTGAAGATCAATCATCATCATTAGTAAGCAGTATCACATGATAAAACACATCAGATTTTTTATTTTTATTTTAAAATTTAAAATTTATTAAAAAAGTGTGGTAAATTAAAATCGTTATAGCTCGAAATAGTATTAATATAAATTCTTTTTTTTTCATATAAATAAACATAAATATATAAACTCTAATTTTGATTCAGCATTTTTAAAAATATTGATTTAATAAATATAAAAAATATTTAAATTAAAAATTTTTAAAAGCAGTTTAAAGCAGAATAAAAGAAACAAAATAATAATCCATTAATTTAAAAACAAAATTGAAGATTTTTGTATTCCGGACCGTCTTAAATTTGGTAAATAAATAGTTTTTTCTAGTTCTTAAAAATAAAGGAACACTTTCCGAATATTATGTGATTCGGCTGAGAGTTTTTGATATACATTTGTTTTTGTGATTATTATAAATTTTTGTAGATGAAGAAACATTTGTCTTGTTTTATAGTATATTTTTGAATTTGTAACTACACAGCTAGAAATATTTCGTATAATATTTCGTATCTAGAATAATCTAAAACCAGTATTTAGGTTTAAGAAAATTTATTAATACACCATAACATCTACTCTGAAATGTTTTGAAAAATTAATGACAAATCCTGCTTTTAAGCCTTTTTTTGTATTTAAAGTTGCCAAAAATAAATCGCGCTTTTCGGAATTGTGGGCAGATTAGAAGATGTTATTGCGCATGATATTCGAGTTATTGTATATTATTGATCGAGGTCATATATCATTTTCTTAAATTAAAAAAAACTTTTTTTTTATATTCGTTTTACCTTGTACCACTTAATATTATACGCCAAGAAAATATGTATTAAAAAAGTACGAAAATTTTGTTTCTAAAAGCTCAAAACATTTCTTTGTTTATGCAAAAACCTATATATATCCATATCGATCATAGACGTAAATAAACTTTATATGTCATAACCATATGTCTATTTTTCGGGCTAAAAACTCTCATGCCTCTCTTTAATTAAATAATTTCCAAATGGCCAATGGCAAATTTCTAAACCGTTCACAGACATATAGTTCCAATTGCAAAAATGTTTGAAAAAGGTAAAGAAGTATTTTTTAAGCGATTTAGGTCTAAAAAAAATTCTTGATAAATAACGAAAATTAAATTTTTATACGGTTTCCCTGTTTTATAAGTGATATTTAGTAAATTTTTACCACTACTCTAATAAGAAAGATAAAAAAAAAAAAATCCCATTTCTCTGCGATTAAAACTAACCAAGTAATAGCTGTTAAAAATTGAAGCATCTTTTTTGCTGCAAAATAGGGATCAGTCAAAAATTTACTGGAAATAAAAATAAAAGTTAGATATGATATTTTACATTAAACACTGAAAGTAAAACAACTTTTACAATATTATTTTTAAATTTTTGTTTATGTTTACATATTAAAGCAAAATATACAACTTACTAAAAATATATGTTAAAAAAAAAAAAAAAAAAAAAAAAAAAAAAAAAAAAAAACAGACATTTTGTTAAATTAAATTATGAAAAACAACAGTCACAATTCGTGACAAAATGATGCATATTTAAAATTCTGTTAGATTGCTTAAGCTAATAGAATTTGGTGTAGTCCTATAAAATAAATAAATGGTACGCACCTAACATCGTATTAATATTACATTGTCACCGGATATAAATAAGTAAGCGAATTGAACCTCGATCGGATATTTGGAAGTGAGTTAAAATTTAAATACAAATTTTGAACTAGGAAAACATATATTATAAGTAAAATAAAATCTTATCAAAATAATTCACCTTTATAAAATTAAATCATGAAAAGAAACAGCTTCATTTCTTCACAAAATAAAACATATGTAAAAATACAATTGAGGATGTGAATTTGAAAACTCGCCTTATCGCTTTTGCTTTATCTATCAATCTATACCAATCTACACAAATTTATCATTAAAATTTCCAAATTTATAATAAAAACCAAAACCAAAGAGCGCATTTAAAGGTATTTTGCAATTTCCAAAAATTTGATTTTCTCGATAAAGAGAATTTTGAAACTCACGTCTTTAATTATTTTAACCAATCTAGATATTAATTAATTAAAATTAACACTATTGTAAAACTTATACGTTGGAAGCACCTTCACCTATTTCTTTACCCCATTAAAGAAAATTTTGTAATTGAAATTATATGTCTGACAAATGGTTTAGAAATTTGCCATTGGACAGCGCTGGAAATGGAAGCCCTTTATAATACTTTAAGCACTTAGTGTACGTTTTCTTAAAGCTTAATCCAACACATCCGTTTTTAGTTACAAAAAAGTGGTTTAAATCATTATATTTAAAGTTTCATAACTCAGTCAATTTTATTATTAGATGAATGGGACCTTTTTCATAACTCGGTCAATTTTAATGTTTGATGAATAGGACCTTTTTTTTGTATTTCTTGTTAGAGTGATGGAAATTTCTTTTCTAAATATCTCTTATAGGACAGGGGGGGGACCGTATAAATATCTAATTTTCGTAATTTTTTAAAAATTTAAATCGTTTAAAAAAATTTCTACATTTTTGCAATTGGAACTATATGTCTATGACTAACGGTTTAGAAATTAGCCATTGGCCACCGCTGAGAGTGGACGCACTGTATACTTAAAATGGAAAACTGAATATTTAAGACTGATTTCGGCTTTTCAGAGAATGGGCAATCAGCATTTTAGGGTGTTTTTCTGTCGCTAAATGCACTAGGGAACCATCTTTTTTTTTCGTTTTATATAAAAGTTGATAGAAGTCGATGGCCAGGGGGATTCTGGTTCTCGAAAGGTATTGTTAATCCCGCTCCTGACAAAAAATGTTTCTCTGAAACTGTTATATAATAGTCTTTTGATAATTCAATGAAATATGCATCATATGTAAATTATATTTTAATTTGGGAAGAAATTTCGCAGAATTTGTTTTTTCTCCCGTTCTTAAGTTAAATTTAACATCCCCAATACGCTTGAATTAAGGGTTATTATTTAAAATTTTAATTTAGAAATTTATTGGAATTTAATTATAGAATAAGTAAATTAAAATGATTTACAAAATTTGGAATATTTTGTAATTATGTTGACCAATAAAGCATATATATTTGGAAAAGTAAATGATTAGTTACTGAAAAAAAGCAATAAAAGAAATGAGGAATTATGTATTTATATATGAAATGTCATTTGTTACTATCATAATGCTGTTAAATGTTTATATAATTTCTTTATTATTGATTATTTATTGCTATAATTTAATATTGTTTATTAAATTTAAAATTTTAACTTAAAAAAATTCTTTATTTGCGAAATTTCTAAGGAAAAAATAAGTGGAGTAGCTCTTGGTTTCAGAACGGAATTATCTCGAAAATGATAAGCTGTCACTATTCGTATAAAAGAAGTTAATCCTTTAAAGATTGATTTTTTGTTTTATTTGGAAAACATTATATTTTAGTAGATTTTTCATAATTATATAACAGAAAGGATAACATCACTCCTGAGTTACATAACAAAAATTGACCCAAAAAAAAAAAAAAAAAAAAAAAAAAAAAAATGATATTTTAAATCAAGTACTTTTTTTTAAAGTATTTACATTACAAACTAGCAACTATTCAATGATAAAATTATTTTTATAGTGCTTTTAATAGTTTGCAGAAAGAATAGTTACTATCTTATAAACACAGAGAAAAAACGACCGACGATCACACTGCAATAAAAGATTTATACTCTCTCTCTGTTAACAAATCAGAACAAAAACAGACATTACGACATCAAACGTATGTTACGCATGTAAGTAATACCGGGTATCCCAAAAATGACGATTGGAATTTTAAATTCAATAACTAGCAAACGGTGACAGTATTTAAAAAAATTTTGCAAGAGGGTTATGTATGACGCCAGGAGTTTTTATTATGCGATTTTCAGTTTTAGTTACAGATAACAGTCATAGATGGCGCTGCAAGCAATAAACGCTAAATCCAGGCTCGATTTTTTGGTCTTTCTTGTCTCCCATGCGAAAAAAGAAGACTAAAATGTTTTGAATAGATCCCAAGGACCAAAAATCGGATCTGGAATGAGCATTAATCGCTGTCAGCGGCATCTATACCTTGAAATTCGGTCTAAAATCAAGAATCGCAACAAAAGAAACTTCTGACATCATCCTCTTGCAAGAATTCTTTTAGTATCTCTTACTGTTTGCAAGTTATTGAATTTTAAAATCTATAGTCTTTTTTTGGGGATACCTTATACGTAATAGTTCATCAAACGACCAATAGAAAGCGCTACAATGGCAAAATAAATAAATACATAAAAATAAATAAACTCCTGAATTATACTGTGCATTCAACCCTTTACTGCACCACGTGTCATGTTTGGTACATACCTAAAAACATTATTATTTTCATTATATGTCATGAATTTGGCCAACATGATGTTTGTCCCGAATCAAGAATAACCAAAGAATGGAATAGTACTTGTTTTGCCTTTGTTATTCCGTAGCACTTTTTGATCATTGGTGTTATAACCGTCTTTCTGAGGGAAATTTAAATTTTATACCGTCAACTTTTGCCAGGTAGCCATTTATAAACTGGTATTTTTAAATCGAAAGGAAACAAAAATTTTTACCTGATGGAGTGAGGCATAGTCACGGATGATGAATCACTCATGGTGCCATGAAAGAGATCATTGAAGTGAACATTGTCAATGCACTGCAATAAAAAGAGCACAATAATGAATTAATAACATGTCACAGTTAACTATTAATCGAAAATGTGTACAATATAAAAAGAAAATAGAAAGAAATCATACATCAAGCATGGATTATGAAACACTTTCCAACACATTAAGAATAATTTAACAAAACTGTACCGTTTAATAAGTTAAAATATTGTGTCTAATTCAACCATATAAAAATACATTACACATATAGAAATCTAATTTCCGCTGTTCCCATCTACAATCGGAAAATTATTTGAATTCTTTGATCCGCCCTCTATATGATATACAGGGTGATTCAGCTCGTCGGTGACAAACTTTAAGGATCGATAGAGCACACCTAGACGAACATTTTTGAATAGGGAATGTAGGGTCCCTGACGCGATGGTAAGGCGCTAGGCGCTTTCGAAAATTTGGGTGCCGAAATTCGAAACGTCATAAAAACTAGGGAAATTGTTAGATTTTCTTGCTTGTTGCGTCGAAATGATTCTGTTTGTTTAGACTTTCTTCAGTACCAATTTGATAAGCGTATCTCTTAAAACATGGATAGGGGGCGCTGCAGACTTTGGAGAGCTAGACAACAACTTTAAGCCCGTTATTTTGATAATTTAACACATGCTCGCCAAAGTTTATACTCTAACTTAAAGTTTGAACCCAAAAGTAGAGCCCTGCAAAAAGCGTAAGAGCCGGAATAAAATGTCAAAGTACAGGGTGGTCGAAACTCGAAGGCTCCTAAGAGATAAACAAACAGATTTCTTGACTTATGGCATGCATTTTCATGATTCTGTTTGCTGGGGCTCTCTGAAACTCAGTTGAACGGTACAAAAAGAAACATCGATAGGGGGCGCTTTGGGCAAAAAACATAATTCGTTGACATTTCGGACGCTAACTGGAAACGGGGCGCTACGATCAGTTAGAAACAAAACAAGAGAGTAATTTACTTATCATAAGAAGCTATTAAAACTGCAGTTTGTTTGTTTGTTTTTAACAAACATAGCTGGTTTCAATCATGCACAATGCGCGCAATAAAATTTACATAAGGTGCTTTTTGCTGATTTATGCAAAAGATATCGTACCATATCGATATGCAAAAGATACGTAATGCGTAGACGACAACGCGAGATGACGTAGTTGTATGCGCAGACACGTCTTTTGAACGTGCGGTACCTACTTAAGCTTCGGGTTACTTGTCTGCAGATCGGTAGTAGGATGGAACGGTACACAAACTCTGAATTGGCTGACATGCATTTGGCGTATGGCGCTGCTGGTTGTAATGGACGAGCCGCTCAGCGGTTGTACGCCGAGCGTTACCCCAACAGGCAAATCCCCTGCCATGCCTTCTTCGCTCGAGTACACCAGAGGTTGTCCACAACGGGATCTTTCGACGGAGGCAGGCCTGAACGGGAGCGATCAGTGAGCACCCCCGACAACGAAGAGGCTGTGCTTAACCTGGTTGAGGACAACCCAGGTCTTAGCACGAGAGATATCGCCAGACATGTTGGCATTTCGCAAGCAACTGCGTGGCGCATCTTACGTTCCCGGAATCTGCACCCCTACCACATCCAGCGGGTGCAGTTGCTCAGAGAGCAGGATTTTGGCCCTCGAGTGGAATTCTCAAGATGGTACTTGGCGATGAGATCCAGGGATCCCCGTTTTGTAAACAGCATTTTGTTTACGGACGAGTCCACCTTCAGCCGGGAGGGAATGTGGAACGCCCACAACAGTCATGTGTGGTGTGATGAAAATCCACATGAAACCAGAAGCCGAGCAGCCCAGGAGCGTTTCTCAGTAAATGTGTGGGCCGGCATTCTGGGGGATTGCCTCATTGGCCCTTATTTGTTACCTGAACGGCTGAGAGGTGGAAATTACCTGATTTTCCTGGATCAAGTGCTGCCGCAGCTTCTGGAGGAGGCGCACGTACCCGAAGGTTCGCGTCGCCAGATGTGGTTCCAGCACGATGGAGCTCCGGCCCATTACACGAACGACGTGCGTCTCCATCTAAACGCAAGGTATGGCCAGCGGTGGATCGGGCGTGGGGGTCCAGTTCACTGGCCTGCCCGATCACCAGACCTCACCTGCTTGGATTTCTTCCTTTGGGGTTACCTGAAGGCCGAGGTATACCATACACATGTCAGCAGTGCTGAAGAACTTGTGGCGCGCATTGTGGCAGCTGCAGGGCAGATCAGAGATACTCCTGGCATTGTTGGAAACACACACTCCTCAATGCGACGGAGGTGCGAAGCCTGCATCATGGCCCAAGGTCGAAATTTCGAGCATCTTCTGTAGTGTTATTTTTTGTAAATAAATTTCCAGTATCATTGATGTTTTTGGTCTAAATTTATTCAGAAGTGTTGAGCAGAGGTAGAAAATGTGTTTTCATTATTACTAACTGATCGTAGCGCCCCGTTTCCAGTTAGCGTCCGAAATGTCAACGAATTATGTTTTTTGCCCAAAGCGCCCCCTATCGATGTTTCTTTTTGTACCGTTCAACTGAGTTTCAGAGAGCCCCAGCAAACAGAATCATGAAAATGCATGCCATAAGTCAAGAAATCTGTTTGTTTATCTCTTAGGAGCCTTCGAGTTTCGACCACCCTGTACTTTGACATTTTATTCTGGCTCTTACGCTTTTTGCAGGGCTCTACTTTTGGGTTCAAACTTTAAGTTAGAGTATAAACTTTGGCGAGCATGTGTTAAATTATCAAAATAACGGGCTTAAAGTTGTTGTCTAGCTCTCCAAAGTCTGCAGCGCCCCCTATCCATGTTTTAAGAGATACGCTTATCAAATTGGTACTGAAGAAAGTCTAAACAAACAGAATCATTTCGACGCAACAAGCAAGAAATCTAACCATTTCCCTAGTTTTTATGACGTTTCGAATTTCGGCACCCAAATTTTCGAAAGCGCCTAGCGCCTTACCATCGCGTCAGGGACCCTACATTCCCTATTCAAAAATGTTCGTCTAGGTGTGCTCTATCGATCCTTAAAGTTTGTCACCGACGAGCTGAATCACCCTGTATAGATTTGTATCTGCACTATATAGCCAAAATGACCAGTTAATTGTGATTTTAGACGTTTCGTGAAATATCTTGAAAAAAAACATGAGGAATTATCCTAAAACTCTAGGTTTTTAAACAGAATTGTACTAGTCATATATTTCCGCGAATATTTTTTATCCCGAAACCTCATAGAAGAAAATTGAAAAGAATCCATATATCCGTCAATCTGGCATACACATTATTTCACGTACTACTTTATTTGGATACAGCTGATCATCTTTTTGCTTCCTTTTAGGAGCAAGGATATTAAACTTATTCTGTCGACGATAATTTTCAGAAATTTCAAGCTATGTTTTTGGGACTTTCGCAAAAGTTGTTCAATACATTTAGATAACAAAAATGTGTACATCATATTTTAATTGGATTCCCGTATGCGCAGTGAAACATTATTAAGTAAATTGCTTATTTTTCATGTAATTTTTTAATTTTGATAACAGGATATTACATACAATGTTGTTTGTCATATTTTTTGAAAAGAACATTTTTTTAATATTAAGAACTCTGCAAATTTTAAGGGAAAAAATTGGTAAAATTTGAGACTTTTTTATGGAAACCTTAATTTTTCTAATATTATACACACTATCCTCATAAAAATACACGCACTTTATTACAATAAATCATTTAATTAGAATATACAGTTTGAACGCTTTTGTTACATTAGTTTTCATAAAGTTGTCCAAAAGATATTCGTTCGTTTTCAATTTGTTAACGATCCCTTATGGGGTTTCGGGGGAAAATCTTGGCGGAAATATATGACCTATACTCTTCTGTTTGCACACCTGGAGTTTCAGGATAATTTTTGATATATTTTTCTTGATATTTAGAAAAATGTTTACAATTACAAATGACCGGTTACTTTTCGTCATATAATGTATAAACTACATTCATGCAAATATTTAGTTCATCTAGGAAATAAATAGCACAGTTGAAATTTTCTCTTCAACTACTTCTATTAATAAGGAGAATTTTACGTGAAATCTTTTGAGTAACTCAGGGGTCCGAGCTTATGGGACAAATTGTATTGTTCTTACCAGAATCTTTTATCTATAATCTTCAAAAGACATTTATGTAAGATGTGCAATAGTAATATATCATGAAGATTTCTGTTATAAGATATTGGTAGGAACAATAAAATTTGTCCTATATGCTCCGACCCCTGAGTAACTGCATACAAGGTGTAGAATTTTTACATTACAAGCAACATGCAAAAAATTGGTTAAAATTTTAAAGTACACACAGAAATTGAAAACGCTCTTCTAGCAATTATTTTGAAAGACACTAAGGTGGCTAATTTTTTTGTCTGACCTTGAAAGTTAACAATAAATTCTGTAAATTCATTATTCTATAATAATAATCTTGTGGTGAAATTCAGTATATATCAATTTCCGTACTTTTTTGAAGTAGCATAATGTCACTAAAATACACCGCAACACAATTTTAGAACCACTAAAATACACTGCAAACGATTTTTCTCTTTTCCTGTTAATGTAACGGAATTATTTTGAGCACACTTGTAAATGAACAATTAATGACACATGAATTATTCATGTATTCAGTACCGAACATGCTTTGTCAAACATCCTTAACATGTATCAATTGAATGAAAATTCGAGTACATTTACGCGAGTTAGATTGCGGACAGAAAATAAAAATGAAATTAAAAACTGAAGTCATATTTTTTATAAATAGAAAATTTTAAATAAATACATACACATACACACATATATATATGGTAAAAAATAAAAGAAATAAAAGAAAATTCAAAATATTTTGCTCGGTAAAAAGATCTGTGTTTTTGTGTTTTTATCAATAGAAATACAAGAAATCCTCGCTTACAATACATATCACATAAGATTAATTTTAAACACGACCTGTTTAAAAACGACCTGGGATTTTTTCAACCACATGAAAAATTGACATATGTTACATATCACATAAGCTTGCAAAATAAATAAATAAATAAATAAAAAATAATAAATAATAAATAATAAAAAAAATAAGTATGTATACTATGAATCATGAATAGGAAAAGAATACAAAGAAGATGGTCCTATTTCGAGATTTCTGTTTTTTATCCTTGATTATTTTTTTCTGTTCCTTTTGTCCGCACTAAATATGGGGTATGTGTGAAATTTAAAGACCATTTATTATTATATTTAAAAAAATACAATTTTCACTAAATGAAGTCATTTTAAAAACCAATCAATAAACAAAATGTCATCGCTTACCACACAAGTTTATAGCGCTAAATAGAGTTTAAAAAAAATCGAGTGTACTTAATATTCAAGTGTTTTCAGTAACATTTACTTACCAATTGGAATGCTATCAAATGTAATCTTCATAATTGTTATAGGAAAATTCTTAATATTTAAAGATTTATTATTTTAGTCAGATAAATTTAAAGAGGTTTGATATCATTTAAATCAAAATACTGTATTTAATCCTTTATCTACCGAATTATGAATTCATGAAAATTTTACATTCTAAAGCATTTTGCTTAAATTGTTTAAACTAAATTACATAATCATTTAATACATTTTTGGAGGATTTTAGAAGGATTGGAGGATTTAGAAGCATTAATTAAATTTCAATTTACAGGGATTTCATGCAATATTTATAACCCCATTCAAATCTTTTATTTTAAATTGTATTCTTAGTATTTTGTAGAATTATAAAATGAACAAATATGATGTTCTTACAGTATAAATACAGAAATATTTCCGAATTGAAAAATCCCCATCCACCTCCCTCAGCTCCAAGAAAGCTGAAAATATACAAAGGCAAAAGAAATCATCCTTTTAAAAATATTTTTGTTTTGTGTAACCAATAATACTTTTGGAACAAAATAAAGGAATGTATCTCTAAATCATTCTAGACAGAATTACAACTAATTCGCATAATAAAAGCATTTTATAATAAGTAATTTTAATGGTACTTATAAGTACTGACGGTAGATAAAGGGTTAAAATATAATTTCGGGGGATAAAAAATGTAAAAGCCTACAACCACGAAAAAGGCTTTATCTAACTGTTATTTAGACACAAATTTTTACCTGATAAGGACACTGGATGAGTATGTGTAAATAAAGTTGTATGTTTATGAAAACTAAAATTTTTGAGAAATGTTTATTCTGATATAGGGGGATATTATATTTAATTTTTAAATTAAAAAATTATTGAAAAAGTGGGGTAAATTGAAATCTTTATAGCTCAAAATATTATTGGTAGAATTTAAATTATTTTTTACATTTAAATAAATAGAAATATCTAAATTTTAATTTTGATTAAGTATTTTTAAAAATTCTAATTAAAGAAAATTTAAAATATTTAAGAAAAATGAAAGAAAAAATGAAGTAACTTTTATTAAAAAAATATTTTAATTAAATGTAAATCTTTTTTTATATTTGCTGAATCAAAATTAAAATAAAATAATGTAAAAAGACATGTTCAAAGTTTGAAGCAATTATCTTTAAAGGTTATTGAGTTATAATTATTTAAATCTAAAAAAAAATGAGAAAAAAAAAAGCGGTGTAAATATACAAAAATTGTAAATAAAGTTACAGAAATATGTAGTTTTGTACAGAAATCTACTAAAGTTATTCTAATCTTACTAAAATTTTATCTATAACCCAGTTTGTTTTTATATAAAAAAATTTAGGAATCCCAGTTTGCTTTTATATAAAAAAATTTAGGAATCCCAGTTTCCCAAACATTCTCAGTATGCTTATAGATTTTTATATTTAGAGAGAAAATCTGTATCTGTTACATACATTTTTGTTGTTGCTGTTACATAAAAAGTTCTTCGAATTGAAACTTCCTAAAATTTAATAACTTTAAAAAAAAATTTTTGACTGTGTGCTATGCATTAAAAAGTGGCATGTGGGAAGCCTTGACCAAATCAATGGGAGGAATTCTTTCTCATTCAATGTTTATAGAAATATTTTTACGTACACAATGGAGGGTAAACGGTTACATTTCTAAACTAATATAAATTTATCTTTTAAAATTACACTGAAAAAAAAATCTGAAAAGTTACTAAAATTTCTCGAGGAAACTGGGACTCCTAGAAACTTTTATGTAACGGCAATACCAGAAATTCATGAAACAGATACACGTTTTCATTGCAAATAAAAAAATCTGTAATGTAAATTAGAATTTTTTAATAAATTGGGATGCTTAGACCTTTTTATGTAACTGCTACCTGAGTTAGAGATAAAGTTTTAGTAAGATTAGTGTAATTTTAGCAATAGATTCTTTTGCAAAGCTACAGAAATCGGCAGCGTTACAAAGATTAGTTTTGTAAATTTACAATTTTTTTTTTTTTTTTTTTTTTTTTTTTTTTTTTGTACAGTGTACGGATATAATTTTAGAAATCATACATATTTCTCTAAATTTAAATTTGTAGAACTACAGATTTTTTTTTCAAGGCACAGTAGAATAGAGTGACAGAGTAGCAAATGTAAAAAAAATGCTAAGTAAGTATTTGAAAAATTGCTATAAAAGGAAGAAAAAATTTAATGAAATACAAATCGGGAAAGATGATAGATAATTTTATTTAATATAAATAGCACACATAGTAAGTAAACACATTGAAAAAAATGTAAAATTGTTTAAGTTTTTCTAGAAAACTGGGATTTCTAGAACTTTTCATGAAACAATAACAGCAAAAATTCATGTAGCCGAGGAAGGTTACATGAGTTTTTGCCGCTACCGTTACATGAAAAGTTCTCGGAATCTCAGTTTCCATAAAAAAGTTTAACAACTTTACATTTTTTTTAAATTTACAGTGCAGAAAGAATGGAAAAGACTAAAAAGAATGAAATTAATAGCCTCAAGAATTGTTAAATGTTCATGTCTCTGGGAAATAACACAACATTGATCAAAATGCTTCAGTTAAATATGTTGATAAATTTCAGCAAGTTGATCACAATGAACTGAAGCAAAAGTATGAGGCAACTAGTGTTTCCAGATTGTCACAAAAGAAGGTTTTTAAAACGGAGTTGTGCCTTGGATTCCGTCAAAAGCAAATTTTTTTACACATCATATTTTGATAAATAATTTTTGATAATAATGAAATCATGTAGCATAAAGTTAGAATCTTTCAAACTGATTTTATTTTCCTTAACCCTTTGAGGGGCAAAACACTTCTATTTATAAAATGATGAAATATTTGAATGACACCAGAATTTAAAAACAAATTTATTTCACAATAGATAAATGCTTTTCTTTACGTACTTGATAAAGATAAAATTTAAATTTTCATTCCAAAGTCTGGTGTTTCATTTTCCAATTAAATTTATTGGGATATATTTTATCCCATCGCTTTTCAAGGAGTTAACAAATATTTCAATATTAAATCAAGTATGGCAAGTCTTCCAAATGTAGTGAATCTTAATCTATTATTTTCTATACCATCTATTATTTTCTTCTCTTTCTCACTTTTAATCAAAAATCACAATAGTTTTTAAAGTAGAAGGAAATTTGAATTCCAAAAAGTATGAATATCATCGATAAAAAAAAAAATAACACAAGCCCTTAAATTGGAAAAAAATACTAAATTTCTTTTAATTAAATCCCTTTCAATATGAAAATTGTAACTTCCAACATCAGGGTTTGAAGTAAGAACCTCTTGCTTACAAGCGAGATACTTTATCTCCAAGCTATGATATTTACGCTAACAACTTTGAAATTAAGGTTCCATTTTGAAATTTAAATCGTAAAAATGATCAGATGATATTGAAAAAATCGATTTAATTAAAATATTAGACTTTTCAAAATTTTATGATTTGGCGTGTGACATGAGATACACGTTTATAAGTACACAAAATTTGAAGTCTCGTACTTATACAACTTTTGCGTACGAATTGTGTAATGGACAGACAGAGCAGTGAAACGAATAGAGTTTTATCAGATGAACGAAACTGGGGAGGGGTGGTAGAAAAAAAATCACATTTCCAGAAATCCGCTACCAAGGCGATCAAAAAGTATCATTAGTTTGATGAATTTTTTTGATTACCCTTAGAAATACTATATACAATGTTGTATTATTAAACACACACATTTCTCAATAAAAAGATTGGTAGAATTTAATATATAGTGTGTGGTCCATTTAATGAAACAATAAGCACACGGTTTTTTATATAGGAGAGAGTGGGATGGAGTAAGGCTGTGGGAGAAATGAAAGTAGGTTTTTCTTTTTATGTATAATTCCAAACATTTCATCAATCACACACAAGATGAAGCAATGGTAGCCCATTTTTAAATTGAAAAAAAAAAAAAATGTTGATCTGTATAAGCTTGCAAACGTATAAATGAAAAAATTATTTCAAGATCAAAAGTAAATTTACTTCATATACTTTTTATGTTTTCGGTATATTAATGACTTATTTAAGCATAGAAGTAATAGTTTTCATATCTATGGAACATTATACTGTAAACTAAGTCTAAAATCAACATTTTTATTTATATAAGAAGTTTAACATATAACAAGGAAGTGGAAAGGAATGGGATGTGCCAGTAAAGAGAGGAATGGAATATGTCCAATTCCCTTTTTTTAATAAGATTAATGTAAATTGCAAGCATGCGAACATTTTTAGAGGATAATATATTAATAATAGCATTGATAATATAATATATTTAGTTAAAAATCCAAATAAATTGAATTGATGATCTTTTAGTTTGATTTATCACTGACAATCCTGAATTTTCATTTTAGTCATAAAAAGACTGCAATTTTATATTGTGTCACATACATTATCAACTTACAATCTTTGTTTGATTGTATATCTAGTTGACGCTAGACTATTTGTGTCTTATAGCTTTGTTTTATTGCTGCCCCATACCTCCCTGTTACCGGAGAGATATGGGAAATATTTTGAAACTTACAATTCCTTTAATTATAAAATAGCTTTTAATGTTATGTTTCTATGTTGTTCAGAGACACTAAAAAGTGTTTGAACTTGCACCACATAAAATGAAATTTTTGTTTTCGTGATAAACAAAGTTGATTTTCTTACATTTATAGAAAGCGCTCCACACCATCCCACTCTCTCCTATATCTTATCTTGTCTTAACAATGTCTATAACTTTTGCAGTAACCAGTTTTCAACAGAATAAACTCATACAGCAAAAAAAAAAAAAAAAAAAAAAAAAAAAAAAAAAAAAATTGTTGTGAGGCTTTAAAAAAACACTAAAAACACCATAACTTCTTATTTATGAAATATACATAATTTGTTTCAAGTTTTTATTACTTCTCAGAAAAGAACAAAAAACTATTGTTTGATAGTTCTTTTTTAGATTACTAAAAATATTTTTAAGTGATGAAAAAATAAGGGTTGTAGAAAAAAATCTTGTCAAAAGCGGCCAGATAAAATTGTTAAACTGTGTTCCGTTACTATACTATAAATACGTGGTCTTTTCCTCTCTTATACCGACTCTTTAGCGGAAGCCAGGTTGAAAAGGTTGGTTGTATTTGTGATGGCCAGTTATTAGCACGAGGCACATAAGCCTTAAGGGGACGAATGCCCCTTGTAAGGGTCTTTCTAAAGGAACCTAATACATATTTACGCAAGAAAATCCAAGGTTAAAAAAAACAACCACAGAAAACTCCGAACGATTAGGCCGACAGCCGCGATTGGGTTCGAACAGAGTACCTGCCTATAGTAACTTCTCAGCCACTGGTGGGGTTCTAGGTTGAAAAGAAAATGAAATAAAAAAATGAAACAGGTAATGTGGTATTTAGCTCGTTATCAAGGGCAATACTAAATAGACACATTAATTACGATTAATTTCTGAATAGAAATCAGGATAAACCTAAAAATGATTTCTATATTGCCCGATTAATCGCAATTGAGAACATAATTCAAAGAAAAATATTAGAAAAATAATAAGACAATAATTGAATTATATATATATGCACTGCAATAATTAGTATGGATTTTGTTCTGAGAGTTATAATTATTTTTTTTATGTCAAAATTATTATTTCCAAGTTTTTCGTATTTTTTTTTTTCAAGGTTTCGCGTTACAATTTTTTTTTAATTTAAATAAAAGTTACATTTTTATTCCATTAACTTTTGTTTTTGAATAATCGAATGAAAATAAGTTCCTTAAATAACTAGAAAATGTTAAAAACTAAAAATATTATAAAAAAATTTTAAAACTTCAAAAATTTTAAAAATTTTTAAATTAAAAAATATGGGATCGTTATGATTTTTTTTTGTAAGGTATTAGTTTAATTTTATTATCTCAAACAAAGTTATTAATTATTTTTAATGTAACTGTTTCCAAAGGATTTTTTTTTCGAAAAAAAATATTATGTATCCTTAAAATCCATTCATTTTCGAAATTTGCATTAGCAATACTTTTAATACAAAAATATGATTGAAAAGTTTTAGTGTTTTTTATACTCATGGATGATTACACTTTTGTTATTTTAGCACAGTCAATCTTCTTATCTATAGGTTATTGAAGTTTATTTATCGTGGTTTATCCTGTTCAGCTGTTTTGTTTAAAGAGACCAAATGCCATTAACAAATTGTTGTCTAAGTGAATTGTGTTGTCCAGGTAGTTTCTGAATTTATGCAAATTAACGAAAATATGTATTTATTTATTTATTTATTTATTTTTTACATGATTTTATGCTGTATTCTATGAAATTAATCTTTACTATATTTTGCAGGAAATAGATTACATAGAAATTAAAACACAGAAATCTTAGCAAAAAAAGTCAAATATAAATATTTGTACTTTTTTATAATACGGTTAATTATAATAAATTAGTAAAACGAATTTTTCAGAAATTTAGCAAACAATTCTAACACATTTTGTATGAATATTTACACAATTTTTTGCTTTGTAATTTTTTTTCATAAATTTAGAGTATGCCTTTACATGATTTTAAAACGTCTTTAAATAATGAATAGGGATACAATAAAACATCCAGTAAATTTTCTTATCTTTATACATTTTGAGAAGAGTGTATTTAACTTCCTGTTTTATTTTTTTCTAAACTACAAAATAATTTTGAGCATTTTTAGAATATATATAATTTTGTACAGTAAACATACAAATGTAATATACTAATTTCACTATGAAAAAGCTTTTTTAAAGCTATCTATGCGTGAACAGATATTTTATCATAATTTAATTAAATTATTTTTAAAAAAAGCCGTACCTGTTTGTATTATGTTTCGCATTTTTACAAAAACTCGTAGATTTTTTTAATTAAAAAAAAAACATTAAGTATTGCTTTTGTACAAATTTATTAAACAAATTCAAATAGTGAAAAGAAATATAATAAATCACAATTGTCTTATACTTATGCATTTTGAAAAAAAAAAAACATTTTTATATATTTTATTTTATTATTTTGAAAAAGCATTTTTATATATTTTATTTTATTTACATTTCTAAAAAATCTTGAACAATTATAGTAAAAATATAATGTTGAACAGTAAACATGCAAGGCAATGCAAAATTTTTAGATTAAAGCCTGATATCAAATCTTTGTATACCTTGAATAACTACGTTTTATAATCATAAAATAAAAAATCGGAAATTAGTAATTTTCTCAAAAATGCAATTTCCATTATATATTTTTTTATATTTTGAAATTTCTTTGTATATATTTTTTACATAATTTTGTATATGATATATTTTTAAATGAAGAAAAAAAATAAGCATGGTTTTACACAAATTGATTAAATATCTTGCAATAACTACATAAAATAAAATAAATGACATATATTGAAAAATTTTCTTATAATTATGCATCAAATAAATCTTTAACAATTTTAGTAGGAATGCAATTTTGTATAGTAAATATATAGTAAGTGTACTTCCTACACATGAATTTTACTTTAACAAGAGTTGTTTTAAATATTTGTTTGTTTGAACACATGAATTTCACTTTAACAAGAGTTATTTTAAATATTTGTTTGTTTGAACACATGAATTTTACTTTAACAAGAGTTGTTTTAAATATTTGTTTGTTTCAAAGACATGTTTAGTTATAACAAATTAATAAAATTCCTTTATGAAAATGAAATGTCTATTTGTAAGATATCTTACATATTTTTCTGTTCAGTTTTGTTTACAGTACTGTTTAAATTCAAAAATATTTAAAATATGATTTTTTCACACATAGATTCGATGCATTTAAATATTGAAAAGAACTTAAATAAAACATGTGTATTTCTTATAAATATGCATTTCAATAAAATAAAGTTTTTTTTATTTCTCATTTCGTTTTTGTTGCAAAATAAATCTTCAACAAATTTAGTAAGCGGCTTAATTTGAAAAGTAAATATGCAAGTTTATCACACAAGTTTAATATATATAGGTAATTTCAAAAAACATATATGTTTTTCAAAAATATGTTTAATTAAAAAAAAAATTGAAATAGAAATTTATTTTATCAAAAGGGCGACATAATTTGTATTTAAAAAAGAAACTTTGTACTCAGTATATTTTTAATTTAAAAATATTTAAATATGATGTACACACAAACATGAAACTTCTTCAAATATTAATGAAAAAAGAGAATAAACTTAGATTGTTACTATCGGTTCCTGATTTAAAAAATTTTGCTTTTAAATAAATTTATTTTATTTATTTAATATACGTTGAAAAATAAAACAGAATTATTGATTTTGCATAAAAACGTAATTTTGAAAAATTGTATGTTTCCATGCTTAGTCTTAATTATCATAAAATAGTAATTTTCTGAAAAATGCAGCATTTATATATAAAATATTTTGTATAAAAATTTAAATAACATTGTATTTGATATTTTTAAAATTATAACTATCAAATATGGATTTTTTAAAACTAATTACGTGTTTTTCAATAATAAAATTATATAAAATAAAATAAATGATCTAAATTGACTAACTTTGTTATAGTGATGCATTTTAATTTAACAGCTTTTTTTTATTTACATAGTAAAACAAAAACTGTAAAATTTCAGGAAGAATTTAACTTTCTATAGTAAATATCCAAGTGTAGTAATACATAATATAAGTAATCATGTAATTTTTAAGCATGTGAGATATTATTACGAAAGCACATACTTAAATAAAAAAAAATTTAACTTGAAATTGTTTTAAATAATGTTTTAAAGCAATATGGAATAATTTAAAGTGCATTAATTGACTTTTTGGATCATTTTTTAATCGATTACTTAAAATACGGTATGTTAAAGAGAGACGAGAATATATCCTTTTTTTTCATACTCAAGAAAATAATTTACGCTACTTATTTCCGGGCATGGGAGAAGATTTACAAACCCCGTGCTTTCTGTTGCACCAGCAACACACGGTTTTCACCACAAACTGGTCAATATGATCATTAGCTCCAAACATTTCGTAACACTAATCCCAACTTTGCAACAATATCTACACACATTTAACTGTCTTGTCAGTGTGTTTTTTTACCTTGCAATATCGGTGTTAGCACTGAAAAACAACATTTACAGGCCGTGTACATCGTGTTCTTTTTCCATTTATGTTTGTCAGAGGTATTATTGTACCAAAATAAATGATAAATATTTTAATGCACCTAGAAATTAACCGGCGGGGGAGAGTTTAAACAGAAAATATAATTTTTTTATGTGTACAAACATACGAAAACACTGTCATGCATGGAAATGTTTTGGGACGATACCAATTAAGAACTTATAAAATGCTTTTAAAAATTTAGCATGGGCATACCTGGCTGATGTCACTGGTCCAGGCAGCTTTTTCTTGCATGCTTGGAGCAACCAGGTGTATGGTCGCTTGGCTTCCGTTCTTGAAGTCTACCACGATCTTAAAGTCGAGACCGCCATAGTCCTTTTGGCCACCGCTGCCGCTAGGGGTCGCCGCGCTCGCCTCGCTGAAACCGCTCGACTGACTTGAGGCAGAGCTGACGGAACCTGGCAACGAGAGGAGAAATTGGTGGAGAGAAAGGGATAGATAGAGAAGAGATGCTGGAGCGCAAATATACATACACACAAACTGCGCAGCCTCATGCAGCCACACATGAACGATGACCTATGCCTTTAGAAAAGAAAAGGGGGCTGCCGGTAGAGTGGTACACCCATGTCTTAGGTTTTGTTTACACAACATATTCATTTGAAAACTTATACTGGGAAAAGATCGCCAGGAGAAATTTAAAATTTGTAACAGCCGGCTGTGGAGAGAGGTTCGAATTACGCTAGTGTTTTGAACACGTGCTCGTAAATTTATTCAACTTGCATGTTATTTGCCTCTTTGATGCGCAGTTACAATGCATATAAGAACACAATCTATTGTTACGGGTCAATATGTATGTGTTACAAGGATGTCTTAGAATTAAACTCAGGATTATTTTATTGAAATCCACCAAAAATAAAATCAATATCGATAAATTGTAAATTTAATGTGAATAAAAATGTGTAAGGTGAAAGATAGATTTAAATCTATATTGAGCAGATAAGAGATGACAGAACTTGAATTGCGCTTGTGTTTTCAATATGTGTTCATAAATTTATTTAATCGGTATGTTTTTCACATATTTGATGAGTAGTTTATACATATAGAAAAAATTACACCACGTGACACTAAAAGTAAACGTGGAATTATTACATATTAGTAACTGTAATATTTAAAAATTAAATGTAGGATATTTTACATGGCTGTAAGAAAATTAAAATTTAATTTAAAGTAATTGTAACGATAAAAAAGCTTAAAATAATAACGAAATTGAAACAACTGAGTTTGGACAACCTTCAGTTATATTGTATTTTGTTAGCTTAATCATAAATTTATTTAATTTATATATTATCTATCTGTCTGATCTGAAGTTTATACATGTAAAAAATACACGGTAAGATACTAAAAAAAAAAAATGCGAAATTATTATAGTTTAATAGTTGTAATACCGGAGAACTAAATGCAGAATATTTTATATAGCTGCAAGAAAATCAAATACAATCTACAATAATTAATGAAGATTGTAAATTAAAACAAAATGATGAAATTGTAACAGTTAGGTACTGAGAACCTCCAATTACGCTTGTGTTTTAAGCACGGGTTCAGAAATTGAAACAACTTGGCTACTACATCTCTGCTTGATGCGCATTTACGATGAATAAAAAAATGTAACGATTACATATGTGACATTTTTCTCGTAAGTGTGACACTATGTATTCATAAAACGAATGTCTTATAACTAATCAGATATTTTTTAAATTTAAGGCAAATAAGATTCAGTCTAAATGAGTTGTAAAAGTGATGCGAAAATAGCTTTAAATCAGACAGATACATAAATATCTTTTTTCCCCATAGAGGGAAATTTTTGGATAATTTTCTAATATAAAGGCCTTGGTGAAATAAATAAAAAGACCTTTGGAAAAAAAAAACAGCTGCATATTTTTTGGAAATCTATTCACTTTTTCATAAACACAAGCAATGTTTTCAATATTTATACAATTTAAAATAAAATAGTCATTTTTCTATTTTTACATATATATTGAAGTAAGTTGGATATAAAACTTAATAAACTTTTTGTACTAAATACACATATAAACAAGCATAAAATTTCACCAGATTAGTTTTCATAACTGTTTATACCATTTGAGCAAAATCTCTGAAACGTGAATTTTTTCATGCTTATAGAAAGAACACAAAAGTTCTCTATAGCTCAAAATGTACTCTTTTTTTCTGTTCGCTAAGGTATTTTGATTATTTCAATAAAATTTAAGATGTACAATCATGGGAAAAAATAAACACATATTTTTAAAGCTACAGCTAATTAAAATGGAAGAAATTTACTATTTCTAAATGATAGGAAATAAAGTCTACTTTTAAATGATGTATATAAAATTTGCTTAGGGTGTTATCTTAAAATCACAATCTAGTCATACTCACAATCAAAGCAACATCAAAATTTTAAAATATATTTTAAATCTTCATTTGAAACTGTGCCTGGAAACGAAATTTTAAGTTGTTTGGACAATCAGTTTTTGAATTATAAAATATTCAAAATTTAGAGCGTCTAATGTTAAATTATATTTTCACTCGGAAAAAAAATACTCGTTTTATTGAAAATTTTGGGCTGGAAATAGTTTTAAAATATTAGGCAGATGAAATTGACCTATTGTCGGTATTATATAAAACTATATATAAGGTGCCCTGGGGTAATAACGCCACGTTAAGGTTCTACCAATTTTCACGGCTTAGTTTTAGATTGTATTTTTCAAACAAATATAGGATCTGATACAGCAACTCATTGACTATCTATATAAAATAAAATAATTTAACAGATATGTATTTATAAAATGTAATGGCGTTTTTTCTTGACCCATGCTATTTGGCGTTATTATCCACCTATATGGGTAATAACGCCATGCAAACAAAACTATGAAATAAGATGGAATAATTGCATGTAGATAGCCCAATTCGAAAAGTACAAACTCTACAAACTTAGAAATTGACAAATTGCATTCTAAGCTATTGAAAATGTTCAGTTTTTTGTGAAAGTGTAAGAAAAATAAAGGTGTGGTGTGGGAGGGGGGGGGATGAGGCAAAAGAATATCAGACCGTGAGCTTCTTTTTGCTTAAAAAGGACCGCTTAAATAGAAATATGAGAAACATTGCACAGTTTTAACTGTGTTTATTTGAATCAGTATTTAGGATGTAGCTCGGCCACTGTAGGGAATCAACCGGGGTATTAATCTCAAGGATTGGCGTTATTACCCCGGTATAGTTATTGCGCAGTGCATTTTAAATTACAAATTATCTCGAGAAGATATCCAAAATCTTCAACAACATTTTAAAAGTACATAAAATGCACTACAAATTTATGTAATTAACAAAGTATTTCCGGATAAAAAATAATCTTCACATCACAAAACGTATCTCGCAAATTTTAGATCAAGCGTTAATTTTAGTTGTTTGTAAAAACAGTAAAACCTAAAAATGAAACAAATTAACTTGAAGCTGTTTTTTGCGATTTATATGACTCAAAACCCTTCTGCGCAGAGCACATGGGTGTCATTTACCTGATTATTTCATAATTATGCAAAATATAAGCACTTGGCGTTATTACCCCGCCTGGCGTTATTACCCCAGGGTACCTTATATATCCAACTCATATTTCTTGATTAGTGCCACTTTTTTTAAATGGTGAAATTCCCTTTGTCTTCGTCTAAATTATAACTATGACGTGTTAAAACATGTCATTAAAGGGACACAGTATCTTGAAATTATTCAAAATATCGATTTTCTTTTTATAATATTAAGGGTGCATTCGAAAAAATATTTTTTCTATCCTCAACAGCTCGAAAATTTTTCTGATACAACTTCAGATTCATTTTTAAAAATAGAAACACGAAATTTGCTGAGGTGATTTTTGAAGAGATGCATAAGGTGCCGTGTGATTTCATTTTTCTTTAACTCATTAGAATTTGATTTATAAACGATTATTTCCTCAGTATGACCCTTTTTTTAGTTCCCAGATCTTCCGCTTCGGAAAATTCTGTTCAAAACGTTGATTTTAACAGCATTTTTTTTGCAATATTTTCTGCATTTATCAAAAAATAGACAAGCACGGCACCTTGTGTACTTTCTAAATAAGAGAATTTGTCAGTTTGATGCGTTTGAGAGCAAAAATAAAATTAAAAATAAACAGAAAATCAGCAGTTTGAATTGCAATACACCCTTAACTGAAAGCTTTTTTAATTGTGAATATTTTCACACCATATTTTTACTTATATGACTATTATATCGTGAGATATTGTAATTTTGTTAATAGATACAGCGCAATTACCTACACAAATGAAAAATTTAAACTGTTTTTTCTCTCTGTTCATGTTTTTACAATTTGCTTGTTCGAAAAATACTAAGGCTTTTTTGGTCAATTTAAATGGATGTTTGAAAATTTTTTTACTTGTTCTCCATGGTGTATTTAATATTTTTGTGCATGGATTTAATATTCATATTTATAGTTATTATTAAAAAACATTCAAATTGAGATTTCGTTGAATTTTCTTCCTTTTTTTTAATATACACAAGAGAAAAAAACACATTAAATGTAAAAAACACACCTAAAATTCCCCTCACAATTTTACGTAGTGTTTTCTAATGAAAGTGGAATTAATCTAAGCAAAAAATATTCATATTTTAAAAAGTAATTAAAAAAAAATAATTAAAAAAATAAGATTTAGTAAAATAAGCTGTTTTACATTTTTTTTTCTAATTTATTGAAATTTTAGTATTAAGTATTGCGCCACTACATATATTAAAGCATTATTCAAAATTGAAGAGATGGTTTCAAAGTTACTGTGTCCCTTTAATTAAGATTACCTAACTGAATGCACATTAACCTCTTTATTCCGTATCTGAAAATCCAGAACTATGCAACTACAGCAGTGGTTCACCACTGTGGAAAAAACTCCACTTTTCTACTCCAAAATAATCGAATGTGCCAAGGTAACAGAAAATAATCAACTTATTTTTTAAAGTCCAACCAATCATTATGTGGATTCTGATCCCGAACTATCGTTATCTGTACGCAACATTTTTATAACCCGCTCTTAGTCTTAATAAAAGAACTCTCAACAAATTACTCATGGATTTGTAAATAGAAATTTCAACAATTCACTTATAGATATGAAAATCATTTCTTTACCATAAAATAAATAGCAAATATTGCTTTCATTTTATTTAAAAATTAGTTCATTTTCAAACACTGCTAAATGATATTATCTTTTGATATTTATTATTATTATTATTTAATTAATTGGGCAACGCGGGATATAGAAGCCTATGGCAATTGGTGGGGTACAAAGGTAACTGCATTTGTTCAAATCTTTATTTTCTCTTGAAAAAGGACAGGTAGTTCGGTTGAAACCATCGGGATAATTTTATCATTGTTTCTAATGTCTAAACGTCATACAAAAAGGGTTTGTAGATTTTAAACTGTTATACTTTATTCCAATGTACACTTTTTAGCAAATTTATAAATGAAAATTCTGAGCTTGTATCAATACTCATATAATAATATTTATTTTTAAAAAAATGCTGAATCATTAATAAATTGCAAAAGTTTTTTAAATAGAAATAAAATTCCATTAAAAAAATATTATAGTGTCAGATGAACAAATATACATGAATCTAATAATTTAAACCCTTAAATAGACTCCAAATACGAAATTTCTTCCTATTAAATCTATCTTAAGATGAAAATTTCAAGTTCCAGCATCGGAGATCGAACTAAAAATATTCTGTTTACTAGAGAGATGCTTTACCTTCAAGCCATGATTTTTACACGCAAAACGTTGAAATTAAAGATCTCTTTTCAAATTTAAATCGGTGAAATGAACGGATGACACTGGAAAATTTCATTTAATTAAAATAATAGACTTTTTCAAAATGTTATAATTTATCGTGTGACGCAAGATATTCAGCTGTAAGTACACAAAATTTAAAGCCTCTGACTTATGCAGTTTTTGTGTACGGACTCTGTGACTGATGAACAGACAGAGGACAGAAACATCCGTCAGATGAGCGAAACCTTATAAAGAACCCTGTGCACCTCGCCTCAAGCACTTTTAGTGAGTTTAGTATGGCATTCAACATATGATTGTAATAAAAATAAAAATTGATATTAAGTAAAATTAATTGGTCATTCCATGTCACATATGGAACAGCTTTTCTGCATATTTATGTTATTTAAACAATGTTATTATATCCTAAAATTAAAACAATCATGTTAATTTAACGTTGTTAAAGCAAAAAAATAACGTTTTGTTATTTTTAATGTATATATATATTTCAACAACTTATATGTCAGTAGATATAGGTAACACGTACGTGCGTGATACATAAGTATCACGCACCGGACATTTCTTCAGTTTTTCATACAGTTTCCCTGAAACGGGAAGATTACTTAAGTCTAGGATTTAAAATATTGAGATTTTTACTGTTTACTTATAATTAAATATGTATAGCTTACTAAGGTATGATTTAAAATGTGAAGATTTTTTAACCTATTAAGGGGTCTCAGGGGTTGAAAACTTTTCAAAAAAATCGATTTTTTTATGATCTAGTTTGATTATTCAATTAATTCTTAACTCAATGCAAAAAGCCGCATACAATTATGTATTTTTAACGGAGTTATAAGCATTTATGTATCAACACTTTCATAGCCGCACCATATAATTTCAACTTTAAGTCGCGTTTTCTCAAAACTTGATTTTTAACGACTAACACCAAGATTTAAAAAAAAAAAAAACTATCTGGTGGAATGGCTTAATTTTTTTTCGCATGCGTATAACATCATTATCTATAAAATGAATTAATATCGTTTAGATAGTTTAATATTTTGAGAATTTTTAATGAAAAAAAAGTTGTATTTTTTAGGAGTTTTTTTCAGTTTTCAAATTTGAGAGGTTTTTTTAATAATGTTGTTTTTGAGTTATAATTATATCCTTAATTCATTCTATAGAGTAAAGTTTCCGGATCATTTTAAAGCAAAAATTAGGTTCTTATGTCAATTCAACGTTAAGATATCTTGGTGTTGGTGATATAACACATAACTTTTTTTTCGAAAATTGTGTTACATAAATTTTGCTATATTTCTTATTATATTACATTGAAGTACTTCATTTTATAACTTTATAAAACTAAAAACATACCTTTAAAATATCAGAAAGTTTAAATTAATCAGGGGTGCAGAATATGTCCGATCCGGCGATCTAGGATCGGGGGAAATTTTGGTCATGTAGGGAAATTTTGCACAAAATATACAATTGATTTTGATTTTAACAATGAATTACAAAGTCACTCAAGACAGGAAAATTGCCTCTATAATTAAAAAGATCCGTATGGTGACCTTTACAAAATTGATCTCATAATAATATATACTTGCACATGAATTGAGAAAGTTTGGGAGGGGGGAAGCTTTACCTATGGTAATACAGATCGATACAAATATGCATCAAAATTTGATGACATTTTTAATGAGGGGGGGGGTGCAGTGTAGGTAGCAATACCAGATGAAATGCTACAAAAATAGGAGTACGAACTGCGCCAAATTGAGCAAAGTTCGTCTAAGGATCACAGAAAAAAAAAAAAAAAGTCGAAGTTTCATAGAAAAAAATGCTATTTTTGTCAACAAATGACAAATAACTGCAATTTTTGTCTAAAAAGCATGAAAAAAAATGCAATTTCTGTGAAAGGTTCATAGAGGAAAATGCAATTTCCATCAAAGGATTGCAACAAAAATGACATTTCTGTCAAAGGATTCCAGCAAAAAAGTGACATTTCCGTCAAAGGACATGATTTTGGAGAAGGATTACGGAAAAGATGCAATTTTCGTTAAAGGATTGTCAAAAAAATGCGGATTTCTTCAAAGGATCGTGTAAAATATAAAATAAGTTTTAAATGAAAAATCGTGTAAAATACGTAATTTTTGACAAAAAATCGTGTAAAATATACAAATTTTGTTGAAAGATCGTTGAAAAAAAAAAAAGTGAATTGTGTCAAAGAATCGCGAAAAAGAAGCGATTTCCAGTGAAGAAATTTGGAAAAACGCGAATATTTAGAAACAATCACGAAAACAGCAAATTTTGGAAAAAGATCATAAAAATATCGAAGTTTCGTCTAAAAAATGCAAATTATGTCAAATGATTGCCTAAAACACTCAAATTTTGGTGAAAAACCGTGGAAAATATGTACATTTTGACAAAATTCATGTGAAAGACCTCGAATTTTGTTGGAAAATTGCGAAAAAAATGCAAATTCTCTCAAAAAATTGCGTAAAAAAAATGCGAATTTCGTCAAAACGGTGAGGAAAAAAAAATAAAATACAAATTTCATCAAAAGTCCGTTAGGCTGTAAAAGTTCAGTTTGTTCTTTGTTGTGCCTGTACAATGTCTGTATAACATATCGTAAAAGTTTGGGGAAATTTTTAGATAGATTGGGGGAAATGTTGAGAGTAAAAGCATTTTTTGCACCCCTGAAATTAATTACATTAATTACATTGAGTACTTCTGTTTTTATATGGACTCGAAGCGAGAGCTTTGTTTACATGTTTTTCCATATCGATCAACCCCTGAGCCCCCTTAAAGGGCCATTCTATTGTATGAGTGAAACAGCTTTTCTACATATTACTTATATTTTATAACAATGGTATTGAACCCTTAAATTAAAACAACTATTCTAAAATGAAAACATAGGGTATTTGTTAAATTTAATATATCATTTATATTTTAACAGCTTATAAGTTAACAGAGATAGATATATATATATATAAGCGTCACGTGCGGGCATTTTGTCTGCTTCTCATAAAATGTCCGTAATATGAATACAATTTGATATTTTTGAATAAAAATGTATAAAATTTTCATTTCGTATGAAATTAACAAATGCTGCTGAAACTGAGAATAGTGAACTGACTCAATAGACACTTTATATAAATGCTTTGAAAATAATGAAGATAAGGTGATATTTTGAGCTGGATAGACATTCCAGGCTGGAATAGCACAGTTCAGATTTATTCCAATAGAATGAAAAATGCAGAGAAGATACTCCAGCATTGAATATGATTTATCCAGTTAAAAAAATGTCTTTCTTTTCATTATGATCTAATTACATGGTATACAGTATTTTTCATGTTATCACACACTTTCATCATGTAAATGATATGACATCCCCCACCCCTCATCATGTGAGGGAGAGATGGGTCATGTTTTTAAAATGAAAATTCATATTTAATTTTTAGAGATGTGGGTAAAAAAAATGCAAAGATAATGTGATATTCACATTAAAAAGGTTTATTATAAATCACAACGTTTATTTTATTATACTTTATAAAATCCAAATCAAATGAAAATTATGTTTGTGTCATACTAGTGTAGCTAATTATTTTTGGCGGATGTGAATTTGCAAGTATGCCTTGTTTATCAAACATAGAATAGTCAGTTTCTTGCGAGGAAATAAACTTTTGTTTTTTCTAATACAAATATTGTATTACCATTTAAAAATAAAAGGTTGTAATTTGAGTCCAATAGTTGTTACATATTTCATATAGTATATTTCAAAAATGTAATTTTTAATTTAAATTCTACGGAAATTGGCATTATAAGTAAATATTGCATTATGACTATATGCATTATGATTATATGCATTATGATATGCAATATGGCATTATAAAAAATAAATGTAAATATTTAATTCTAAATGTTGATATTGCAAAATAATGCTTGAGTAAGAAATTAAATATTTTCACTGCTTTAATTTTTTAATTTTTGAACTTCCGAAAAAAAATTATTTGTTACACTATACATTTCAAAGCAAAATAGTCTTATAAACTTAAAATACCAAAAAATTATATGTTATTAAACATAATTATTTGCATACAGGTATTATTTCGGAAGGATGGGACCTGTCCTATCCTTCCCCGAGTCATAGTGTCCTATTCATCTCTCAGAGTACATAAAAATAAATAGGTATTTAGAAGAAGCATGGGGTTTTTAGATTTAATTTATCTGTTAATTTATAACAAACATACCGTTGAGTTAAAAAATATAAAAAAAAAGTTAGCAACAAAAAATGAGATTAAAAATGTACATCAAAAATCGGAGTAATTCTTACTTTTTGACATTGTAAAATAGCCTTTTTAAGTCACAAACTCATAGTTGCTTGCAACTAAAAAGATTTATAGCAACAAATATAAGGCAATGATTATTCTATTTTGTGGAAGAATCATAAATTAAAAATAATACTTATTTTAAAAATTATTGCAGATGTGCCATCCCTCCCTACTCTGCCCTAAGTAGTTGACCTCTAGAACGCTTCACAAAATTTGAAAATCAGTTGTATTTCTTTCCTTCCATACAAATACCTTATACCTAGATAACCTGTGCACTTAATTCAGTATTTTCAATTTCATATTCAGTTGCAAGAAAAAATAAAATTTATTGTAAAGAAAATTGTGAAGACAAGGAGTATTATAAGTTTCAGATTAACTTCCCTGTACATATTAAACAGCTCTTTTAGTTTTCGCATAATATTCTTTCGAGGAACTTAAAAGGATCAGACATTTAAAGGGGAAAAAGTAAAATTGTTAATGTTGTCACTCCGCTGACTGCCATAAATACATAATTATTCCATAATTGTTATTATTTAAATGCATAGTAACATCTTCCCTCCCTCTTCTTTACAAAATCTACCTTTTTTTAACACTTTTATATTGTTGAAATTCAATAGTTTATAAAAGCTTTTTTATTCAGATTTGATGCTTTTAAATTTTTAAGATACATAAAGACAAAGATCTTTAAACTTCATATTTCCTTTGTTGCTCCATAGTTGTTCGTTACTCCAAAGTCTAAAGCGCCCTCTATCGGCATTTTTCGAAATTTATCTTTATAATTTATTTTCAAGAAAATACCGACATAAAGAATAGTTTTAGTGAAAACCGCAAATCTATCTACCAATTTTTCCTTTTTTATGTTTATTTGAAATTTTGGACCCTAAACTTTAATGGTGGCTATCTCCTTTGGAAACTGTTTGGGACCCTTGGTTTCCTATTTACTATTACTTGTCTTGATGTGAACAATCACCCCCTAGCGTATGTACCATGAGTTTAGGGACACCCTGTATATATCACTTTGATATAAAATAAATTCAAATATTGTGGTATAGGTTATAGTAAAAGAAGTAGTGATAGGATAAATTATAAAATATAATTAAAATAGATTTTTATTTGTAACAAGTATGTTAAGATGAAAAAAAAAAGTTTAAAACACATTAGAAATATCTGTGACTTTTTTATTGTGAAAAAAAAAAAATGAATTATGCAAACAAACACTGTTTTTGCCCGAGTAAAAAATTTAAGGACAACACTAATTTTTATAGAATTTTTACACCTAATTTTTATTCATTTGCACAGTAAAAACTATTAACTATATTGATTTTTCTGATATTTTCTATTAAGAGATTTGTTAGTTTTATAAAAATGCCAACAACAAGTGAACTGCCTGAGGATGAAAAAGGTGCTTTTGAAACGTTTGCATTATCAAGAATTAGTTGTAGATCCATTTAAAAAAAGATAGTAAAATCTGAAATCGTCATCAACAATTTTTTAATGTTAAAAGACGAATGGGAGTAAAAATCCTCTATAGGCAGACCAATAGACTTGACAGCCAGGGATGAAAACGGCTTTATAGTTATCATCAACTTGCAAATACTCAAATAAAGAAATTTTACAAACGACTAAGTTCAAGTTTACACTGTTAAAACTATTGTCTTAGTTTGAATCAAATTGTGATGCTCAATAGCTGCCATTAGCTGCTTCATAAGACTGAAAAAGACTGTAATTTTCTCCCTCAGATTTTGGAAATTTAAGTAATTTGAATCATTTTATTTTCTAAAAACTCTATAAAACCATGCGAAATGATTTCTATCAATGTATCTTTTCAAATGTATCACTGTATCTATTTAAAAAAATCCAAAGATAGTCCCGCATAGAAAAATATACAACTTGAAATTTACTCCGATTTACAGTTATTTTGAAAGGATTGTGTTTTCTTTTTTACACGAGCTTCAGATCCATAAGAGTCTTATGTCGTCTGCAGCGAGATGCATTTAAACATGCACTACTAATACTGTAAGATAGTTTTCTTAGCATGTTTTGAGCCCTGTTAATAATGGCGCCCTTCATTATTTACAAAGAGCTGAGATGCGCCCCTGTTTATTGAAAGGTTGGACAGCCCTACACAACTGTATTCAACTTAAGTATTTTCAGTAAACTAAAATAAAAAATTTTCAACACATGCATGACAAAAACGTGTAAAGTATATTTACAGTAGCAACTGTGAATTTTGATGAAATATTACACTAAAATATTTAATTTAATAGTAAGTATTTTCAATAATTTAAAATTTATCTATTTCAACGGATATTTATAAAATTCTTTGCAAATATTCTTTAACCTTCAGGCTGTAGGTTTCACTGCAATTGAATCTTTATTTAAATTAATATAATTCTACAAATATAATCCAGTTTTAAGAAATGCAGTTATGATTGATACTTTCAAGGCTTATAAGAATATACGTAACAAAAAAATTATATCATGTTAGAAAACTCCTCTTTTATTAAGTTTTAAAATAAATTAAGGAGAAAACAACCTTACATTTTTGTCCTATTGCTCGGCAGTCAGGGGGTTAATAGTAATACATTAAAATAAATTACTGAGTAAAAAATAATAATTATCATATTAGTTTTTAACACATATCATTAGTACTATGCCTTTTTAAATACTATTCTTAAAGTTTTGAAATATAAGAATTAAGTATTTCAACACAGATTAAATTAAAATTTTTAGATTAAGGAGGTCCAAGACACAAAAATCTTCAATTTTTCATTTTTTTTCCTTATCGCATTAAAAATTTGTATCTTTTTTTTCCGCATAAAATGATGTTTAAATCATGTCTCTCATGAGAATGAGTTTTTTCTCATGAAGGGTTTTTTCACAACTTCTCATATTTAGATCGTTATAAATCAAGAACAATTAAAACTAAATAGTTCAACTTGAAACACGTCTTTTTCAATTGCTTTATTTTAATTTTGATTCAGAAAATTAAAAATAATAATAATAAATATTTACTCTTGAAAAAATATTTTTTAAATTTTACATGATTTTTTAATTTTTGCTTTAGATATTTTTAATTTTTATTTAAATTAATATTTAAAAAAATGCAGAATCAAAATTAAAACTTAAATATTTCAGAATATTTAAATTAAAAAAATTGAAATTCTACGAATAATATTTCGAGTTATAACAATTTTAAACACCGCATTTTTTAATAAATTTTAAATTAAAAAAATAATGAGAAGTTTTATCATGTAATTTTGTTTACAAATAATACGGCAAACATCACAAAAATTTCAAAATTTTAACTCGTCAAATAAAAATTACTTTAAAATATGTCCCGGACTTCTTTAAATAACAACTAAAAAAATATACACTTGAACTTTGAAAAAAAAATATATGCATTTGATAACTTGAACTATAGTCATAAGTTTTAAACTTAGAAAACATTTAAAATGCATTTGACATTCTAAACATATTTAAGAATATTATATTTTAGATAAAATTGATGTATTCAACTTATTTGGTATATTTACACGTATTATGGTCGACGACACGTTTTGGTATATTATCAATAATTTAAAATTTGTCTACAAAAAATTATAAAAAGTGATTTAATCAGTTAGATTTATAGGAATAATTAAATTCATTTAGAAAAATACACTTTAATTCCGAAAAAGGGGATTACTTTTTCTGATTTCCTATTAGATTCACTTTATTGCATTACAATGCATTGCAATTTTTTTTTTAAGTTTTAACGACAGAAATAAATTTCAATTTTCAATTTCAAATCTAGAAGAAAGATTATTATTATTATTATTATTATTATTATTATTATTATTATTATTATTATTATTATTATTATTATTATTATTATTTGAAAAAGTTCATAAAAGTGTTTTAGAATATTTTATAATACTGTTTGTAATACATATTAGCATCAATGAATTTATGTAACATTTATGTAATAGTTTCGTTAAAAAAAAAAATCGCATATGCAAAATTAGAATTATATAATTAATCATTCGATCTCCAAGAAAAGTTTTTATCTTAGCAAAATACTATTTAACTGAGAAAAAAAGCCGATTATTTTTCTTGGTTTTCTTACTGAAACTTTCCAAATTTATTAGTTAGGTCAGGTAATATGGTTTTAGCATTACGCGTGCTTTTGTTTTATAAGATAGATAATCCTACATTCAAGTAACTTGTAACCAACAAATTTTTACATGATTTGAAGCTATTTTTAAAGATTCTCTTAAAAACAAGATTTTGCATTTTTAATGTGTATTTTAGAAAGTATAAATAATCGACTTTTCATCCTATTCATTACAAATCAATGGGATGCAATTCGACACCATACGCCCACCCGCTACCAACATATAGGCCAATGGATATACTATTTGAAGGCACTTCGGTCCTTCCACTCTTTAAATTTAGCTATATTTCCAAACGCATAAATTTAGATAAAACATGAAAAAGACTATAAAGTTGTTATGTCTGTTATCGTTGTTATAATAAGATATTTTGTTGTAATGCGATATTTTCTCAACGTCTTTAAATTTTTTTGCTATTGCCATATGAATACCACGCAAAGTAACTATAATCATTCGATTTCAGTAAAAATGAAATCCGAAATATTTCAGTAAATCTTAACTTTTGTGATTTAGTTAAGCTATGTTTAATATGACATTTTTATTTTTAAATTTAAAGACAAAAAGCACCTGTGATAGTTTTTATATTTCCCAGTTCGCGTTTTGTTAATATACTAGTATGCTCAAAATACTAACCTCAACAGATATCTCTTAATATGCTTGAATTATCTTATTCATCTTTCTTTCTATGTGTTTTGTTAAGTGAAAAATTCTAATTTTTTAAATGCAAATGTTAAGTGCATTTTCCCCTCTATTTTTACATGTATCGTGATATATATACATACATACATGTATATATATATATATATATATATATATATATATATATATATTTAATTTTCTATCAAACTAATTAAATTTTTCGAAATCTTGTTCTTTATAGTTAAAGGGACAACTTATAACAAAAACATGGAAAAATATTGTAAGATGTTTAAAATTGCAAGGAAATGTATTTAAAAAAATTTCTTAAATTGTAAGAACAACACTATAATAATAAATAATAATAATTTTCCCAATTTTATTTTATGAATTGCACTTCTTTTTCCTTTCTTCAATCATTTTACTTAATAAAAACATTTCATAATATCGCAAAAAGAAAGTTATAAGGGTTTAAGTGGAAACAAATAATTTTAGGTTTTATTTCCTTTTAATGTAATCCAAAAAAAGGATCTAATATTAATAATAAAATGAAACACTCCGTAACCTCTGCAGTAAACAATCATATAAAAAATGACATCAGTATCAATCGGTTAAAAATATCGTCAACAATTAAGCAGTATACACGTATTAAGTATAGCGACGCAACATTAATGTATCTGTTTAAAATTTCTGTAAAAACACAGAAATGAAATCTAGACTCGCTGTAAATTTCCACTAGTTCTCGGTTAAATGCATTTCATTGAGTTTCTCGGTCATCATTTTACAGACATTTTCCTTATCTTATATCTTATTCCCTGTAGGGATTTCCACGTCTTTGTTTAAAGACGTTTTTATCTTTGTTAAAACTTGCGACTCAAAATACGCTCTATTAAAATTATTTAAGAATTTTTTAGAAATTTAAAAAAATTTGTTTATTTATCTATTTATTTTAAGTTAAAATAATTTAGAAATGGAAAAATCATCTCTTCGGAGTTAGTGGGGATTTTTATCGACAGACACTTTGCAGTTTTTTTTTTTTTTATTTACTTTCCTTTTCTTTATTTTTTTTTTATTAACGCAATAAAAAAATAGTGAGCAACAATTTCGAAAAATCTCTTTAACACTATTGTTGTATAAAATGAATCAGATTCGAATCTGTTCACTGAACTAGAATCCACTGATTATTTTTAATTTATTAAATAAACTAGTTAAACAAATGAAACTGATTAAAGAGATAATAGGCATTATCAATATAATGTATCGGTCTAAAATAAATTAAAATGATTTTTTTATGATTTTTCCGGCGATTACATTTGAAATGAAATCTTTGAAAATCACAATAGATTTTCCCCACTAAATCATAAAAGTCATATTTTGTACAAAAAGACATATTTTGTACAAAATACCAACAGCTCTTACAGCTCAGTCAGCATGGTGTTCTGACCCTGTCAAGGGGTCTCGGGTTCAAACCCCAGCACAGTTAGGAACAAACTGTACAAAAATTACATGGCACAGTTGTTCAAATTTACTCGAAAAACCCTATCTTTTTGAGTCTCGCTGACAGTTAAATGGAGAACTAAATTAAATTATTATAATTAAAAATAAATTTAAAGTTTCTTGTGTATTTTAAGGGTGTTAATTTACAGAGTGTATTGTAAATTTATTTAATAACTTATCTGTTATTTAAAAAAATCTTGTATTTCTAATCTCTGTATTTTACAAAAGACTTAAGAAAATGGACTACCCTTAGATTATGTGTAATCTCATAGAATTTTTTTAACAGTGTGCATAGTAACATTAAAATTAATTTTAAACATTTCATTGGCAGCAGCTAATTTTGGCAACACACTTTTATTACATGTTTCAGTTTATGCGCAGATACCAAGTATCAAATCATTTGAATAAATTTTTTAGTAAAAATTATTCAAATTGCTTTACTGTGTTAAAGTAATATATCGCCCAATCCTCAAACAAATAAACATGAGGATGAAAATTTTAATTTCTTTATATATGATTGAAATTTTGAATATTAACTGTTAAGTGTACTATTTCATATTTTACCAAAAAAATATTATATTTTTGTCATTAACATACTTATTTTAATTAATAAAGTGACACTATGACTTTGTAAAATAGACTGCGGCAAATATCTTTACATTTCATGGTCTCCTACAGCTGAACAAACATTCTGAAAATCTCCAAACTTGGATATATATGATCTCACAGCTATTATTGAGAGTTTTTGTCTGCAGAGACGTGTTCACTAATCTACATAACAAAAGGTAAGCATATTTAATTACTCTTAATTATTGTGTCACACCCGCAACAAAAAGTTAAATTTATATCTCTACAGATTTTTTTTTTTTTTTTTTTTTTTTTTTTTTTTTTTTTTTTTTTTTGACTTAAAGTTATGAAGCTTTATATTCAAAAATAGTTTATTAAGATACTTTGATTTACAGACACAAAAAAAATAATTAATATTTTAATTATAATTATTGAGCGTTGCGGGCGTGACATGTCCCAGTTGCGGGTGTGATATTTAATTAAAGTCACACCCACAACGTCTTTTAAAATTGATTACAAATGCATATTTGAACAAATTATACGTAAATTTATATAAGAATAATATGCTGGAAAACATTACTTAGCAGCTTTAACTATATCCTTTGATTTAATAGAGTGAATTCCAGTTAATAAATAAAAATTTGCATCATCTGAGCATGTGACACGGTGTGCAGTTGATTTATTCAGTTTGGATTTATAAAATTGTTGCTTTACTACACGAAAATAACTTTATTAGTGATATACGATTAAGAAATTAATTTAAAAGGTAAGATTTTTATAGAATTAAAAAAAAAGAAAATTACAAATCAATATTTTAGCAATTTCTCTAAATTTGTTAATTTTGTTTTGTTTTATATATATTTTTTTATTTTGTTATTTGATAGTGTTTATCTAATATATATATTTTTAGTTTTTTTTAAATAAGTAAAGCAATATTAGGGGAAGATGTTTTCTCTTTTAATTCAAATTAAATAAAAAGTAGAAGTTAGAATAATAGAAACTGTTAAATATTTATTAAGTTAGCATAAAATGTATATAGTCAGTTTGAAATTAACCAAAATTTAACATAATTAACTTGATGTAAGATTGGAAATTTCAAGGGATAAATATTAACAATTTGTTAAGCAAATATTTTCGGACTGGAAGTGCTATATTTATTAAGTTTACACATTAATTTCTTCTCTTTTGCAGAGAATGAAGAGTACAGAAAGATCACGATATCATTCAAAAAGATTAAAGAAAACCCTTTTAAATATGAAGCATAGCTAGAACAAAAGAAGAAAAGAGGCAAAGCAAGGAGAGAAAAGAAGAGACTATTTAAAAAAAAAAAAAAATCATGGTAAAGGATGGCAATCCTTTTGCGTTTCATCTCAAGGTAAATGAGTTGTCGACGGGGTTGGTGCAGTTGCCAAGAAATTGGTAACGCTAGTACCGCTCTGCAACTATAAATTCAGCTTCAGATTTTGATATGTGTATAGAAAAAGTCCTAAAAAATATAAAAGAACTTTGCTGAATGTGAAATTTCAGAAGATAGTGTGAAAATGCTTCATGCATGCTTGCACCAAGCACAATCGGAGCTCAACATTTAATCGATATACCATGTTGTTTCTATTGACGTAGGAACAATTAATGCAGCAATAGCTTCAGAAAGTGATCACAAGAGAATGTGTTTGTTACCATATTTTCTCAAAAATATAATATCCAACGATAAGAGTGCAGTTGGAGATTTTGTAGAAGTTGTTTTATTCTCCACATTTTTTTTAAAAAAAGGTAAAAACTTTGATGGACAAATAAGACAAAGGAATGGAGATGATATCGAATAAGAGTAGCTGAAAAAAAAAATCAAGAAAATGTGCATATTTGGCTCAGGCAGTCAGATGTATCCATATTTTGACAAGGATATAATATCCAACATTGAATGTGCAGTTAGAGATTTTGTAGAAGTTGTTTTGTTCTCGACATTAAAAAAGTGAAAACCTTGATGGACAAATAAGACAAATGGATGGTGACGATATAGAATTAGAATGTTTAAAAAATTTTAAGAAAATGTGTATATTTGGCCCAGTCAGTCAGAGGTATCCTAGGAAAAAAATAGAGCATTTTTGTAAAAAAAGCTACCACCACCAAAAATTATAAATTCAAAATTGAAAATGAAATTTGTTTGATATTTTCCTCTCTAGATATTATAATTGTAATATTGATTAATTCATTAATTAATAAAATCTGCCTTGAAAATATTTGTGTATGTCATTATTTTATTGGCTGTACAAGTCATACCCGCAACGAAAATTTTGAATATTTTCTACAAAAGCAAGAATTGAGTAAGTAATTTAATTTTTTCATAGAATAATTATTTAAGTATTACTGTTTAATATTTAAAAAAAAGTCAATTCACTCAGTTGTCATAATTCACAGAGTTTTGCGTTTTTGCACTGAAAGATGAAAATGCATGTCCTTTTTATGTCACACCCGCAACGGGTAGAAATTATTTTTTTTAATAAATAAATGATATATCGTACAATTTTCAGATTTGGATAAATGTATATGTAAGTGGTCTACATTGAAATTCATACAAATTGAAAACAATGCTCAAAAATATTTTTGCTGGTGACTAATTTAAGTTGTGTAAATGTCTCACCCGCAACTTTGGATTGGGCGATATATAGATATTTTTTCCAATATTAATATTATCATGATTACTTTTCTATGAACTTACAACTTAAGAACTCACAATAAATATCTTATTCCTGTAATTTTCATAATATAATATTTCCGAGACAAATAATCATAAAATTAATATTAAAAAATACATATGAAATACAAATTCTCGCTATTTTTGCACTAATAAATTTTTAGACGCTTCTAATAAGCGTTCACAAAATTTACACCCATTTTATCAAATCTTTCTTGTATTATGCTTAACAAGTACCAAGAACTCCAAGAACTACAGTTTAAGGGATAGTATATTAATAGAAAAAAAATGATTAATCCCATGAAAACTGCTAATAAATATCACAGTTTCTTCATTTCACAGACAATACAATATTGAAAATATTTCCTATTGAAAAAACATTAATCGACTTATCTGAATTCAATAAACATTTTGAAGTAGTAGAATATACAATTGTGCGATCTCTGATTTTTATACACTGCTCAAAACAATTAAAGGATATTGCAGTTTTAGGTGGATTTTGTATCTGGGAAACTTTTTAGCTGATTGATACATGGTCGACAGACATAGTAGGTTATATGAGAATAAATTACACATGTTTGGCAGAAAAAAATGCATTTTATTGCGCACTTGTGTACAAAAGGAAAAAACACAATTTGTGCATATGAAAAAAAAAAAAGAATAAGAAAAGGTGTTTTCTTCAAAGAAAATCATTTTCAGTAGGGGGTATAGTTTCCTCGGGCGGCCAGCAACGTTGAACACCTTTGAGGCATGGACTCAATGAGGCTATTAATGACGAGTTGGGGTATTCTGCCCCAGTCTTCCAGAAGAGCTCTTTCCAGTCCTTGGAGAGTTTGTGGGGGTTGTTAGCGGCTAGAAACTCGTCTTCCTAGAGCGTCCCAAACGTGCTCGATTGGATTCATGTCTGGTGAACACGCTGGCCATTCCATTCGAACGATTCCTTCCTCGAAAAGGAAATACTCCACCAGGTTTGCACGATGTGGCCTGCAGTTATCGTCCATTAAAATGAAGTTATCTCCGATTGCTGCAGCGTAAGGGACTACAGTAGGTCTGAGGATATCATCCCAATATCAGCGACCAGTCAGAGCTCCGTCTCGAATGATGTAGAGGTCAGTGCGCCCGTCAATGGAGATGCCACCATACACCAACACTCCTCCACCGCCAAATCTGACACTTTCGTGCACGAACGCAGGATTATTCCTACTGCCACGGTCCCTCCAGATGAAAATACGCTTATTATCCGGATGCACAGAAAAACGGGACTCGTCAGAAAACAGAATATTGCTCCATTCATTTCGCCTCCAGTTGACATGCTCGGTTGCCCACTCCCTGCGGTCGCGACGATGCCTTGATGTTAATCTAACACATACCATCGGTCGGCGAGCATACAGACTTACAGCATGGAGCCGGTTTCGGACAATCTGAGTTGAAATCGTGGTGCCTGTAGCCGAGCGAAGGTGTTGTTGGAGAAGAGTAGCGTTCATATTTCGGTGTCTCCGAGCTGTTAACGCTAAATACCGATCTTCATTGGACGTTGTTTCCCGTCTACGACCTTGTTTTGGTCTTCGGCCTGCACATCCACTCTCCAAAAAACGGTTCCAGATCCTGGAAATGACACTTTGTGACACTCCAATGGCTTGCGCTACTTTGGCTTGAGTTTGGCCCCCTTCTAACCTACCAACAATTCTCCAAGCTTCTGAATCTGTCAAATGACTTCGCTGTGACATCGTACTCATCGAAACAAAGCAATCACTGAATGCCGATCATCCTTGTCTTCAAAAGAACAAAATTTGCATACTCCACAGTTTAAAAACCAGAAAAATTTGCATTTGTGATTCTCTTCTTCTATTTTCGGCAAAAAATTTCGTTTATATCTTTATTTTATATAAAACTTCAAATATCCTTTAATTGTTTTGAGCAGTGTATTTCGTATATTCCTTGAAATATCAATAGAAATTTGTCTTTATACTAACTGAAGGATGTTAAAATTTTTGGGACAGCTTGGAATATGGGAGGGGCTGTTTGTGCATTGAAGAAATTAAAATTTGCATTAATTTTAATTTGAAAACAGTTCTTTTTTTATGCGCCTATCTTCAAATCGCCATATTTGCGAAAAAAATCGATTTTGTTTTGATTATTTTAAATCAAAGTTTAAACATTTAGAATTCGAAAAATTTCTTAGTTTTGGTCTGGTGATAATTAGAAGCAAAATTATAGCCCAATATATAAAAATCTTTATACGTAATCTCTTGTACTATGTTAGAATTTTAATTTGTATTTTCTGGAAAACCGCGTTTTTCATTGTTTGCCTTTACAAAAAAACGCATTTTTTAAAAAGTTTTTTAGAATCTGAAAAAAAATTTGGTCAAAAATTTCTGCTCATCTATTGGTATGTTATGAAATAAAACTTTAAAGTAAGCATACACTGTAAAACATTTGTGGTAACGTTACTCCATAAAATTGGTGGCAGCTACGATTTACACTTCATTGAGTAATTTTTCACTTACATAATGGTGTAATAAAAACATGCATTACTGGTGTAACATTGCAATGTTACACCGATTATATCGGTTAAAATACTTCACCAAATTGGAGGCAGCATGGGTGCCACCAGTTTATGGAGTAACGTTACACAAATGTTTTACAGTGTTTATAAATTTGAAAGTTATTTTTATTAAAAACTATTCTAAAAAAAAAAAAAAGATGTAGAAAAATTATGCTTTGTATACAAAATTTGGATAGGTTATTAAATTTAAGAGACACTGCAAATCTTCTGCTTCATAACACAGATGGTTTACTAATTGATTGTTGAAAAAAAAATGAAATATATTGAATAGATCTCATTATAGAAAATTTCACATAAATTCAATTGTTTGCTAAAATTTTACTTAATATGACTAAATTTGAAAGTTAATTAAAATGCCATTAATTTATTTTTAAATTCACAGTTTTATTTCTCATTTTAATTTAAAATATATGGGTTTAATAAAAATATATTTTTCCAAAAAAAAAAAAAAAGTGTCTCGAACCTGAGCGTATATTTTAGGAAAAGATTGAAATTAACAATCTTTATCTGTAATTGATTGTATAATTTTAACTTTACTTCATTATGTCTAATTATTTGTGGGGAGGGGGTACATTTCCCACTGTATGCTAGGTCCAATTTAAGCCTTTGTTTCTGCACCATGCGCCATGTATTGCACATACCTAAAAACACCATAATTCTCACTATGCGCCATGAATGTGGACAATATTGTCGCTGTAACTGATCAAGACCGGTCCAAAGAATGGAATAAAACTTATTTTGTCCATGTCAGATGGCTGCATTTTACAAAAAATTAGAATTTGTCTTTCAGAAACAAAAAAAATTTCGATCAAGCTATTAAGGCAAAATTTACTTTTATAATTTTTACTGAATACTTAAAAATACTAACATAAAGAAAGTTGCAGAGTGTTAAGCAGATAAAATTAATTAATTTAAGCCCATTTAATTGCAAAATATACCAATACAATATTTTCCTAATTGTGTATAAGGTATACGCCATAAAACATCAAATTTTAGTTGAAAATTTCAAAACAATTTTTCTTTATTGTTTTTCTTTTATTAAATCGATATATAGATTTTAATCATAATTTAATTTTATTTTATTTTATAATGATTTTTTTTAATATAAAAGTAGAAAAAAATCGTGCAGTGAAGGCTTAAACTACCTAAGGTTCCCGCGGTGAGCATTATTCTGGAGGCCCTCTTTCTAGCTATTCACAGGAAATTTTTCTTTAATAATGCTGAATTAACTAAATTCCAAAGATAAATTTTGTACTAAGTACTACTATTCGCATTTGTATACAGGGTATGATAAGAAAGTTGATCATAACCTTAAAAAATAATAGAATACTTTTTTTTTTTTTTTTTTTTTTTGCATAAGAATATAAGGATTCATACGAGTCGTTCATATTCATTACAAGTCTTTCAGACATTCTTGAATATTTGTCATAATACCATACGTATGTCAAGATAAACTCCCCCAATTGATCATCAGAAATAATTTAAATTTACCTTATTACGGGAATAACGTCAGTAATGAATTTATCTTGACAAAAATGGACTATTACATTGTTAGAATGAAATCTTAAGGGTACAGTGCTCTATGTGGGTACATAACTCTCAAAACTAATTTTTTTCACTTCCAATGAAATTTTAAAAAAATTTCTGGGAACAATCATAGTATATATCTCTTATTTCACAATTTTTTTTAAATCTATTCAATAGCTTTTGAGATATTTTTTTTATGAAAGAAAAATTGCAATATTTCAAAATGCTCCATGCGAAACCAGTTTTCACATTGTTTAGAATTTTTCCATAATAACCCTTTCATGCATACAGGTAAATGTTGCTAAGCATTTTAAGCATAATACATTAAAAAACATTAAAAAACATAAAACATTAAAAAAAAAGATGTTAACTTAATTTTTTTGTATTTGTCGTTAAAAAATCATTAAAAGTTCCATATAACTGAAATTTAAAAAATTTAAGTGCGTCTAAACAAGTTTATTTTTAGTAACATTTGTTAGCACATATATAGAGAGCAATTGAAAAAAAAAATCAGAAAACTTGGGCATAAAGTATTGCGTATGGAACATTTTGAAATCATGAAAATGACGAAAATATTCGTTCTGTTCAAAAACAAGTTTTAATAATTACAATGGTTATAATTGGTTAATATTTTAATACTGACACAGTTTCAGTTATATATAAGGAATATAATATCATTTCTAACTTATATGTACGTGTTTTATGTTTGTATGGTAAATTAACATAAAATGTGTGGCTTCGACAGTAATTCGTGCAAAGGACGTGAAGTATCTTAATTTTAAAAAAAATCTTTTGAAAATTTTTTTTTATATTCTGATGAAATTTTTTTTAATTTTTATGGCAATATTCATGGTATAAATACCTTTATTGTACAAATTTTATTAAATATATTAAATAGTTGTTGAGAAATAGATTTTTTTTTTTTTTAATTTTACGCTAAAAAGATTGGAGACAAAAAGCAATTCCTCTAAATATATTATAAACAAACACTAAAAGAAACAGTTAAAAATTAGAGTTAAAGTATTGTTTTGCGAAATCACAAAATTAATACGTATTCAATGCAAAATAATAACACTGAATAAGGTAAAACGAAAAACTTAGCTAAATTTTAAGGCTGCGAATCGGCGAAAAAGTAAACAAAGGGGCGTGGCAGAATCAGCTGATTGGACAAAAATACTTGTAACTCCAGCAAAAATAGTCGAAATTTAAAAATTCTTAATGAGTTCAATAGCAGAGAGTTCACACAATTTTATTATGTTAAAAAAGAAAATACGCCAATTTGATGATTTTTTGTGATTTTGAAAGTCCACTGTACCCTTAATCATTAGTTTTTTGATGTTATTACGGCTTTATTTATTTATTTATTTTTGGAGGGGGGGGAGGGGTGGAAACGTAGAAGCATGGAAATCAGGTAACTCTCCCTCTCTTTGAAAAAGTTAGTTTCTGTCACTTCTGGCTAATTTTAACAAAATGTCTGCTTACGACTATCGGAGTCGCTTCAAAAGGAAGTACGGGACAATATCCCTGAATTTGTCAATTCTCCTGAATTCAATGCCCTTGAATTTGTCAGGCCCTGACTGTATGCATAAAAAATAATTTTATTAAAAGAATTAAAAAAGAGTATTTAGTGTCCACTTAAAATTTATATATATATATATATATATATATATATATATATATATATATATATATATATACATATATATATAATACCATTAAAAGTAGACAAGATTCACCAATGGATTTTATCAATAAAACAATAAACCAAAAACGAAGAATTTGAATTGAATTGAACTATAAAAAAGAGAAAAAAAAATATTGAAACAAGTATATCTGAATAATTGAATAAATAAAATGAATTCAAATGTAATTTGTAGTCCTCAGAGCAGAATCATCAGGCCCCAAATGCTCTGGAACTACAAATGAAGTGTGCGGTTTCATCCACGTATTAGCCATGAGATAGCAAAATAATACGTATTTGGAGCTACCAGCACACAAAAACCAGATTATTAAACAAGGAACAGATAAATAAATAGTTGGAAAAATGAAAAAATATATATATTAAAATAATAGCGTGCAGTAATTAGTGTCAGTATCATGAGCAAAAATTAACCCTATTTTTGCACGTGGAAATAATAAACTTTACATTCATATATAATTTGGATAAAAAGTGAGAAAACAAAATATTTAGAACAAAAAAACTTATCTGGTTATATCCATGATGTAGGGGACGGTGCAATAAAAATATTAATAAATTATAAAATATAAATGCAGGAGCAATAGATAATTATACGAGCTGAAATAGTAACACTGTTGAAAAACCAGTTCGTTAGAAAAGCACGCAATGGATCTTCGCAAGATCAGTAGGGTTGTTCTTTTTAAATTAAGAATGCCAAGCTCGCCAAATGGCGAGATAAATGATTTGAAAAAAGAAAAAAATTGCTATGATTTAAAGTGATACAATATTTTGAAAACAATAAAGAAACTAAATAATAGTAGCAGTATATATATTGTTATTTTATAGAAAGGAGTTGAAAGTAAGTAAAAATAATAGTTAAATCTTCATGTAGATTAAGTAGTATCCATAACAAACAAAAAAGATAAAGCTGAATGGAAATATAATTGAACCGGAGAAATATAATTAATGATCGATATTAACATAAAATTAAATTAATAAAATAATGAAAATTAGAATTAAGTGATAACATTCATATTAACTTATAACTTAAAATACCATTTTGTTACTTTAATCAGTAACATTTATTGTGACTTTACATGGTAAAAACTCATTATCTTAATATAGGATAATAAAAATTAAAATAAAAAAATAAAAAAATAAAAATAAATAAATAAATAAATAAATAAATAAATAAAAATTAAAAAAATATAAAAAAATAAAGTATAATAAAAATATATAAATATAAAAAAATAAATAAAAATGAAAAAAAATATAATATAATAAAATAAAAAATAAAAAAATAAAATAAAAATAAAAAAAATAAATAAAATGAATAAATAAATAAATAAATAAATAAATAAAATAAATAAATAAATAAATAAATAAATAAATAATAGTAATAATATTATTAATAATAATACCAAAAATTATATCAATAACATTAAAATTAATTTGATAATTATGATATAGCTATTTAACTATAGATATAACTAGACAAATATCCATATATTGGTGTCAATTAAACAGTTTAAAAATTATGTTACAATAATGTATAAATAAATAACCCACTCTTTTTTTTTAATAATTAACCTTTGCGTTTTTATCCAGACAACACCATCCTCCTCCGTATTTTAACATCTACCCTCCCAACCAACCTATATATATATATATTTGTATTACTTTTATAACATTTTTAATTTTTTATTATTATTTTTATGTTTTTTTATATATTTTTTACTCAAAGAATTAATTATAAGATCATGTAATAGCTAATTATAAGATCATGTAATCTCTAATTATATATTAAAGAATATATGAATTTTTTAGGATAATCATTATTTATAGCATCATATACAAGCTTTTTAATATTAGTATTAATTAAATGGGAAGAACATAGACATTTTATTCTATATAAATGGTTAAGTATTATATTACGATATACAGAATTATGAAGACATGATTTAAAATTAGTAAAGGTATTAACTTTAAATTCTTTCCTTTTGTCATATATATATATATAGATATGTATGTATGTATATATTTAAATATAAAAGCTACTTGTATCTCGTACAGCAGATAAAGTTGTTTTAAAATATATAATAATGTCTGATAATTTGTGTATGGTAAAATTATATCAAGAGAATTTCTTTTAAATTTTAGCCTGCGCATAAATATTGTTTGCATATATTCTGATTTAAAAAATTGAACGTACGGAAAAGTTAAAATTATTTTAGTTTAAAAGAAAAAAAATCCTCAATATTTGCTTATTATTTTTAATTTATCTGCATCTTTATATTACAGCTAAAAATATTTTTGAATTTCGTATTTTAAATGATAGTAGAGCTTATTTTAGTTTTTTTTTTTAATGATGCGAAGTAAATAGATCAATCAATATTTGAATAAAAAATTTGATTTTAATACATCGCCTACGTTTTCAGTTGTACTTCATGGTACGGATTTAAGATATCTATATATATAAATTCTCATATAGTTAATCAAAATTAAATAAGTAATGATTTATTAATTTGTGGGATTTTGTAGTTTTAAACTCGACAAATAATATTAATTATTTTTAACCTTGCCGAAATAAAAATTAATTATATTGATAAAAATAACTTTATTGCACGGGGGGATATTTTGTTGGGAAATATTTTTTTTTTTTATCCCTTTGATCGCATCGATTACTTGCCAATTTTTTTTCGCAAATGTTCTAAAATATATTTACGTAAACCATATTTTTAGATTATAATAAAGAACACACATAAAAATTAAAAAGATTTCGAATGATAGGAATATACCAAAAAAAATTTTAAAACTAAAAAATACTAAAAAATACAAAAATAAATCTCATTTATATCTCGCACTATTTGCCATTTTATTGAATTTTTCAAGTTTTAGTGCTAAATTAATTTTAATACTATATAATGAGAAAATGACATTTAAAATATATAAATAGTAGTGTCAATGAAAATAAATGCTGATACTTTTTGAAATCAATTTAAAATTGACACCTTTTTCATACCTTACAAATCAATCAATTTTATATTTAACTAAAATCAACAGGTTAAATTCTGTTTTAAAACTCAATGATTTAAAAGGCTACCTGTTACTTTAAAATGCTGTAACAAATAGCTTTCTTGTTTTAATACCTGTCACTGAATCATCGCAAATGCAGTAAATCTTTTCTACAGACATTGACTGTCATAGAGATAATTAGTAAGCAAAATTTAAAGTTTCCCAATGCTAAATGGCGCAATCAATAAGATTTGTTTAAAATATAATGAGATAAATGTTTCTTAAGATAGATGAAACTTATATCTGACCTAAACTTCAAAAGAAAATCACCTTAATTGTTTTTTCCCTTCTTTTAAATATTTATATAAAAATGCAGTAAAACTCCCAAAATCTCAGGGGTTTAAATAAAATAATGTTTGAAGATATTAGGAATTAATTATTTGTAAGCGGATTGTTTTAATATTCCAGGATATAAAATAATAAACTATGAAATATCTATGTTATAGAATTTAAGTCAATTGTGAAACATTAATACATCGATTTTAATTTAAATCTTGTCATTTGTTAATCTGCGTAAAAGTGTGCAACAATTGCATTCTTAAACTATTACATATTTTGTTTTCTTCTAACATAAGCACTGTTGCCAGAAAAAATATTTTCCTTTTGCCTTGATATAGTTTTAAATGTTTTTTTTAATTATTGCAATGAATTTAATTACTCATTTTCAATTAAGACTACTAGTCACCCATTTTGAGAATTCTCCTCCGTAATGTTAAATCTATGGACATTTGATACATTTTTATAGTCAAATTATCTCCTAAGGAAATTATTTTCAATTTCTTTTCCCTGTGTTTTCTTCTTTAAGCATGTCAATTTTTTTTCTAGTTTTCAAAATATCTCTAAAAGCTGCGCTTAATCTTGAATGAAGAGTCAAAATTTTACTCCCATTTTGTAATTTTTAAAACATAAAATGTTAAATTAAGCAAAGATTTTAGAAATATTTTGAGAACTAAAAAAAAAGGGCATTCTTAAAGAAGAGAACACTGAAAAAATAATTTAAAAATATTAATCTTATGAGAAGATGTTGAATATAAAAATGCATCAAACTTCCATATACTTAACATTACAGAAGGGAATTTGAAAGATGAATGACCAGCAACCATACCCCCCCCCCCCCCGGGTATTAATCACGATTGTGATTCAGGCAAACCAGGTCTCACAGTATTCCTTTAAATTTTATCATTTTCCCATCACTATTTTAAAGTGATACCTCTGTTGTAGATTTCCATTTTAGCTATTGCAGTAATCTACTAATAAAAAAAATATTGCCCAGTTAAACTGATGGCATTGAGCTCACAGGCTACGCATACTAATTGTACATTACAGCCTTGTATTTTCGTTAATTCCGTTCGAAAAAAAAATTAAGAAGGGGAAACAGCTCTCCCCTTTCTCCTTTTTTATACTTAATCATTGAACTTCCTAAACTATCAAGTACATGCTTTATCATATTAAAAAACCTATATCCAAAATTCAGAGCAAATCGGATAATTCTTAATAAAAACCCATTTAGCAGTTATATAATTTAAGAGGAGTTATTTCCCTCTTTTATACTTAACCATTAAACTTCCAAAACTATTCAGAGATTTGAACGAAATCTGACAGTTCTGTTTGAAAAATCCATTTATGCAAGTTAAGGGGAAGGGCATTAGAACCCCCGTTCCCCCTGTTTATTCTTATTCAATGAACACCTAATAACAGCCACGGACTCGCCTCATCAGAATGATCCTATATCTAAATTTTGAACGAAAACTGTTAATTCTGCATGAAAATCCCGTTTATATCAATTAAGGGGAGGGGCATGAGCCCCCCGTTCCACCTGTTTATACTTATTCAATGAACACCTAATAACAGCCACGGTATCGCCTCATCCGAATGATCCTATATCTAAATTTTGAACGAAAACTGTTAATTCTGCATGAAAATCCCGTTTATATCAATTAAGGAGGGGCATGAGCCCCCCGTTCCCTCTGTTTATACTTATTCAATGAACACATAATAACAGTCATGGAATCGCCTCATTAGAATGATCCTATATCTAAATTTTGGACAAAAACTATAAATTTTGCATGAAAAACCAGTTTATATCAATTAAGGGGAGGGGCATGAGCCCCCCGTTCCCCCCCGTTTATACTTATTCAATGAACCCCCTAAAACCAGCCACGGTATCGCCTCATCCGAATGACCCTATATCTAAATTTTGAACGAAAACTGTTAATTCTGCATGAAAATCCCGTTTATATCATTTACGTGGGGGGGGGGATGAGCCCCCCGTTCCCCCTGTTTATACTTATTCAATGAACACATAATAACAGTCACGGAATCGCCTCATCAGAATGATCCTATATCTAAATTTTGGACAAAAACTGTTAATTCTGCATGAAAAACCCATTTATATCCATTAAGGGGAGGGGCATGAGCCCCCCGCTCCCCCTGTTTATACTTATTTAATGAACATCTAATAACAGCCACGGTATCGCCTCATCCGAATGATCCTATATCTAAATTTTGAACGAAAACTGTTAATTCTGCATGAAAATCCCGTTTATATCAATTAAGGGGGGGGCATGAGCCCCCCGTTCCCCCTGTTTATACTTATTCAATGAACACATAATAACAGTCATGGAATCACCTCATCAGAATGATCCTATATCTAAATTTTGGACAAAAACTTAATTCTGCATAAAAAACCCATTTATATCCATTAAGGGGAGGGGCATGAGCCCCCCGTTCCCCCTCTTATACATATCGAATGAACTCCAAAAACTAATCAGGGAAGCGCCTTATCAGGATATACCTATATACAAAATTTCAAGTGGATCCGATATTTTTATCATGAGTTATCGCGTTACGCACGAACATACGAACATACGAACGTACATACAGAACGGACGGGCACATAAGGTCTCAGGCTATGATAGCCTGTGAGCTAAAAAGACTTAAGATTTAAAATTGAACAAGAAATGTAGAAAAATTTAGGAGCGCAGTGAGCCTTGAGTAAACTTTGTTTTGTGAATCTGTCGTGAGTGTGACTCGTGATTAATGCACAAGGAATGGGGTTAAAAAATCATTCTAAGCAGAGGTTAATTTGCACCGGACTTCACCGGAGCTCAAAAATACTGCTCCTTAGAGCCAAAAGGAAAACCACTCAGAAAACAAAATCAAGAATCTATATTTTGGACAACTTTCTGTTATAAACTATTATATTTTATAAACTATTACAAAGGGAGTAATGGTTTGTAACCTGAAACTATTACTCACTGAAAAGGAACTTTATTAGGGTACACTACTGGGCATATTTCGAAAATTCTTTCAGCATTTAGAATGCCATTAACATGAATAATTTGTTATAGATGTATGACAGTTGATTCATTAGATGAGAAAAATGTTACATCGCCATTAATTTAAATTCTGTGGAATAAGTTAACACAATCACGAAAAACATTTATAATTAATTGAAAAGAAACTAGATTATTATAATTAGAATTTTAAGCAGAAAGTATAAAGTAAAATAATTGCTGTTAAATTAAAACATAAATCAAACCATTTAAGCATAGCGTTCGATTTTTGAGACGCTTTGAATTTTAATGAATTTGTAAAATTTTACACATTTTTGTAACAGGAAAATTGTATGAAATAATTATTTATGAATGTCTTAATCTGTTATACCGAAAGATGACAGCATAAGACGAATATCTATTTGCTTAAATGATGGTTTGTTTTTGGAAGTTAAATATTTTTCATTTTTCAAGATGGGGAAATATATAAAACAAACTTATTTGTGTTTTAAAATCAAGGAATGCACACATGAATGAATTAGAATGAAATGAACAATGCATGAATTAGAAATGCACACATAATTCATGAAAAGGTAGCAAACAGCCTTTTCGAATTTACTATCCAGATTCTTCATCAGTGCAAGACTCAGCGTACTAGAAAAAGCAAAGCTGAACAAATAAAGAGAGAAATACAAGCTTATATATCCGTTATGTGAGCGATCCCGCCAAAAGAAAAGCAACCAATGAGAAGAAAGCAGCATGAATAACTGGTTGGATAAGTAGAGACATTTACCGGAGAACGAAGAAAACAAAATTGGAAAAAAAAAATAATAATGAAATAAATTAAAGACTTCCAAATGCTTGGAAAATAAGGTGTTTTTGATAAGTCATTGACTATGGAGGGAGAATTTTTAAAGATGTGGTAAGCGTTCTTTTATTGTTGATCTTAATTTTTAGGAAGCTTACCACATCATTAAATCACCATCCTCATCATCACCAATCATCAGACCACCAAGAATGTGAAAGTCTTTAATTTAATGCTTTTTTAAGGCGAAAAAAAAAAAAAAATCTCAAAGATAACCATATATTTTCAGTTCAAATTAATTCAAGGGAAAAAAATAGAAATACCGTTTACCGTTGGAATTATAAATATTTTTATAATTATATCGGATTTTTTAATTGTTTATTTATTTATTTTATTTTATTTATTTATTTATTTTTTGGAGGGGAGAGGATTGTAATAAGAATTTATTATATACATATTGAAATTGAACAGCAGTATCGTATTATATATATATATCTATAAAAAACATTATACAACACTACTATTCAACATCTACAATGAATATAGAATAACCTATATATATAAGTTCCCCATTCCAAAAAAATGAAGGCAATACAAATTAGCATAAATTTTGAACAGTTAGTAAGCATAAATATTTAAAAAATGAACCAATAAATGTTAACCCTTTAAAGCCCATCATAGAATACTTTTAGAAATTATGTTATTCAGAAAATCTGATTTTACATCAGAAAAATTCAATGGCTAATTTCGTCTTATTTAAATACGGAATGTTCTGTTATTAATTAAAGCAAATATTGCTGTTTTAATTTTCCTGTGGTAATTAAAATATACAAATTAAAACTTTTCAAAATATCTCGGGTGTTTGGGATCCAGAGGGTTAAAATGCTAGTCACTCAGCTTTCGAATTCCTTCTACTAATGCTTAGTCCTTGGGGATGGGGTGCATTCGTATATTTAAAATATCTAATCAGAAAATTAATGTTTTAAATTGTTTTTTTTTTTTTTTTTTTTTTTTTTTTTCTCCTTAAAAGATATTTTCTTTTTTTCTTTCTTTTTTTTAGTTCTCAAAAAGTTTCTAAAACCTGTGTTTAATTTAAGATTGTTCTCAAATCAAAAAAGGCAAATATATGACGCAAATTTTAATTTATTTTTGTTCGGAAATGCATGAAATTAAAAGGTGTTGGTCAGAAACTGTGTAATCGCACTCATTCCTCCCCGTTTTTTTTTTTTTTTTTTTTTTTTTTTGCTAACACGATACAATTTTTAGAAAATAGTGTCAAAATGGGCGTTTGAACTGACTTGCCGCGCGAAAGTAGAAAAAAATGTCAACGAAGGAAGAAAAACGTCTTTGTCACGTGATCGAAATTTTTTTGTAACTCAATAGGTAATTTATTGATCAAAAAATTGAAAATTCAGTTAGATTCGAAATCGCTACCATGGTAAGGCTTTCAATTTTATATCTTTCCGTTAAAAAATGAATTTGTAAATGTGTGAATTTGTATGACGAATTGCGAATAGATTTCAACATTTCGTATAAAATTAAAAATATATTTTTAAAATATTTTCAGAGCTAAGAGAAATAAGAGATTCCTTTAAAAAAAACATAAAAAAAGAAGTTAAAAGTATTATTTTCGCATGAAGAGATATTTTAAATATACGAATGCGTCAAACGCCATAGACTTAACATTACTGAAGGGAATTCCGAAGCTAAGTGTCTAACAGCATTAAAGATGAACGTGTGTTATTTCGACGTTTTTTATTACCGTTTTTATTTAATTTACGCATTTCTTTCTTTCTTTTTTTTTTTTTTTTTTTTTGTCCTATACAATCTTTAATAAAACCTTAAATATAAAAAAAAACACATATTTCGTATAAATATGTCATTTTAATATTAGTTACACTGTAGAATTGACTTTTGCATATATTGGCAAAGCAGTTTTCAGCGTTTATCGAGTCAGTTCACAAGTTCCGATCAAGGTGAGTTTTGATAAATTTTTATACAAGATGTTAATTTAACGTAATTTTTATCCAAAATAATAAATTTTTGTCAACTTTAAGCAAAAAAAAATATCGTTTTTTAATTTATTCTACCTTTAGTAGAAGAAAATATTGAATTCGGAAAAAATTTCGTCTTCCGAATTTATATGTTTTGGAAGATCCTGAATGTAATTTGACTGTTATGTTTTTAGGAAATGTCTGTTTGTGAGTCAGCCCGTAAGTAAGAAATTTTTTTTTTAGATTCTCTAACTCAAGAAGTAATACACAGAATTTAATAAAATCTCACGTTCATTAAACCTTGATATAAATTGGTGGCAGTTAATTTTTTAGTGTTAATTGCGCTACAGATTGTGCTGCTCTGCTGCATTTTTTTCAATTTCCGCAATAGCACTACCCCAAGAACTAATGCACGAATTTTCATGAAACTTCAGATTCAGTTTCTTTATTTGCCAGGATAGCCATATCCTTATTTGATATGGGTAAATGTTTTTAGTTTAAAAGCATGGTGGTTCTGGGCAGGAACGTTTTAGAATCCGGGCGAGGGGATGAAATTGCACTTTTTGATCATTATAAGTACAACATCTCAAATCTTAAGGGGGGAGAGGACATTTCATTGATGCGGGGGGCAATGCCCCTCCCTTCTGAATTAAGTGCTGCCTCCTTAGAATCGTAGACATACATAGTGGCTGAAATGGAAAATCCGCGAACCGGAACTTTATTTAAAAACTATCATCAAGTAAAATACTTTCTTAAAAGAATAAATAGAGTTACAATTAATGATAGAAAAACAGTAAAAAATGCATTTAATATTTTAAATAGTAATAATAAAAGCAATCATAAGGGGCGCGATTAAAAAAATACATTATACAATAATATAATACATATAAATAATATAATATATATATATAATAATATAATATAAATATTACAATATAATTACATAGTATATAAAAATATGTTTTAGCAATTGTACTAACCGAAACGGTACATAGCATAATTTCAAGGAACATGAACAATATTTGTCTTAATTCCACGAACCGGAATATCGTTTCCGGTTTGATCTCTGAACACACATCGCGCCCTAAATAACACATATATGTGAAAATTTTTAGAAAGACAAAAATATACTCACCACAGTCATCGACGGTGAACTGAAAAGGTTCTGAAGGGTCTTCAATCAGCGTGGCGTCAGAAAGAGGTATCTTGCCAATGCCCTGATCCGAAAGAGATCTATACTGGTCACTTTTGGATTTGGACTTCAAGGATAGAAACAACAGAAAAGAAAAAGAAAATTCACGTCCTTCAGTGCTCTCACCATATGCAACATTTGGAGAGGGTATTTGGGTGGGGTAGGAGGGGGAGGTATGTGCGATGGACTTTTATGAAAGAACGAATGTAAAGCATGAGTTCCTTCAGTGCTCGAATCAGATGGAACTGTAAATATAAAATGCAAAAGCTAAATTGGATTCTCTTTCTATTTTTAAACTACAGATGGCAGCACACATGCGAAATAATCTACTGCCGTGTTTCCCCGAAAATAAAACCTACTTCCAAAATCTATTCGTATCACTTAAGATATCACCCTGATTTTAAAAATGCACACAATCACACAAAAAAAATCTCTGTTTAGTGCCCAAAAAAAGGTTTATTTCTATTTCTCGAAAATCCGATGCATTCCGAGTACAAATCTAAACGATATAGATTTAAAAAAAAAAAAAAAAAAAAAAAAAAAAACGTTTAAAACCGTGAAAATACCGCGTTTTTTGATAACACAGGGATTTGTAATTATTTGTAATTCTTTTGTAATCAAAAAATGGCTTTTTTTGTGGTAGAAGAAAATTGATAGAAAATTAATTCAAAGTCAGTTTAAAACCGTGAAAATACAGAGCTTTTTGGCAAAATAGGAATTTGCAAGAATTTTTCTTCTTTAGAGAACAAAATACAGATTTTTGTTACTTAGGGTAGAAAAAAAATGGCAGAAAATTAATTCAAATCCAGTTTAAAACAGTGTAAATACATAACTTTTTAAGAAAGAAGGAATTTGCAAGTGTATTTTTTATTCTTTACATAACAAAATATGGATTTTTGTTACTTAGATAGTAGATAAATGGAAGAAAATTAATTTACACCCACTTTAAAACCGGGAAAATACTGTACTTTTGGGAAAAGCAGGGCTTTGCAAGAATTTTTTATTTATTAGATAACAAAATATAGATATTTATTTCTCAGGGTTGAAGAAAATTAGCAGAAAATTAATTCAAATCCAATTTAAAAATACTGGACTTTTGGGAAGGTAGGAATTTGTAAGTATTTTTTATTCTTTCGATAACAATATATGTTTTTTCTGTTTCTTAGAATAGTTAAAAAAGTGGTAGAAAAAAATTTAACCCAGTTTAAAACCGGGAAAATAAAAAATACTGGATTTTTGGGAAAGTAGGAATTTAAAAGTATTTTTTTGTTCTTTAGATAACAAAACATGGATTTTTGTTACTTGGGGTAAAAAGGAAATTGCTAGAAAATTAATGCGTTAATATTTCTTTATATTTAAACTGATTGTTTTTATAACACTATTTTAAAAAGTAAATAATTATTTTTAAAAAATGAAATATTTTCTTTATATATTTATTATTTTTTTAATTTTTTGACCTTGTATTGTTTGGAATAACTTATTTTTAAAAACTATTTTAATAAATAATTTAAACCAATTTAGGCAATAATATCTTAGTTAATTTTATAGTATTGGGTTTAGTAACTTGGAATTTAATGAAAACAAAAATCTCATGATGTATTGGAATATGCTATTTAAGTTCAAATGAAATAAAAGCAAATGCAGACATATGATATATTTGCTTATTTCATCCAAAGTTTTTATAGTATCCAAAATTTTCGATTTAATCTCCACTATTCCCCATGCTATTGCTCCATTTTGAATGTTATTTTCCATTTTGAAATTTTCATGTTTCTTGCAATATTAATTTTCCAATTTAAAACGATTTATTTTATCTTAGTGGTTCTCAGACTATAAGATGGAAAACAATTGAAAAGCTTTCTATAATGTAAAATTAATTCCTTATAATAATGTGATATAAACTCCATGCTCCAAATTTGAAAGTAAACTAACGTGCAAAAATGTATCTAAATAACAGCCAAAAAGAAAGTATTTTATTTAACTTTTTAAGTTTATTAAACATATTAAACTTGTTTCAAAAATAAAACTATCCCCCCCTCTCTATTTTTTGTATACTAAAACAAAGTCACAAACAGCATTTACTTTTAAAATGTAGTTTTTCTAACATTTAATAATGAATATTTCAAAATTTATACACGTTTTGGCGTATATAAAGATGGAATTCCGTAATCGATTCCCCCCACCCCTACTTTCTCATGTGCTATAATTACATAAATTACGTCTCACACAGGTGTGTTTCTGATGATAATGAAATATTTTAATATTTTTTGAATTCAGTTATAAATTAATAAACTGGTGTAAAGACATTTTCTCGTTATCTAGATGCATGTGATAAATTGCAAAATAATTGTTTAGGTTACATTTGTTTTCGAGCTATAAAAACAATGGTATTGTTTATACGCCATACCATTCTTTCCAAAATGGTTCATCTGACTTTTGAAACTTTTGACTTGTGAAATTTCAGCAAAAGAATATATTAAACAATAATATATATATATATATATATATATATATATATATATATATATATATATATATATATTGTGATGCCCTCAAATGAAGACCGGGTAGTGTGGTGCGGTTACTTCGGTGAGGCGGTGACTCATGTTTGAATTAATAAAAACATTTTATTAAATGTTATAGTAGATTCTTGGTTACACAAATCACAAATCACAAACAATAAGTAATTAGCTTATGAAAGAGTTCTGATTTCAATAAAAGTCATTGAGATGAATAGTATAGTCTAACAGTCTCTTATTATAGTCAATCAGTCTATTGCTATTTCACTACGAGCATTAAGTTGGTCAGATGAAGAAATGCTATCAAATAGTTCCTTTGACTAAAGTAATCCGTTTTTCACAGCTTCACGACGAGTGTCCACACAGTCACTTTTTTTACTCCCATATTCGGAGTCATCTCCCTTGACGCTCAGCCAGATCCGCTGAACTCAAGTCTTTTTACTAGAGAGAAAATTTCTCTGCTCCAAGCAGGTCCTCACCTTTTCTCTCCTCTTCCAGAACCAGAACCAGACTCTCTTCTCTTCATCATCTTTTTTTCGACCCCCCGGCAAAAACTCTCCATTACTTTTTTTGTACACTTAAATCTTATCTACCTTATGTCACTAACAAACTGTTTTCTTATTCGTCGATCCCAGTTTCATTTTTGCCGTGCAATATTTTTTTCGGACCGTGGGATACTATCGGATTCTCACCGAAGCGGCAATTTCAAAAAGGCGACCTTCTGGCGCGCTTATTTTCTGCTTGTCTGAAAAACTGTCTATCGCTAAGATGAATTGTGATACTTTTCTTCTTTCTACTTTTCCGACCTTGTATGGGATTTTTCTTAAATTTTGTACTGTCCGGTGGTTTTCTCTCGCAAAATCATCTAATTTCCTACAATACCCCCTCCTTAAAATGATATTCTGGCTGCAAGACGGAATATCGGGAAATCAAAGGTTAGCTCACATATTCTGAGTGGCTCAATACATACACACACACAAAAGAAATTCATCTCTGAAATTAACTATTTCTATCCATAAAAAATTTTGAACTTTCCTACTATATCTTTTACACTTATAGTCCAATATTTTTTTATGAGAATGTTACACTATATACATTTAGAAAAAAACTTACTCACTCCTACAATAGTCGACATGAGGTATGTCTTTGCCTGGCCTATATTTAATGGCATAATGATAAGGTTGCAAAGTTAATGCCCATCAGAGTAATCTCGAATTGTTTCCAGCATTGTTTTTTAGAAACGTGAGAGGATTATGGTCGGTTTCTATCAAGAACTTTTGGCCGTCAATATAGTGTCTTAATTTTTTTTATCGCGAAGATTATTGCGGCGCACTCCCTCTCTGAGGCGCTGAAACTTTTTTCAAGCTCTGTGAATTTCCTGCTCAGATAAATAATGGGGTGCTCTTCTGAGTCTCGCCTCTGAGCTAACACAATCCCAATCCCTTTTTGAGACGCGTCAGTTTGTATGACAAATTCTGAACTATAGTCCGGAGCATATAAAATAGGTTCCTCCGTGAGTTTACGTTTTAGGGTCTCGAACGCCTTTCCCATTTCGTCACTCCATGTTACTTTTTCTTTTTTGTTTTTCCCTTTCAGTGCCCGTGTGAGCTGTTCTACAATTGATGCATAGTTTTTTATGTATCTCGAGTAATATCCTGCCATTCCTAAACATCTTCTAATTTCCGTTTTGGTTTTGGGTGGCGGTAATTTGATTATTGCTTTAATCTTAGCCTCTGCAGCTAATTAGTTATTGTTTGTGATTTGTGATTTGTGTAACCAAGAATCTACTATAACATTTAATAAAATGTTTTTATTAATTTAAACATGAGTCACCGCCTCACCGAAGTAACTGCACCACGCTATCCGGTCTTCATTTGAAGGCATCACAAACTGGTGGCAGCGGCGGGATACTATCGGATTCTCACCAAAGCGGCAATTTCAAAAGGGCGACCTTCTGGCGCGCCTATTTTCTGCTTGTCTGAAAAGCTGTCTATCGCTAAGATGAATTGTGATACTTTTCTTCTTTCTACTTTTCCGACCTTGTATGGGATTTTTCTTAAATTTTGTACTGTCCGGGGGTTTTCTCTCGCAAAATCATCTAATTTCCTACAATATAGTTTGTTATTAACGAGTTATTCCATATTTTGATGTTGATTTGTAGTATTATCTAATGGTTCCATATATACACACACACACACACACACACACACACACACACACACACACACACACACACATATATATATATATATATATATATATATATATACATATATATATATATATATATATATATATATATATATATATATATATATATACTAAAGTCTTCTAGGAATACTGTTTTATTATTTAAAAGTTTAATAGTAATTACATTATGATTAAACGATGAGAAATACAATTTATATATCTTGAACATGTGTTTAATTTTTTACCTTCCCTTTTTTTATATCTTAAAATAGATAAAGAGAAAACAATATAATTGCAGGGAGAAAAAACGGAATTTGCGTTTTATTTTAAGCTTAAATCAAAGAGTTGAATTTTCCTAAAGCATGTCCTACGACAAATTTCGTGCCCTATTTCATGCATGGAGAAACTTGTAATTTTGTATTTTTTAACCATGTTTTTAACTGAGAGTTATCTTGATGTGCCACATATCAACATAACATTAAAAAGAGTTTTTAAAATTGATTTATGTGCATAGTTAATATTCAAGATGGAAAATGAAAAGTTACATTTTATTCATGTCATGTTATATGAATTTAACGAGTGCGCGCTCGAATGTGGTACAAAAAATATTCAAGAAATTTACTTGGATCGTGCTCCCGCTCTTTGGAGAGTTAACAATTGGCTTTGTGTATTTCGAAAAGGTTATTTCGATCTAAATGATGAAATTCACTCTTGACGAACTTCTGACATTGATAATGAATTAATCCGCATTTTGGTGAATTATAATTCACGGGCTGAATTATAATTCACTGGAAGAGGTTGCTGAGTGAGTAAATGTCTACACTTCGACGGCATTTTGCCATTTAAAACAACATGGGCACACTTAAAAACCCGATGCATCGGAAATCGGCTAATTTTCCAATTAACCAATATACACATGAGGTCGTCAAGGATGAAATTTGTAAAAAAAAAGGGCTATGTTTGTTGATGACTTACAATTATAAGGAATTATTTTATTCAAACTTAAGGAATTGTTTTATCCAAGATCGCGTTGTTCCTTTGTGAGTTCAAAGTTATCTGTGAGAAATTCGGCAAATCAACTTAATACTGTCTGCTAAATAGTACAGTAACAGTGACAGTGAACGGTGACAGTGTTTTGTACCAGTTAATTCATTTAAATAGTTTTCCTCAGGATGCATAAAGCTCTATAGTACACCTGCATATGATGCGAGTAGTTAAAAATTTGAAACTTATATCCTCTCCGGCACATTGTACCCAGTCTGAGATACCTGATTTTAATTCCAAACTTGCAAATGGCACGAATAATATTTTAATGAAACTTTGCTTTTACTATGAAAGCTTAAATTAAGGGATTCTTAATTTCTAAAAAAAGTCGTGTTTAAATTCCAGCGAGAGTCGATAATTTCTCAATTTACTAACAGAATTTTCCCGTTCCGGAAAGGGTTAAAGTAGGTCGCATAAAAATAGAGTTTGAGAGCCGTAAGCATCGAAGAAGAATTTAAGTGCAGAAATCAACAACAATTGTGTTGCTGTGAACTTTTTTTGACAAAAAGTGTAGTGTTACTGGACATGAGAGATTCTGCTTTATATAAATTAGAATCGAAAAAAAAAACCCCAAACAAGCATTCATTTGTTATCAAGAGCTTTTTGATAATTTTCATGAAAAAGTTTCAATGACTATATTTCATGAAGAGTAAATTTTTGCAGTGGAATAAAATTATAAATAAATAAATACCCTTATGATAAATGAAAGAATAAATATAAATGCTCATAAATAAAGAATTTGGCACCTAAAAAAGGACATTCTGTGAATATAAACCCTAGAACAAAACTTAATATAAGATTCGTTTATTTTCTGGGAAACACGGTATGAAATGTTTACATTGAGCGAGTTTAGTCACAATCAAATTTTAAAAACTTATTTTTTTCTATAGTTCACAGTTTATTTAAAAATATAGTCGAAAAATGCTATCATGAAATAATATTTCAGGATCTATTCATGAAGTTAATAACATCAAAACTCGTTCAATGTAAAATTAACAGAATTTATTCTAAATTTAGATAATAGATGGCACTACATGCGATTGAAGAAAATTTAATAAGAATCTTTTAAAAATATTTTGTTCGTAAGAATAATATTGAAAAAAGTTTTTAATTAATTAATTTTCATTTGCAGTTTCGAGCACTGAATTTATTGATAAAAAGAGTGTAAACTAGTTCTACTTATAAAAAAGAGATATTAAGCAAAAAGTTTATGTTGTAATCAAAAATATTTATTCAAAAATGTCTTCAAAACTGTTTTGGTATCAGTAATTTCCTAGCATTATTTGAAGCTATCAAAAAGTATTTATATTGCTGAATAATAATGAAAAAGTTGATCACTAAATTATCACAGTTCATTAATAAACTGTATTATTTTAAAATGTTATATATCTATACATACATTCTAATTTAGCAGAATGTTGAGATTTAAAAGAATAAAAACAAAAAGTTATTGTAAAAAACTGAAGAGAATTATTATGATTCTAATATAATGTTCTTTTCGCTTTTCTATTTTTGTACCAGTTCATATTCCCCCTTGAGTTAGTTAGGAAAACGTTTATGAAAATATTTTGGCTGAGAAAGAATTTCTTGTATATTTGAATCAAAATATTCTTTCCTCGATGAATTTTTCATAAATTAGTTTAACAAAACGTTCACAACTCATTTGTACAATACACATTTAATCCATGCAACATGCCACAAATTTGTAGTTACAAAGAATTGCATCATTTTTACAAATTAATAAATCATTCAAAAATTAATAATAAAAAGATTAAAACAGCTTTTACAATAGCATGTGAAATAAAACATTTAAATCGCTATTATATACAGCCAGTGTAACATATTGTGTTGAATTTAATGACATTTAAGACATCAAAAAATATATTAGTAAAATCATGAAAAAAAGCTGAATTTACACATGAAACAACAATACATATTTTTTTTTCATAAGAAATAATTCATTTACAAATTTGAATATGCATGCTAAAAAATAATAACAAAAATAATTAAGAAAATATATTTTACATACAGATATTTAAGATGTGATAGTATTGTGTACAGATAAAGTAAAATAATTTTAAAGAAAAAAGGAATCAGATGAAAACAGCATTTAAAGTGCAAACATTTATTCAGATAATCGTTTTTAAAGTTGTACGGTACTTTAAAAGATGTTAAAAATAAATTGTCTTTTTTTATCTTATTCTCATTCTTTAACATTTTTGAAATCCTGAATTTCAAAACTTGCATTTTAGGTAGCTTTCATTACAAAAAGTAAAAAGCTACCTATTGCAGCCGTCCGGAGGAAAGCACTTCCGGAAAATTTTGGTATATTTTCACCGATCATGACCCCCAGACCCCAAAACCACCCTCCGTTCAAATGTTGACATATATATATATATATATATATATATAACCATATATATATATATATATATATCTGATTTTTGTCATGCGATAACTAACGTATTTATGAACCGATTTGAATGAAACTTGGTATGTACATAGTACATACAAATGTCTCGACCGAGTTCGTTGGTCAGCATCATCCGCCATTTTGTTTCAAAATGGCGGCCATTTTAAATTTTTAAAAAAATTTAAAATTTAAAATTAAATGCGAAAAAATTAAAAGTTGAAAAATATTTTCCTTTTACGTGTTAGAACTTAAAACAAAAATTCTAGAACACTTTTTATTTTGTCTATATCTTACAAAATGATTGAGCTATAGCACTTTGAATTTTTCTTATGGCTGACATTTTGAAACGATCTCATTTTTGTCACGTGATAATACGCGTATTTATAAACCGATTTCAATGAAACTTGGTATGTACATAGTACATACAAATGTATCGACCGAGTTCGTTGGCCAGCATCATCCGCCATTTTGTTTCAAAATGGCGGCCATTTTAAATTTTTTAAAAAAATTAAAATTTAAAATTAAATGCGAAAAAGTTAAAAGTTGAAAAATATTTTCCTTTTACATGTTAGAACTTAAAACAAAGATTCCAGAACACTTTTTATTTTGTCTATATCTTAAAAAATGATTGAGTTATAGCACTTTGAATGTTTCTTATGTCTGACATTTTGAAACTATCTGATTTTTGTCACGTGATAACACGCGTATTTATGAACCGATTTCAATGAAACTTGGGATGTACATAGTACATACAAATATCTCGACCTATTTCGTTGGCCAGCATCATCCACCATTTTGTTTCAAAATGGTGGCCATTTTAAATTTTTTAAAACATTTAAAATTTAAAATTAAATTTGAAAAAATTAAAAATTGAAAAATATTTTTATTTTACGTGTTAGAACTTAAAACAATGATTCCAGAACACTTTTTATTTTGTCTATGTCTTAAAAAATGACTGAGTTATAGCACTTTGAATTTTGCTTATGGCTGACATTTTGAAACGGTCTGATCTGAACGATCCACAATGTTGCTTTAAAATGGCATACACTTTATGATATCGTAGAATTTGGTGACTTTCTAAATCGCTTAAAATAAAACCAGGTTGAATAAATGATGACTAATTTCAAAAAATTCCTATTAATATTCAGTCTTGACAAAAACTAGTTTCAATCTTATAATAAAATCACTAATTTTATGAGATTATTTCCACTAATTTGAGCTTAGTATTTTTGAACAATGTAACTTACCTTAAAATAAATAAATAAATATATAAGTATATAAAGCTACCTCTTCCTCCCGGCATTGCCGGAAGGACTTTTTTATTTTTGCAAGATATAGGGAATTTAAACTGCAACCTTCCTTTGAAATGCGTTACTATTTAAGGCATACATTTTTAAATTGACGAATCCGAAGTTTGTGCGCGCTGTTACTATAAGACCGTTTAAAGCCATTTCATGAACTGTAATTATGAATGCATTTTTAAATAGTCTACATTAGCAAATTAAATTCAAAAGTTTAAAAAATGTTTTAATCAAAAAAAAAAAAAAAAAAAAAAAAAAAAGAATATAGAATTAGAAATAAAATTTCATGTAAAACAAATATTAGTGTCAAATGTTTTTAAATTTTACATTATAGGATCGCTGAAAATAATTTCATGAATTGTAACCATGAATGCATTTTTAGATAGTCTACATCTGAAAATTAAATTCAAAAGGTTTTAAAATGTTTTAGTCGAATAAAAATAATAAATAGAATTGGAAATAAAATTTCATGTAAAACAAACATTAGTAACAAATATTTTTTTAAATTTTACATTCAAACTCTCCAGTAATGTCTTTCTTTTGTGAATTATATTATATAAGCTTAAGATTCTAGTCATTGAGCTCAGTGGCGCCCACTTATATGGACTCATGGGGCTCGAACCCACCCAATAATTTTTAACCCGCATGCCCAATTTTCATTGTTCTATTTAGTTATTTATTCCATTATTTTTATGTTTATTTTTTCCCTAGAACAAAATTTATTTTGTCAATGACAAGTGTGTTTTAATTCTTCAATTGACACCCATACATCCCAAATTACTCAAGTGTCCATGTTTAACTTTCTGCTGTTTCAAATTCTAGTCATATTCATTACATGATGATATTACAATAAACATTAGTGTCTCTATAAAGGAAAACACGTGAGAATATAATTTAATAAAATCGCAACTTTATTAAAGCATGATAGCTTGATTTCAAATTCTCATCTTACACCATTTGCCCACTCTTCAAAAAAGAACTAATTGGTCGTACCATTTTACCAAAATATTTTTGAGCCAACCCAATATTTTTAAAAAATTGGCGCCACTGACTGAGCATCCGAATTCCCCTTTTTCATGATAAGTCTGTGAATGTAAAATGCATTCGAATATTTAAAATGTATCCCCAGGAAATTAATATTTAATTTGGATAATAGATGGCACAACATGCGATTGAAGAAAATTTAATTGAAAAAATTTCAAGAATGTTTAAAAAATATTTTTTTCGAAAAGTTTTTAATTAATTCATTTTTATTTACAGTTTCGAGCACTGAATTTATTGATAAAAAGAGTGTAAACTAGTTCTACTTATAAAAAAGTGATATTAAGCAAAAATTTATAATATATTTAAAAATATTTATTGAAAATTTTATTCAAAACTATTTTGGTATCAGTAATTTCCTATTATTATTTGAAACTACCAAAAAGTATTTATATTGCGGAATAATTATGGAAAAGCTGATTACTACATTTTTACAGTTAATTAATAAACTATATTATTCTAAAATTTTATAATTATAAATTCTACTCTGTAAAAAATGAGTTCTCAAAACTGAGTACAAAATACTCAATTGTAAGTATTCCACGTACTAAAAACGGCTCCAATCTGAATGCACTGAATGTCAAAACTGAAAAATGCATGTACTCATTTTTGATTCCATCGCTGTGTTCAAATATAAATAGCTATGAGTTGCCATCTGGACTGACAAATTAAAGTAAAAGTATACTGGAATTAACTTCTTGCTCAAAATTATTAACAGTAAACGTTTAATTGATTGTTTATTAAAAAGAAATAGCAAAATTCTTGGCAAAATACACAAATCGATTTTTTTATGATAATAGAACTTTTAAATTAAGCACTCGCAAGAACTTTTAAATTATTTTAAAATACAGTGCATAGTTTAATATTTACACTAATTAGCTTTTTTTTTTTTCTAATGCCACCATGAATAAAATAAAATAATCCAGTGTACAAAATTATCATTTGTTTAGATTTGATAACAGATGATATTTCAAAATTTAAGAGAGCATTTTTGATCCAAACTTATTCAATTCCATATACATCGATGTTCTCATTTTTGAGTACTTCATTTTTTTCAATGTAATTTCTCAGAATGAGAAGAATTTAGAACTACTTTTTTAAACTCTTTTTAAAAGCTTTTTTTTTTTGTTTTTAAAATATTTTGTAAAATTTATGCTTAATTTAATATGCTAGATGTTAAAAGCTGTCGAACCGTGAGTAAGATTTTACCACTTCATATATTTTAGAAATATTTTGAAAAGTTAAAGAAAAAAAAAGGACACATCCTTTAAGAACGGTACACAGAAAAAAGAAGTTAAAAATACTAATTTTTAATGAGGTACTTTAAGTGTACGAATGCATTAAACGCATATAGACTTAACACCATTCAAGAGGATTGGGAAGCTGGCAGACTAGCAGCCTTCGAAGTAACAGAACATGCAAACCCCAGATTCATCATTAAAAATAAATAAATAAATAAAACTTTAAAGCAAATTTTAAAGTTTGAAATAGTAGTGAGGTTTAATAGTAATTATTTGTTAAGTGGACTATAATCGTGTAACAATGCAAAATTTTAAGTGTAATTTTTAAGACACAATTTTCAGAAATTGTTGAAAAATGCGAATAAGAGGGAAACAGAAAATTTATTCTGAACTTTATTATCCAGTACCGTACCTCCTTAAACTTTAAAAATCATAAGACAAATAAGAAAAAAAAATAGCCTGTACAACATCTGAGAAATGAATACTTACCTCTTATTACTAATTCCTCAATGTGAATTATTAGAAAACTCTATTTTATCTTTAAAGAGTACTTAATTGTAAGAAAAACAACATTAACGTATGATTAATTGGACTAAAAAATATACACATAGTGTTTTTATTTCGGTTGAAGCTAAACAGAGAAATCAAATTAGCCAGAGCCTGCCTTCATTGACTTACTTTAAAAAAGAAATTTCAGTGCCATGATTAAGGGAATTTTAGTTTTATTTAAAAAAATTTCTCTTTTTCCCTGTATCTTTATTATTTATTTTTTACTTGTTAATATGGTAATTATTTAAAAATCTTTTCAAAAATCCTTTTGGAACATACAAGAATTTAAAAAATAGGCTTTTTTAGATTTTTTAAAAAATTAACAAATATTTAAAAAGAATTAAAATTTGTCTTTAGATACAAAAGGGAAAAAAAAATCAAAATTTTAAAATGTCGGTGCAAAAAATATCTAGCAAGTACCTAAAACAAAGTTAAAAATTTCAATTTTTATTATTCAGAAATAACTCAGAAAACTACTACTTCTTAGATTTAAGTAAAATGATATAATGTTACTTACATAATTTAAATAGGAAAATAATGGGGTATTTAAAACAAAGAGCACTGATGACCGTGAAACAATTTACAAAAACTAAAAAAAAAAGTAACTGAAGGAGTGAAATAATAAAAACAATCAAGATACAAAACATATATGTGGAAATATAAGAAAATAAGATTTATCAATTAAATAAATGTGTATATATAATCTTGTTAAACATAAATTGCTTTATTTTATAAACTTTTTGGTTAATACAATAAGTTAATGAAGAAATTATATACTCATATATGCGAAGTCACCAAAGAGGTTTTTCTAATTCTATTTACTTTTTGCCAGAGGAGCAGTGCGAAGCTTTCTCAATGCGCTCTTTGACATTTTTTGCTAATAAACTTTTCTATTAATGTTTTATTCACTGTAAATTTTAATCAAATAACCGCTTTAACGAAATATGAATACTTACAGGGATGTTCAAAAATTAAGTGGCATTGGGAGGATGCTTTCGATTGTACACAGTTTTCCGGAAAATTAGTGAGCTGATTGACAAAGTGTGAAAAATTCCTTACAATAAATCTACTTTTAGAAAACAAATTACTAGATCGCCCCCATTTTTCTGAATCGTCTTAATATTTCACTGGATTTTTTATGTAAATTGCCCTAGGTAACTGATTACGAAATTATAAAATAAAAATTTGTTTTACAGATGCACAGTTAAAAATTATTTCACACAAATACTCATATCTTGTCAAATGGTCAATATATCCAAGTTTAAATTAAAGTTGCACTGTAAGAAAAAAAAATTGCAATTCTACAGATGTAAAATTTCAGAAATCTGCATGCTTACTAAAATATTATCTGTACACTGTACAAAACTAGTTGGAAATTGCATATAAGCGTAGCAAATGAGGTGTGTTTGTAGTATAAGGAAGTTTTAAAAATGTTCAGAATTTGCTGCAACTGTATGCATTACTTCGGATACAGTAGAGTATTAGAAATATTTTGTGTATCCCTGTAAATACAGTTTACTTTCTATTTTACAGGAACTAACTTGTACTAAACTTCAGCAATGTATATGAATTTCATAAAATCTGAAATGGTTTAACATTATTAAAACGCGTCTTAAATAATGTTACATTCTATACCGTTATGCAATGGAATACATTTGTGTAACAGCAAAAATTAAAAACAAATATTTTTGCACCACAGATTGTACATAATGTATATTTTAGCATACACCTCATAGATGCATATATATTTTATTATGTTCGAAAGAGTTTAACACCATTAAAATGCACTTTAAACATTTTCCCCATTGGCCGTAATGTAAAAGAATACTTTTGATTGTCCCTGTAATTAAACTATGCATCCGATTTTCATTAAATTTGGTATGACTCGACAAAATTATAAAGAAAATTATGTATTTTAAATTTCAAATGATTCGTTTGGATAGTTTTTGCTCTTTTATATGCGAACAGACGGGCGAACTGAACGATTACTGCTGGTGCTACGTAATTACGAACGCACCTAAAAAATTGTAAATCTACAAAAATAATTTCTGTAAAGCTACAGAAATCTGTACATGTACAAAAATATCTACTAAAATTGTAGTAATTTTACTAAAATTTTATGTTTAACCTGGGTTGCAGTTACATAAAAAGTACTAGGCATACCAGTTTCCGAAATAAATTTTAGTAACCTTACAGATTTTTTTATACTACTGTTTCTACTATTCTTTTTAAGTTTTCGGAAAAAATATGTGAAATTTGACTGAAAATTCTACATTCTATAGGCTAAAAACATTTTAATTTATCAAAGCAACGCTAACATGCTTGCTATACAAATGCACAAAAGTTAAACAAGACTCACATATCATTTTTTACAGTGGAAGATCATTTTGAGAATTTTCTGTCACGTGTGTGATCGCAAACATTATTTTATGCTAAATTTATTATTTGTCCCCTAATTGTCTAAGCGATTAAATCTTCACTAAAAAATATGAAGCAATGTGATGAAGTAATGTATAAAGTAGAGTATGAAGTAATATGAATAATTTTTTTGCATCTTCAAAATTCAAAGACGATTCATCCAGCATTTCTATAGATATTCCACAAACCATATACAATCAAAAACATACAGTCACTGCTCCATAATGTTTCAATATCAATGTATATCAAAACTATTTTCAAATCCTTTCAAACGACAGCTCATTCACTGTAGTGCATATTATATGTGTATAGAAAAAGGTATGCTCACAACAAATGTGTATCGCTTTTCTTTAACCAGTATTAGAAAGAAAAAAATTCTCTAGAATTATAAAAGATAATTTGATATTAATTAAAAGAATTGCACTTTTCCAATCAGATAATTGTGAGATTTAAAATAGATATTAATTGGTAAAGTTTAATTATTATGTAACGATTTTGAAATGAATTTTTCTATGGGCCAGTACATATTTTACCAATTCAAATTTTGTCCTAATACCAAAATTTATGTTGTAAATGCGAGTTACTATTCTTAATGTTCCCCAATTTCGATTAGGAAAATATTGATTGAAAATATATACACCCATCAAAATATTTAAAAATAACTACGTAAAATCACACCTTTTAATTTATAATATTAACATAAAAAATAAATTTCGATTGATAGTAAAACTAGAATTTTTACAATATTTTTTTACAACCGCTAAGTAAAAATATTTTAATTTAAGTAAGTATATACAAAAATAACGATATTTAAAATTAATTAGTTTTAGTATTTTTCTAAAATTTTGGAAAAATTCTAGGTAATAAATTAATGATATTTACTTTTTAAAAGGAATAATATCTATGAGAAAATGAAAATTTTTTTAAGTAAATTGCGTAACATTTTATCCATTATTTAATTAATAAACAATGAATATTACACATTTTACTAAGATTTTCTGCACTTTTTCTTCATAAAAAATACTGTTAATAAAACTACTTAAATAAGAAACAAAATAATTGTCAAACACATAAATATAAATCACTTGGGTTGATAGACATCTAGTGCAAGATAGTTTATACTATTTTGTCCAAAAAATTACATTTAGAAAATATAAAAATGTCATATGATAATATCATTCCATAAGTTTGGAGAAAACATTCACGAAATCTTCTTGGCATAAGTAAGATTAACATGAAATTGGTATGAAATAAGAAGTATTGAAATAAGATTTATAATATTTCTGAGGCATATTGCTTCATTATACCATTAAACAAAGAGTCTTTTTGTAGCTATTGTTTTATGTAATTGATATACGGTGTGTTCCAAAATTCGACCAACAAATTAAGAGGGGTGATAGTCAGTATCTTCCCTCTGAATTTGGAATACTCTGTAGCTCTAATTTCATTCCATTATCTTGTGGTGGTTAAGCTAGTGTTTTAATATAAATGTTAAACATTCAAAAATCATTATAGTGTTCATACATAAAAAGTAATACTGACATGTCATATTTATGAAATAGTTCTTAAAACTTTGTTTTGGTAAAATTTTTGAAACGGTTTAAAAGAATAGTGAAAAGTACATAAATAAACAAATAAGTAACTAATAATAATAATAAAAATTCAGCGATTTAACTTAGTCGTCAAATGTAAAGCTTGTATGTCTGTACATTTCCTCCAACTTCTTGGCAAATAATAATTTAAATTAATGTTTAAGTAAAATAATAATTCTGGACATAGCTCAATGATGTCAGGGCTGATTGAGTTTTCCCGTCAAATAAACCGGTATGGAGTAAGACAATCGGAAATCTACTATACGTTTAAATGCTTTTATTAGTAAAAAAAATCTGTAAAGTTACCAAATTATTTCTAGGAAACTGGGATTCCAAGAACCTTTCATGCAACGGTAACAGCGAAAATTCATGTAACATATTCTGTTAGATGAATTTTTGCTGTTTCCGTTACATAAAAACTTCTAGGAATCCCAATTTCCTAGAAAAAGTTTAGTAACTTTATAGATTTTTCTTTCACATTGTCGAAATAATTCAATATAAATACAGCTATTTAACTTAATCACATTATTACAAATGTGAAGTTTACGCTTATATGTCTTTTCCCAAAATATTTTCGCAAATAACAATTATGGCTAAAGCTCAAGTGTATCGGGCACTAGATTGAATTTCCTTATCAAGTAAATCGGTATCTGTAGGAATGAGACTCACCCAATCGGAACTCTACTGCATTATTAAATGATTTTATTTAATTTCATTAGTAATAAACCTTTTTTAAACATAGAATTAATTGATCATAGATACAGAACATTATAAGAATCGCAGAAAGCTACTCACCTCGATGAGATGAAGTTTTCCGCTAGTTGATCTGGTGCAGAGAAGCATATGATTAGTGAATAAAAAACATTGACGAACTACTTCTTTTTCTGCCTTGCCCATGCGTGCTCTTTGCAATTTAGACTTCTCACCTCCTAATACCTGGATGACACTGCCTAAAAGCGATGAAAATGAACATGCATATTAAGTTATTTCTAAAAAATGTGTATGCTAAATTTTGAATGGAAAAAAAATTAAAAAATTGTAAATTTTAAAAATATCTTTAAACATATCTGTTTCATTTTCATATAAATGGAACATAAAACTTCGCAATCAATTATTACTTTTTTTGAAATAAAGCTTATTTTCGCCAGCACAAATGAAAGTAAGTCCTCTATATTTCTACTCTTGATATAAATGTTGTATTAATGATAAAAATAACGTTTATAGCAGACCAGCAGGCGTCAGCACACTCATCGAGCTCACAGATGAAATTCTAGGATTAATTAGATTTCTATTCACATATTAAAATGTCATCGGTATGCCAAGTTATATCTTGGTGGAAGACACCTAAAAACCCGATTTTAGTGTTTGTCTCGTATGTTTTCCACTGTGCTTTCCTGCACCCATATCTATGAAAACATGGAGAATTGGGAGCGGAAAAAAACATAACGTATGAGTCAACCGTGAAATCGGCTTTTTAGGTGTTTCCACCAAGATATGACTTGGCAGACCGATGACATTTTAATATGCGAATAGAAATCTAATTAATCCTAGATTTTCATCCATGAACTCGATGAAGTGGTTATTTGTGCTGTCGCTTACAGGTCCATAGCATCAGAACTTAAATTTTGAATAGAAAACAGAATTAAGAAACATCGTAAATGCTTAAAAATATCTTAAAACATATTTGTTTCACTGTCATATAAATGGAAAGTACCATTCCAAAAGCAGTTATTACCTTTTTTGAAGTGAAGTTTATTTTCACCAACATAAATAAAAGTAAGTCCGCTATATTTGTACTCTTGGTAGTATAAATGTTGTAGAAATGGAACAAACAACATTGATAGCGCCAAAACTTCAAATTTCGAAGCATACTAGTTTCGGTAATAAGCGTAATTAAGCGTACAGTCTTCAATAATTTTGGCGTTGAGGTCTGTATGCTTAATGCTATAAAACTAATAGATTTCAAAATTCAAAGTACTAGAGCTATCAACTTTTTTTTTTTTTTTTTTTTTTTTTTTTTTTTTTTTTTTTTTTTTTTTAATAAGATATTGCGCCAAGTATCATCTTATTAATCAGTATTAGTGTTGCATCGACGAAAGAAATATGTGAATTTCCGCATTTATCAAAAGACATGTGGACATGTATAGGACACCATAAAACCTTTAGACTGAGAACCGGCGCGTAGACAACCACCTCACCGAGTTCAAAGCTGAAATTCCAGAATTTTTCACCAAAATATGACTTGGCAGATCGGTTGTTTTTTAATATGCGAATCGAGTTACCTAATTCTGGAATTTCAGCCGTGAATTCGATGAGGTGACTGTCTGTGCTGCCGCTTCCTTGGTTTTCTTCCCTTTTAAGGGAAGAGTTTGCCTTTGCAAGAATTTTGTTTATTTTTTAAATGGTTCTAATGGTTAGCTCACTGCATTTCAATGTTAAAAAAATACATTAAAAAAAGATTTTTTTTAAAGTGCATATTTAATTAAAATTTTGGAAAAAGGTTTGAACAAATTGCCTTTTTAACACTAGAACCGCGGGAAATTTTACCGAAGTTTTATAAAAATAATTCACATCAGAATTTTTATTAAGTCTATTTGACTTATTTAATTTAAATAATTTTTGTGCAGCTTATATGTAAATTATTTTAAGAAGACTTTTCTGGTTGGAATCGACAACTTTTCACTGAGTACGGGTCAAAATGACCCGTGTCCGCGGTTCTAGTGTTAAAAACCCCTAACTTTTTTTAAAGTTAATATTTTTGTCCTTTTTTTAGATTTTTAAATGTGTATTACAGATGGCAATGCATGGATTTTTAGAAAATCTAATACTACATTTAATGTATTTTTTTACTGATATATACAGGGTGTTTTATTAGATGACCGACAAACTTGCAGGCAGTGTAGGGGGCACAAAAACAAACAAGAATTACATAGGAATACAGGTTCAAAAATACTGTAGTTGTAAGTTATGGTAAAAAGCAATGTTGCCTGTGTGCTACTTTTTAAAATTCAGATTTCTTGATTGACACCACTTTTTTGAAAAAGGTAAAATCACCCTTCTAACAACATGTTAATTAAGGCGAAATTAAAGGGAATTTTATAATTTCAAAAAGCTGGTGTCAGTCAATAAATCTGAATTAAAAAAATAACCCACTGACAATACTGGTACAAATAAGTAGAAAAAAAAGAACAGCAACAGAAACTCATTAACGGAACAAAAAACATTTTATTGAAAGGTTGTACTAGAAAATGTGGTTGAAATTACTGCCAGAAGTTGCCCGGCAGGCTTGACAGCGGCGCCGCATAGAATTACTTATGTTCTGGAAGATTCCTAGCGCGTCACATATCTTTCCGGCCGGCATGGTAGCTACAGTTATTCGAACAACGAAGTATTCAACTGAAGATGAAGAAGGAGCAGCGGGTCGCTGACAAGACAAGCCTGTCAGACAACGTCTGATCATAATTTCGAGGACCTTTAATAGTACAACTTTTCAATAAAATGCTTCTGTCCCATTAATAAATTAACTGATCAATATTTTTTAAAACAAATTTCATATAATGTCTATTTTTTCATGTCTTTTACAGATTTTTCAAACTTCCATCACCGGTTTTTCCAACCGAAATTTTTGCCCAACTGAATCAGAAAAATGCTCGGATTAAAAAAAAGAAAATTTGCAATACGATTTTACTCTTGACAATAAGAAATTTTGATTAGAATATGGATGCCCGTACGTGGTACGGGCAAATCATGATTGACAAGAACGCACTTCCCATACGACGTACGGGTAAAACAGGGAAGCAGTTAATGTGTGCTGTTTCTTATTCTTTTTATCTGCTTCTTTGTACCAATGTTGCTAATAGGCTTCATTAAAAGAAAAAAAAATCAGATTTTTTGATTGGCATCAGTTTTTTGGAAATTGCAAAATTCCCTTAATTAATTTTACATTAATTAATATGTTATTTAATAAGGAGACTTTTACCATTTTCAAAAAGTGGTGACAATCAACAAATCTGAATTTTAAGAAATAGCCTATTGGCAACATTTCTTTTTACCATAACTCGCAACTACGGTATTTTCAATCCTGCACTGCTATGTAATTCCGAGTCGTCTCTGTGCTCCCAACATCTCCTGCAAGTTTGTCGGTCCGGTCTGGTAGTGAAACCCCCTGCATAGTGTAAAATGATGAAATCTAACACAGGTTCATGTTCTTTTACAAAATAATAGTAATAATAATGAACCTGAATGCTAATTCCATACGCAGATTTATTAGATATATAATAAAAACAATGAAATAAAAGTTATATTTCAATCTCAAATGAAAAAAAAAAAAAAAAAAAAAAAAAAAAAAATAGCATTTTGAAAATATGAAACTGAAGAAAATATGAACATGGAGAAATACCGGTTAAAGTTTTTATTTGTGTAGGGAAATTGCGCTGGTAATATTAACAAAATTTTCACTATCTCGAAATAAAAATACTGTATAGATAAAAATGAGGTATCAAAATATTCACAATTAAATAAACTTTTATTATTATATATAAATAGCGACATATCGCACATTTTTTAGGAAAACCGTACATTAATTAGAAACACACTATGGGAATAACCTTGTTAAAATTTCATTGAATTTGAAACGCATGTCTAATATGGAAAATTTGTTAAATACTATAAAAATAACACCAAAAAAATAATTAGCTTCATGTGCACATTATGATCTACATGTATGTATGTATATATATATATGTATATATACATATATAAACGTTTCATATTTATATTTAATTCCACACAAATTATATTCGGTTAAAAAGCATAGATTTGCTCCAGTTTGTAAAATCAAATATACAATCTCAATACAAGACACAGTTATTTCTTAAAGTGAAGTATAAACCAATGTAAACTTTAAAACCGATTACATTAAAGATAATTATTTATGAATAATATATGGCATATATTATCTTAAATTTCAAATGTAAAAGCAGATTATTTACATAAAATTTTTATTCTTGTTATTGAAAATGTTGCATTGGTGGAATGTATATTTTGCCAATACACTGTAAAAAATCTGCGCAATGTTCTTGACATTTACTGTGTAACATTCCTGGGTTTTCTCAGATTATTTGCCCTCATACAAGAATACCGAGAAACCTTGTGTAATACCTTCCACAATCTCGTGTAACTTTTCTGAATAGTTGAGAAAGTGGAAATTACTGATAAACTGTGAAACGTTCCGAATATTTTCTGTGTAGCATTCCTTAGTTTTTGTAGACATACTTTTTGAGCTTTTGTGTAACTTTTCGGATTTATTATAAAATAGAAATTATTGGTAATCTGTGCAAAGTTATATATGTTTTATGTGTATTGTTCCTTATTTTGTGGTTAATATATTAATTACAAAAAAAATCGTTACTTTGAGAGTATGTCATTTCATTATTACAGTTGTGGAAACACTACGGGATCTTGCGCTATAAAAAAATAACACGAAGATGCGTATACTATTCTAATCGTCCATCTCAAAACTCTTGTTCAAATTTCTGCCCTGTAGAGCTCCCGAGCTATATTTTACATGTAAAAACTAATTTTTTGTGTGTTTATCATTTTGCTCTCTTAGTTATGAATCGAGTATGGAAACTAGAGTCACTAATTTTTACCGAAGCTTTAACAACGCATGTAGTTGTGATTCTCGAATATTTTTTTCCCAGTTTAGACTCTGGAGACTCTTCTTGGTCTTTATTTCCATATGAACTACTTTTTTTGCGTGAAGGTCATTTTGTTGCCTCAGTTGAAGAAAAAGAAAATGGGATCTAGAGCAACTAACTTTGGAATGAAAGTGCGTACGCCCATCTTATATTGTGCATTTTGAAACCTATTTTTCCAAGTTCGACCAATGATCGTTTTACGAAATTATTTTATCAGTGATATGTTTGACGAAATTCTCGATCTTAGTACTGCAACGTTTTCTCCAAATACCTACTATTTCCGATTAGTAATATTCGCCTTATTTAATCAGCAATGCCAGTTTAGAGGATTTTTTTACAATGTCTATCACTATTTCCGAATAGTAATCTTTCTGTCATCAAATAAAACGATTATTGTTATTCGGAAATAGTTTGATGTTCATATCAAAAATTTAATATCTAGGTATATGCATTCGCGTCATAAGCAAGATCTTTTGTCCAAAGAATGAAAACTTTATCTGATATTAAATGGAAAAATTTTTACATTTGTTGTAAGAGCGATGTTCTGGTGATGTTGGAACTGGAGTAAATTCAGGTATTAATCGGTATAACGTCTTAAGCGGGTTCGACTGTTTCCTTAAACAATAAATCTAGCATAAAAATTATTATAAACAAAGTCAACGCTTAAAGGGGGAATGGGAGAAGCTCTAGCCAACTATTTTATTTTTCAAAATATTGAGTCTTTAACATGAAATTAAAGTCATATCAGTCGAGAAATGTTTAAATTTTGTCCCCCCTCTCCCCTCCCTTCTTTTGTATCTGCAAGCTACATATGTTTATAGAGGATGAAAAGGTACAATTTTAAGTTACTTACTAGAAAATACTACTAAATTTGTGGAAAGGTTATTGTGCCTAAATGTGATTCATAAGTACGGTAATGTTTTTTTACTTTAAATCTTAATACAGGAATCGCAAATGCAATATAATAAGGCATTCGATTTTTAACGAAACTGCGTAAGCATTTTTCTGCATTGATAGAATTTCCTTAGAGATTTTCGATCAAATAGACATCGTTGATTTTGTAGCGCCCCTGTGTTTCGTAAATACTGGGGTATTTCCTGACTGGAGTAATTTAGCGTATTTCCCAAAATTGCCTCTCGAATATTTTTTAACTTTGAAGATCAAATAATATCATTAACGTAAAGAAACTACCTTTGTTTCATTTAACTGACCAATAAACTGTTAAAAAAGCGCCCAGTTTGTGGATTAGAATTTAAACAGCTACCAGGTAACTTTATATGTTATTCTTTATACAGGGTGTTTCGCTACCAGGCCGACAAACTTTGAGGGATGATAGTACACATGAAGACGAACATTATTAAATAGGAAACCATGGGCCACAAACGTCTTCTGTAGGAGCTAGGGTCCATTAAAGTTTAGGGTCCAAAACTTTAAACGATGATAGAAAACGGAAAAAAGGGTCGATTCGTTTGCGGTTTTCACTAAAACCATTCTTTATATTAAGATTTCTTTAGGAAAAAATTTTAAAGGTTACTTTCAAAAATTATCGATAGAGGGCGCTTTAGACTTTAGAGTAACGAACAACTACTTTTTACCGTTATTTTCTGCATGGGGTTGAAATTATTCTAAAGTTTAGAATTTAACTTAAATTTTAAGTTCAAAATCGGAAACATTCGGATCGGGTAACTAGCGAAAATTTAACTGTGAACAAAGGGGTATATTTTAAACGCTCATAAACATTGGACAAACAAATCGATTTTATTGCGGTTTGCGTGTAGATCATTCCCTTGGTAACTATTTTATTCAAAACGACGTACAGCTTTGGTGTCCTCATTTTTTGATACAGGGCGCTTCCGACACATCTCCGACATTTCAATGACATTACTCCTGGGTGTTTTACTACCAGGAGGCCTGCCAACCTACCAACATACTTCCAGGAAGTGTTAGGGGTGCAAAGATGATTCGGAATTACATAGGAATGTGACGTTGAAAATGTCTCTTTTGACAGTTACGGTTAAAGTAAGCAGAGAAAAATAGGCAACAGAAACAGCAGAGAAAGTGCAACACGTTAATGTGACAGAAAGCAGTTTATTTAAATGTTTTACAACATTTGGTGTTCAAAATTACGACCAGAAGTAGGATTCAGCATGCTTGTCAGCGGCGTCGCATGGAATTCTTCACTCTTTGAAAGATTCCTGGCATCTCTGATAGCTTTCTGGCAAGCTACAGAAATACCAGATGCGAGGTCTTTAACTCATGGTACGGGAGTCTCATACACCCAACTTTTCATTTGACCCCAGCAGAAGAAGTCGATACATGATAGGTCCGGCGATCCGGCAGGCCACCACGACCTATCCACCGTTGCCCAGATGTTACTTTGAAATGTCGGCAAACGTCATTGGTAAAATGTGAAGGAGCCCCATCGGGCTGCTCATCTTTCAAGTACTTAATTCTACTACCTTTGGAATCGGTTCGCGAATGATCACTTCAAAGTAATCGCTGTTCACATGCATTACCGTTTAGAACCATCTACCGCAAGGAAATCGCAGCGCCATCTACCGTCGCTGTTAAACTTCCAGACTACTTCTGGTCGTAATTTCGAACACATTTTGTGGTAAAATCTTTAAATAAACTGTTTTCTGTCACATTAACGTGTTACGCTTTCTCAGCTGTTACTGTTGCTATTTTTTCTGCTTCTTTTAACCTTAACTCTCAAAAAAGGCATTTCCAACGTTACATTCCTATGTGATTCCGAGACATCTTTATGTCCCTAACACTTCCTGGAAGTAAGTTGCTCTGGTAGTAAAACACCCAGGAGTAATGCCATTGAAATGTCGGATATGTGTCGGAAGCGCCCTCTATCAAAAAATGAGGACACCAAAGCTGTATGTCATTTTGAATAAAATAATTACCAAGTAAATGATTTTCACGCAAACCGCAATAAAATCGATCAGTTTGTCTGATGTTTATGAGCGCTTAAAATCTCCCCCTCTATTCACAGTTCAATTTTTCTAAGTTACCCCACCCCAATGTTTTCGAATTTGGGCTTAAAATTTAAGTTAAAGTCTAAACTTTAGAATAATTTCAACCCCATGCAAAAAATAACGGTAAAAAGTAGTTGTTCATTACTCTAAAGTCTAAAGCGGCCTCTATCGATAATTTTTGAAAGTAACTTTTAAAATTTTTTTCTAAAGAAATCGTAATATAAAGAATGATTTTAGTGAAAACCGCAAACGAATCAACCCTTTTTTTCCGTTTTCTATCATCGTTTAAAGTTTTGGACCCTAAACTTTAATTGCCCCTAGCTCCTACAGAAGACGTTTGTGCCCCATGGTTTCCTATTTAATAATGTTTGTCTTCATGTGTACTATCATCCCTCAAAGTTTGTCGGTCTGGTAGCGAAACACCCTGTATAGTGTATAAAAAAATTAAAGCAAATTTTTAGTTAATCTGCCGTAAGTCGCATAATTCTCCATTTAAAAATGTTCTTTAACTTAGCACTTAAGTACGTACTTAAGCAATTTAACTTATATGCATAATCAGACATATATAAAATAAAAAATTCTATGTATATTATCATACGCTAAAAACTACGCAAAATATAGATAAAAATTAACATTGGCCATCTGCCAGTTACTCAGATTTTTAATTATTGACCATTAACAAAGTTACAAACACTTCATACAAAATCATATGAAGTGTTCGTAGAGTTCTAACTATCAACATTGTAGCTTATTAATATTTTTTATTTTGCATTCGGTAGGATTACACTCAACTGAAAACTGAAATTGTATCTAACAGAAAAATATGTAAGTAAGAAAGTACCGTAGTCAAATTAACAATATTTAAAATGAGCTCGGAAATCCGCATTAACCTGGGTGTGCATTGTGGGGGAGATGGGGAATTGACAAACCCCAAATTATATTCTGTCTACGTAAACAGGCATCCAAAAGTTTTAGAAAATGATATTAAAATTAAAATTTATTAAATAAAAGCTACATTAGAAAAACTGCTCTGAATCCGCGTTAAAAAGCAGCGTAACACCGAGAATTTCTCAAACTTAAATTCTAAATTTGAATATATTATGTACTCAAACTTAAAATACACATTATGACCATATTGAAAAACAAGAGCTCGGAAATCCGCGTTAGCAAGCCTTCCAAAGCTCAACTAAAATCCACGCAAACGGATCTTCTAAATCTCGCTTACAAAATAATTTTCAAAATTAAAATTTATCAAATTATCATAAAGCTGCATGAAGAATAGGAAAAGTACTCGAAACCACATTAACAGGGAATAGAGTAACATCGAGGATTTCTGTGATTTGATTTAAAATAACAGAAGTTTAATGTTATATAATTCAACAAACTTAAAACACATTAACTAGTATATTAGAAACAGGAATTCTGGAAATACGCTTCCAAAAAGGCTTCCAAAAGTAATTTTAAAAAAGTATATCGAATTCTTAATACCAAAAAAATTGAGAAGAAACCTGAAAAATAAACTCGTACATAACATGCATAAGCTTACTTCCATATTTAAAGCGCAAAATATCACTTCGAATTTAAATCTTATTACATCTATTGATATGATTTGCTGAACTTTTTCAATGTCACTCAGTATATCTTGAATCTGAATTTTTTTAAACATCTTTATTTTGCAGCTAATACATTTTGAAAATTTCACAACACTACTTTTATAAAACATCAGGACAAATTTTATGAGGAGGGGGAGGATTAAATTTTGCTGCAATTATTATGATAGTTAAAAAATATATTAAGTATTCCTGAGATTAATCCATCTTTTTGTTAAATATGTACCCAAAAATTGAAACTATTCGAATAATTTTATGGAAGGAAAATGCAATGAAAAAAATGAAAATGGAGGATTCTACCCCCCCCCCAAATATTTGACCTATAAACCCTTGCATTAACACGTTAAGTGTCATGTCATTCACCGGTGACTGACATTGAAATTTCCGTTTCAGCCGCGTCTATTGCCCGTGACCGACAGCATAAAATTATAATATAAAATTAAATATTATATTGTTTTAAGGAATTGCTGAAATTTTTATTAAAATTTTCCTTTTATTTTATTAAAGGATATAATTAAGTAAGCGGAAATTTCAGTGTCAGTCATCCATAACTGACGTGGAATTCAACGTGTGAAAGGTATAATTTATCCTTCTAATAAAAGGAGACCAAAATTTGAAACTATTTGGTTCTCGACAAGGAAAATCTAGGTAAAGCTGAATTAAAAGAGACTAGGAGAGGAAGGGTTATTTTACACATGACCTATACTTGACCTAACATTGTTGATTTGATTAATCTCGCCTAATTTTCGAATAAATTGATACCCAAACTTCAAGGAAAATGGATAATTCTAAACAAAAGTTTTTGTTTAAGCCTTTTTAAGAGGGGGAGGGGTGCTTACCAGTCACTTTATACTTGATCTAGAACCCACCAAAACCCGAAATAATCATCTTCACCAAATAAGTGGAATTTATTTAGTAAACTTAAGCGAGTTTGCGCAGGAACATGGGTTTCATATAATTCAGATTCATCCAAATTTCGGGTTTAGCAATTTTTAGCAGATTTTGTCAATTGACACACTTTAATTTGCACAGGAGTGAGGTTCCTGGATTAAGTATATTAGAAGTAACATTGACTTGGAATTGCATTCCAAAATCATTTTTGTCATAAATGAAATTAATTATATTGTATAATAAGTCGGCGAAAGACATTTTTAAAAATTTCAGGATTAGGCATTAAAGTTACACATTTTTGAGATTTTTTTTAAAATTTCAAGATAAACTACGATCCCTGTTTTAAATATTTCATACTGTATAATAGCATTCGTAATTAGCTCGGACAAAAAAAAGATCTCTTTGCAATTAACTATCCCCTCCCACCAGCCGTGAAACAGCCTTTAAACCAAAAAGAGTTATCTACTTTCTTTCCTAGTATTTGGGATAATCGTTAATGTTGACTCGGAAAATTGTAAACGAATTTTTCTCCTTTCATCCCTGGTATCGATATATCTTACAACCATCATGTATTGCGAGTAGTACCCATCAAGTTTTCAGACTCAGGACGGTAAAGTTAATCTCCACGTTTTTTAGTGTTACTCGACGGTGGAAATTGCTAATTTTATGCTATAGTGCACGGAGCTAACCAAAGAATATATGTGAATGAAGAAGCGTAAATGAACTTATATTGTATATCGATATCGAGGACAGTGGCAAAACTGAGATCCGCAAAACCCTGCGATGTAGGGGGGGAAGGGGATTGGATGTAATTGTAAAAAATAAACATCTTAATCGGTCTTAACAGATTTCATTTTAATATTTTAAGAACGAGCTATTTGTATTGAATAACAAATGCATATTTTGCGTACTTCAAAACGACCCCTAGAATCTATATCTATTTTTATAAGAAATAGATATAGATTCTAGGGGGCCTTGTGAAAAATTTTGCAGAGGACTCAAAACTACACTACTGATTGGAAATTTCGCAAAATCAATATATAATTGAGAATAAAATGTTTCAACGATGTAAAAACCCATTTTTATCTAATAAATTCAAATTTTTCACTTAAAATCCAAAATATTTCAATACATTTTTCAAAATTGAACAAAACCCTGTATATTTCATGGGCATTCATTTTTGACTATGAGCAACATGACAACAGTGCACTTGCAAAAACCCCATTGTTTAAAAGATATATATTGAATATTTTGAAACTTTTTTATATTTTTTGGAAAACATTCTGGGAATATACAAAAGTAGTTGTAGTATTTTTTGTATTGTTATTAAAGCCTTTTGTAGGACACATATTTAAGTATTCTATATTATCAAACTAATACAAGCGTTTTTGCAAATGAGAATAACTTCTCCAATAAATATTTTGATTTTTCCAGAAAATGAATAAACAATATTGTATCCAATAATTTATGCATAAAAAATAAAAAATAAATATGCTTTTTGTTTCTTTGTAGCCACCTTGGATAATAATCAAATCTGAATGTAATAATAGTTCATTAACGGAAACAAATAAAGAATTTGGAATAGTAGAATTAAATTCAAGTATTGAAAGCAGCTCTTTGAATATTAGCAGTCACTGGTATATTAAAGCACCCATGGCGAGAGGATTTTCAGAACCCTTCACATCATTTTTCTGCTACTCTAACTAAGCTTTAAATGAAGATTGCTTGCAGTGGCCAAAAAAAAGTGAGTTACTGAACCATTTAGCTTTGAGAATCTGCAAATACATAGACAATCCCTCTACAGCTGAACGAAGAAGATGTAGAAGATAAAATTTTAATTGAAGATGTGGAATTTGTACAGAGTGTAGTTTCGAAATTCTCTTTATATTATTGTTATAACATAAAATATTTTCTCAAAGGTACTGGGACTTACACTTTCATTGAACTAAAATTGTTGAAGTTGAAACATGGTAGTGTAGTTCCCCGGAAAAGTAGTTACTTTATGTAAAAAATTAAGCAAACTGTGATAATATTCTAGATTGTAATTTTAAACCATAATATCAATAAAGTTTTGTGCATATTATGAAAGTTCTGTGAATTTTTATTTTTGATTATATTATTTTTTAATTGCATAATATTCTCGATATCTTAAGTTGAAGGGATTCTAAAAAAAGCATTATGCGGCAGCTAATTGTTCAGATAAGTCATTTACAGGAATTTGTAATATCAAAGAGAGAAATGTATTTTATTTGAAGTATCAAGAGTACACTGTATTAAGATTTCCAATTTTTTATAAAAAGGTTATCTTCTTTCGGCAGCTAAATATTCTTTTTTTTCTTGATATCTGAGATTGAATTTTGTGCTTTAACCAAATGAATGAATCTCTTTAAATATACTAATACTTAAATTACAATTAAAAAGTTATTTTTTACTATAATTTTAAAATCTCTTTCAAAAATTTGTGGTTTGGATAATCTTTTAAAAGAATTATGTACTGTATAACATATGCATCAAAAACCGCTTTTTTATTGATTACTGTAATATTATAATAATTATTTATGGAATAGAATTATCAAAGGTAATTCATCCAATCTAAGTGAAGATAGTGGGTTAAGGGGGGGGGGGGGGAGAAGCTTCGAATAACCACATACTCCCCCAAAAAGAGTAGATATTCAGACACTGTAAAAAATTTTAAGAATGCTTCGAAAGATTAAATATACCATTTTATGCCAAATGACTAATCTGTTGTATTAGCCAAATGACAAGTTGATAATCTGTTTAAACTATTAAATAATATGGCAAAATTATCTAAATTTTATTTTAAAAATACAGAATTGCTTTGTACGAGATTTTGCCAAAAATGTATACTTTGTGTTACATTATCTTTTAATTTACACCTTCAAATTGGTATATTGAGCTTGATATAAAAGTGGAAAATCTTAAGCATGTCGTTTTGTATATCACAGCATAATATCACTCATTTAGATATTTCTTTTGTTTCTGAAGTGTATATTTATCATAATTTATCCTTGCATCAATATTCTAACCAATTTATTTTTGTAAAAAAAAATTAATATATCCATGATTTAAAAATAGATTTTATTCATAGATGTCCTGTATTTTTTAGATTTGTGTTATCAACTGAAAAATGAAAACAACTAATTAGAAATATTTTCAATACAATGTTTAACTTTCAGCTGTGCAGTCATCGTTCATATTCTAAACAAAGATTACAAATTCATTAATCTGTATCATGTTCAAGAACCAAACTTAACTGTAACTCTAAGGCATCTTAAAACTCTTTGAATAGCATGCTGAAAATTAGAAGTAACTTATTGAAAAAAGGCCTTAACATACAAGATTATAAATTTCTGAACTTTTGAGATTTTCATAATTTTCCAGACAAATTTTTGGTAACGGTCCTGTGAAAATCTGTGGCAGAATTGCTGCCACTGGATATCCCAGGAACATTTACCGTATTCCGTGAAATGTTTCAGATCTTTTCACAATGAAGAAACTTAACTGAGATTTTATGCGTAAAGTTCCAGGCTATAGATTTCAGAGTTTTTCAAAATGAAGGAACATAAATGAATTTTCATGAGTAATGTTCCAGATGATAGGTTTCGGAATAGCGGAACCTAACTGATATCTTACGAGTAACATACCATATTAAAGATTTCGGAATTTTTCAGGAAGGTGGAACCTAACTGGGATTTTATGAGTAGCATTCCAGCTTATAGGTTTCAGAACGGTGGAACCTAACAGAAAATTAATGAGTAACGTTACACGTAAAAGGTTTCTAGACTTTTCAGAATGGTGAAACCTAACTGATATTTCATGAGTAACATCCCAGATTATAGATTTCTGGACTTTCCTGGCATATGTAAGTTTCCTGGCTTTTTTTGGGTTAAATTCCTGGGAAAACCTGTGGCAGAATAGCTGCCACAAGTTTCTTAAGAACTTTACGCAAAATTGTTTACAGTGTAACATGAAAAATATATATATATAATAATAATAAATCAATTGGTGGAATGTATATTGATAATTATTTATGAATAATATATTGAATATATTATCTTAAATTTCAAATGTAAAAGCAGATTATTTACATAAAATTTTTATTCTTGTTAATGAAAATGTTGCAAGGATGGAATGTATATTTTGCCGGGCGAAGTATAGAGAAATTAGCAGGGAATTGTTATATTTTATTATCTGCAGAAATATTTTACTATAAATTGTGCCAATTAAAAAGAGACTTAACAATAAATGTAGTTCAAATAATGAAAACACATGGGCGCTTGCTAGCGCATTTTAGTTTTTAATATATGAATTAGGGTACTAAATAAAGTTCATTTGGTAATTTCGAAAACATTTTATTCAAAGTTTTAAATCCTTGTAGATTTTAAAAGATATTGTAATACTAAAACACACACACATATAAATACATATATATACACACTTAACATAAAATAAAAAATAATTATAATGGACTTAAAAAAAGAAAAACTACAGACAGAGTTTTTTTTCATTTAACAACATTATAATATTTCAAATAAAAGCTTCAATTAAAAAAAAAAATCTATAGATTTGTAGATTTAAAACAGCTACCTACCAACAGATTTAACTATAGATAAAATTCGTTAAAGTAACAAAAAATGATGATACACACCAACAGATTTAACTACAGATAAAATTCGTTAAAGTAACAAAAAATGTGACATACAAATGATTAATGAGACAAAATACACATATTTGTCACTACATAGCGATGTATTAATACAGAAATTGATGTGCATTTAAGTTTTACAAAAGAAAAAAAATATATATTTATCGTTCTTAAAAATATATGTTTTAAATTGCACCTTGTCGCACAAAACCTTAATTGACGTCCAGTAAAATATCCCAACCATCAGCTATTATTATTTCGGTCGTTAAATTAATAGCATTTAAAATCACAATTGGTACACATGGTGCAACGAAAAATTTAACCATATTCCACAAAATAAAAAAAAAAAAAAAACTGTAAAGAGATACCAAATCCATTTAATACAAAATTAACCAAATGTAAAATAAACAGAAAATTTACAATGATCATTCTTAAAATAATCTGTTTTAAAAGATATCTTGTCTTAGAAAAACTTGATTGACGTCTACTAAAATATAGCCACCAGTTTTTATTTTTCGGTCTATAAATTATACCATTTAAAACCACAGTTGATACACACAGCGAAAAATTTAATCATATTCACATAAATAAAAAAAATAGCAAAGTGATCTACATCCACTTAATACAAAATTAAGCAAATGTAAAATTAACAGTGAATTTAGAATGATAATTTTTGAAATAACGTGTTTTAAATGATACCTTGTCTTACAAAAACTTGATTGACGTCTAGTAAAATGTCACAGCCACCAGCGATCATTCTTTCGGTTGCTAAATTTTTTCGAATATTTTCAGTTTCACTTACTTCATCGTGCATTTGCTAAAACATAAATCAAAATGTCATCATACAATAGTACTACAATAATACTATGTTTTAAAAGTTATAATATAAACTTAAAAATTAGTAATAAAAATCTTGATTCATGATAACATGATATATTATCATGAATCATGATAAGTATTATTTATAATTTAATATTTTTAGTATTAGCAGACAAAAATATAATTACAATAAATCTTTCAGTGATCACTTCCATAAAAAGTTACAAAAAATAACTAAATTCCACCATGCAATATTTGTTAGATTAATTAGTAAGTTGTAAGTTGATAATATGTGCAAGAAAGTATTTCAATTCATAAGATACGATAGAAACATAAATAAAATGAAAAATATCAAATAAAAATAGTTAATCTGTTGATTACTATTGTCAACTTTTAAATTATCAGTTATTCAAAATTCAATTAAATCACATTTTCGGAAATGTTTGACATTTGTACGATTATTGAAATATAAATTTCATACATCATAAAATCATTGCATGGGTTTATTATATGTCAGTTGAAAACACTTTTAATTCCGTACAAATTAAAATAATTACAAAATTTATCATAAAACGTAATTCATTATTTATGTTTGATATTTGTACGATTAGTGAAATATAAATTTTATACGTCATAAAATCATTGCGTGCATTTATTATATGTCAGCTGAAAATACTTTTATTTCCATACAAATTAAAATAATTTTCAAAATTAATTATAAAATGTAATTCAGTATTTATTTTTATCTATGTTTTTAAAATTAAAATCTCACTTATTAGTAATTTCAGTTTAATATTAGAATTCTGATTAATTTAACGGATTAAATTGATTTATATACTAAACGATTTTTAAAATTCTCTTTAAATTCAGCTTTTCTTAATTTTTCCGTTTGTGACGCAAAAATTCCGATTTGAAAAAACATTGGCTCAGATGTTAGAATGCATCATTTTAAGCATGTAAAAAAATAATTTAAGAAATTATTATGTAAGACAAAAACTATTACGGAGTGAAAGATACATTTTTCACATCTACAATAAACAGAAATTGACATACTTTCCACAGATATTGTTAATTTTGTAATACGAAATTTTAAAGTATACAAAATTATCTTTAAAAAAATCTACTTTTGGACTTCTCCATCTTTTTTCATTTGGCAAAATTCACTAAGCATATTTGTGCAATATTGATTGGAAGCTTCTCAAATGATAAACAAAAATTTGGTGTGAGAAATTAACTTAATATCATCGTCTATTGAGAATTCCAATGAACAATTAGTGTATTGGAAAATAGAGACAACAAATAAAATCTTATTTTAAAACTTACTGTGTAAGTACTGTTGACATCTGGGTATGTAGCAGATCTTCAATGCGGTGATACAAATGGTTAATATAAAAATAATTCATACTACGCAAAAGAGGCAACCATATTATTACCATATACCTTTGTGCTTGTCAAATGTAAAACTCTCTTCTACTGTTTGTCGATAAGCTAAGAAAGTATTTTTATTCAAAAATTAGCATTATGAATTGTTATCATGTAGTAAAATCCTATAAAACCTTCATAAAAATTCATTGTTATTATCATAATATATTTCTTAAAAAAAATTGTACTCTAATAGTGCTGTGTAAAACTGTGTTACTTTAATAATGCCGTGCATGTCCTTTATATTATTACATAAAGACTTAAGGGACCTGGTACCCTTTCTCCTTCTTCTTCTTTAAAAAAACATACTCTAATAGTGCTGTGTAAAACTGTGTTATTTTAATAATGCCGTGCATGTCCTTTATATTATTACATAAAGACTTAAGGGACCTGGTACCCTTTCTCCTTCTTCTTCTTTAAAAAAAACATACTCTAATAGTGCTGTGTAAAACTGTGTTATTTTAATAATGCCGTGCATGTCCTTTATATTATTACATAAAGACTTAAGGGACCTGGTACCCTTTCTCCTTCTTCTTCTTTAAAAAAACATACTCTAATAGTGCTGTGTAAAACTGAGTTATTTTAATAATGCCGTGCATGTCCTTTATATTATTACATAAAGACTTAAAGGACTCGGTACCATTTCTCTTTCTTTTTCTTTTTTTAAATTTAAGCTTATAAAAGGTACATTTTTGGCATAAGAATAAAGAACTCTATGAAGGAAAATGATTTTATCTAGAAATTGTCTAATTTCCCCGTCAAAATTCGATTTTTTTTAAATTTAAGTAAATTTTAAAATTTATCTTCTCGTACAATTTGACTATTTTGAGCTATTTTAAAAAACTGTTCGTAGAAGTAAGTCTCTTGCATAACTTTAGCATCGGATTTATCATAAGTTAATTAGTTTGGGAGAAAAAAAATAAAATGTGCAAAATACATATAAAATTACAGTAAAAACTGAATTTATTTTATATTTTAATGTGTAAAAAGAAAAAAAAATAATAATTTTTTACTTTATTCTAAAATATTGTTATATTTTTGTATTCGATACTTAGTTTTATCAAATAGATCATAAAGAACAACTGGAAAAAAATCGACTCAGTTGAACAATATGCATAAAACCTTTATCCCTTTAAACATGCCTATTCATCGAAAAAACACTAACTGAGAAAATCACTTTTAAGTGAAGTGGATTTTAGAGGTATAAATGGATTGAATATTTATGGGTTTATAAAGGAAAACAAAATTTCGTTCATAAAGTAGAAATTTATTGTGAAAAAGAAATCAGCACAAGTGTTCGAAGATAAATTCTTCAATATTTCGTCGAATCTCCCTTTAAGAATTGCCCTCCCCTTGATGTACTATGTAAACATTTTTTTACGTTTTCCTTTTAATCACTCATTATGATGACAGACCATAATAAGGGCTTCTATCAAATTTCTTTGTTTTACGAGTTTTCTTTTGACACATTTCACAGATAATAGAATTCATCATAAAAAATTGAAAACATTTAAATTACCAAATGTTCGCATAACATATTTTACTCACTTGATCGTAACCAACTTCATTAAAAGCCAAAAAAGCTTTTGGTTGTTAAGGCGGGGCTTAAGACGAAGCTCATGACGTCATTTAGCCAATGCTGCCCTAGCAAGGGGTGTTACAAATAAGAGCTGTCATTGGGTTGGTCTTAAATCACATGGTACGATGTCACGAACTCTATCCTTACAACTAAAAGGTTTTTTAGGCTTCTAATGAAGTTGGCCTTGTTGTTATGCACCAAGAGTCCCTTACCGGTTGATGACACCTGTTAAATGTCACCTGTCAGTATTGTCAGCACAAAAAACATTAAATTAAGAATGCATATAAAAAAAAATTTAGCATAGTAAATAATTTAGCCACTCGTATTTCTGTATAACAATAATCGATGATGTTAGTTGGATATTAATTTAAAAATGATGTGAAAATTTTGATAATTAAGATTTAGAGAATTCTAAAGAAATTATGCAACTTCTACTGACACTACTACTACTGACAGAGTTACTACTAAAACTACTACTACTGCTAAAATAACAATAACATCGTAAATGTGTGAAAAAATAGGTAGTTTGAGAAGAATTTCAATTACATTGGAAATCTGTGAAACACTTTTGCAACACTAACCTGAACATAATCATTAAAACTTCTAACTAAAATCGTTTTCGATTGTGTTGTGAATGTGTTGCTAATGTGTTGTGCCAAATAAAAAGATTATGCAAAAAGTGTTGTTAAAAATCAGATGAGGAGAAAATGTGTTTTCAAAACATTCATTTTTTAAACTGAGCAATTTTAAAAGCATCCTGTAGAAAGCATTTTGAAAGTGTTTTACATGTAGTGTTTTATAGTGTTATAAATTGTGTGGTGTTTAGAATGTGTTGTTAATTTGTTGACAAAGTGTTGTGCAGCACAACACTATTCTAAGAAAATATTTTCATCAGAATTATTTACAACAATATTTCAACACAATTAAAAAACTTATTTTCAGAACGCATTTCTAGATAGCAACACTTTTGCAACACATTAAGAACGAATTTCTAGATAGGAACACATTTAGAATATATTAAGATAAGAATCACAATACAAAAAATGCTTTGTATTTGAAGTTTTATAATTAACAACACATTAATGTGTTGCTAATTTGATGACAAAAAGTGTTCTGAAATATTTTTACTTTTGCGTTTGAGAATTTGCAGCGTTAGAAAGTATAAAAAAATTAAAGACCGATTTATGTATTTTTAAAAATATACTTTTATCAATTAATATTTTCCTATTAATTAAGTAATTATTACACGATGAAAAATCAATTTTGTTATTGTAAAAAAAATACTTATATAATGCATCATTTTTTCTTTCATGCTATCATGTTTTGAAAAAGTTGACAACAAAAATAAAAATTTTACCGAACAAAAATTAAAAAAAAATTTCATTTGAAATTCACTGACTAGTGCTTTTTTTTCTTAAATATAGGAGTAATAAAAGAATTTTCAATAATAGATTTCTATGTCTACGACAAATTAATGTATTTATGATGGAAATTTTCGGATAATAAAACAAGAATTGTAATCCAGAAATTAGGCGCAATAATATAAACATTGTAATTTATAATTATTAACATTGAATAATTATAAAATAAAAGAAGAAATATATTTTTATTTTAATGCTAATTTAACTCAAAAAATAGCTCAATGCTTGTCTAGGCATGATTATAACTTACAAAAGCATTATAAAATCTGCTAATTTGCACATGCTTTTATATATTAATTTTCTCTCAGGCTATAATTGTTTTCATACTTTATGTATGACGTGACATGTTTTCCATTTTCACGTATTATTACACTTTCTAGACATCCCTCCCTAAATAGTTCCTTTCTGATGCCATTTTTTTCGCCGCTTTCACAAAATCTTTTGATTATGAACATCAATTTCTTACTAACATTACAGGCTTACTACACAGTAAAAAAAAATTCAAGAGGTTACTAAAATTTTTTTAGTAAATTTGTATTCCACAGAATTTTTTAATAGCCATTACAAGCTTTTTTTGTGAGTGAAACAAACATTTCTTTTGTAAACTGAACAAAAGAATTTTTTGTATAACTAACTTAAAACTTTTTAGTATGAGCCACCAAGCAAATTTTAGTAATAGCTCCAAAAATATTTTTAGTTATTTAAAAATTATATTTAGACTTCTGAAGCGGAAGATTTTCGGCAAAGTCGCAATAGATGGCAGCACCAAACATTGCTACCTGCTCTATTTTGACATGTTTCTAAATGGGAGAAAGAGTCCAGAGATCATTACCTATGATAACTGCTACGACAGGATTTTCATAATCGCTTTATTTAAGGCGTACTTACATTGCATACATTCGGTGCGTATTTGCTGGCGTCCAGCATCGAACCCGGTTACTTTCAGCCTGGAGTTCGGTGCTATGACCACTAGGCTATCACGGCCACACCAAGTGAGTTTTAGTAATAGCTATTAAAAACGTAAAACTATTAACTCAATTCGTTGCTAGCTTTTTTCTAGTAATTCTTACAGATTCCTTGTAACCGAGTAAGATTACAAAAAAATTTTTAGTAATTACAAGGATCACTAAAATTTTTTTAGTAGATCGACCCCTTTTTTTACAGTGTATGGAGAGTTATTGTTATAATTCTTTTCGTACTTTATACATGATGTCCATGTTTTCCATTTCCATACATCATATTCATACAACTTTGTAGACTTTCCCACCCTCTCTTAAAGTGTGACGATGCAAATCATTGATAATCCCATCCCCAAACAGTTCCTTTTTTGCACCATTTTTTTTTCGCCGCTTTCACAAAATCTTTCGATTCTGAATATCATTTTCTTACCAACATTACAGACTTACCCGGGAGAGTTCTTCAAGTTTGGTCCTTGCATTTTCCAGAGACTTCCTTTCTACATGATTATGAGGAGTATGAGCCAGTAACTCGTGTAATGTAATGATATAACGAGGCACCTGTAAATATCAATTTATAAATATCACAGTAAAACTCGCAGAAAAATAATTATTAAAATAAACAAAATAAATATCTTATCTTTTTGGCTAAGATAGAAAAAAAACTCACATAATTCTTATAAATTGTTAGTGTTATAATAAAATCTTTAAAAAGATCATTAGAAAATTTATGAAAAACACAAATATATGGTCTATCATTTAGTCTGGGAAAGAAAATGATTCTTAGTTAATTATTATAAAATATCAGTGTATAATTGTAAATAATTCACATAATTTTTTTTAATGTCTTGTAAATTCGATAATAAAAATCTATTAGCGTTATAATAAAATCTTTAGAAAATAATCGCTTTCAAAAACACAAGTAAAATGTTCTATCGTCTAATCTGAGAAAAAATGTGACTCTACAATAATTATAAATAATCAATGTAACATTGTAAATTATCATCTATTATTGTTCTAATCAATTGTGGAAAAGCAAGCGTTTATAGATATTCAAATTAAGCGTTGTATCGTTCAATCTGACAATTTTTTTCACAGTAATTGATTTAAAAAAAATCAATATAAAATGTTAAATAATATATTAATTTCAAAAACGACTTTATAAAATAATAATTTTTAAAAATGAAAATAAATAGATTTATATATTTTTGTCTAAGAGATATTTCAGAATAATTGTTATAAAATATTAATATAAAATCCATAATTGTAATTGAAAAATGTTCGAATAAAATTATCAGAAAAAACAATTACCTTAAAAAAATAATTAATGTTATACTTTTTAGTCTGAGAAAGAAAATAATTCAGCAATAAATGTTATACATTGTCATTGTAAAACTAAAAATAATCATCTTCAATTGTCATATTAAAATTTCCAAAAAATAATAATACTAGAAATGTAAAATAAATATTGTATCTCTTTGTTGAAGTAAATAATTTCACAATAAAATTTATAAATTGTCATTGTAAAATTAAAAAAGTTCATATTTTAGTCTGAAAATAAAATATTCAAAAAGTAATCGGTTATAAAAATACAATTTAAATATTGTATTATTTTATCTGAGAAATAAAATAATTTCACAATAATTAAATGTTGTGTCTTATAATCTGAGAAAGAAAATAATTTCGCAATGTTATACTACCAAAGTAATCTGAAAATAATCATCTGTTATAGTTATAATAAAATGTTCCAAAAACAATCGTTTATAGACATCCAAATTAAGCAAAATAAATTCTATATCCTCTAGCCTTAGAAGGAAAACAATTTCACAATGAATATTATAAATTGCCAATGTAAAATTAAAAATAATCATATGTTATTGTTATAATAAAATATTAAAAAAGTAATCGATTATAGAAATGGAAATTAAATGTTGTAACTTTGGTTCTTAGAAGGAAAACAATTTCACGGTAAATGTTGTAAATTATCAATGTAAAATTACAAAAGAGAATCTATTATTGTCATAATAAAAGTTTTAAAAATTAATCAATTATAAAAATGAAAAGTAAATGTTGTATCTTTTTGTCTGAGAAACAAAATAATTTCACAATAAATGTTATAAATTGTCGATGTAAAATAAAAAATAATCATCTTTTATAGTTATAAAATCTCCAAAAAGTAATCGGTTTTAGAAATGTAAATTACATATTGTACTGCTTGGTCTGAGAGTTGATGAAAATAGTTTCACAATCTTAAAAATTGCCAATGAAACCTTAAAAATAATAATCGATACGAATAATAAATGAATGATATCAAATTTTGAGTGGTGCCATGCTATTAATTAAAAAATGCATTTTTATATTATTTATTTCATCACTTTATTTTTGTTCTATTTATAATAGCATGTGCAAAAGTTATCTTCAACATAAAATATGTACAAAAGTACAAAATGTCGTAACATGTCGTACAAAACACGTGTCGTAACATGTCGTATACCATGTCGTACAATGTAACATGTCGTACAAAAGTTATTCGCTGATGCTTTTTCACATACATCTGTCATCAATCAAAGTATGAGTTTTGAAATGTATGATATAAAATTTAAGTGACGCCTTTATGTAGCTGTATAAGGTTCGTTTTAAAATTCAAATTATTTTTTTTATTTGATAAAGTATATTTACACACATAAAAAATGCTTTTAATTTTCCAATTCGCTGGTAAATATGTAATTTTGATTGAATCTATACTATGCATTGAAATGTATTTATTTCAATAAATTGATTTAACTTTTGTGTCACCTTATTCAAAATTTTAAGTGATATTTATGTCGATTTACCTGATGCATCGGATATGTGAGGAATGTTTCCAGCGTTCTCCCTTGCAGGCTGGATTTTTCTTCGAGGCGTCGTAGGATGGCGACGAACTTCTCCCTCTGTTTGCATTCGGCCAGGACCTGCAGGCTGTAGTGATGATTCCTCACGTACTCCTGATAGATGGTCAGCATGGGCAGCAACATGTCGAAGAGATCTCCTGGGACAGAGGGCAGCGAAGGATCTAAGTTAAAGGTCATCGGAACCCAACACACTACAAAGCTACCAGTTTTTAAGTCTGCATGCAATCAATAACAAGAACTGACTACCATGTGCAACGACACCACAGGAGTACTCAGGATTTCCCAAAAACTCGACAGAAATTGGTCCGGAAAAATAATTCTATGAAGTTCTTGTATTTTAGCTGGCTTGAAATTGGTGAAAAAGAACGCGATTTGGACGCGAGTTCCAAAAACTGCCTTATCCGAAAAGGGTAAAATTGTGTTTTGTTTCAATTCATCTGTTATGTTAGCAAATTTGTACCGAAAAAAAAAAAAACAATACAATCTGAAAACAAAACTAATTTAGCAGTGTACCATTGGCTCTGCGCCTACGAGCTACGCTCGAGAACTCCCGTTCAGGTACACTAGATTCTAAAAATACCCTAATTTGATAGGTTTAAAAAAATTAGGATTAAATTAAACACACACACATATACACTTAAGAGCAAAAACATTATGACCACCCCAACATTTTGTAATGAACTAGCCTGGATGAAGTGGAAGACATATTCGTTGGAAATGGTATTTAAATGCTGCTAATGGGTCTCAGGAATAATTTTTGCACTTACAAGAAAGGTCTCCGTTGGGGGCATACTCAGAATTTTTTGAAAAAAATACGAATTAAACTACGCATGTAGGTAATAAAGGATCAGTGAAAATTAGCGGCGGAATTACATTATTAGATATGTAAAAAATAAAATAGTTTGGAATAATTGGCGTGAAAAGCTGAAAGCGACGAGGGATTTGGTAAGCAGTGCATTTCCTCGCCAAAAGCAGCCGATTTTAACGAATCTGAAAGTTGATTTTAATTGACTTCACTGTTAAAAACTTGCAGCATTTACTGCAACGTCACTCCACTACTTTTATAGAATGTCTCTCTTCTGACCAATGAGAAGGCTCCATAGCACGGTGAATTGACCGTGTCATACACTGTTAAAAATCTGCTGCATTTTGTTGCAACGCACTCTACCGCTTGTATATAATATCTCTATTCCAACCAATGAGAAAGCTCCATTTCACGGCCAAGTAACCATTTTCTATACAAGCAAGGGAGTGCGTTGCAACAAAATGCAGCAGATTTTTAACAGTGTATTTTTCAATTTGGAACAATTTTAATCAATTTAAATTCTGTTTTAAGTGATAAAATATATTAATTTCATTTTGTTATAAGTACATATAAACGTATATGACAAAATTACATTTAAAATAAAGTAAAAATGCAAAACTAAAATTACTTAAACTAGACTTATTTAAATAAATTGAACATAGAAAGTTTTTTCTTTAAAAAGTATTCGAAGCGTAAAAGCGTATTTTTCAAAATTTCGTTTTTTCGCCAACCGGAGATAAATCGCCAAATAAACGAAAATTTTATTATTTTTTTACGGACGTTATAAGGAGGTTCCGCCGATTTTTTTTTATAAACATATATAACTATATGAGAAGAACATTCTGTAATTTTTTCAGATTTTTCTGAGTATGCCCGTATGGAGACCTTCCTTGTTAGGTCTGTTTGTGAGGTGAAAGGCTGCTGATCTAGGCTACTTTGATGGAGGGCAGAATTCAATTGCCCAAAGACTCAGAACGAATTACTTTGAAACTGCAAGTTTTGAAGGGGTTATTCAGTACATATCGTTGCTAGTACTTGTACAATGCGGATAAATGACAGTGAAAACCAGTAGAAGCTATCGCTATGGACGCGCAGGTGCCATCAAACACCCCCCCCCCTTGATAAAACAAAATCTGCCCCAGAGACTGGCTCAATTTACATAAAGACAATACATTCAAGTGAATTTCCTTCGAAGCATACAGTTCAGCTGACACTGTTGAATGCGAGACTAGCTGGCAAATGCCCCACTCATATGCCCCTGTTGCCCAAGCACCGTCGCCAAATACTTCTACCTAGGTCCGAGACCATCATGACTGGACAATGGAACATAGGGAGAGAATAGCCTCTTCGGATAAAATAATATTCATCCTTCAACACGTCCATGGTCGTGTTTGGGTACACCGACTTCTATGCAAACTGTTACTTTCCCTTATACAGCAGGTCAAACACAGATCAGTTTTGTCGATATTAAGCTTAGGGGAATGTTTTTATGGGCCTCCCTGGGACCTGCGGCTGTTGTAGAACAGACCAATTGACTACACGGACTACCTAAACATCACTGCGGATCATTTGCACCATTACATGGTATGTGTCTTTCGAAATGAAAATGGAGCCTTCGTGCAAGACAAAGCTCCATGTCACATGACTCGAATTGTGCTATATTAGTTCCAGCGACATAATACTAGATTTCAGTTAACGTCCTGGTCACCTAACTCGACGGATCTTAATCCGACAGAGTACATTTCAAATTTCATTCAGCGGCAGCCCAGAGATCAAAAACGTCCATTTTGCTTGCATATTTGCCGCTGCTTGAACAACTAATACAATTTATCTCCGATCATCTATCAAAAGGCATCTACGCCGAGGCGGTCTGCAGCTGTTTTACGGGTCAAAGGTGGATCAAGACCTTATTAAGTAGGTGGTCATAATATTTTGGCTTTTGAGTGCATATATATATACATATGTATATGGCGATCTTTCTTTAAACGGATTTCCATTCATTTCCCTTAGTTTGGAAATTTTCAGGCCGAATGAGCGGATGTAAAAACATCCAATGACTGTTTACGTGTTTGATTCAATAAGATAATTTAAACATTTTAAAATAAGCTACATAAAATGAATTTTATAAATAGTCTTTGCCTCCTGGTATTTTTAAACAGCTTTATAAAAAAATTGGTTTAAATAAGACATTTTGAATAGATCGTTTTAAATCTGATGTAATTTTCTCCAAAGTTTTCTTTGAGTTTTTAGCATTTACATGAAACTGCTTTTGTTTTTAGAAAGAAAACTTTATCATTGCGCCATCTTAGAATTGGGAATATAAGTTAAAAAAATCATCTCGAAGTATAAAATACCTCGCATAAATTTATTTTTTATTTTTAAATGTTGATCAATATTATTATTTTTCCACTTTAAAATATGATGTAATTTCTTTCGTTTACTGCTTTTAATCCATATTAATCAACTTATCATTTTCCCGTTTTCTTTCTCTTTTTAATTTTCACGTGAAAATACTTTTGTTGTCGGAAAGGAAATATTAATCGCTTTACCCTAAAATTGGCAATAAAAGTTTTAAAAATCATTTTGCAATTTGAAATAAATGTCTCGTAAATATATTTTTTAACTTAAGATGTTTTGCAGATTTGTTAATTTTAAATATGATGTAATAGCTATTGCTTTTAAAGTAAATTAATTAAATATTTTAAAATTTTCATTTGTTTTAATAGTCACGTGTAAATACAATTTTTATGAGTTAATTTTCAACATTTTCCTGCGTTTATCAGGTGATATATCAATTCTGATTTTTAAAAAAATTCTGTTAATCTTTTCTGTAAATAAATTTTTAATTATAAGAAAAATTCTTAGCATCGTTTTTATAATGAGTAACAATTTAAAATGATTAATAACATTTTCCGAAATGTTAAATAAATTTCTTTTAAAATGACGAAAATGATTAAAATAAATAAGTAATCATTATTTATTTAATAGTGTTACTATTATTACTATTAAAAATTATTTCTCGATTTTTCCTGAAAAACACAGCATAATCGTAATATTATTTTTACTTTTGAGAGAAATAAAAGGTAAATTCAATTTCGATTTGAAAATGACGAAAAAAAAAGAGGAATATAATAAATCCTATAAATTCACTTTTCTTTTCTTTTCTTTTCTTTCTTTTTTTTTTTTTTTTTTTTTAAGAAAAACTAAGCAATTTTATTTGCCATCATTACAAAAACATCGCTAAAATATGAAAAAAAAAAAAAAAAAAAAGAAAGAAAGAAAGAAAAAGAAAAAAAAAAAAAGAAATAAAATGTATCTTGAAAACTAATTTAAGTTTAAAAATTCTAATACTAATTTTGATGTATGGGGATCAGTATATTTAATTGGTGCTAATTTCATCGTCAAAGATTTCCTATTTTAGGATTAATATCTGTGAAACTTAATCAGTCGTTTCGTAAATTCATTTCGCAAATTTCTTTCATTAGAGTTTTATACAGAAGGTAGATTTCTATGTATTCAAATTCTTGATATACATTAAAAAAATTGCTTTGGGAAGAAAACTTTGTGAATCAAAAATTTCTTTCCTGGAGTTTTGAAACTCACGTCCACAATTGCAGTAATTAGTGATGAAAACTTTTGAGTAATTTTTCAAAACAAAATATGATTTTTCAAATTAACTAATTTTGTTGCAAAAGCTTTTTTTATTTTGGTAAAAAAATTTTTTTTGCTGAGCAATTTTGAGTTAAATGGATGCGTAGTCTTAAGTTTAACAGAAATGAAAATTAAAGAAAATTAACTAACGTTCCACGAGAGATGTTCTGTAGATTAAGAATTAATAATTAAACTAACAAATATTTACGGGAAAAAAAAAACCTAAAATTGAAAACCGGTAAACAAAAATTCCAATCATGCCATCTGATATATGAGTATAATGAAGTGCAACAATAAAAATTAATATGAACATAAAATAATAAAAAATATTATAATGAAAAAAATCTGTTTTCAAATATCTATTTTATTTATTGTACTTGATTTCATTATATATGAGACGGAGGGATTTTTTGTTTACTAGTATTCAATTTAATTTTTTTTTTCTCAAAAATATTTGTATCATTTAGATCTTAAGAAGCATCTGAGTGATAAAAGATGTCGGTATGGATGACTAAAGATGATCTGAAATGTATTTTTATCCCTTTTAACAATTATCAATTTAGTTTGATTTACAAAAGTTCTTTTTGAAGAAAAACAAATGGAAGGATTCGTTTTTATTAGTAACTAATAAAACTAGATGGCAGCACTACCAAAACCATTCTATATAATAAGAGTTTTCTCCATAAGAAACATTTATATTCTCATTCTCTATCTTTTTTCTCTTTTTATAATGGAAAAAGTTTTTTCTGCATTTATATCCTTTTTTCAAGTAATGAATTTCTTTGATACAAATCGATGTATTAAAAACTATATCTGCGTGAAATATATATATTCGAAGATAATTAGAAGAATATGTTTAAGAGATTTTAAAATTTCGACTCAATTTATCTATTTAAATATTTAGATTTAATATTATTTTATTATTATTCTTTTTTCTTTTATAATAATCAAAGTTTTAATAATAGTAACATTTTTTAAAAATGTGAAATTGATTCTATTGTATTAAAACCCGCCATTCCTTTTGCTATTCCTCGTAGAATATTGAATTCAGTGTGATAAGTTAATTCCCCTGAAACCGAACGGGACGCATAGGATCTCGGATTATTAAAATTTAAGTTATTTTCCGATATTTTATTATTATTACTTTGTAATTGTTAATGACATTTCGTTAATGATGGCTACTAAATTATTCTGTATTACTTAATTTTTGCCGATAAATTAAAGGAAAATAAAACAGAAAAAAAGCAATATGGGCTATTAGAATCTTTTTACACCATCCTTAACTTAAAACTTGAACTCAATTTTAATAGAGGGTGTACATAACATTGTAATTAAATCGCATTTTTTAGTTTGGAAGATAGAGAAAAAAAAAAAACTCTTGACATTATATGCATTCAAACTTTCTTAATCCTTTTTTTTTTTTTTCAAAGGAAAAAAAATAAAAAATCTGCCGACACGTCGAAAATTAATCCATTAACATTAACACATTGTTTTACACTGAGCCGAGAGTTTTAATGAAAGAAAAAAGAAACTAAGCTTTTCAATTAATTATTTGTGGTAATTTTAACAAAGGTGCAATATTTGGAATGATTGAGCGAGAAGAAAGACATTTTGTAAGCATTTATTTTTTTCCAAAATTTGATTTGAAGTAGGAGCTCAAATGATGTAATTTGAATTATATCATATTTATAAGAAAATAGCCAAATCTCGAATGTGAAACCTTTTGACAAATCAAGTCGTTGAAATCCTGCCCCCCCCCCTTTTTTTAACCTGAATTTTACCTACATTACAATGATTTAGTTTTTGATTCTTTGTATTTAATAAAATTATATAGGGATGTTAATATGAAATTATATATAACATAAGAAATCTTTTTTTAAAGCTCAGTAAAATTACCCATTTTTCACTAGATTATTCAAAGATCTCATACAATTTAAAAGCAACATATCGGATTCCCATGCTTTTAATTTATGTGAAAATTAAAAAAAAAAAAAAATATGACAATAACTTTTTGAATAATTTTTATCATTATGTTTTCAAACCAGCTAAAATGTTATTTTATTTACAAAAATTATTTCTTTCTGTTGAAATGTTTATACTATATATATAGAATAAATATATTAAGGAATTCGAATACATTTGCAAAAATTTGCACTTTCAAAAACACTATAAAAAATTCCTAAAAAAAGTGTTTTATATGGTGTGAAAACAATCGAATGTGAATACTTGAGAATCTTGTCAGCTTCTGCAATGTAAAATAATTTGCAGTTCAATAAAATATACTTTGAAAAAAAGTTGTAGAAGTACCATCAAAAACGTGAAAACGAAAAATAATGAAGGGCACATAAGACAAAATTTCGAATTTTCGATTTTGCACTTAAAGTGTCAGAAGAGATAAGTGAATTACAAAAATATGTAGTTTATATAGTTTCATAACATATAAGCAAAGCCTTTAAATTTGCAAACAAAGACTGCCAAATATATAACGGTAAATATATGAATAAATGTACGATAGATTTGCAAAAATGCATTTTTTTTGGTTGTTTTTAAGGGGCCTCAGGGGTCTTTTTTTTTAAAACCTGGTGGTGCAATTTAGCAACATGTCACATATAATTTTTTTTTTTCTCAGTCCCTGTGATACATCAATGCATATATTTTTTTTAATATATGCAACTTAATTTATCTTCTATTAACATTTTTTTTAATATTCTACATTAAAATTTTAATTTATTTTTTTAAGTTTAATTTTAATAAAAAAAAATTAAAATTGCTCTTTGACTTGCATCGACTGCGCGCAACATTTCTCAAACACTAATAAAGCAAATTACATGTAATTGTTTCTTCATTTTAAGTTAAAGAATAACTTACACTTAAAATCTAGTATTATAATAGCATTGATTATTTAAAATTAGCGATTTTTCAATTAAAAAAATGATTTTTTTTTCAAAATTCTATAATTTAAGTTCAAATTTCAATTAAATAAATAAATTACTTTCAAATGAAGTATAAGTTACAGATACATTAGTTTACCACCAGTTATTAACATTAATGGGGGCTCTCGGATCAACAGTTTCGTTACAATCTTGCGCGCAGTGGATACAAATATTTTTTTTTTTTTTTTTTTTTTTTAATCAAAATTAAACATTAAAAAAGTAAAATGAAATTTCAATGTAGACTATTAAAAAAAACATTTTAAATAGAAAAGATATTCAGTTGTCTATTTTAAAAAAATTATGAATGTATGTTTGATAGGAACTGAGAAAAAAACTGTAATTATGATATTACAAAAGACAATCAAGAATATACATCAATTTTTTTCGTTCTATGATATTTTGTCTGTTTCAATAACTATTTATAAATTTATTGTTTATGAAAAAAAGATGTAAAATACTTTCTATAATTGTCTGAATGATATATTTTTTAATTTAGTCAAAGCTAAAAAAGTTGTCTGCAGCACTTTTTTTTTTTTTTGGAAAGTGTATATCATTGGCTTATAGAAATTTGGTAGAAAGTAAATAAAAATTAATCATTCTTACAAATTAAAGTGTGTATGTAGCAAGTATTTACAGTATTTTATTTTATTGCTGTTACATCAACTAAATAATAATATAACTACTTTAAATGAGAAATTCCTGCGTTAAAGAGTTAATAGTCCTTCCTTAGGAAAATTAGTGCTAAATTTAAATATTGAATAATTTATAAAATCTTAATATCATTTTATGTTACAAAAATTCTCTGATAGTTTCTATAAGCCATAAAATTACATAAAATTATATTTTTAGAACTGAATTAATGTATTTACAAAAATAAAATTTTACATCAATAATTTTGTGAATGAGTTTCAAGTAGTATTTATTTATTTTTATTTTATTTTATTTTTTTTTAAGAAAAACGAAACAGTTTATTGTTATTGTAATATATTTTTAAATTTGAAAAAAAAAATGTCTACCATATCTTTGTCTTACAAAAGTGTTAATGACTTTCAACAGAAATAAGTAAAAATTAAACATCTAATTAAATAAAATAGTTTATATAGCAAATATATATATTGTAGTTTATTAATTTATAAATTCCTAATATAATTTTTATTGAAAAAAATATTATAAAAGCTTTTGCTGATGGTTTCTATAATATAGAATTACAGAAAATTGCATTTTATAACACTGGATTGTTTCAGTAATTATTTTTTTAATTTATTTATACTTAAAAAAAAAAGTTGTTATAATTACTGAATGATACATATTTGTTCAGAAGTAAGTAAAAATAAAACACTCACTTAAATAAGATTATACATGCAGCAAATACATAATTTTTGTGTTATTTTTTTTAAATTAAAATACATCTACTTAAAAAAGGGAAAAGTCTTTGTTATAATTATTGAATGATATAGTTTTAAATTTGATGTAAAAATCAAAGAAATTGCTTATCATATTTTTTTAGATTAAAATGACTCATCATATATATGTATATATTTTTATGTTTTCTGTACTAAATTAAAATGTACCTAATTAACAAAAAGAAAGTGCTTGTTATAATCATTGAATGATGTAACTTTAAATTCGATGTAAAATTTGAAGAAATTGTTTATCACATATTTTTTAGACTAAAATGACTTATAAATATTTGGGCAGAAATCAAGAAAAATTAAGCACTCACTTATATAAAATTATACATGCAGCAAATATATATTTTTTGTGTTATCTGTACTAAATTAAAATATACCTACTTAGGAAAAAGGGAAAGTGCTTGTTATAATTATTAAGTGATATAACTTTAAATTTGATGCAAATTTTGTAGAAATTGTTTATCACATATTTTTTAGACTAAAATGACTTATAAATATTTAGGCAGAAGTACGTAAAAATTAAACACTCACTTAAATAAAATTAAACATGCAGTAAATATATATTTTTTGTGTTATCTGTACTAAATTAAAATATACCTACTTAGGAAAAAGGGAAAGTGCTTGTTATAATTATTAAGTGATATAACTTTAAATTTGATGCAAATTTTGAAGAAATTGTTTATCACACATTTTTTAGACTAAAATGACTTACATGCAGTAAATATATATTTTTTGTGTTATCTGTACTAAATTAAAGTATACCGACTTAAAAAAATGTTTGTTATTGAATGATATAGCTTTAAATTTGATGTAAAATTTGAAGAAATTGTCTACCACATTTTTTTTTAAAAACTTAAATGACTGATAAATATTTGGGCAGAAGTAAGTAAAAATTAAACATTTACCTAAGTAAAATTATACATGTAGCATATATATATACAGTGAAACCTCTGAATAAGGGACACCTATGGGACCGAAATTTTGTCCCATAAATAGAGGTGTCCCTCATTTGGAGTTTTTATTACAATGAAACTTCCAAATGAGCGACAGCTATGGGACCGGAACTTTTGTCTCTTAAACAGAGGTGTCCCTTATTCGGAGTGTCCCTTATTTGGAGGTTTCACTGTATATATATTTTCTGTTATCAGTACTAAATTAAAATGTATCTACTTAAAAGATAAGAAAAATACTTGTTATAGTTATTAAATGATATAACTTCATATTTGATATAAAATTTGAAGAAATTTTCTGCCAGATTGGTTTTTTGACTTAAATTACTCATAAATATTCTTACAGAAGTAAGTAAAAATTAAACACTTAATTCAAAATATGCATTTAGCAAACATACATACATATATATTGTTATCTCTGCTAAATTAAAATGTATCTACTTTGAATGAGAAAAAATTAGTTTATGCATCTGCTTATAAACGAACTGTCAGATTATAAAGAGCATGCCATATTTACTTTTAAATATAGAGATGCCTTATGTGCCCTTAATAGTTCAGATCCAAAGTCTGTGATGAAGCAAGAACGAAAAAAAGAATTTCCAAAAAGACAAATTGTAGCTGTATGAAAAAAGCACAAAAAGAAGCAAAAAATGTCCGAATGAAAAATATCAGCATTACAAATTTCTTTTTTTTGCCATTTAAAAAGACAAAATGCAGAAAAAACCTAACGGAAATGGAATTTATGTTACAAAAAAGGTTTTAAAAAGTTTACAACTGAAACCATGTAAACACAACTTCTGAGTACACCTGCTGTTTTAAAAGCAATTAATATGCTAATACAACAATGTGCAACAAAAGAGAAAAGATAATTTGAAATCGTAAAATGGATACATAAACTACACTGTAAACAACATCAACATAAAAAAAACAAATAAATAAAAGAAAAAAACAAACAAATGTTTCTTAATTTTGGAAAATATAGTTTAACTACATACGAAAATATATGACGACCTCAGAAGCCAAGGGGTACAAGTGACAAAATGTCGATTTGGAGTAAATTGAGTTTAAAGATAATTGATGTTAAATTGGAACAGCAATAACAATTGACTAAATTGAAATAGGAAACATCTGCTTGTTGCATTCTAATCTTTGAACTCTCATTTCAATAACTGTTTAAAAAATAGAGTACAATTTTCTTTAAATGTATAATTAATCAATATTGTTTGTTTTTCGAAAAAAGTGGTTTATCTCTATAATTCCCCATATAATAAGAAAATGACCTATATTTCTTTACCTGAAATGAAAAAAGCATATTTCCAGAATTTCCAGATACCCTGTGCACTTAACTCAATTTTTTCAATTTTGTCACTTATACCCCTTGGCTTCTAGGCTCCTCATATAATCACCTCTTTCAAGTTATCCATGATTGCTATAAGTAATATTTACTTTTAGAAACTTCAGAACCGAATGTATATTAGATTAAAAAAAAAAGCATTATAAAACAAAAAAATATTTTCTTTTTTTCTCTTTTTATTGCTGTCACTGATTTTCGAAAACGTTTCTTAATAAATTTTGGAGTATACTAATCTGTTTTCTGAACATAGGTTTTTAGCTCACAGGCTATCATAGCCTGAGAGCTTATGTGCCCGTCCGTTCTGTATGTATGTTCGTATGTACGTAACGCGATAACTCATGATAAAAATATCCGATCCACTTGAAATTTTGTATGTAGGTATATCCTGACAAGGCGCTTCCCTGATTAGTTTTTGGAGTTCATTCGATATGTATAAGAGGGGGAACGGGGGGCTCATGCCCCCCGTTAGTTGATATAGATGGGATTTTCATGCAGAATTAAGTTTTCAAAATTTAGATTAGGATCATTCTGATGAGGCGATTCCGTGACTGTTATTAGGTGTTCATTGATTAAGTATAAATAGGGGGAACAGGGGTTCTAATGCCCCCCCCCCTGTTAGTTGATATAAATGGGATTTTCATGCAGAATTAAGTTTTCAAAATTTAGATTAGGATCATTCTGATGAGGCGATTCCGTGACTGTTATTAGGTGTTCATTGAATAACTATAAGTAGGGGGAACAGGGGTTCTAATGCCCCCCCCCCCGACCCGTTAGTTGATATAAATGGGATTTTCATGCAGAATTAAGTTTTCGTTCAAAATTTAGATTAGGATCATTCTGATGAGGCGATTCAGTGACTGTTATTAGTTGTTCATTGAATAAGTATAAATAGGGGGAACAGGGGTTCTAATCCCCCCCCACCCCCGTTAGTTGATATAAATGGGATTTTAATGCAGAATTAAGTTTTCGTTCAAAATTTAGATTAGGATCATTCTGATGAGGCGATTCCGTGACTGTTATTAGGTGTTCATTGAATAAGTATAAATAGGGGGAACAGGGGTTCTAATGCCCCCCCCCCGTTAGTTGATATAAATGGGATTTTCATGCAGAATTAAGTTTTCGTTCAAAATTTAGATTAGGATCATTCTGATGAGGCGATTCCGTGACTGCTATTAGGTGCTCATTGAATAAGTATAAATAGGGGCAACAGGGGTTCTAATGCCTCCCCCCCCCTCTTAATTTATATAAATAGGTTTTTCAAGCAGAATTTTCAGATTTCGTTCAAATCTCTGAATAGTTTTGGAAGTTTAATGGTTAAGTATAAAAGAAGGGGATAACTCCTTTTAAATTATATAAATGCTAAATGGGTTTTTATTAAGAATTATCTAATTTGCTCTGAATTTTGGATATAGATTTTTTATATGATAAAGCATGTCTTTGATAGTATAGGAGGTTCAATGATTAAGTATAAAAAAAGAGGAAAGGGGAGAGCTGTTTCCCCTTCTTAATTTTTTTTTTTTTCGAACGGAATTAACCCTTGAAAATATAAGGCTTTAATGTACAATTAGTATTTGTAGCCTGTGAGCTCAATGCCATCAGTTTAACTGGGCAGTATTCTTTATTCATATACTATCAATTCTCAAGTAGGATGAAACCCTAGTTTTTGATACCTAATTTGTGACAGACACTTCAGTAAAATTCTGCAAAATACTATCATCTCGTGGTAATTTAGACACTTATTTTTATTTTGGAGTTATTTGTTTTGAGAGCACGAACAGTGTTATTTTGAGGCATACATTCTACTTTTAATACTGAGGTAATTTTTATTAAACAGTTTCTAACCGAACATCGTAACCTTTTTAAAAAATAATACTTGTACAAACCAGTTAAAATATGCCCATAATACATTATAGGATAATTATTTATAGTTCATAGTTGTTTTGTTAAATTGGTGGGAGGGGATGGGTTTTCAGTTATTGGTTCCAGTAATTTCATTTCATAAGTTTAATTTTATGAATGCTGCTTATATTTAACTTATATTATAATAATATTTTCGGGTTAGATTTGACATAGTACATTCATTTGGTGTGGTCAAAATAGTCCGTCACGTCGCCGCGGTGTCAGTTTTAGAAAAGTATAATAATAAATTAAATTTATGTTGTGGTCAAAGCCATTAAAATTAAAATTGTTTTTTTTATTCAGGGTCTGACACGAAATGTCAGTTACAAGTTCATAAAGGTCAATTATTGGATACTGATAAAATTGCATTACTGATAAAATTAAACATGAAAAAATGGACACATAGCTTTATAGTATAATATCATATGAATTATATAAGTATTTGTTTTTGTGATAAAGATAAAAGCATTTTTTAAGCATAAGTTAATTGAAATGTAAAATAACATTATATATATATATATATATAGATAGATAGATATATACATATATTTTCAAGTAAAGTGCAAACATTGGTTCACTTTGTTTCAGTTATTGTTTTTTCAGAAATGGGGTTGGTGTCAGTTATTGGAGTTTTACTATATTTATGAATTAAAAAAAAGTAATGAGGATTTTCAACAATAATCTGTATAAGTATTATCCTATTATCCTATTTATCAAAGATGTAAAATGAGCTTAAAATAAATTTAAAAGTTTGCAATAATTATTTAAACAAGGAAGAATTTTTAAGGTATAAGTTACCGGGGGAGTTCAAAACCTAAAATATTTTCATGTTTAACAAACGTGTTTTACAGATAAATACGATGATCTAAATGCTTTAATATCAACATTAAAATTAACACTATTTTATTACTCTTATATGTATTTAATTATAGATCTGAAAATTTCTAGCTGAGAATTGATAGAATTCTAAAAAACGGTATCCTGGGTTGAGGAAACTGATTCAACAAACATGTTTTACAGATAAAAATGATAAATTAACTACATTAATATTAACATTAATATTAACATTGACATTAAAATGAATATTGTTGTGTTATTTGTGCATGTATAAATTTAATTATGACCCTGAAAATGTTTAATTGTTAATTGATAGCACATTAAAAACCAATATTCCGAATTAAGAAAACTTATTAATGCACTATAAATCTATTCCAAAATGTTTCCAAAAGTCCGTGTAAGCAAAAGAAACCTTTTTCTTTTTTAATTCCTTTTTTTTCTGAAGGGTTTCTGAAGTTTCTAAAGATAAATAAAGTTTTCGGAATCACAGACACCTCGGAAGAGGTTATAATTATCTTTTATTTGTTGTTATATTATACATTTTTAGATTAAGAAACATTTGTCTTTTTTTTTATTATAGAGGCAACTAAAGTTTTATATCTATAACATTGACTTTCGTACAACAATATTTTGAAAGAGAATTTAAATGATATTTCAATTTGAATCTAATTACATGAATTTTTATTCCCATTGTTAATAAGACAACATAGTGAAAAGTATCCAGACCTTGAGTTCGAATCTAGGTCTTTGGTTCAGCGAATCAACACTCTGGCTACTGAGTAGCTTGAATCGTTACACCTAGTCTGACACCCTTTAGTCTTATATGTTGGTATGGCTGTAACTGCCGCACAGATGGGATAATTTGACGAACCACAATCTTGCGGCAAACATGAATGAAGGGTGCCAGAGTAGATGTGTCATTCCAAGATGCTCAGCTGGCTGATCGTTGATGCGCTAAACGAAAGACCTAAGTTCGAACCATAGTTCTGGATCTTTTTTCATTCTGTTGGTTTAAGGCCTTGATAGCAATGTGAATAAAAATTCATGCAATTAAATTTAGGAATATCATTTATCGGGCGCATTTCATTGCTTCAATCGTTATATATAAATATTTGAATTTAACCCTTTATTGTATTATATTTCATATATATGCAATGTATTTCATACCCACCTATAAACTTTACGTATTTACTTATGTGTTATAGATTTACTTATAAAAGGAAAATTGTTGAGAATTAGGAGTAATTAACCGTGCCCAATGAAGTCAGTTATATCTAATTGACGTCACTGCTATATGCTAAATATTGAATTTTGTTTCAGAAAAATGTAAATATTAGGAATCACGCGTTAGAAGGGATATATATTTTTTCTATTCCTATCTGTGCATAGTTAAAAATATAAATTTCTAAACTGAATCTGTTCATATATGTCTTTTATTAACATAAGTGAGATTTGTGTGATATCTGGCAGACTGATGTGAAGTGATAAATATTGTTACTCGAAACAGTTAAAAAAGAAAAAAAATGTTATATTTCTGTCAAAATGCAAGAATTTGACTTGACATTTGAAGTAATATCTACAAAATGTACTTTCCTTCTTTTCATACCACTTATAATATGTCAAATATTTTTTTCAGAATAACAGAAAAATTCATGCAGCAAAGGGTTAATAATCATGATTATTCTGAATTAATATTCAGATTTATATTCACTAATTGTTAAATTATTAATATTATTATTAAAAAATATTATAAATATTTTCGCTGAAGCTTTCTATAATCTATAAAATTGCATTAAGTTACATTTCATAAGAAATGAATTGAAGCTTTTATAGAATGGAAAACATGAGATGGATAAGAGTTGCTCAAAGAAAGTGAAATTTCTGGGATTTTTTTTCAACTGTTTACTGGCAATGAAATATTTATCAAATATTGTTATACTAATTGGCATATATTTTTTATGTGATATAATCTCATTGTGACTACAACAATTAAATATCCGCAAATTTCAAACTAAGTTATACTAAATTTTCAATGTACACAAATAACACCAGAGCCTGATTGAGGATGTCTTAGAGAAATAGTCCCAGCCAGGGTCCGACTAGCAAGTTTCTGCGCCAAGGACACTTTGAATTTTTCGTGCTCCCTTAAATAATTGATTTACTGATGCCAATTTATTTTTTACATATTACACACTTATTCGAAAAGTGTCAACTCAAAAAATTAAGTTTTCTGGAAAATTGAAAAACGGTTCTAAGAATAGAAATAAAATAGTTTTATATTATTTATTAGAATGTGTTCTTAACCCTATCATGAGTTATATTTTTGTCATTTCATTGAATTAATATCTAAAATATCACATTTTTCATAATTATAATTTTTTAATGGAAATTTAGATGAGAGTATGAAAAATTGTGCCCACAGAAATTTGAGCCTGGGGCACGGGCATCGAATACCCATGCGATAATTAGGGCTTGATCCCAGCAGATTTTTAAGGACCCTCTCAAACCAAACTTGTAACTAAAAAATTTCTTTGGGAGTATTCGGAAACTTTCCTGTGTTTTATATATGAAAAACTTCATGAAATTTAATCTATTGCTTATAGTCACAAGTTGATTTGAATTTTATTTTCCTTTTTAAAGCACTAATATAATACCTTAAATGTCTCTTCATCTGAAATTATTCTTAAAATATAATCATAAACAAATAATTTGTCTATAGAATACCAAATTTAAACTGTTTCTAGAGAATGGAAAAGTACAAGCAAGGAGCTAGGTATTTGTAACTTAAATATAGGAGCTTGAAATATTTTTGCCTAGAATATTTAAGGAATATTTCTAAATAATTTTATTCATTTTGATGTGGCAGTTTGTTGTAGGACAGAGGCAGCAGCCTAAACGGCCTGTGTGATAATTAGGCTCTGAAAAACATAGACCTTCAAAATTGAAGGTTTCGAGTAATTGACTTTAGTTAGATTTGAGCCTACTTACTGTATGGAAGACTAACTCTGTAGTATAAAGCAAAAGGATAGCTGGATTGTTCTGCGCCAGTAACTCATCATATTTGAGGACCCCAGAGGCCAAGGGGTGTAAATGGCAACATTGAAAAAATTGAACAAAGAGACGACCTGGGAATATGCTTTTTCTTCTACAGGTTATGAAATATAAGTGATTTTGCAATTATATGCTGAGTTCTAGAGATCAGCCACTTTTGCAGAATAATAATCAACATTGATTAATTACATATTTAAAGAAAATCGTACTCTACTTTTTTCACAGTTATTGGAATAAGAGTTCAAAGACCACAATGAAATTAGTAGCAATTTCCTATGTCAATTCATTCAGGTATTATTCTTTATCAAATTTAAAGTCATTTATCTTTGAATTCAATTTATTCCAAATCGAATTTTGCTGCTTGTGCCCTTTGGCTTCTGAGGTTCTCATACACATATTTTTGTTGCGAGAGATATTATCACTACATGTTCTATCCTTAGTGGAAGCACCTCATTTAGACATCAGCTTGTACCGATTTTGGCTAATAATGCCTATTCGGTATGAATTCATTGTGATGCTGCAATCATGTGTTACTTTTTCCGTCGTCAGTGTAGTATTACAGTTATTATCGTTGTCTGGTTTTAACCCACGACTAAATACATGAAAGACCAGCGTCGAAGCCCAGAACAAAATGATGGCTTGGGCTTTCTGTGCCAGAGATTCATGATATATATGTATATCGTTTGTGGAAAGAGGTGGCATTCCTACAAAATTATGCTTTATATTTTTCTTCTATACAGTTTTGAATGTTTTAAAATTTTTTCTATTAGGTATAAAGATGAAACGGGCTCAACGTGGGTCCAATCGGGTATGGGTTCGCTTTTTACCCCAGTCATTAAACTCGGGTTTAAAGGGAAAATGTTTTTTATTCACTAATTAAAAAACGAAAAATAATTGGCAGTTGGGGAACAAGAATGTAATCAAAGTTTTTTAAAGTGTTTTACAATATATTAAAATAAATCTGAAGGGAAGTTAGAACGTTATTTAAGGGATACAAATAGAAGTATCCTGATTCAGAAGCCTCTATGTGGTCAGTATTAGCAATGTAAAGATGGCTTGGAATATCCCTTATCTATTTACTTGATCTATTTATCTTTATCTATTATCTTATGCTTAAAGCCCTTTTATAAAGTGTCTGGAAATCAGAACACAAGTCTTTTTGCCATAGTTGTACAATGATATTACGAAGGATTAAGAAAAGTGTCTTTTGAAGATTACTGCTTGCAGTTGGGTATAAATAACAAATTTATCGTCTTAATCAGATTTTCAGAGAAATTGAAATCAAGAAACGTTTTCATGAAGGAGTACTTTGGATTATATGTATTTTTTAATGTACTCCCCCAATCTTTAGATGAATTTCCTTGTGCATAGCTTGAGGTAACTTCCACTGTAACAACCAGCATGTAGTCAGATTTTGTGATAAATACGAATTTTAGACCAGAATTATAATTGTATAATGAGTCAGAAATTCTAAATTTTGTGCAGAAACTGTAAGTAATTGATTTTTATTTGCGTCTTTCTTGAAATCAGCATTAAAAACTACATAATTTTTTTCCTTAAAAACAAAAACAAATCATGGCAAGCCTATGTAATCATGTTCATATTTATGAGATACGACTATATCCGAAAACACGGAATTAAAATTTTGTCTTTTTAAACCAGGATAATAAACTATTAGTTTCAATTTCTTCCAAGCCACTCTTATTACTCCAAATAGAGTAGGAACATGTTAAACATTTGTTTATAATGGTTTTTATTCTAAATTTATCTAATCTACAATGCAAATCTTAATTTATAATTTTTATTAAAAAAAAAAAAAAAAGATTTTATACAAATTTTGCAAAAGTCGAACTTTGAAATATACAAAAACATATTAGCATTTCAGTTGCACAGCAATTCAAATTTATTTAAATCTCATGCTAATATTACTTCAGTTTACAATTCACTACACAAATTTGGAATTGCTATAGTGAATTTAATATTCAAAATTTATCAAAACATGTTTAATCTAAATATGTTTATAAAATTTATGTTAGAAAGCTTAAGGGATAGTTATAAGTTTATTTCAATCTCAAAGATATTTTTAAATAGGTGTTAATTATTTAAAAAAATATTTATATTTTTTAATAATAAAATTAATTTTTTTAAAGTTATCCAAAAACATTTAAAAAAAACCTCTATCTATAAGACATTGAATATAATTTTATGCAAAGCGTTAAAAATTTTTACGGGATGACTGTATAATAATTTTAAAACAATTGTAAATATTTTTAATAAAAAATTAATTAAAATGTATTCAATTAATTAATAATTAATTGTATTCATAACTATCTAAAGTAAAACAGATTTAAAATTATACTATGCTGACTGTTAAAAATTAAACACAGTGTCTAAATAAAGTGGTTATTATTATTTTTTTTAAATTAGTATTTACTTTAAGATGTTTCATAAATTTAATAGAATTTAGAATCAAAATTAATACGGCTAGTAGATAATAAACGAAATATTTGATGATATATCAGTAAACTATTCTTTCTATACATTATACATGAACAAATGTGTATTTGTTTTATTTAATTAAAGGCAAATAAAGAATAAATAAATAAATAAATAAATAAGAACTATGCAAATGTACCAAAAAACCTATTAATTTTGCTCATTGTTTACAAGCTATGAAGAAAACATTTTAAATCTTTGTAAAACAAGCCAAATACTATCAAAACAAGTGATAATTGATACAGTGCTCAGTATATTAGCTGAATTACTCACCTAATACTAAGGTCGGCCAGCTCTCCATTCTTGCCGTCAATCCTTTAATGAATATTTGATGTAAAAACATCACAGTCTCGCTGCAAAAACACGAAAATAATTAACCCTCTGTGACTCAACAACTATTATTTCAGAAATATTTATTCAGGTGTTAGAATACATCATTTTAAGTGACCGAATAAAATAAATACAATATAAGACAGACTTGATTGCATTTGAAAATAAAATTTTATAAAAAATATATAAAAACATTAAAAACATTACAAATACACTCATTGCAAATTTCATAAAGCAGGCGCAAGGCCTCACTTGTACAAATTAACCAAAGTAAAACATATAACAAGATAAATTGAATACAATTAAAGTAAATTATATTTTTACAGAAATAAACTATATTCACCAGGAATGTAACATGTTTAATTCAATGTCGACAATCGTATCTCAGTATAATGTCCTCTTCACATCGGATACTTACGGCTGCTGGTCACTCATGTTCTGATTTCCCTCCATGTAAAGTCTATGGGCATATTCTTACATTTAAAATGTCTCCCCAGAAAATTAATATTTTTAACTTTTTTCAGTGTTCTCTTCTAAAAAGATGTCATTTTTTTCTTAATTTTTAAAATATTTCTAAGATGTACGCTTAATTTTATTTAGAGTGTTAAAATTTTACTCTCAGTACGTTAGTTTTTAAAACACAAAATGTTAAATTAAGCATATATTTTAGAAATATTTTGAGAACTAAGAAAAAAAGGGACATCTTTTGAGAAGAATATAGAGAAATTAAAAAAAGGAAATTAAAAATATTAACTTTCCCAAAAGATATTTTAAACATAAGAATGCATTAAACGTCCGCAGACTTAACATTACGGAGGGGAAATTCGGAACGTGACTGACCAGAAGCCTTAAAATATCTCAGATCGCCGAGTTCTCTCAGAGAGTTCCATAAATTCTCTTAGTTAATTTCATTTTTTTTTCTAGATACAGGCACTACCGTTTCTTTTTGTTGACTATAAAGCTTCACTTTTAGTGATTGGCTGTCTCGTCCGTTTTATTTTAAGGAGCTACATTAGTCAAATGAAAAGAAGTAGTTCACTAATGGTAATCTTATGGAAGAAATTCATAAAGATATCTCGGATGCATTTTAATAATTTAAATGATTTTTTAGCTTTGGATAACTGAGATTATTCTGAATGCAGCCTTTTTTTTTTTGCTTTTTCGGTTTTAATAGCAGATATTTTTATGAGGATGCCATCGATTTCCAAAGCGGTTCCGAAAATGAAAGTGCCTTCATAAAAATTGACATATGCATCTCATATATGATCTAATTTTGAATATAAATACCAAACGTTGATAGCAGCTATTTTCTTTTATTCGCAGATGACTGTAACTTTATGCTGAATTTAAAGGAATTCCTATATTTTATATTTATTCTTAGATGCTGATTTTTATATTTGCTGAAATATTACAAAACAAATTTTTCTTATAGTAGCAGCAATGTAGTTGTATTTAGGATTAGGATGAAAAATTTAAAAATGTATGTAGGTCTTTTCTTGAAGAAAAGTGATTTTAATAGAGTTTTGTAAGAAAAAAGTTTATCAGACTTTGCATAATTAATTTTCGCATTTATAGAAAACTTATTTATTTATTATGTAATGCAAAAGCTAAATTTTTTTGCAGGCAATTTGAGTTTTTAAATGAAATTTTAATGTGCTGTTTTTTATACAGCAGAATGAGGGATAATATAACACGAAAAGTCTTTAAAAACTATTAAAAACTTCAGATGATGGTTAAACCTCCTTCCTCAAGCTATTTTCAATTAGACCAACAATTTTTTTTTACTGGTGGAATATATATATAAATTTTGATGCAACAAATATCGAGGATTGATCATTTTGAGAGTCACTGAGCTTGCATAAACGAAAAAATAAAAGAACTTTGATAGAAACAGCAGTTAAATTTTCTTTACTGTTACATTTTCATACGAATTCTTTTCTTTTAAGTTGAATTGTATTAAGCTGCTATTCATCGAAATGAAATTTAAAGAATAAGTTATGTACAATCTTAGTTAAAAAGCAGTTGTTAACCGTATAATATATCGCATAGTATGTTTTTGTGTTGTCTTATAACGGTATTATATATATATATTTATATATATTTTTAAAGGAAAAAAAGAAATAAATCCAAAATAAAATGCAAATGCATACTGAATTAATAGTGCCAATAATAATAATAACAAAAATTACACTATGACGAATGGGATTTTAAATAATATATGTACAAGCAGAATGACAAATAATTTTAATCAAATATTAAAAATAATAAACTAATGACTGAACAAGTAAAAAATAATCTAAGTAAAAAATTTAATTAATACTTTTATTATTTTTCAAATTAACAATAGAATTTATTCACAATTTTCTTATCTGTATCTTACATGAAGAAGTTTAGGATCTACTTCACAGAAAATGTAATTTTTTTGAGATCACGAATAGAAATAGCAGGCGCTTTTCTGTTGGCATTTTTAGCACAATTTCGCAATTATATATTAATTATGAATTATAAAAAATAAATGTTAATACTGACATAGAAGTTAATTATAAATGTATTAATAGAAATAATACTCAAAAGTAAAAAACTTGAATCTGTAAAGCATATTCAAAAACATATAAATATAAGGTTAAAACCAGTATACTCAAACATGTAAAAACATAATGGACGTAGAATGTTATTACACAATATTATAAAAATCATAAAAGCAATATGGAAACATATTAGTAATAACACAATAAAAATTGTACATGAAGATAAGAACAAAAATCAGTTTAATAATTTACCATTGAGTATTAAGAAGCTGTAAATATGATTTAAATGCATGTCAATAACTTTATGATAAAAAACAAGCAAACAATATTGATACACTGTAAAAAATAAATGTGTAAATTGGCTAATTTTACACACATATATGTGTGTAATTTTGTAAAATTACACACCTATAATAAAAATTACACATTTTTTTCGGAAATTTACCTGTTTTTGTGTGTATTTAGCGTCTGAAAGTAAGTGTGTAATTTGTTATCACTTGATAAACTCAGACAAATGTGTAAATTCCGAAAAATGCCTGAATTTATACGAATTGGAGTGTTATTCTAGTTTAAGCATAATAATGTTTACTCAGAGAAGTGTGTAAATTTCTGAAATCACCCACTTGTTTTAAAACTTACACATTTCGTACAAAAATTTCCTGTTTTTATGTGTATTTTGTTTATTAGAATGAGTATGTAAGTTTTTATCAGTTAATAGACACACAGAAGTGTGTAAATATAAAAGATTACGTGTATTTACGCAAATTGGAGTGTTTTACATAATTATAAATATGTAAATTTTAAAAGACAGTTTCTAAATGTGTTAGAAAACTTTCCGACAAAATTGAAAAATGTTTATGCATTCGTTTTGTCTGTCCATCTGTCCGCGCTCTAACTCTCGTAAATATACTCAAATTGCCATGAAAATTTTAGATGTTATTGATGTTCACGTTAGCACAAACCCTACTGAAAATGAAGTTTCTATCATGATTAATTTATTTACAGGGATAGTCAAAAGTTTACGATTACATTACGGCCTATGAGAAAAAATAGTTTCGCATGAGTTTTAAAGGTGTAACACCCTGCCAAACATATTTAAATTTATATGCATTTGCAAAGTACGTTAAAATATGTATTTAAAAAATGCAGTATAAATGATAGTTATTATTCATTTACAGGGCCACACGAAAGAATTCCATTATGCAAGAACAAAGGGGCGTGGGATTATTTGCGAGATATTTTAATAATGTTAAACGACTTCGTGTACAATAAAATTGATATGATGATACGCTGAGTCATAATATGAAGTGCATAGCATTTACAAGGAGATACAAAAGATTTCAAATAGTATATTCTATTTGAAGTACTGTGTATTATCGATGATGGTTGATGGATGGATGAAATGCATTTTTAATTATGATATGCGTTTTTAAGTTTCACTAAATATAAGCATATAACATAGTGTGTATAAATTCTATAGTTTATATACAAGGTTACACAAAAGAACTCGTAAAGGTTACTGAATACGAGCGTAATTTACTAAAAGGTGGTTTTTAAATAAGTTATACATTTTTACGTTGAACCGCTTACTCAGAAATGTTTGTAGAATATAGATAAAATCATATACAGGGTCATGTAAAGTACTGGTTACATGGTCACAATTCGATGATAACTTCTGGAAATGTTATTTAAGAAGTTTTAAGAGTGTTTTAGTTTAAAATAAATTTTAGGTAAATATTGGACTGTAATACAGGTACTAGGTAAACTACAGGGCTGAACAAAAGTATTCAAGTACGATTTCATCCATTAGTATGAATTGCTAATAAATAAATTTAACGAAAGTTTAGCGTTTTCTTGTTTAACTAAATTTTCTTATCATATAGTATATATATCAACAGGCAGATTAAATACAGGGCTGTTCAAAAGTATTGAAATACATATTTGGCTATGAACATTAACACCTTATTTTCCTAAATAATGAAGTTTTGTTAAAGATTTCAGGAAGTGTTGGAAAGTGTTTCGAAATCTATGCTTAACGCATAATTTTTCTTTCTTGTTAATTGAGATATGAGTTTTTAAATTGATTTTTGCGTTCTGTGTACAAATGCTGTAGATTATGTACAGGGTAACACAGCAGAAAGTGCACAGATTACAGTACATGAACGGAAGTAGCTTAAAGGTGGTTTTAAAATAAATTCTACATTTTTACACAGAATTGCATTTAATAAACTAAGATATATATGGAGAAAAATGATATACAGGACCACCGAAAGAATTTGATACATGGCTGCCTATGTAAGATAACCTCTTTAAATGTAAGTTCACTAGATTTAAACGTGTTTTTGTTTTAATTAAATCATAGCTAAATAGTGGCATAACCTTATGCAAAAATAGTAGACAAAATACAGGGCTGTACAAAAGAATTAAAATTTGCTATCGTCTTTTGGGTATAAAATTCTAAAAGTCAAATTTCAACCTATTAGTCGTTTAAATACTTTACAACATTGTTGAAAATGCTTAAAAATACGGTTTGTTTGTCCGTATTCTAACTTGTGTTAATAGTTGGATTGCTCTGTAATTGATACATGTATTAAGGCAATATTTTAATTCATAACCCAAATTATGACTAATACAATATAATAATTTATAAAAAAGAAACTCTACAATTCATTTTAACAGGAAATTTTTTGAAATTGAATAAAAACAAAAGTGAAATGCATAAAAAAATTTTTAAACCGAAAATTTTAATTAGAGCCACTTTTATGAAAATAACGTGCATTTAATTTCCAAATCTAGCATTGTATAAATAAACGGAAAACAACATGCGCGGAAAAAAATTCACCTGCAGACGATCACAAGAGTTGGTCTTTGGAATAAAGAATGTTCAGCGTGCTCGTATATATTGTTCTTTTATAAACGTATATAGTTCGCATGAATTTTAAAACTTTTACGAAAATGTTACAAGAATGCGGCCAAAGGATATTTTACATGACAATCCGAAAACGGTACAGTGTCAGTAATGTAGTTAAAAAGGAGCTCATTAATGTCATTGTACTGTATTCGGACATAATTCTACGAAAGAAACTACGTATTTCTATTTGGATTATCCCAATTTAACACAGAGGAAGGTCATTGATAAGAAATAGGTAAGAAAAAAATATTTTCTCAGCTTTCTCTTTTAGTTAATAGTTTTAGTTTTAGTTAATTTCACATAAACATTTTATAAAAGCAATGACTAACATTAATTTAACTTTTATCAATTCAATAAACTTTACTAAATTTAACTTTTATTTTGTTGAAATAAAAGGCCGCATGCCAACGATTTATTTATTCAAATGGCATTTAAATCAGATTTTTTTTCCTTTTTAAAACTATGCGGTTAAAATTACGTTTCTTTAAATTTTAAAAGTTTTGTGTTTTAAAAGTAATTTAACCAATAGTTAACATAATTACTATACATGTATTATCACATCCCAATAGTTTCTACTTTAAACAGAGATTTAACTCATATATGAATCATATCGCATTATAAAATGTATAAATATGAAATATATGATATGTACAACATGCATATGAGGTATATATAGGCTAGATGGGAAGGTAATGGAAAAGATTCAATATTTTTGGTTAATAAAAAATACTTATTAACAATTTAATTTATATATATATATATTTCATTAACTCCTCTCTACATGATTTAAAATCTAAATTATTTTTTATGTTCCTAATCAAGACACAGAAAATAATATTTCAAAGTTCCATCGATTTTCAGGAAAATTTGAATGAATTTGCTAAGAGTTGTCTTCATTTAAAAAAGTAAACCTGTCATTTTTCTTTCCTTGCAAAATTTGCATGTGTTTATGTTTCGTTAGAAAGAAAATTTTGAATTTTATGTACTTATGACTATTTGCAAAATTTCATTTATTTTTAAGAATTTAAGAGCGTGTGTTACTGAGGGCGGGGGGCGCTCAAATAAATCTAATAATTCCCATTTAAAAAAATAATTAAGTTACAGAAATTGTTAAAAATCTGTATTCTGAAAAATTAACTGCATCTATTGTGCCACATCTGTCGCCGGAGACTGAGTGGCGCTCAACGTGTTAATTGTTAAAAATAGAGGGAAATAAACGAATTTGTGCTAAAATAACTTTTTTTTTTTCATATTTTCTTTTATCCATCTAAACCTTCCAATGTATAAATAATTTGATAACTGTAATTCCCTGACATTTAGAATTTTAAACAATGTATCTAAAATAATTAAAATTTCGATATTGTGATAGTTACAATGATTTATTTAAACAGTGAACAATTCTCAAAATATTTCATTAATTATTGCTATGCTAATTTGTTAAATTTATTTGAAGTAAATATTTTGTTTTATTAGTATGCCTTCATTAAATTCTGGCTCTAATTATTGTTATAAAATCTATTACTTTTGTGAGGTTCCATTACTGGATTCACATTCCTTATTATTTTTTTTATTGTGTCTTATAAAAAAACACCTGTATTTTTAATACACTGATAAAAATAATTTTTTCACCTCATTTTATTCTAAAAATTGCATAGCAATAATTCTAATCCTTTGTACTATTTATGATAGTATCAGTGTTATAGTGGCTTTGGCAACAGAATCCAGCCAGAAATAACATTTTTGAAAAAAACGAACATAAAAATTTCACATTATAGGCAAAAAAAGAGTACAGCATTCAGTTGCTGTAAGATATAAACAATTAATGACCGTTTTTTAAAATTAGGTATCAAGAGTTATTATTGATTTAAATGTATAATTTCATAAATAAGAATGTAATATCTACAATCTATTATTAAAGTTATTTTTTTAATAATCAAAAAATTGTTTTTAAGTTTTATTTTACTGCTTGCAAACCCTTATGTAAAATGAATTAATCCTTTCTGTCATCACGTTGTATATATGCAAACAGAAGGAGATAATATATTATAATTTCAGAAAGAAAATAGATTAAGAAAAATAATTAAAGAAAATAGATTATAATAACAGAAAGATAATAGATTACAATTTGAGACGACCCTCTTTCTTGATTGAGCGTAAATAATTCTTGTTTTGAGATTACAAATCTGTTAGAAAGAAACAAGTTGGAAAATGCGCGTTAAAGAAAGCAAATCAGGTGCATTTCGTACTATAAAGAAGTTAAAAAAAATATTCAGATCTTGGTGTAATAGTAGACACTACTGCGGATACTGTTTAAATATCCGAAATTTTTTCTTTGTCTTTGTAAACACTATATATCTTTACTAACTATATTACTTTACTTATACTATATCGCTTTCTATTATAAAATAAGTAATCTTTAACGAATCTCAGCAACATAAGCATCAATTTCATAAAATATGAAATATTTTAATATAATTAAAACGCGTCCCAAACAATGTTTCCTTCTTTACCATAATGTAATGGGATTTTTTAGTATAGCGCTGTAAATTAATAAAAACTATTCTTTGCACTGCAGATTATACAGAATATATATTGTAGTATGTACTTCCTAGACGCACATCAATTTTATTATGTTCAAAAGTGTGTAACATTATTAAGATGCACTTGAAACTATTTTTTCCCATTGGTCATAATGCAAGGGAACACTTTTGACTGTCTCTATAATTGAATTATGCATCTCATTTTCATAAAAATTTAAATGACTCGATAAAATTATGCAACGGTTATGTATTTTAAATTTCAAACGATTCGATTGTGTAGTTTATGCGTTCTTATATGTGAACGGACAGGTAGACAGACGGACGGATTGAATAACAACTATAGGTGCTACCAATGTACATAATTACGAACGCGTACTTTAGAAACACGTGAAGCAAATACGAATTTGTTCTTCATGTAATTTTATTTTGCGATTTTGAAAACCTTTTTTCGCAGTTTACACATCAAAGAATAAGGTAAATATCTATGTACACAAAAACCTGTGTATTTCAAATATTACACAAAAATGTGTATTTTCCATTTTACGTAGACATATGTGTAAAAACAGAAAATTACACACAAATCTTTGCATTTTGTACATAACACAAAAACATGCGTATTTTGCATATTACACAATATTGTGGGTATTTTCCTATTACACAAAAATATATGCAAAAACAGAATTTTACACATACATATGTGTTAAAATATTGCACAGAAATATGTGTATTTCAGTGCAACTTACACATTAAAGTGTGTATTTCAAGAGTTATCAGATAACTTTTACACATTTAGACTTATCATCAAATTATACATTAAAATGTGTATTTTGAAATTTACACATTAGGCTTGTATTTTGGCAATTTACACACCAATTTACACACATAGACATGTCGTTTTTGTATCATCGATTTACACATTTTTATGTGTAAATTTACACATTTATTTTTTAGAGTGTAGTAGCAACAAAAACACTAAATAAAATAGAGATAAAATCCAGATGAACAATTTAATCCTTCCATAGGCCGTGAGATGCTTACTTCTTGTATTTTATTCAAAACTGCCAAATTTGCACCAGAAATTTCGACTGAAATTTACCTGTAATAATGCATCTACAGTTTTTGAAATAAAATTGGTTCTTAAATTCTGGTGGTAATAAATCACATTAGTGTTTCAGAAACAGAATTTTTTTGCCCGTGAAAGATTGCAAATGGAAAGATTTTGGAAAATAGCAAAAGTATGACAGATGAAGTAAAATTTAAAATAAAAGTTTATACTTTTGACGAAACATTCATTTGAAATTCATTCTATGTACGTTACATACTATTATTGTAAATTTTTAAATCCAAAATTTGTATGCATTTAGATTTAACTTTCATAGCAGTTAGAGATCTTTTTTCCCTTTTTTTTTGTTTAAATATCTAATGAGTATCGTGAAGTTTATACTTGTAACAAATATTATATTCCTACTATGTATTCCTACTAATGTATTTGTTAAAAATACATAACTTTACTCAGTGGTGCACATAAACAAGAGCTTCAATATATACTTGTACAATTAAAAATAAAATAAAATATAAAATCAATGTTTCGAGCCATGTTCTGCAGCCGTCTTCAGGAAAATATGATGGTGAAATGACTAAAAGTTCAGACATGAATGCTTCCAGCGCGAGGGATAATATTTCTAATAAAATAAAATAGAAATGAATCAAAAGTTTGAATATGTTGCCATCAACGCACGAGGAAAAACTAAAGTATTGCAAACAGATGCAGATTTAAGATGTTATGGTGTTATGCCAGATTTTTGGTATATTATAGGATATGCTATCGTTACAAGATTTATTCTCACGTGCAATGATTTCAACAGATTCTCTAATTTTACTTTATATTGGTTATTGCACGGAACTATGATTTTTGTCTCCTCAAGGTTAACATGGCAACCTTTGTTAGTCAAGTAGAAACGAGAAAGAGCTGTATTCTGTCTAATGTCCTTCGATGCAACTTAATTCTTACTAAAAGCTTAAGAGCTGATGTGCCGACATAGACTCTTTTAACATTATTTGATAAAGTGGTAAGTATTTCATATATACCACATTTTTAATCCATTGGGATTTTCTGGATCTTATCACTAATAGTGTCAATGAGACAATATAAAGCTTGTCGCAATTCCACCCCCTTATCTCATTGGCATCGTTAATGATAATGATGTATTAACATGCATAAAGTAGAAGAAAATTTTGAGATTGCCACATCTCATCAGTTATTATATTAAAGTGTATGTTTTAAACTTATTAAATAGTTTTCTTTAAAATGATTAATATGCTTTGGCTAAGTATTTTCGGATAAAGATGTTAAATATCTTACAAATTATTAATTTTTTTAAAATTATTAATATTTTTTCACGTAAATTTTTTTATTTTTCTCAATTACTTTGTTTTTATAGAACAAAAAAGAGGACTTTTAAATATAACTGTATAGAAAATTGTATAAATAAAACCTTTTTATATTTCCACATAATTAGCTTGTTGAAGGTAATTTGTGTTTGTTTGTATATTATTTATGTCTTTATAGAGGAAAAAGTTTATTTTTCTTGATAAATGTCTTGTCTTTTTTATAACGATAAAATCTACATGCAATTTATTGTATTTAAAACTCAAGTGTATTAAGCATTAGGGGCAAATTAAGTGTTAAACGGGGATTCTGTAAAAAAATTGTAAAACATATATCCGTCCTTTTTTTTTTTTTTTTTTTTTTTTTTTTTTTTTTTTTTTTGATAAAGAACCGAAATTTATCATCAAATTTCTATAAAACAAATATCTAAACTACGTTAAACGGAATTACAAGAGTTACTGGCATTTTTTACTGATAACAGCGCATTTTTATGTTTTTCAATCATTCATCTTTAAAAAAAATTATATTAACCATTACCAAATGCATATTAGAGTAATTTTAATGATTAATGTAAAAAGGAAAAAAGGTTTTATGTAAAAGGAATGATATATTTTAAATTAATATGCATTCTGAATCTATAATATAAACCAGCATTTTGCTGAATAGTGAATATGAAATGTATATGAAGTAATAGTAAATATGAAGTATGAATGTAATTTGCTTAATTTTCACATAATTTAGATGCTATGCAACTGATGGATCAAAAATAATTTTGTTTGTTTATAACATAAATGTATTTTGCAGATAAATGACATTGAATTAGCAAAATTTGTTTAAAGTAAGCGAATTATGCTTGAAACTGAGTAACTAGAATCTGCAGTCTTTTGATTATAAAATATTGATATATGCTAAAGTTTTAATAAGCACATAATCTTTTTTAAAATTAGGATTAAAATTAGAAATACAGTCAGCTCTTCTTAATTCGAAATCGGATAAATTGAATCTTTGCTTAATTCGAACTAAACATGAAGTCCCGAAATTTTCAACAGCAGAATAACGTTTAAAGTTTTCAGTATTCTAACTCATTTTATCTTGAATTCGTTTAATTCGAACTAATCAGAATTACGTTTTTCATTGTCCTTGACTTTCGCACGGTCTTTTCAGCTGACAGTAGTTTACAAATATCTGAATCCTTAATTGTGGAAGAAACTGCTGGAACAATTCATGAAAAATGAAACGAGAATATGGAATCAGATTTTGGCGATTCTGCGACTATATAGAACTTTCCCTATCCAGAGAATAGTCAACTGCCCAATCAAGTTTTTCATAGATTTACACTGATATAGCCGTCATCTGAGGAAGAACTTAACTGTTTGTTATAACTGGCTAAAAAGTAAAAAATTAATAGGGCTAATCAAACAACAATTGATAATTTTTTTTCATAATGATGATAAGTAGTTTGAATATTTTCTTAAATAGTCATCTAATTTCAGGTAAGAAAATTGTAGTATAAAAAAAAATTGCAGTTGTTTTATAATATATTACTAATTTTTATGTTTTGTTTATATTATTTTTATATTATTTATTAATTTATGTACTTATAATTTTTAATTTGATAGTCATATTCTAACAATAACAGCCGAAATTAAAAAAAAAATAAATACCACAACATTAATTCCTTTGTAATAGCAGCACTTTCAACACGTTTTCTTTTTATACTTTCCATAATTCGAACTCTGGATAATTTGAACATTTCTTATGGTCCCGAAGAGTTCGAATCAACGAGAGGCGACTGTAATGAAATCTATAATTAATGTAATAGTTACAACGTGCATTTAATGGAAATCCTTTTAGCTGCCAAGCATTTAGCTTTCAGTCTCTTTAGCCGAGAATCCTGTAATCGTTATATTGATATTTATCACTGTTTGGGTTATCTTATAACGATTTAATACTTTAAATATTACAAACCTTAATACTTAATAAAAATGTGTGTTACTTTTTAGCTTTTAGGGATTAAATATACAAGTAAGATTGTAGTAATTCTGGCGTGTTTAAAGTGAGGCGTTCAATCGAATGTATTGTAACTCCTATACATTCAATGCAGCATTTCAGTCGTGCGACAAATCATGATAATTTGATAAACAACAGATAACTTGTTGACGACTTTGGTGCAGATCGTGAAGTGGACGTATAAAGGTAATGGAATGAATTCAATAGGGAGTTTCTCCATGAAAAAAATAACTAGTCATCTTTAGGTTTCATACTTTATAGGTAGAATATTATTTAAAACATTTCCACAATTCCAGTAAGAAACTAAGGACTTATGTGTTAAGAAGTCATCGTTGATTTTAAAAGAAATTAGAATAAAAAAGCTATCGTCACAAGAAAACTACCAGAGAGCAAGAATGTTAGCAGGTGGAATATCAAACAAACCTAGCTCTTACTCGATTGCATCAGCTTTTTTGTGAAAGCTGACATGACACAAAATCACACACATGAATCACAAATCATGACATCGCGTGCGCTCTGGCCAATGAGAAATAGTAATGGCACGCGAGAAACCTGTCACATCCAATGAGAGTAATTCTGTAAAGAGGTCTCTCAATTTGGACATGTAAGGATTTTAAGCCTCGCCTTCCCCCCAAAAATGGTGAAACAATTTAGAAATAAGCTAACAGCTTTATATTTAAGTATATTGAATAAGATAATAATTAATTTAAGGAGAACTTACCAAGATTAAAAATAGATGTTATTAAAAAATAAGAAAATAATAAATATGCTGGTAATTTAGCATAATAAAAGGAAATATTACGAAGGAAAATTAATAATATAGCATACATCTTGAATCAATTATGTGTCTTGTTCATTTACCTACGCTAACCATTTTAAATAGAATAGGCGGTCGAAGTGGACATTTTGTAATTTTTCTTAAAAATAACGTGTATACAAATAAAAAAGGAACAAAATACCAATTAAAAAGCTATATTATAATATATCTTCTAAAATAACTTGTATATAAATAAATAATATGTATATATATATGATAGCAGTTGAAACTAAAAATATTGTAGTTAATAATGTTATTTGTATCTAAAACTTTACTGGATAAAAATATATATCATAAAAATTATCAAATATTAGAGTGCATATTTTATCCTTTCTTACCTTATTTAGTGCTGATTAATTTATGAAAAAAGAAAAGTAAAGGAATGAACGAAAACCAAATTTAACAATGCCTGTAACAATGCTTTATGTAACGGAAAAAAAAAACTTATTAAATGCATCATTAAAAAAGGCCTGAACTTTGTTCTTCAAACAGCTATTATTTTGCGGCAAAATCAGTTATGCTACCTGTTGAGAAAGATGGAATTAACTTCATCGTGTGTACAAGGGGGTTTCTGTGAGCTGGCAGCCATTTTGAACGGCCTCAGAAAACAGGAAACCATCAACTGTAGCTGTTCCACGTATTCCTCTTCAGACTCCACCATGCGGAACACCAGACTGAAAAAAATATATAAGAAGGGTTAGTGTTATAATGTAATTTAAATTATACTATTATTTTAACTCAATCAACCTGATTGGTAAATTTATTATATGAAATGAAACTGGGTCGAAAATTGCCCAAACCGGGAATCGAACCAAGATCCTAGGTTTACAAGGCCAATACTTTACCGTTTAAGCCTGCGGTGTAGTCGTAAAAACAACAGAGGATATACGCTCTAAACAGATAGTATACGCTCAAAGCAGAGAATATACCCTAGAGTGTGTATACTATAGCTTTCGTGTGAAACAGAGGGTATACAGTGTTCCTTTAAAATATCCAGAAGATAAACGGCGTATACCCTCGTATACCTTCCACTACATCTCTGATTTAAACTAACTGGGCGAAAACCGGCGGGAATATTTTGCTCAGATAACCTTATTGGTCATAACGTCTGGTCTGTCATTTAGACAGCTCGACAAAATAAACCACAGGTAAAGGAACTCCGTATAACGTACATAGATATCCTACGTACAATGGGTACGTAAATATACTATAATTTTAACACAATCAAAGTGATTGGTAAATTTATTATGTAAGCAAATTATCTGGGTTGAATTCCTGGCTTGGGCGATTTTTCATTCGGTTAGAAGTATTCAATTCGTATAATAAATTTACCAATCAATTTGTTTGTGTTAAAATAATAATATAGCTACGTACCCCTGGAGTTTCTTTACTTGCGGTTTATTCTGCCGAGCTGTCTGAATGACACACCAGATTTTATGACTAATAATGTTATCTGAGCGAAAAATGCCCACCGGTTCTCGGCCAGTTAACTTAAACGACAAAGAATTAACCTTGTAAGCCAAGTATCCGAATTCGATTCCCAGTCTGGACAATTTTTCACTCAGTTGGAAATATTCAATTCGTATACTTTAAATGCATTAAGGATATGAATAAGATTATGGATAAGATAGAAAAGAGGGAAAAAGATATTCTAAAAATTCCATTTCTAATTCGAAAACATTTTACGCTGCGAGAAAAGAATAACCTTTCTTAAAGTACGAAAATTTACTATAACCACGAACAAAAATATTCAATAACCGCTTCCAAGTACCCCAGTATTTTGAAAAGCGTTATCTTTAAATACCCCAAAGACAATTTATTTTCGACATATAAAGAAGAATTTTTAAAAATAAATTTTATAAGCTGTCCGTCATTTGCAGGAACTTTTTCGAACAGCTTTTACAATGCAGTAGTCCTGGTAAATTGGCTTTTTGGATGTAATCCGAACTCAGTTAAACATTTTCTTGAGCATAACTGAAATCGTGCAAGCAATTGTAACAGAAAAATGTTAATTTCAATGTTAATGTTAAAGCTCTCAATTCAATATAATTTCCAGTTAAACATGTTTGCTGAACATGAAAATATTTACTTGACACTTGAGGCTTCCTAGCATACGAATAAACCAGTTTTTTGAATAGAAAGAACTGATTGATACTAAGAAATGTTTTCGAAAACTAAGAACAGCTAATTAAAAATTTATTTTTGTAAATTCTTCTTTAAATTTGAAAGATAAATTATTTTGTCAGATTTCTAAAGATATAAGGGCAATTTTCGGAATCTTGGGTGACTTCTAAGAGGTTATTGTGTATTTTTCTTCGAGATTATATGTACCTTTTACGTAATTTAAGAAATACCCTTTTTTACAGTGTACACAGAGCAGTTGCCAGAAAAAAACTTTATGACTTGATTAAAATACAGTTTAATATTAAAATATTTTGCTTAATTTTTACATTGGATTGGTTAATTATCTGTATTTTTGAGGCAATTGGGCAAATCAAATTGAAATATTTTTGTCTTTAATGTAAAAAAAAGAAGTAACAAAAGAAAAACCCTTTAATTTACAATTTTTTTGAAGAATGTAAAAAAAGATGATTTTATTACCTTAAAAAATGCATTTCTTTGAATTCTTTTCTTAAAGGATGTCTCTTTTTTTCTTACTTTTCAAAATATTTCTAAAATCTACGCTTTATGTTAAATGAAGCGTTAAAATTTCATTTGCAGTTCATCGGTTTTCAACACATAAAGCATTCAATTAAGTATAGATTTTAGAAATATTTAGAAAAGTGAGAAAAAAAGTGACATCCTATTGGAAAATAACACCAAAAAATAACTTAAAAATATTAATCCCCTGAAACGATAGTATAAATATAATAAGAATCATGAAACGCTCATAGGCTTAACATTACCAAGGGGAATTCAGCAAGTGAGTGACTAAAAACCTAAATTCTCATATTTCAAATGTAGTTGAATTGAAAATGTCCCGAAAAATATTTGGATGAAATCTTTTAAAATTATACCTGTTGCTAAATAAATTGTCTAAAAAATTAATATATAAATGTTTTCCTCGGAAAAAAAGAAACAAAATAAATGTTATATTTCTTTGTACACAATACAAAAAATCTGGTAAATCTACAGAAAAATACTGCCAAGCAAGACGTTAGTAAATAAATGTTTATTTTACGAAATAAAAAACTATTACTAATTATCTGTTATTTTAACATTTTTCAGCAAATAAACGGCACTCTTTTGTAAATTATACAGTTTTTTTACCGGTGTCCTTAACGGAAAGTTATTTCAGTAAAATTAACTGATTTTTGCATAGTGCATGCTTCCTTTTTCAAGACATCAATAAACTATTTATTATTTTTTTAACCAATTATATATTATATAAAAAGAAATTGTACATAAATTTCAAATATTTGAATTATTTAATATTTTTTTTAGTTAAAATTTGATAAATAATAACTTTTCATAAAATATTTTTGCTTTTTATTTGATGTGAACTTTTTGACATATTTAATTTAGCGTAAAAAGCAAAGTACTTTTTAACGGAAATATTTATCACAGCTACCTGAATTTAGATTTTTATCCTGATAAAGGATGCATAAATTTCTTTAACTTCAACAGAAGACATATTAAATGAAGATGAAAAATGGATGTTGACCTCTTGTAAAAGATTGATTATCTTGTGTTTTAATGCTTAATATTTATTAGAAACAATGTCTTTTAAAACATTTGCATTGTTGACTTAAATTACATACCATACAATAAGAAAACATACATAAATTTCAAACATTTGAATTATTTATTAATTTTATTAGTTAAAATCTGACAAATAATAACTTAAAAGAAATTTGCATGTTACGTTATGAGAACTTTTTGATGCATTTTTCTTAACGTAAAAAATTGAAAAGTACCTTTTAATGGAAATATTTAGCACAGCTATCTTAAATTAGCTTTCTATCCTGATGAAAGATAGAAATTTTTTTCAGCAGAACGTATATTAAACGAAAAAAATGGATGTTGAGTTCTAGTAAAGGATTGATTATCTTTTATTTGAATGTTTAATATTTGTTTTTGTTAGAAATAATGTCTTTTTAAAACATTTGCATTACTGACTTAAATTAGCGTGTTATCTTTAGACTAAAATAAGAATGAAATGAATTAACATACGTCGTAGTTGTAAACTGCTCTTTTCGTAAGAATACAAATATTACATTTGTAGTGAACTTTTTGACATATTTTATACGTAAAAGGAGAAAAGGAAAAAAAACGGAAATATTTATCACAGCTACCTTAACTGTGCTTACTATCCAGTTGAAGCATGCAAAATTTCCTTAACTTTAGCCGAAGACATATTAAATAAAGATGAAAGATGGATTTTGTTTCTGAGTAATGGATTGATTACATTGGGTGTTGATGCTTAATATTTGTCAAAAATGATGCCTTTTTAAAACACTTGCTTTACTAACTTTAATTAGCGTGTTACGTTTGCACTAAAATAAGAATATTTAATATAATTATGAAAACTAAATTCTGTGAAATGATTTAAAATACATCGTGGTTTTAAACTCCCGTTTTCGTAAGAATACAAATATTAGTCTCAAAAAAAAAAAAAAAAAAAAAAAAAAAAAAACTTGGCACTTTAGATTTTAGACGTTTTGTTAAATATCTAGAAATATACACGGGGAATGACTCTGAAACTCCAGATGTATAAAAAATAGTACAGGTCATATATTTTTGCAAATATGTTTTCCCAAAATCCAATAAGAGACCGTCAACAATTTGAATAACCCTGTCAAAACTAATGTAGCGAAATTGTTCAAACTGCAGATTATGATTAAATGGCTTATGGTAATAAACTGTCTTCATTTTTATTCGGATAACATGCATACTCGTTCAAAAATTAAGGTTTTTATAAAAACGATACAAAATTTTGCCAAGTATTTTGCTTATAATTTGCAGAATTCTAAATATAAAACAATGTTCTTTTCAGAAAATATGAAAAACAACATTGTACCTGACACCGTTTAATCAGAATTAAAAAATATTAATAATTGTACGAAAAATGAGCAGGTTTATTAAATAAATTTTCACTACGCATGCGTAAAATTTATGAAATTTTCATTTGCAAATTGTGTTAGCTAAATGTATGGAGCAACTTTTCTTTAAAGTTTCAAAATCATAGCTTGAAAATTCTGAAAATTATCATCGATATAATAAGATCAAAACCCGTTATTATCAAAATGAAACAAAAAGATGAGGGGCTGTATCCATATTCCATTGATTAGTGTCTACACAATATTGCACGTATTACTGTATTTGGATAAAGCTCCTCATCTTTTTGCTACATTTAGGGAATAATGGATTTTGATCTTATTATATCGATGATAATTTTCAGAACTTTCAAGCTATGATTTTGAAATTTTAACAAAAGTTGCTCTGTACATTTAGCTGACACAATATGAAATTTTTATAGGGTTGACTCATGCGCAATGAAAATGTATTTAGTAAACCTGCTTATTTTTCATACAATTATTAATATATTTAAATTTCAATTACGGGTTTGTTATGTATAATGTTGATTATCATATTTTTTTAAAAGAACATTGTTTTTTATTAAGAACTTTGCAAATTATAAACAAAAAAACTTGGAAACATTTTGGACCGTTTTTATAAAAATCTTAATTTCTATACGAGTACATGTGCTATAACCATAAAAATGAACACTTTTTTACAATAAACCTCGTAATCATAATCTGCAGTTTGAATGTTGTTGCTACATTAGTTTCGACAGGGTTATCCAAAAGATCTTCGTTCTGTTTCCGTTTGTTGACGGTCCCCTATGGGATTTCGGGGAAAAATCTTCGCGGAAATGTATGTCCTGTACTATTTTGTTTACACATCTGGAGTTTCATAATAATTCATTATCTATATTTTTAGATATTCAACAAAACGTCTAAAATCTCAAGTGTCAAGATTTTTTTTGCTGAGACTGTATTTGTAGTGCAATTACGTAACTACACATAATTTTCTAAATAAATAAATAAATAAATAAATAAATAAATAAATAAGCTGATGCATAATAAGTATTTTATAAGTATTTTGAACTGTATATAATGAAAATATTTTGACTGGTTTTTATTTGACATAAGAGGCTACAAGTACCATTTAAAGGATATATTCATTACGCCAATATTTATTTTTCGCTGAAAAGAGACCTATGTAAGAATTAGAATAATTAATATCTGACTCTTAACAAGCATCAAAAAGGCTTTTATCAAGAGCTTTCTGCAATCTCATCTTTTCCTAATTTTATGTCCACCTTGATAAATGATGCGAAATTCCTAAACTTAGGCAGAACACACGTTCAGTTAAGGTGAAAAATTGATGTTGTTTTCTGCTAAAAGATTAGTTTGTGCTTTGAAGCTTAGTATTTTATAGAAATAATATGGCTTTAAAATATGTGTATATTTGTTTAAACTAGCGTTAAACTATTTTGCACTTTATACACTGGTGACCAAATGTTAAGCACAAATATAAATTGATAATTTTTTTAACTGTAAGTATTCAAAAGAAAGTGATATAAAAAATCAGGTTTAGAAAATAGGAACTATCTCTACAGCATAGACAGTCGGTGTGATGTTACTTTCATGCCACAAATGGTCTTAATATCACAGTTACTACGGCTATCCTTCATTCATCTAATTATTACTCACAAATAAACTTCATTTGGCGACTCCACAGAGAAAAAAATTCTGTGACTACTGCTTTGTGACGAGTGTCCAGGTGACTTTACACTGGTGCTGTGGGATTTTCATGTGGCTGTCATTTGGAGACTTTATTGTGATGTCGTCATGAGCGTTGAGTTATGATGAGTCAGCAAATAACATCACAATGAAATCAAATGTTGACTCTTATGGCATCATATACATGGCGACTCTGTTTTGAAGTCATCATAAGTGTTGAATTTTCAAGTTGACTTTTATTAGTACTTAGAAACTCATCAAAAACACTGTGGCGAGTGGTCAGGGAAAAACACAGTTAAAAAAGTGTAAAATATCAGCATTTTATTAAAGAAAATTAGCTTCTTTTAATCTCTTTATATTACTAGAAGCACTTTCTATAAGAAAATATTGGTAATTTCCTGTTTTTTTTGCTGTTTTTTTCCCTGACCATTCGTCACCCTAAAAAAACAACTCATGATGGTTTTACTTTAGAGCTTTTAAATAACGGCCACATGCGAATCACAAGCTGAATTCACTGTAACTTGCCCTATTGACTCGTTACAAAAAATTACAAATTACTCGTTACAAAAGATTTTATTTGACATAAGAAGCTACAAGTACCTTTTAAAGGAGATATTCATTACCAATATGTATTTTTCACTGAAAAAATTCCTATTCAAGAGTAAGAATAATAAATATCTGACTATTAATAAGCTTCAAAAATCTTTTATCGAGAGCTTTTAGCAATTTCATCTTTTCCTAATTTTGCTGTCCACCTTGATAAATGATGCGAAATTTCCTAAACTTCAGCAGAAAATGTGAAATTAAGATGAAAATTTGATGTTGTTTTATGCTAAAAGATTAGTTTGTGTTCTGAAGCTTAGCATTTGATAAAAACAACATATTTTTAAAAATATGTGTGTATTTGACATTGTTTAAACTAGCGTGAAACTATTTTGCACCTTATACATTGGTGACCATAAGTTAATCATAAATATAAATTGGTATTTTTTTTAACTGTATGTATTCAAAATAAAGGGATATAAAAATCTGTTTTAACATATAGGAAATATCCCTATAGCATATCCAATCGATGATGTTTGCATTTCATGTCACAAATGGTCTCAAATTCATAGTCACTACGGTGAACCAAAATCTGATAGCCTTCATTCGTCTCATTATTACTCTCAAATAAACATTATTTGGTGACTCCACTAAAAAATACTGTGACTGTGACTACTGCTTTGTGATGAGCCCTGAGGTGACTTTATAATAAAGTTTCCTTGTGATTTTCATATGGTTGTCATTTGGAGCCTTTATTTTGATGTCATCATGAGCGTTGAGTTATGATGAGTCAGCAAATAACATCACAATGAAATCAAATGTTGACTCTTATGGCCTCATATACATAGAGACTCTGTTTTGAAGTCATCATAAGTGTTGATTTTCCAAGTTGACTTTTACTGACACTTAGAAACTCATCAAAACACAACTGTCATGATGGCTTTACTTTAGAGCTTTTAAATAAAAGTCACATGTGAATCACAAGCTGAATTCATTGTAACTTGCCCTGGTGACAAAAAGCAATAACAGAGACTTCTCTGTATAGTCACCAAAGGACGTTTACTTAATAGCAATAATGAGATAAATGAAAAATATCACTTTTTAGTCACCTTAGTCCAGGTCAGGACCGTATTCTGAACATATGCAAAAAGGACAAATGTTTTCGAATAAAACATAATGTAATTTTCACGTGTTTAAATCGCAGGCAAATAAGACTGAAATTACTGATCTTTATTACTGGGGGAAGTTAAAATATGCCCATGTTCGCTAGTTCATAGATTATTTACAAATTTAAAGGTAGATTTTCTTCTTTTGCTAGTAATGTAACGGAATGCTTTTGAATTTCCCTGTAAAAAAATGATAGACACTTTATTCCTATATTGAAAATCACATTGTAAAGCATCAATAACATAGAAAAATTGCATGGTAATCTGAATATATTTACAAGATTTTGAGCACGAACAAATTAATGATATTTTAAGTGTCAATTTTAAACATGCTCAACAAAGCTCGGAAGTGTACTTTAGTAACAAATAAAAGTATGAAATATTTATAAAAAAGAAGGTTAAATATTTTACATTGATGAGTATTGCAGTGATATACAAATTTGTATTGTCTTTTAAAAATGTATTCTTGACAACACAGTTTGAATTGACAGCGTAAACAATGAAATGTCCTAAAACAGTAAAGAAAACTACTATTTATAATTGCTGTGGACTACTAAAGAATTCTTTAGTACTTTTATCAAAATATTTGTAATTACGTCGGAAATAACATCTTGTTTTGAACCAAATGACAATGTTTAAAATTGAATGTCGAATGAGAATTTTAAGCTTATGCCAGAATAGAATAGACAGGGATACTTCTTCAGAAAAAGTAATTAAAAAAATGCTATATTCATTTGATTTTAAAGCAAGAGTTTTATTGAACATACCGTTGGTTTTCAAGAAGAACGACTTAATTAAAAAATGACTGTTTTGAGGAAAAAGGAGTTTAAAGCTTTTATTTAAAAAAACCTTTGAAACCTTTGTCTATTTACAGACAACCTTTGTTTATTTACAAATTTATTTTTTTAAATATTTGATTTAATATTACTATGTACATGATTCATTAACCAACTATAAAAAATTCCACACACTTTCATACACTAGCGGGAAAAATAGTCTTTTTTTAAGGTGTAAATACATACATACATACATACATATATATATATATATATATATATAAATCTACTAAAATTTTTCTTGGAAGCTACAGAATTTTGTAGCTTTACAAAAACTAAATTCATAGATTTACTATTTATTCTGTACAGTGTACAGATAAAATTTTATCAAGCGCACAAATTTTTGTAACTTTACATCTGTAGAGTTATAATTTTTTTTTTAACATCGTGCATTATTAAATATTCAATAATTCTGTAATCTCAGGAGAATTATTTTGCATCAATCTATTACAAAAATGGAGAATCAGCCTGAAAGAAACTCAGCTGCCACCATTTTTCTCGAGTAATTTTATTTGCCTTATTTAATTTCAGAATGTCCTACCATAAGTAAAGTTTAAGAATATTTTCTTGAAAAAGTGGTGGCAATTGGCCTTCTGACGTTGATCGGGCTTACCGTACTTGACTTATTAGGAAAAAACATTCTTTGCAACATTATTGCAACAAAATCAAACAATTCCAAATTCTTTATCAGATTCCTTGAAAATTAATAACGAAAATTTAAGACACAGCTACAACTTAAAAGTTATGCAACAACAAAACACAACAGTTACAGTACATTTTATATTACATAATAATAGTGTCGAGTAAAAAGTATTACAATTAAACAATAATGCAAAAGTTCTGCGAAATATTAAATGAGAAAAGCAGGTATCAAAAGTAAAATCGTAGTAATCATTGCTAGCGTAAAATCAGACAAAAATGACATCAATTTGAACGATAATCTAACAAAAATGAAAGTTTTTTACTTTTATAAGTTTACTCAAAAATAAACAAAGTGAAACTAAATCATTGAAAAAACTAAGTCGTTTTTGGAAAAAGAGTATTTACCTAATTTTGCTTATTATTTTTTACTCTTTCTTTGTGTTTCTCACCACATATCTCAAGTACACTATTTCACCGATTAGAATTGGTATATTTAGCATTAAATTGCATATTTGCATAATTAACCTCCTGATTGCCGCGAACTGATGTATCCGTTCACCACTCTACAAGTTTCACTTCAACATAAGCGATATAATTTAATTTAATATAATTCTACAAATAACAGCCATTTTTGAAAATTTAAATTATGATTAATATTCTCAAAGTTTATACACCCATCCGTAATAAAATATTTTGCATCAGGTTGGAAAAACGCATATTTTTTAATATTTTTAATAAATTACAGAGAAAACAACATTACAATTTTGCCCTTTTGCTCGGCGGTGAGAGGGTTGAGCTTGAAAATGTTGCATCATGTTTAAAAAAATTGCTAAAACTTGGAGTTAATTAGTTTTTTTTTAATTCCTTGATTTTGTCATTCATCGCCGAAACTCAAAGTTGTTCGAATGGTTTTATTTTAGAATACCAGTGTTTCTAAATAATAATCTTTATCTTACTTAATTGTAGAATTTTAAGTTTTTTAAAAAACCAAATATTTCTATTTAGAAATAATAGCACTCAAATTCATGAATAGAACTAGTCTTGATTAATCCTGAATTCACCTACCGAAGGTAATTCACCTTAAGTAATCTTGAATTCACCTACGCCTTTCAAGTTTTTCTGTTTAATTTCAGGATACCCTTTTTTATGTATGTACATGAAGTATGTGTTTAAATTTGTGCATGCTGCACATAAGTATGTACCCAAATGGATCGATAGTTTTCTCTTATCTTTCTATTTCAATACCATAAAATACATATGATGATGCGACATCATGTCAAGACTGGACAGAAGGGTAGAGACATTCGATCCCAATTAGATCGGGAGGCGGCAGAACGGTCAGTCACCTCATCGAGTTCACATAGGAAAATATAGGATCAATTAAATCTAGATTCACATATTAAAACGCAGTCGGTCTGCCAAGCCATATCGTGGTGGGAAAACCTAAAAAGCCGATTTTAGCGGTTGACTCATAGGTTTACCATTATGTTTTCCTGCTCTTAATCCTCCACGTTTTCATACTTTTGAGTGCAGGAAAGCACAATGGTAAACCTATGAGACAACTATTAAAATTGAGCTTTTTGATGTTTTTCACCAAGATATGACCGATTGCGTTTTAATATGTGAAATTTAAACAACCCTAGATGTCCTTCCATGATTTTAATGAGGTGATTGAATGTGCTGCAGCCTCCCGATCTAAATGTAATAGATGAAGCTGTTATGTGGGCTTACCTATTTCTTTTTCTCATGCTTTCTGCATGCGGTGAGGCGATGTATTCTTGCACAATCTGTTTCCATCGCCTTCTGCACAACCAGCCACGGAAAAAACTCTGAACCTGTAACAAGAAATAAAAAAGCATAAATGAAAAATAAGAAAATTGTTATTTAAAAAAAATGCAAATAAATTTCTAACAGATCGGAGGAGTCAGCATAGACAGTCATCTCATCAAGTTCACGTCTAAAATTATAGAATTAGTTAAAACTCAACTCGCATATTATAACGCAATTGGTTGCCAATTCATATCTTGGTTGAAAACACCTAAAAACTTGATTTTTGTAGTTGGCCCATATGTTTACCATTGTGCTTTCCTGCTCCCAATAGTGTGAAAACATCGAAAATTGGGAGCAAGGAAACAGCGGTAAACTTGCGTATCAACAGCTAAAATCGGGTTTTTAAGTGTGTTCTACAAAACAGACTTGGACGATAGATTGAATTATAATAAGTGAATCGAGATTTAACTAATCCTAGATTTTCATTTGTGAATTCGATAAGGTGATTATCTGTGCTTTCACATCCCGGTCTATAATAGTATTTTAAATTAAAAGTAATTAATTCATTTTAAAAAGGAATGACTAGAAAATTCCCAACTTCTTTTAAAAATTATAATAAAGCAACAAATAATAAACAGAAGAATGATTGAAATTATTTCCAGAGTTCGGGGTTTTTCTTTGAGCTTTTTAAAAAATTCGATTAAAGGAACATTTGTAAATATACTGTGACTTTTTTCTATTTTTTTTCTTTTAACTGAAGCTATTCAGAGCCATCAGTAGCTCATTCTAATAATTGGAATAGCACTAAACTGGGAAGAATGACGATATAAGAAAAAAGATTCCGCAAAATAAACAAATAAAAATAATCCAAAACACTGCTGATGAAGAGAAATATGACGCTATTTTCACTACACAACCAAGAATGAACATAAAACACGGATAACAAACGATAATTCAAAATTTTACATACGTATATGACTGCAGTGCTAATAATTTTGGCTATAAACGGATGCGTAAAGCTCGAAGAAATGTTTTAAGCTGAGTTTGAATATTAGTTATTGCATTCATATGTGTAACCAAATTAATGGCGCTAATGTTGTCTATGTATATATAAATTTGCATTTTCACTTGTAACGTGTGTTTCTTTTTTGCGTACACTACAATAGCGATATATTTTCCCCCATTGGCAATATTTTAAAATAATTTATTTTTCCCCGAATGTATTTCTAATGGCGTCATTAGTCTCCTTACAAAGTTTAGTGCCATTCCAGTGATTAGAATGAGATGCAGATGACTCTGAATAGCATCAGTTAAGGGGGAAAGAAAACCCAAACAACAACCACAACAAACAATGTATTTAAAAATAATAAATAAATAAATATAAGTACGCCTAGTAGTTAAAAAATTATTTTTAAAATATTACACATGTATATGAAATTGTATACAAAAGAGAAATGAAAAATAGATAAAAATTTGGAATTTATAACTAACAGAACGTAACCTAAGACGAAAAAAAAAAAAAAATCAGCAATGATCAATTTTATACTTAAGTATTTTAAATCCAGATGTCAGAAGGAGCATTTTTCAAGCTACTTAAATACTTCAAATAATGATTAATGACTTAGGAGAAAAAAAGAAACAGTAAATGCTGATTTTTCTCCGGAAAATTTCTTATGAAGAATTCGGGATAAATTATACTTTTAGCAGGTATTATAAAGAGAAAAATTATGATAAAACGTTATTTCCTCTTTGTTATAAAAATCTCGCGCCAAAAGAAACATTTTAAAATATTCTTCATGGGACAAAAACATCAATACGTTTTAGATTATAATCACTCTTAAAGAAGAAAACATTAATTCCGAAATCATAATTAAAGCAGTTGACAAGGATGTTTGTTTTTCTAGTGATTTAGTGATGTATTTCAATAAATAGGCAATCATACGTATAACAGCAGACATTAAACAACATTAATTCTCGGTAACCACTGCAGTGCATTCAGTAATTGTGAAAGCTTACATAAAGCTGTTGACGTGGATGCTTTTGTTTCTCGGGAACTACTGAAGTGATTTCAACAATTGCGAAACCACATGTAAAATGGCTGATACTGGTACATTTTTTTCTTGAAAAGTTACTGAAGTGATTTTAATGTATATATATATTTAGCCTTTTTTATAAATTAAGCTTTGAATATATCGTTCGAAAACAAATGAAATAAAAACAAGAGAAAATGAAGCACAGTGGAACTTTTTAAATATTATTATTTTATTTTTATTCTGAAGTGTACAGATGAAATCCTGCATGACAAGATTCCTACCATATGTTTATTTATTAATTTCCTTATAGCATAAGTTTTAACATTTTTTAAAAAGATAATGTAATTTTTGAAGCATAAAAATATATTCCATTATACCATGGAGTATAGTGAATAATAAAAATTATATAATGAATATTAAAATCAAATTAAAATAAATTGATAAAATGATACATCATATGAACAATAACTAGTCAGATGTGGTAATTCCAAAGCCTTCTCCTATCTCATACTTTTTAATACTTCCAAAAAATGCAGCATAGCAGCGCCACCGGTTAGGTGATTTACACGAAAATCTAGCTAGCAACAATTTATATCAACTTATAACTAAATCTGAAGTTTGTTGAAAATCCGTGAATTAGTTTCTGAGATAGGGCTGTTGTGGAAATAGTGAAAAATGCAGCATAGACAGCACCACCGATTGAACTATATACACTAAAATCTAATAAGTTCCAGTTTATTTCATGATCTAACTGAATCTAAAGTATTGGGAAATTCTGTGCATTAATTCTTGAGATAGAGCACCCACAGAACATATAGACTCACAGGGTGACGGAGTGACAGGCAGGCTCACAGGCAGACCATTTTCTAAATAACATCAAATCGTGTTCAGGACCTTCTAAAAGTATAAATCCATCAAAAATTGGAAATCGAAAATTTTCGTGCTCCAATACTTTCTTCTTAAGAAAATTGTAAAGGTAGAAAAAAATAAAAATGATGGTCATAATGAAAAAGGCACGGTGAAAGGTTAGAAAACTTTAACAATACTTTTCATTGCACGGAACAAAACAGTTGATTGACTTTCCATACAAAATAATAATAATTTTTATTTTGGTTCAAAATAACACAAAATAAAATTTTTTTTTTCCTTTTAATACTTTATATTTCTAAAAGAATGCTTTTATATATATCTCTCTCTCTCTCTCTCTCTCTTTCTATATATATATATATATATATATATATATATATATATATATATATACACACTATATTGCCATTGATTATGGGACACTTGCGATTTTAGACATTTTACTAAATATCTAGAAAAATACTTGAGGAATCATCTCGAAACGCTTAGTGTATAAATATAATAGTATATGTCATACATCTCCGTGAAGTTTTTTACCGAAACGCGATAGGGGACCGTCAACAAATTAAAAAAGAATGAATATCTTTTGAATAACCCTGTCAAAACTAATGTAGCAAAAGCTCTTAAACTCTAGATTATGATTGAATGCTTTATTGTAATACACTGTGTTCATTTTTATGCAAATAGCATGCACAGTCGAAGAGTAATTAAGGTTTTTATAAAAATGGTCCCAAATTTTTCCAAGTTTTTCCATTATAATTTTCACAGTTCTTAATATAAAATAATATTTTTTTCAGAAAATATGACAAACAACATTGCACACAGTACCCTGTAATCAGAATTAAAAAATAATAAAAATTGTTGAAAAATGAGTAGATTTACTATATAATTTTTTACTGCGCATGCGTCAAAGATATCAAAATTTCATTTGCATATTATGTTAGCTAAATGTATAGATCAACTTTTGTAAAAGTCTCAAAATCATAGCTTGAAAATTCTGAAAGTAATCGTCTATAGAAAAAGGACAAAATCCGTTGTTTCCAAAATGAAGCAAAAAAAATGAGGGATTTTATCCAAATGCAGTAGTACATCCCATATTGTGTATTCTATATTGGCACTAATCAATGAATATATGGATACAACCCCTCTTGTTTTTGCTTCATTTTGAGAATAACGGATTTTCGACTTATTCAATTGACGATTATTGTCAGAATTTTCAAGTTATGATTTTGTGACTTTCACAAAAGTTGCTCTATACATTTAGCTAACATAATATGCAAATGAAATTTTGATATCGTTGACGCATGCGCAGTAAAAAATTATTTAGTAAACCAACTCATTTTTTATACAATTTTCATTATTTTTTAATTCTGATTACAGGGTACTGTGTGCAATGTTGTTTGTCATATTTTCTGAAAAAAATAATATTTTATATTAAGAACTCTGAAAATTATAAGGAAAAAACTTGGAAAAATTTGGGATCATTTTTATAAAAACCTTAATTACTCTGCGAGTATGCATGCTATTTGCATAAAAATGAACAAGGCTTATTACAATAAGGCATTCAATTACAATCTAGAGTTTGAGCTCTTTTGCTACATTAGTTTTGACAGGGTTATTCAAAAGATATTCATTTTTTTTAATTTGTTGACGGCCCCCTTTGGAGTTTCGGGAAAAAATCTTCAATGAGATGTATAACTTATACTATTATATTTATACACTAAGAGTTTTGAGATGATTCCCCATGTATTTTTCTAGATATTTAGTAAAATGTCTAAAATCGCAAGTGTCCCATAATCAATGGCAATATAGTGTATATATACTATATATATATATATATGTTACAGGCCAAACCCGATTTTAGGCCAAACTAGATTGGCCTAGGCCAAACCGGTCTATTCTAACACCCATCGGATAAACTAGTTTTTCCTAGGCCAAACCGGTCTATCCTAACGCCTATCGGATAAACTAGTTTTTCCTAAGCCAAACCGGTTTATCCTAACGCCCATCGGATAAACTAGTTTTTCCTAGTCCAAACTAGTCTATCCTAAGGCACATAGGACAAACTAGATTTTCCTAGGCCAAACTAGTTTGGCCTAAGTCTTATAGGATAAACTAGTTTAGCCTGCTGTTTATTGGTCTGAACTAGTTTATCCTAGGCCAATTCAATTTGGCGTGATTTTATTGAATTCAATGACCGCCTCAACGCCAAAATTCTTGTTTGTCCTAGGCTGATCTAGTTTATCCTAGGCCAATGTAGTTTTACGTATTTTTAGCTCACGGGCGTCAAAGCCAGAGAAATAAAGGGCTCACAGGTTCTGTATGTATGTATGTAAGCATGTATGTACGCATGCATGTACGTATGTGGGTACGTACGTACGTATGTGCGTACTTATGTACGTAATGCGATAATTCTTGATAGAGATATCCGATTTGTTTCAAATTTTGGATGTAAGTTCATTCTGATAAGGTACTTTTCTGATTAATTTTGGGAATTCATTGGATAAAAATAAAGGGGGGCGAATGGGAGGCTAATCTCTCACCGTTAATTTTGAGAAATGGATTTATCATGCAGAATTATCAGTTTTCATTTAAAATTTTAGATATAGGATCATTGTGACAAGGCACCTCCGTGATTAGTTGAGGATATTTATTGTTTAAGTCTAAAATAAAGGGCAATGTAAGTAACACAACATAATTTAGATAAATGGTTTTTGTGGCAGAATTGACGAATTTGCTTCAAATTTTGGATATAGGTTCTTTCTGATATGGCGATTCCCTGAATAGTTTTGGGGGTTTAATAGTTAAGTATGAAAGAAAAAATGAAGGATTACCCTCTTACCTAGGAAAAATTAGATTATCCTATGGACATTTAGATAAACAAGTTTGGTATAGGAAAAACCAGTTTATCCAATTGGCGTTAGGATAAAATAGTTTGGCCTAGGAAAAACAAGTTTAATCTAATTTGGCTTGAAATCGGGTTTGGACGGTAAAAAGCATGTCTTTCACAAGAATAAGCATTAAATGTGTGTAAAGAGTCATTCTCATAACATCAATACAGAAATTTAACATGTCCACCGTAGAGACATGATGCATTGGACATTTTTTTTCTTTTTTGGCAGACTCGTACCAACTGAGATCTGACTTGCATTTATCATTATTATTATTATTATTATTATTATTATTATTATTATTATTATTATTATTATTATTATTATTATTATTATTATTATTATTATTATTATTATTGCATATTCGAGCGAGTTCGGAGATGAACATAATTTGGAATCGAACAGCGTTTTCCTTTTTTGAGAAATTAATTATCTGTTGACATATAAGCTATATTCTGTCATGACGTCAAGTTTTTCTTTTCCGTAAAGTCGTAAGCGGAATTTCAATTCAAAACGTAGCTTCAATAGTATTTTCTCAAAGGTACATCGCTTTTATAAAAATATGGTTAACGCCATTCGATTACATATTTTCTGAGTGAGAATGCCTGTTAATCTTATGCATTTCCAAGAATGGATTAGTTCTTAAATGTGTCAGTATATAGCTCTATTGGATTTGAGAAAAGCCTTAAGGAATGACAGAGAAACATATTCAGAAATTTACTTTTCACTGGACAGATTCAATAGTTATGATATTTATAATTCTCCTTTTTTTTCTTTTGTTCTAAACTACATTAATTATTTAATGAATCCCTATTTGAATATTGAAAAGTAATAATCTAAATAATCAATAATACATTGTGTATTTTCAGTTCTGCAAACGCATCGTAATTTAAAAATACATTGTAAATTTATCCAATAGATATGTATGTGGAATTTTTTAAAGGAATCTTAATTATATGTTAAGTGAAATCTGAATTTTTTGCAGAAATTGAGTAGGGCCAGATCGAGCCGTACTGAGTCTCTTTTCACTGATTTTTGTACAGGCGAGGCTTGAGCTGAACTTTTAATTTTTTCACCGAGTCAATAGCTTTCCTTCGGGAAGGGCGGGGCCTTCCCGAAGGCCTAAAAAATAATTAGCCTAATTAAAGAAGCGCCTGATCAAATGAATTCATGTCCAAAATTTTAAGCAAATTGGATAATTCTGTATTATAACCAATTTATCTAATTTAAGAAAGGAAAAAAAATTGTAAGTTTCCCCCTTTTATTTAACCGAAGAACCACCAAAATTAATCAGTGAAGCGATTCATGAGAATGAACAAATCCAAGATTTGCAGCAAATCGGTTAATTCCGCATGAAAAACTCATTTGCCAAAATTAGGCGGGATCCCCAATTTCCTTCCGTTGTTCTTATTCAATTAACTCCCAAAACTAATTAGGGAAGCGCTTTACCAGAATGAATTTATTTCTAAAATTTGAAGCATATCAGTAAATTCTGCGTGAAAAAAGCATTTACATAAATTATGGGTCGTTACCCCTATTACCCCTCTCTTTATACTTAAACAATGAACACCCACAACTACTCATGGAGGCGCCTAAAGAGAATGCTCCTATATCTAAAATTTGAATCAAATGCATAATAATGCATGTTAATAATACATAGAAACCCATTTATTTAAATTAAGAGAAGGGGTGAATCAGCCTCTCGTTTCCTCCCCCCCCCCTATTATTATTCTCAAATCACCTTCCAAAATTAATCAGAAAAGCTCCTCATAAGAATAAACATATATTGAAAGTTTGATGCAAATCGAGTACTTCTATCAAGAATTATTGCGTTACATACTTACGTACATAAATAGATACAGAACCTACGGGCACATTAGTTCTCAGGCTTTGGTAGCCTGATGAGATAAAAACACGTCAAATTACATTATTTCTATCAAGAGTTATCGCGTTATGCACATACGTACTTACATACATTCGTACATATATGCGTACATCCGTACATACAGAACCTGTGAGCCCATTATTTCTCTGGCTTTCACGCCCGTGAGCTGAAAACACGTAAAACTACAATGGCCTAGGATAAACTAGATCAGCCTAGGACAAACAAGAATGTTGGCGTTGAGGCGGTCATTGTATTCAATAAAATCACGCCAAATTGAATTGGCCTAGGATAAACTAGTTCAGACCAATAAACAGCAGGCTAAACTAGTTTATCCTATAAGACTTCGGCCAAACTAGTTTTGCCTAGGAAAATCTAGTTTGTCCTATGGGCCTTAGGATAGACTAGTTTGGACTAGGAAAAACTAGTTTATCCGATGGGCGTTAGGATAAACCGGTTTGGCCTAGGAAAAACTAGTTTATCCGATAGGCGTTAGGATAGACCGGTTTGGCCTAGGAAAAACTAGTTTATCCGATGGGCGTTAGGATAGACCGGTTTGGTCTAGGCCAATCTAGTTTGGCCTGTAACACACACACACACATATATATATATATATATATATATATATAATTAATTTATTTTCTCATATGGCGTATGGTAATGCAAATATGAACATGACATTGAAGTATGATAATGACATGTGGAATGGTTACACATTGCATTTTAATTTAAATAATTTAGTACATCTTATGATACATTAAAAACATCTGATATTTTAAAATTTCCTATTTTTGCCAAAAAAAAATATTTTTTAATATTTTTTAAATATTAGAACTTTCAGTACGGCAAAATATTGAAATTATATTAAATATGCTGCTGAAAATCTAAAAATAGTATTCGTTACAGATGTTTTTAGGAAATATTTCTTAATAGGCTATTTATAATTACAAAAAATTTGCTTTCTAACAATTTGGACTATGTAAATCTCTAAAACCACGAATATTAGCCGAGAGCCGACAGCACAAAAAAACTATGTTATCGATCACAAGAATAAACCCCTTTATTTTATGGAAGAATAGTTATAGGTAAATCTAATGATCCATGTCTACAGGAAGTGGAGGGGTGCATAAGCCAAAACTTAATACCACTAGTGGCTCATTCGTAGATTTATCACTGTGTTTTTCTGTTCTCAGTTTTCTCTGTTTTCATACCTTTGATTGTACGGCAAACACAATGTTAAATTTACGCGCAAACTACTAGTGGTATTAATTTTTGTCTTATGCATCACTTCACTTCCGGCAGACATGGATCATTAGATTTCCCTATTACTACTCTTCCATAATATAAGGGTTTTATACGAATTGAATAATTTCCAACTGAGCGAAAAATTGCCCAGGCCGGGAGTTTTTTTTTTGGGCAATTTTTCGCTCAGTTGGAAATTATTCAATTCGTATGATTACTTTACCAATCAGTTAGATTGTGTTGAAAATATTAGTATATTAGAATATAAGGGTTTCTTTTCTTGTGTTCCACAACATGGCTTTTTGTGCTGTCGACTCTTGGACTATATGTAGTAACATTTTCTCTCTAAGCTTTCAAAAATAATATTTATCTGAAAAGTATCTGCAATTTACTTAATGACCTTGTCAGTATCATCTGTTGAAAACACAGTGTCATTTCGGGTCTCACTTTCATTCAAGAAGAGTGTTTTAAATTAAACATACCTGGAAACGAATGCTACAAGTATTATATTATTGGATTGTCCCAATTTCAATTTATTGGAGGATAGTAATGCCTTATAAATTCAAGACTTTTATTTATCGGACAAGCTGAGGATGATGTGGTTGAAATTGATCTATTACATCAAAAATTAATTTGTTATGAGATGTATAACGATTATTCCGTTATATATGTTTCGTTCTCGTGCCCCCCTCCCCCCGCTGTTAGAGAGGATAGTACAATAAAATACACAAAGTATTAGGATGAATTTTGGAGTGAAAATGGGGGGGGGGGGCGAGAACGAATCATATATAATGGAATAATCGTTATAAGATGTATTTTTATGAAATACTTTTTAAAAATATATATACACATGTACGTTAATAATTTGAAAATAAATTAGACAAAATTTTGGAGTGAAATTTAAGGAATGAATAGAATAACTATATAGCTTAACCAGCAAATCTTTGAATTAAAATGTCAGGCAAGATGTATTGAATTTTCGTTATTTTGTACGAAATAGAATATATGTTTTAATGACACAATGAAAGTAGTCAAAACGGATACAAAACAGCTGGCTTTTGCTAATTTCTGAATAACTTACGAAAATTAAAAAACAAGCACTGTTCATAAATTGGTTATGATTAATGTTACACTTAAGAGGATTAAATCTAACATTAGAAGCAACCCTTTTCAAGTTTTTTAAGAAACAAAAATGATAAATTATGGAGAAGAAGGGGAAAAAAGCTGTAAATGATGAGAAAGTTAAAAGGTTTCTTGAGAATATGGGATTACGTATTTATAATGTTTGTTATTGCGAGAAAAATTATAGTGAATTTTTAGATATCCGTCACAGAAAAGAATGTAAACAATTATCCATGGAAAAAAAATACAATTTAAGTTTTATATCAGATGTTGAGCTTAGATCTAAAGATGAAAATTATTTTATTATTCTTTATAATACCTTAATAAAGAAAGTAGAAGTTTCCGTTCTGACATTTCGGTCTTGATACATGTTTTGATGCGTAGCTATTTCGATCTCATTTTATTTCCATCTCCTGTAAAGGGCGCTGAAATTTGGTGCGCAGGAATAATATGACATAACTTTATAGGGCCATTGTCGGATTTATTAATCGAAGCTCACTTAACATTAGTATAATGAAAATCTAAAGGCCTGATAAACACAATTACTTATAACTCGGATCAAGTTTGTCACAGCATACACAAATTTCGTATGATAAACGTAATCGTTTAAGAAACGGAGTTAATGTGGGATTTTTTTTTTTTTATAGAAGCTCTTAATATTTTAGTTCAGTATAAACTCCGGACGAATTAAAGCTTTTATAACTCGATTTCAAATTGTTGTAGCTCTACAAATTTCGTATAGTTAAAAAAAAGCCATAAAAAACAATTTTTTTACTTTTTCGTACAGTTCAAGTACAGTTTTTTCTTTTCCTAAACTATTGCCTTTAAATGAAATAAAGACTTATAAAAATGTGAACTAAAATTTTTATTACAAAACATAAGCATAAGTTGAAAAAATGTATGTAACTTCAAAAATTTGTAAAAATAAAATCTTATATATACGAGAGGGTAATTAAAAGTTCCTGGCTTTGATTAGAAAGAAAATAGCTAGAGTTAAGAAATTAAATTATTTTTTCAGCATTATTATTCCATAAGACTGATGTTCTTGATACATCATTGTTGCAGCGTTGCAATTTTTCTAGACTTGTCAAATAAAGATTCTTTGTTTGGTCCCAAAACTAGCTCCCAGAAGCTTCTTTGACATCTTCAATGTCCTCAAAATGATTATCTTTAAAATGTTTATTCAAGTTTGGAGAAAAAAGGTCTGAGAGTGCTAGATCTGGTGAATGGAAGGTTTTATTGACCAAATGGAAACCCATGATCTTCAATTTTGCAGCCTCACAATTGGATGCGTGTGAAGGTGCTTTGTCATGCAACAGAAAGGTTCTTTTGGACAACTTCACTCGACGCTTATCTTTGTAGAACTTTTTCGCATGAACCAACAGACCAGCACAATATTGCTTAGTTATACTACATCTTTGAAGCAACTGGTCTAGCTATAGAATGCCTTCTTTGTTCCAGAAAATTGTGACATGACAATTTTGGCCAATTTTTTTGACAAAATTTCTTTTGCCCCGGTATCCGAATGTGATGCCATTCTTTTGTCTATTCCTTGTTTTCCAGATCATAGCCAAGTTTCTTCTTCAGTCACTAATTTAGCCCAAAAAGTCCTGTTTTGCTGATTTTTCCTGTAGGGAAAAAAACCTTCATTACGCCTCATAATTTCAAAGATTATGAAATTTTCTTGTGCCTCTGCCATTTCAGCTTTGCTCGCAACAGAAAAATTCTAATAATTAGAAACACCTGATATTATTAGAGTTACATAATAAGATTTTAATCTTTCAAATGAGACCAATTTTGTTTTTCCATTTCAAATATAAATAATCAAAGCCAAGAACTTTTCATCACCTCTTCGTATAGGGGAGAGTGGGGATACTTGAGCATAGGGGATACTTGAGCCACCCCTATTATTTCTACAGTTGGTTAATTTTTCTTTCTAAAACTGGCAATATGGTAACATATTTATAGTTCTGAACATGTAAAAAAGAAATCATATACCTTGGTATCATTTTGAAAGTATGGTGATTAATAGTTGTTTTTCCCTATCTAAAGTAAATATTTAGGTGCATGGCTTTTTTTTTTTTTTTTTTTTTTTTTTTTTTTTTTTTTTTTTACTTGAGCCATGGCTCAACTATCCCCACTAGGAAATTAGACATGGGTGAAATAAACAAAAAATAAATTACGTCCTTATATTCACTAATAGATTTTTTTTCTGGATAATAGGGAGAATAATTTTTTGTTTTATTTTTTTTCCTTAAAAAAATAATGACTTAGAAAAAAAAATGTTTAAAAATGTATTTTTTAAATGAAAACATCCATTTTATTTTTCATTTTGACTAACAAAATAGCCTGTCTAGATAAATGTAAAATAATCTCTAATACTTTAATTAGTTAGGTCCAACATATTAAATATTTGTTTTTTAATATAATATATTAAGATTAATATTTTATATTGAAATTGTAACCTCTGTTACTGTAACCTTTTTTTAAATCAAAGAAATGACTTCTATTGTCCCCAACAGAGGGCACTACTGAGTTACCATGTAGGTAAAAGAAAAAAGATGTGTGGTTTTACAACCATTCTGAATTTGTTCTTCATACACGTTGCCAAAGAGCTGAAACATCTGAATTCTAATCTCAATTGGTTTTGAAGGCCTTTATGCATCATAATTTACCATTCTGTAAAATATTTGTGCGAAAATAAAGCTAAAAAAATTACTTTTGTAGGTATTTTTCCGTACTGGCTCAAGTACTCCCTTCACCATTACTCAAGTATCCCCTCCATGGGGATACTAGAGCCACGATGTAAAAAAAAGTTAAAAAAAATTAAATATAGAAAAATAGTTCAAAATTAATTGAAAGTGGTTTTCAGTTGAAGAAAAATTATCAAATTTTCATTTTCAATATTTTATTTTGTTCTAAGAAATTATAAAAAAATTAAAAATAAATAAAATTTAAAAAGTGGCTCAAGTATCCCCATCTTCTCCTATATATATTAAATCTTTGGGGTACATTTAATTTTGACCGAAAATAATTTTTTAACGAGAATCATTATTTATTTTTTAGCATTATTTATTTATTATTATTTATTCATTAGTTGTTTCTTTTTTCAAGTGTTTTATTGTCATTTATTGCATTTTTAATGTTCTTCAAAAATTTCAAAGCAAACAAATATTACGTTTACCATGCAAGACAGTAGTGTTCGACGATAATTTTTGTTAGTGTTTTATGTTGATAGAACTTCATATTTATGATATATTAAAATAGGGGTGCTTCGATAAAAAATCCACAAAGTTTCCGTGCCTTTCCTTATCCGTCTAAAAAATTACCTTTCTTCATATAAAATTTGTGTGGGCAGCGGTTTAAAAGACTTCGATTAAAAAAAAAAAAAAAAAAAAAAAAAAAAAAAAAAAAAAAAAACCACAATGTCTCCTGTAAAATTATTTAGTTCGCTGAGCCAGAGTTGGAAATGGCAAGGAACGGAAATGGCTAGGAACCTAAATGGCTGGGGACCATAACACGAGGACTGTAAAGGCTGTGTCGAAATGTCATGTACCGCTTAGCAGAAGTGCATAAGGCTTATTTTAAAGCAATTTTTAAAATGCAAACTTTCATATTTTGAAGTACAAGTTTTCTAGAAATGCTTGACGATTTTTCGACATGAGAAAATTTTACTCATTTAGTCTTTACCTGCATAATGTTATAAATCTGTATAGTTTTTTCTAGTCTAAGAAGACAACATAAAAAAAACAGTAAAATAAATAAACAAATAAATTGTGAACTACGCTAAATGTATGTATTTGATAGAATAAAAAATTATAAATTCACAGCAAAACAAATAAAAACACCAAATATACACAAAAAAGTCATAAAAATAGCTAGGATTTGCGAATTTATGAATAGCTAAGCGAAACCTAATGCGTAAGCAATTTTAATAAATATCTTATGATTAATTTTTAACCTAAGCGGATTAAATCTAGATCTTTGGAGCAGCTATTTAAGAGTGAAAATGATTAATTACAGAGACGGAACGAAAAAGTAAAGTTGTAAGAGATAAAGTGGATGGGAATTTCTTTTTTAAGAATTTTAAATAAAGTTTTTATAACTTTATTACATAGAGAAGAATTATGTTAAAGCTATAAACATGGTTTTATAAAACATTCTTTCCATGGGGACATTTTAAGGCTGTTCTCAACTGCTCTGCTCAACCAGCGCAAAATGTTTTGACACATTTACGAATTCTTTTTTTAATGGAAAGATACGAAATTGGGAATTCTGACTTTGAAAGCGTTTTGGAATCCAAATGTGTTTTCCCTTTATTGAGCAATCAATTAATTATTGAGTTAGAAGTGTTTTCAATCACATGACAAACACGTTTTTCACTCCGGTTTAAATGGTTATTCTTTTTTCGCGCTGAAATTCGATAGAAAACACCAAATTTGTGACAATTTTCTGACAAATCTATTGTGTTTGCAAAAGAAAGGGAAAATGAGTGCGATTAGATAATTTCTGAACAATAACACCTGTTAGTTTCATACATTTCCTAATAAAAATTAGTTAAGATTTATGTTATAAAGTTTTCCTTTTTTTTAAGAACAGCCTTATGGGACCGACCAAAATTTTGATTTCGGTTTTAATTTTTGATGTGTTTCGGAGAATATTTAGTTTCGATGAAAATACAACCGACCTTTCGGTGTATGCCAGAATTGTACTACATCTCATAGAGCATGTTTCTAGAAAAAAAACACACAGAACTCATAGTGTCTTTGAGAATTGTTTATTCATACCTTTCTGCCTTTGTTTGACATTTTGAAGAGCAGTGACGATAATAAAACATTTAATAATGTTAGCAATTACTGATAATAACGAAAAGTAAAACAACATATGCATGAATAATTATTGAGAAAGAGCTAAGTGCAATATAATAGGAATATAATTGTGAACAACGTTAGAAGTACCAATTATATTAAATTACAAGCAAAACGTTTTCGGTAGCTTATAGTTTACCGTTGTCAGTGTTAAAGGAGGTGGAAATTTGCTCATATATATGTAGGAGAGATGGGAAATTGAAGTTAAATTTAAATAACCAATAGGACAACACAGGATTCCAAGTAATAGTGAATAAGACAATGGGTGGAAAATGGAACCGAAGGAGAGAGAAATGGGTAGATGGGTAATCTAATATTTATATTACATTAAAACTTCCTTTTCTTGCTATTAATATTACATCGAAACTTTTTTTTTCTTAATATTACATTAAAAACTCTTTTTCTTAATTACTTTTTTTCCTCTACTCATTTCTCTCTGCTTCAGCTTCATTTCCCATCCATTCTCTTATTAGCTATGACTCCCAATCTTCTGTTGTCCTATTGGTTATTCAACCTTCTACTTGAATACCCCGTCTCTCCTATATCCGTGAGCAAATTCCCATCTCTCTTAGCATTGACGACGGCAAACTATTGCTTTAGAAACCGGCTTGTTTGTAATTTAATATAATTGGTGCTTCTAAAGTTACTCTCTTTTATAATCCTAATATATGTATGACTAAAATAAAATGATTAAATTTGAAGTTGTTCTGGATCACAATGAAAAATAATCTATAAAAAAATAATTATTTTTACTCGTTTTAAATCTATAATCCTTTTAATAGTTTTCGTTTGAAACTCGAAATACAGCAAAAGACTATTTCGGCCTGAAAACTAAACTTTGTTTCATTTGGACATCAATTTTAGCCTATTCTCTTGAGAAAAAAAAAGACGAATACACTTTTAAATTTATACTGCATGCTGATCTGACACGTTTGAAAATGCGAATACTGTTATCATTCTTAACTGAGAAATTATATTTATTTATAACATTTATTTTATAAAAGTTTGCAATGTAAATTGCCCGTTTGAGATAATTTTTTAAAAAGCATTTTTTAAATATCTTTAATAACAACATTTAAAATTAACGCAAAACATTTTTAAATGTTTGGAACATTAAATTACTATCATGTTTCTTATAATATGAAATTGTGACCTTATTAAAATCCCTTTTACCAACAGCAAGTAGGCATGCTATACCAAAATGTGTATTTGCTGAAAACAAAATCCTACATATATTAAGAATTATAAATAAACACACAAAATGAATAATTATTATAAATAAACACACAAAATGAATAATTATTATAAATAAACACACAAAATGAATAATTATTATAAAAAAAAGTGGTGAAAGATAGGTAGAACTTCCATTCAGTTTGATTCAGTTACCGAAAATATAGATACGGATTTAATAAATCGGGTATGATTAATTTTATAACTAAGCAGATTAAATATAGAGTCTACAAGGAACGTTTTCCAAGCTATTTTGAACGAAAAAAGATTAATTACGGCAGAAAAGAAGAAAAAATGTTTAAGTAATGAGAGGACTGGAAATTTTCTTCTGAATAATTGGAGATTAAGTATTTAAAACATTTTTCGTACAGAGAAAAACTATGTTGAAATTTAAATGGAGTTTTAGAATCCCAACACAAAAGGAAAAGCTTAAAAACCTTTCATGTGAAAATAATTATCAACACTTTTTATCAATGAACACAAAATGTCACCTGATAGACATATTGTAAAGCAGGCATGTCAAACTCGTCTACTACCGCGGGCCAAATTTAGCAATGTACACAAAGCCGCGGGCCACATTATCGAAAATAAAGATGGAGATTAATTTGATGACTATCGCACAAAATGAAAACTGTTCGTAAAAAATACACCATCATCTATATAATAAAAGCCTAAGTCATGTGACTGTCATCAACACTTCCGGGCTTACCCACTTCATTTTTTATATACTATGCAACCTATTTTTATATACTATATCATGTTAGCCAGCGCAGCGCAAGTGATAAGTCGTGAAGTTATTGTACAGATTATTGTTATCATAAGCGCATTTGGCTTTTATATACAGTTTGCCGTGATGACCACTTCACTTTTCATAGGCCAAGCAGCCAGTTTTAATCACATTTATTTTTCTGGGTAAAGCTGTATAAAAGTTATATTTTTATAGAGATCGCTTGAAAAAAAATAATATTTGAGAGATGAATTACATTGAAGTACATGTATATTTCGAGATTACTTCAGTGAAATATAAATTAACTTCCCCAAATCTTTTTTCCTCCAAAGTAAACAAAAAAAGATTCATTCTCTAATGATTGAAAAAAATATAATTTGTGGAGGTAATAATTCATATAGCAAGTTCTCCAACCATCAATCTTGCCATGAAAAAATAATTCGAGCATGTAATCCAATCAAACTTCAGTTTCATTTTGTTAGGCGAAATATTATACAACTCAACTTTCAAAAAGTTTTCTTGACGAAGTGAAATGTAAATAAGCCATTAGTGATAATATTTTTTTTATAATTTGGATAGATTCCAAACTATCGATTCATACAATAAATTTTTTTTGGAATAACTTTCATGAAAATAGATGTGATTAAAACAAAATGGGTGCTACTTGATTATCCCGTCAATCAATTTTGCCAAATGTACAAATCGTCAAACTGGAAGCCAAATTATTCATATTGACATAATTTTCATTTTAAATAACGAAAAAACAAGTAATTAGTAGAATATTAATAAAAATACAAATAAAAAAATCGAAATAAAAATAACTTAATGGCGTTTTAAACAGGTGTATCATATTTAATGCACATTGAATGCGACATTCACGATCATCCATTATTGGCATTTAATCTTATAATTTGGCGATGTTTTTTTGCACGACGGGGATATCAAAGTAGTACCAAAAAATGATTTTTGGAACGCTTTACAATTGGGGAAGAGTTCTATATCCTGTTCTTTTCTTTCTTTCTTTCTTTCTTTTTTTTTTTTTTTTTTTTTTTAGCATTAAATGAACGATATTTTGGTTTAATGTAAGGGTAGGCATCATTAAAGGCCTTTTACAGAAAAAGTCAATGGCCAAATCTTAAAATCTGGAGACCAAACTGGCCGCCAGGGCAGCTAGTTGTTTTAGAAAACAAACAAGAAAACAAAAATACATACAAAATTTTTAAAACTATTCATTGGAAAAATGAAAAACGCGCACCATGAAATTCTTTCAATATTTATTAAGTAAAAACAAATCTGTAGAAAAAGTATATAACGAGTGTGCACTGTCAAATGTAATGAAAACTAAGTTAAATAAAAATACAAATAAGCTTAAAGACATATTGAACATTTTAAAATTTAAATCGCAATCAAAATTATACAAAAATGTGTTAGTAATTTTGTAATCCTAATATCTGCATTGTTTTTTAAAATGTTGTAATTGCAACTTTTTATAAAACCAATCATTGGTAGAACACAATTATTTACAATATAATATTATGAAAAAAAAATCATAATTGATTTAAATGTATTAGATATAGGCATTGACCCGGCAGAGGAATAATTTCCAGACTCTCCTCATTTATTTTTAAGTACATATTGTGTCTGTGAAAAAAAGAAAAAAAAAACTGCCCACAGAGTAAAATTTCTTGCACTTATATTTTCAAGAATTATAAAGTTAAAGGACAAAATAAATGCTAGCCTCCGACCCCAGGGCCATTAAATGAGAAAAAGTGATGGTTATTAAAAAAAAATTTTTTTTTGGTGGCTCTGATGGCTACTGTCTACTAATGAAAATGTCTTAGTTTAATGAAAATTTTCAGTTAGAGCAACACATATTGAAATTATCGATTTCATGCGATTACTGAAATTTTTGGTTATATCATGAATATTTATAGAAATGCCCCTGCATATTTTTTAAATTTTTAAACTATTCTGAATATTCTTTTTTCTAACTTGAACGATTTCGAGTTGTGTGCTACTGCACCCAATAGTTATTTTTATAAACTTTTCTACCAAAAATTGAACCGACTTCAAAAACTATTGCAAAGTGAAAAATATTTTTTTTACATAATAGTAATAAGAAATTAAATTAAGAGCATAGTATTTACCATGCGTATTATTATATGTATGTACATTAATTTGATTTTTTGGAGTCGGTGCCAGCCAAGCCTTTATTCTTTTAGGATTTGCATTGGACACTTAATTTTAATTTTTAAATTGGCTTGGCTGGCACCGACTCCAAAAAATCAAATTAATGTACATACATATAATAATACGCATGGTAAATACTATGCTCTTAATTTAATTTCTTATTACTATTATGTAAAAAAATTATTTTTCACTTTGCAGTAGTTTTTGAAGTCGGTTCAATTTTTGGTAGAAAAGTTTATTTTTCTCTTTTTAGTTAAAAGTTAACGATTTTTTGAAGTCAGTTGATAAAAATTATAATACGGAAAAAATATTGTAAATTATACATGGATGTAAATTTTGTCAGGAGTGGGGTTCGCACGCACGCTCTCTTTCCAGCACCAGAGCTTAAATCTGGCTCCTTAAACCGCTGGGTCATCCTGACTGCGTTCCAGTCGGCGAACTTTTTCAAAGTCCATGTTATTTTAAATTTTCGAAAAATCACAAATTATATTAAATTTTGCCTAATTTCTAAAAAAGTACTGAACCATTTTCAATGAAATGGAAGTGGTACCAATTCGAGAGTAGTCTATTTTATTTAACACAAAAACGAAATTAATCAGTTGGCTAGTTTCGGAGTAATCGGTGAACATACATAGAAAAAAAAATACATACGCGTCGAATTTATAACTTCCTCTTCCATTTCTGGAGTCAGTTAATAATAAAAATTGTAATAGGAAAAAATATTATAGATTATACATGGATTTAAATTATGTCAGGAGTAGGGTTTGAACCCTTGCTTTTTTTTTTTCAAGAACCAGAGCTTAAATCTTGTGCCTTAGACCACTCGCCCATCCTAACAGCGCTACAGCCGTCGAGCTTATTCAAAGTCTATGTTACTTTTAATTTGCGAGAAATCACAAATTTTATTAAATTTTGCCTAATTACTAAAAAAATACTGAACCAATTTCAATGAAATGGACGTGGCACCAATTCGAGAGTAGCCTCTTTTTTTAAACACAAAATCCAAATTAGTCGGTTGGATAGTTTCAGAATAATCGGTGAACATATATAGAAAAAAATACATACGCGTCGAATTGCTAACTTCCTCTTCCTTTTCTCAAGCCGGTTAATAATAAAAATTGTAATACGGAAAAAGATATTGTAAATTTTACATGGACGCAAATTATGTCAGGAGTGGGGTTCGAACCCACGCTCTCTTTCGAGAAACATATGTTAAATGTAGCGCCTTGGACCGCTCGGCCATGCTGTCTGCACTCCATTCAGTGAGCGTATTCAACACTATTAATTAGCCAAAAATCACTAATTTTATTAGTTTTTGCCTAATTACTAAAAAAGTACTGAACCAATTTCGGTGAAATGGAAGTGGCACCAATTCGAGAGCATCTTCTTTTATTTAAAACAAAAATAACAGAAATCGGTTGCATAGTTTCGGAGTAATAGGTAAACATACATTAAAAAAAATACATACGCGTTGAATTGATAACCTCCTCTCCTTTTTGGAAGTCGGTTAAAAAGCAGATGGATTACTTTTAATGTGATTCACGAACACACTTTTTCAACAAAGTTTCAGTTTAAAATCTATTTATTTATCCAAATTATTTCTAGATGTTTGTGAGGTTTTCGAAATATTTGTGAGTAAATTCTTAGCTAGTAAACTTTTAATTAGAAATTAGCGTCGTTTTTTTAATTGATTTTTCATACATTTGTAATACTTAACAAACGCCTTACTTTGTAATATCGTAGTGAATCAAAGAGCGCAGAAGCACATAATAAACTATTATATATATATATATATATATATATATATATATATATATTCAGATTAAGATAAGCTCTTCTTAACTTTCTTGTTGATAACTTTTGCATACCCTATCTCCTGGAAACGAAATTTTAAAATAAATTAGATTTGATCATATTCAACTCAAGTAGACTTTTCTTGACATTTTCGTTAGCATACTGTAATTGGCGAGCTTTACGGGCTACGAAATCCTGATATGGGACATATTCTATTCCACGCGGTTCGCTTATTAAATCAGTTGGTAAATTTTGATCATAACCAAATTGCAAAAAGGCTGGTTTTAGATTAGTTGTTGAATGTATGCTGTTATTATATATTAACGCATAAAAATCAATAAAATCATCCCACTGAGCTGTCTCCTCCGCAAATATAGCAAGTGATTTTTTTATATTTTGATTAATTTTTTCAGCTGAACCATTTGAAGTGGGATGTTGAGCAGTTGTCATTAATTTAATTACTCCAAATTTCTTACAAAGAATTTTAAATACATCACTCGTAAAGCAAGTGGCTCGATCAGTCAAATATTTTTCGGGAATTCCGAATGTGCACAAATAATTTAATAAGCAATGAGCTGAATTATATGTTGTTGTACTGGGGACAGCATATAATTTTATAAACTTAGAAAAATGATCAACGAAAGTTAAAATGTATTTATTGCCCCTATCTGTAGTATTAAACGGCCCTATATAATCTCCACTGATATATTGATTAACTTTAGACGGTATATAATGTCTTTGAATCGGAATTGGCGGAAACTTATATATTGATTTAAAAGATGTACATTGTTTGCATGATTGAACAAAATGTTTTGTATCACTAAACAAGTTCTCCCAAAAATACTTTTCCCGAATCGCATTATATGTTTTCAACACGCCAAAATGAGAAATATGCTTTGCTGTAAGTATATGTGGTTTGTATATATCAGGGATAACTACTTGTTCAACATTTCTATTTTTTCTATTAATTGGAATGCAACCCTTATGTAATAATAATCCATCCCGTATAAAATAATCCATGTATTTATGTGAACCCTGCTTAGCTGAATTTTCTAATATGCAGATAATTTCTGAAAGTCTCTTATCGTTACGTTGTGCTACTTTCACTTCTGCAATAGTAGGGAGGTCTATTTGCAAAGCATTTACCCCTACTAAATTTGTACTTTCAACTGTTTGTGTATCATGCTCATCCTTGACATATTGAATAATGTATGCTTCCTGATTAAGTACAGTTTCAGGTGATACGCGTATGATTCTAGAATCATCCATTAAGTACCAATTATTATAGGAGTCTCTGACATAACAGTAATAGTGACCTGCATGCATAGAGTTTCCGGAATGGACTATAACAGTGGTTAATTTATACCATAATGGTCTCTTATTCCCCTCATTGACTTTACAAATGCTAAGATTAAGATTTTCTGGGTAGGAAATGAAATTTGTCAATTTTTTTTCACTTCTTTGAGAGAACTCGAATCTTTTAAAATGGAACGTAATTATATCTGGGTACTTAAATATCGACAAATCCTTAACTGCTTTAGAATAAGTTCTGCAATTATAGCATCGATATTCTTCCCCTAGAAATTCAATTTTACTAAATTCCTCTAACGCCTTTTCGAGAGTTGAAACGCCCTGTTTAACTTCTAGCGAAATATCTGCAAAGGGTTCAAATGTGATACTTTTCTTTCCGCATCTCAGACATTCTATCTGACTTCGAAAAGTACCTTCAAATATATTTCTAATTTTGTTAATCTTGTTATTTAGGTTATTTCCTTTGCTTATATCCGTATGATTTAAACTGTCCTGCTGTAATCGATTTATAAGCTGCTGAAGAAATTCGTGAGCATCTTCTTGATTATAAATTCGAAACTGGCTCCCGATATCACCAAGATGCTGATGAAAATCGAGCGGTTTTACAATTTGCCCTGATTTTCCAATCACGGAATCTAAGTGTCTCTTAAACATACATATAGTGCAATTAATTTTATTTCTACAATTTGACATAGTATTAGAAAAATAATAAAACAATGGTTTTAAATATGATAAACTTTGCAAAATTACATTCATAAAACACGAATTTCCTAAATTTTCTAGGCCTGCTCCAATTTTAAGATCTGTACATTGTTTCATATGCTCATCGTCTATAATTTTATTTCCTTCCACTAATTTTTCAGAAATTAAGCTTGCGTTATTATTGTTGCAAATTTCATTTTCGCTTAATTTAGCAGATTTATTTTCTAGAGGTTGCCTGTTTTCTGTGATTTTATTAGAATTATTTGAATTATTTGTTGAATTTATTGAACTGTCAAAGAAATCACGCGAAAGTATATCTGCAACAATGTTTTCTTCAGATTTTATCAAATCGAATGTATAATTATAATCGCTTAAGAATGCGAACCATCTCGCGATACGATCACCTGGTGATTCAAGTTTTGACATTTGAGTCAGCGCCTTATTGTCACATTTGATAATAAAATGCCGACCATATAGGTAATGTTTGAAGCACTTAATTGATTGAATAATTGCTAATAATTCCTTTTCGACTATTGGATATTTTAATTGCGTAGGATTCAGTTTTTTTGAAAAATAAGCAATGGGTCTAATGATTTGATTTTCATCTAGTTGTCCTAACATTGAACCCAAAGCATGATTGGAACTGTCTGTCGATAGAATGAATTCCTTTTCATAATCAGGATGAATAAGTATCGGTGGTTTTGAAAGTTTATCTTTCAATATATCAAATGAATTTTGCGCCTCATCAGTCCAACGGAACTTGGCATTCTTTCTAGTTAAGTTAGTTAATGGAGTTGATATTTCTGAAAAATTTTTAATGAATTTTCTATAGTAGCCAACTAGTCCAACGAATCTTCGTATTTTTTTTACAGTAGTTGGGACGGGAAACTCTTTTATTTTTATAACATTGTATTCTAATGGACGAATTCCTTGTTCACTTAAACGATGCCCTAAAAATTCAATTTCAGGTAGAAAAAAGGAACATTTTTCAGGATTTATTGTTAATCCAAAAGTTCGAAATCTCTCGAAAAGTTGTCTTAATTTATCTAACATCTGGTCAACATCTTTACTTCCGATTGCGTAATCATCAATAAAATTTGAAATTTTTAACTCAGATAATGGCGCAAGTATTTGGTCAGCTAATTGACACATTGTTTCACTCGAGGCATTTAATCCTTGTGGCATACATACAAATCGAAAGTTACCTTTAGGACTGCTAAACGTAGTAATATCCCTATCTTCTGGTTTCAAGGGGATTTGCCAAAAACTGGAACTGAGATCTAAAGTGGTGAAAATTTTATTTCCTCTTAATTTATCTAACAGATGTTGTGTAACTGGTAATTTATATCTCGGATATTTGAGATTTGCATTAACTTCGCGGTAGTCTACAACTAAACGATATTTTTGCTTGAGTGGATCCCCTGATAAATTTTTCTTTTTAACTATAACTAATGGAGAACTAATATGGGAATTTGATCGTTCTATAATATTGGCTTTCTCTAATTCTGTCAATTGACGCCTAACTTCATTTTTTAAAGCGTGTGGTACCCGATTTGGTCTCTCTGAATTTATTTTATCCACATCAACTATTAAGTTAGGCTGAATTGCCTCAGTTCTACCAATAGTAAATAAACGTTTACTGAAAATATCTGCGTACTCCATTAATAAGTTTGATAATTTAGCCTTTGTTTCTGTGTCTAGATGTGATAAGTTAAAATCAGTTATTTTTAGCTCATCGCGCCTGAGTTTTTTTATCATTTCTATATCTCTGCTATCAAATTCTGAGCTAATTGTACCTACACGCGTGTTTTTATTGAAAGGGACAGGTTTCGATGATAAATTAGAGACCCTTACGGACAAACGCATGTCATTGTTTACTGTGCATAAATTGTTAACAAATTTTATGTTTGGGTTTCTTAAACATGAAAAGAATTTAACAACAGCTCCTTTTTCTGTTGGTCGATCTAACAATAAGTCAATATCTTTAGATTCTCCAGGCTCTAAAGTAAATTTCTTCTTTATGTAAGCATAAATAGTGGTATTTGAAATTACTGGATCTGATCGTGCATCACGAATTCGTGAAATAGAATTTCCTGATTTTAAAGTATCATTAATAAAAGAAATTTCATACTCTCCTGATTTTAATAAGTCATAACCTAAAATTGAACTATAATAATTAGACAGAGGGTGTTTAACGATGTAAAATTTGTGAAATAAATTTTTATTTCCTATTTGAATTGGCAAAGAAACACAATTAGTAATTGTTAAACTATCACCAGTTATGGATTTAATTTGGGCATCTATTTTTAAATATTTAATACGTTTATCTTCTTTGAATGATTTAAAGATACTTTCTTCTAGAAGACAAATACTTGAGCCACTATCAATAAGACTTGTAATTACATTTCCTAATATTTTTATTTCTGTTACAGGTAGTGTATGCTTAGAAACAAAATTCGTATCAAATAATTGTGTGTTAACATTTTCTTCACGATATTTTTTTGGTCCTTTATCATATAGGGGACTATCTGTTTGTGGACCAAATTCGGCGCGACGCCCCCTCAAGCATTTTCCGAATTCTGCTGATTTCCATTACGTCTTGGCCGATATGAATTAGGTGTTCTCCCCCTAAAAGCGCTGCGGGAGTTTCTTTGAAAATGATATCCTTTTCCCCGATAACTTTCTCTGTTAGAAGGATTATAGTAACAGTCGTTCGATACGTGTGATGTTTTGGAGCAGAAATTGCATGGAGGTAAATTCCTCGAGTTAAAGTTTCTGCCCTGTCTATTATAATTATAATTATTATTGTAATTTGAATTTTTTGTGTAAGGAGGTCTCATATTATATTCTGCCGCTGTTTGTTGATGTTGATCGTATTGCTTGGATTTTTGCGATTCAAGTTTTAAATTCTCAATTTCCTTACTTAACGAATTAACCATTTCCCTAGTTTGGAATGCATGCGCTTCAATTAATGCTTTGATTTGATCCGTAGCTACATCTTTATTTATATTATTTATGGTAGGATCGGAATCTGTATCGAAAGAAGATAATTCGTTGGCTTGAAGCATTTGAACAAAATTTACAGCCTCGTCGAAATTTTTGGGATCTTTGAGTATTACAGAATGTTTATAATTTGCTGACAGTCCTTCTATAAATTTAGCTAATTTAGTTTGTTCCACAATAGTTTTTATTCCGTCATTAGATAATTCTGGATGATTAAAGAAATTTTGTGTCGCTACAGCGACTCTCGCAGCGTACACTTTTACAAGTTCACGGGGCAGCATTTTGCAATTTGAAAATTGGCGCTGTCTAGCCGCTAAACTAAACTGTGTGTCAAAGTAGGCTAGAAACTTTGATTTAAATTGTTCATAATCTTTCTCTAAATTTAAATCAGGAGAATTTATGACATTTGTGAGTGCCTCCCCGCGCAAACGTGAACGTAAAATCAGGAGTTTTTCTTCATTAGAGCAATTTGCAATATTTGTTGTCTGTTCTAGAGTTTCGATAAAAAATTTAGGGGTTATGGCGGTCATATTATCGAACTGTGGAATAAGGGCCTGGAACCCAGCGAGTTTTCGTATTTTCGCGTCCGCCTGCGCCCCATTATCTTCGCTGTCAGACATTTTCAAAATTTATAAATAAGTACTTAATTGACGAAAAGTAAAACAACTAATTAATGAATATTCGCTAACATGTAATCATAACCGGTATTCTTATAGAATTAATTAAAACATGGTAATATCTGACTCCAAATATCAATAAATAAGAAATATTAGAAATAAGTAGATAAAGGACAATAATGTAAGAAAATAATAGAAAAATATAGATAATAAAGTAACATAAATAGTGAAAGAAAGAAACCATGTATAATTGATATATATATATATATATATATTTTTTTTTTTTTAATATTAAAATGTTAAAATTAGTTTCTTTTGTTTAAGTACATTATTATCAAAATCGTTTTTAGCATCAATTGCATTAGTTGTTTCATATCTCTTATGACCAAGAAATATCGCGACAGCCCCATCAATACAAGATAAAATATCTCTAAAATTATACACAAAAATTCACAATAATGAAATTTCCATCAAATAATTTCATAAAAAGCCTTAAAAGTTGAACATATTTTTTTCATTCATTATTGACCCTACTTGTAACTGGGCCTTAAATTATAATAATAATATAAATATTACACTTGTTATTTATCATTTTAATAGATTTTAATAGATACAGGCATTATAAATATAAATATCAATACTTTTAATTATTTCAATTCAATTATTACTAACAATTACAGGCATCCTTATTTATATTAAATAATTTACATTGGCCGAAGTAAATAAATATCTTAACACCTAAAGGTATTAAATTGGTCACGGTAACCATTGTCCGACTACTGATAGCTTTACTTTATTTTATTTGTTTTAAAGTTCCCAGGCTCTAGAGTCGGATGTTTTAGAAGACATAAGAGTCTAAACATAAAGATAAAAACGACACTTTATTTATAGTTAAAGCATAATAAATACATTGTAAATCTTCCAATACATTTATTGCGATTATAATTAACAATATAATACAGGATTTGAAGGATGCCTAATATGATAAGGTTGCTCAAAACTCAAGAAGGAACCCACTCACCTCTTAGATATACTAGGAACGTCATCGTTGGGCGTCAGGCACATCCCCATACCGGTGCTCATATCACAAACAATCAACTTATTCTCTGTGCCAGAGAGAGAGCACCAAAACTGCTTTCAAAGTCTGTTCTCATCTAACCTTCCTCCCCGCTATTTTTCTCGATATCCCCATTTTACTAACTTCTCCCTGCCTGAAAATCCCTCCTAAAAATCTTATCCTCCTATAAAATTTCTCTCTCTTGCATATCATTATAATTTTTCAAGTAACGCGCATTTCCATATGCAGGTGGTCTGAAAACAAATCCAAGTAAACAGCTAAAACCCCTTTTACGTTGTAATGTGAGAATCGTGTTACCGAATGCGACATTTTTTAGCTAACATGTTAATCCCTCTACTAAATTTGCAGACATTCAAATACCACAGTGGACATATTTATTTCTTTGAACTCCCATCTGCGCGAAGATTCTTACTCTTGTTTACTGGAAATTCAATCTTTTCCAGTCTAACTTATAAACATTTTTGACAAATTTATTGGCTAACTGACTGTTTAGTCAGAGTTCTGTAACCCCTTACCAAACACCCCGTTTCACAAAAGTCGTTAAATCGTGGAAATTCTATCCTTTTGACGAATTCCCGCATGCACGTGCACCTCAAACTATCTTGTGTGGTCTGCATTCTGCATTCTTATATAATATGTCTTTTATTTTTTTTACTGTACTGTACTACTACAGCGAGCCGCGAAAAATGTGTCGGGTTTATCCTGACAATAGTATCGTTAAAAAATTTGTCAAGACGTTAGATGAAGCAATAAGATAGGGATTGTTATTAATCTTTTTGAAGAAAGAAATTCTAAAATTTCGTTTGTTTGTGCAAAAAAAAAAAAAAAAAAAAAAAAAAAAAAAAACACATGTTTAACAGAAATTCCTGAAGCAACGTAATTATCATTATCTTTCTTAATTTGGTTAATTTTTTTGTTGTTACATTGATTGTTGTATTATTTAAGTATTACTATTTACATGTTGAACAAATCAATAAACACTCCATTTTTTTAATTGGGTGAATTTTCTCTAATGAATTTTGACGTGGGTCTAGTATTTCTTCTTAAATTAAATACTTTTTTTTTTAAAATAAACCACCCATTTATGTCCTGTGTATTATGTGTTTTTTATCACAACAAGTGTTTTTTCAAGTTATTAGAGTTTATTTTGAAATAATTTTTCATTGTCTGGAAAGATTAAAACCCTGGCACTAATATACAGAATGCCCGTAAAAAATTATCCCAGGAATAAATTCTAATAGTATCAACAATAAGCGTTGTAGAGCTTTGGTTCAAGGTCGCAAATAAAAAGATATAATTTATATAAGTGCATGCGCGAGAACTGCTTTATTCTTCACTGGCTTGCAGTGCCCCATACGCATTAAAGTCAACTCCTGAGACTAAAAAGTAATTGCTGGGATGAAGATTCAAAAGCATTCACAACCGGACATAGCGCTATGCAAATTTTCCTTTGGGACTTCATAAAAATTATGTCTATGTTCCGTTGCTTCCTAATGATTTGACAGATTTGAGACACACTATTGAGGAGGATATTTCTTCCATTTCTCCGGACTTGATAACCGAAGAAGAGAAAGAATTGGGTGTGCGCCATATAACTGAAAATGCACATATTAACAGACTGCTAGGGCAAAATGAATATAAGCCTAAAATCCCAACTATTTAAAACAAAAATTTGAAGGATTGGTATAAACATACATGCAAAAAATGTCAAGTTATAAGTGAAGAATAACTTTATTAAAAACATTGAAAATTTTGATTAAGTATAACACAATATACGGTCATATCTTCGGCCAACAAATTATATTACCCGTTCAATGACCTTTTATTTATATTTTATTCATGCGCAAAGTACTAAATGGGAAACAAGCGAGCCATACAAACATGCAGTCGCTCAAATATGTACCATTTGATCAGTTCTGTAACAGTGAAGCATGCAGTTATACAAACCAACCAATTAGAAAACAGCGAATGCTAAATTAGAATACAGGGAATACAGGCATTCATCTCCAGATGCGTGGAATTCGTAAAAGATTGACATTATATCATCAAAGAAAAAGAAATGCTCATAAACTAAAGGATGAAACGATAGCGTAGCTAGGCATGTCAAACATCGACACCGAAAAGTGTCAGAATTGAGCCTCAAAGTATAATGACTTAAAAACACTGACATCGATACTGACTTTGATATCGGCAAGAATGCCGCGATATGACATCGCATATTGAGTATTTGTAAGTAAAACTAGGCTAATTTACTTCCAGTTCAATTATGATTTGTTGTAAATAGTCATCATTAAATTGTTACAGTATATCATTGAAACTGAGAAATTCTTTTATTGATATACACTGTTAAAAATAAATCTGTGAATTCCAGGTGAAACTACCGGCAGCAAAGTAGCCGAACTTTTACCGTTCCGTTAGTAGGTTCTCCTTTGTGGGAAATACAAGAAGGGAAAACTCCGGTTTAAGAATCAGTAACTTTCCGTTACAAAGTTTGATTTTTAATAGCAATAATATAATATAATTTTTAAAATTGATGCATCGATTAATCTTCAAAGAGTTCGAAATGACCGAGGGATTTTAAGTTGCTATGCTATTTTATTTAATTATTATTTTACATAATTTAGTTCACACCGTCCGCAGGATCGAACTCGGGAACTTCAGGCAGTGTAACAAATCCTTACGAACTGAGCCAAAGTTGCTGATGCTGGATGGTACAAAGTATGTCTTTTATGAGTTTGTGGGAAAATCTGTTGTGCTTTTTAAAGATTTCCTTTCAAATATATTCTTTAGAATGTTTGTAAACGGTTTATTTTATTTTATTTAAGACTGATGCATAATACTTATTATTTTTTAAAATCAATTTTAATTTTTTAAATAGTTTAAATAAAAAAAATCACTGTTTAAAACCACTGTTTTTTTTTTTAAATAAAATTTTTTTTATTAATTTTTTTTTTTTTTTTTTTACAATATATATATAAACAATTTTTATAAATTGTCGTACACTATTTATTTATTTATTTATTTATTTATTGGCTAATAAATTAAAAGATTTTTTAATAAGAAATAAGAGAAAAATAAACAGAAAAAATGTAATTTAAAAGGAATTTTTTATGTTTTCATTATTTCATGGCGCCAATGGGACTCGAACCCATAATTTGCGCTCGCAAGCGATTAGCGGTGTGGTGACTTGACCACTTGGCCATGGAGCCCGCCAGACAACGGAGTGTCCCCGTTTTTTGTTTTTATTTACACCCGTTTCGTTATTTTCAGGAAATATGGTGGAATTTTGTGATTTGTAACGGAAAATACCCTTTTGTTGTTAAAAGGGAGCTTTTCTGTGAAATTCAGGAAAAAAATGTTCGTGAATTTCAGAATTTTTTTAACAGTGTACTGTACACGCACAGTGAAGACATATTTTTTCTTTTGAAATTTAATTACAAATATTGTTTTATTTACCTTTTTAATTTTACGTATTTCTTCAGTATCATCTTCTTCTTCGGATTTACTTGGTGTTAGCCTCCACTCCCTCTTTAAAGCATAGAGCTGTAAAAGTAATATATTTATAAATTGAAATATATAAATATATTGATAAAATATATAAAGATATAAATAAAAATGTTAAGGTAAAAGTTAATTTTGTCAGTTGCTTAATATTTAAACTTTTTTTCACATTTTCAGTTATTTGATACATATATATATATATATATATACACTTAAAAAAAGATAAATGCGTTTTAATCGTTAAAAAAAATCTTTAATCACATATGAAAATATAGAATAACCTCTTCTACGTTACCTTGAATTCAAAAAGTGTTTTTAGTTTTTGGGAACTTAAAAGAAAGACATTTTCAAGATTTAAAAAAGCATTTAAAGTGTAAGTAAAGTTTCTTTTAATGTCACTGAGTTTTGGAAACTTTTTCCGGATATAGTTTTTATAGCATATTAATCGGTTTTCTGAACCCGAGACATATGTTTTTCGAATTCTATCAATTCTCATAAATCATTTTCTCATTTCAAAATAATATTTTACAGACAAAGTGATAAATTAACTACTTTAACATTATTATAGAATTAATAGAAATCTAAAAACCGATATTCCAGTTCGAGAAGATGGTCAAAGCGCAGAAAAAATACAAAGCACGACTCTTAGTTTTGAAAATTACTTGTTTAAATAAAGGAAATATATTGGTTTTTAAGCTTCCAAAAGATAAAGAACACATTATGTAACCATGGTAACTGGAAAGAGGTTATTGTATATTTTTGTACATGGTTATGCAGCTTTACCTTCTTTCAACAGTGCCTATTGGCAAATTCTTGAAACATTAAGCATAGACAAATAGACTTAATTATAAAAAAATTTAAATGAGACAAAACATTTCGGTTAATTTCGGCAATTTCGGTTAATAAAAGCATTTTTTACAAAATCATAAAATTAAAATTTTGTACGGTCTCCAATTTTTAAGTAGTTACATTTAGCAGAAATATCCCATTATACTATAAGACAAAAAAGTCCTATTCTTCTAGGATTAAAATTAAAACTGGCCCAGTAAAAGCTGTTTAAATATGAAGAATACTTTGCGGTGAGAAATTAGTGTCATTCATAAATTTTCTAGAAATATAAATTATTGCTAGACATAAAAAGTATTTGAGAATAAAAATAAAGTTTCTATATAAATTTGAAATGTATCCTCATTATGAAATACTAAAGAAAACATACAACCTCCACTAAAAATATAAATTTGAAAATAATAGAATTTTTTATAATGAAATGTAGTAATCTCAATTCTGTACAACATAATAACTTTTAAAGAAGCTATTTAATCATCTAATCAAAAACTTAATAAAATTTCAAGTTATTTTAAAGATTGTTCGAAATGATTCCCTGCGCTCTAAATTAAAAATGTAAACGCGAAATAAATCCTTCTATTACATTAACTATTTTGTGTATGTTCTATAGAAGCATGGCCTAACTCATCAGTGTTGAGATGTAGAAAATAAATAAAAGTCATGGAATTTAAATTTTGTAACTCGGTCAATTTTAATGTTAGATGTGTAGGACTTTTTTTGGTCTTACTTGCAAGTGTAAGACGAGTTGTTTTACTATATATCACTCATAGTACTGTAATGTACTACTGTATGAGTGGTAATCATGGTACTGTAAAAAAATTAAATTTTGTAATTTTTTGAGGCATATTTTTATTGATCAAAATGTGTTTTAAAATTACTTGTTACACCATAGAAAACATTTTTCAATATGTCAATGATTATCGGTTTGGAAATTAGTCATTTGATACCTTTTGGGAGCGTATTATATTTTCAAAGATTAAAAAAAAATAGTTAATAAATGAACTTAAAAATATTTATAGTAATAATAAAGTAATTGATCTTGAAAAAGAACGTAAAATACCCCAAATAGAAACATCACATTTTTTAAACGCCCCACCAGTGGCCGAGAGGTTCAGACCTCTCAACTGGTAAACGGCAGATGCTGAGTTCGAACCCAATCGCGGCTGTCGGCCTAACCGTTCGGAGTTTTCGTGGTTTTCTTCGAACCTTGCGTAAATACGGGTTGGGTTCCCTTAGAAAGACCCCCACGAAGGGCACTCCCCTCTGGTCCTATATCCCTAGCGTAGATAATCGGACTACAAAAATAAACCAAACCAAACCATTTTTTAAACATATATGAAATTTTTCCATTTTTTTTTCTTAATTGCTAAAAAGTGATTGAATCAAGAGAGTGAAAGAGAGTCAAAGCCTAGAATCTGATCAGAGTCATTGAATGCTTTGCGACTAAGTGATCTGGACAATGGATAGCCTAGCACGTTTTTCCTCTTATCTGTTGGCAAAAGGATGAATCCTCAGCAAACGATGAAGCACTATTCGTGAGCCACCAAACCAAGCCTGGAACCAGATCAGAATAATTTAATGCTTTGCCACTAAGCGACCTCTACGATGATTACCCTAACACTTTTCCCTCTTATCTATTGGCAAAATGATGCATCCACAGCACACGATGAAGTAATGTACGCGAGCCATCAAATTTGGAATCTGATCAGAGTCATTGAATGCTTTGCCACTAAGCCATCTGGACGATGACTAGCACTTTTTACTCTTATCTGTTGGCAAAAGGATGCATCCGCAGCAAACGATGAAGCAATATTCGTGAGCCATCAAACTTGGAATCTGATTAGAATTATTGAATGTATTACTACTAAGTGGCCTGGACGATGACTGGTCTAGCACTTTTCACTCTTATCTATTGGCAAAAGAATGGATCCGCAGTATATGATGCAGGAATGCTCATGAGACACTAAGGAAACTAGGAAACGAAAAGAAAATCTAGGATTTATGAAAGCGAATAAATCTACATACATAATTTTGAAAATCTTCGTAGAAAACTTCACACGCCTTGAATTTAGTAATTTTCGACTGAAAAAATCCATATTATATATATAGTTTTATTCACTTTCATCACTGTTGGATTTTCTTTTCTTTTCGTATTCGTGCCAAGGTTAGTGGCTGACAAACATTATTTCCTCGTGTTCCGCGCTTGCAACCTTGCCAATTGATAGGAGTGGGACGTTTTCGGCTTGGCATCGTCCAGGTGCTTAGTGGCAAAACATTAGCGCGTATAATCAATGACCTTGATTCGATCCCAAGCTTGGGCCCGTTTTTACTCGGTTTGCTCAATGCTTTTAAGGCAATTAAAAAGTAAAAAAGCAAAATACTAAATTTAGGGCGGGTGAATTTTCTACAAAGTTCAGTATATATATGGAAGTTGTATAGTTATATCAATTATATTAATATAATTTTATTAATTTACATTATTAAATTGCACTTAACTTTTAATAAATAAGAGACTTATAACACTATCTAACTGTATAGGGTATATATATTAATTAGTTATTTTAAATCTCATATCATCTCTTCATCTTTATCAATTTAGACATTGTGTTTAGCTTAGCGTAGTCCAATTAAATGTTTTTGTTTTAAATCTTAATAGGGTAAACTTTGGTGTATGGGTTATTTTTTCTGTTATAATATTGCTCTGCTTTTAATTTATTTATTAATTTATTGTTATCATGTGTACGATAATTATTTTTATTTTTATTTTTTCCCTTTTCATTTTTCTATCCAATTTAGTAATTTTGTTGTGCCTTGTTTTTAATGTTATTTCTTCATTTAATTTTGGTTTTATGTGTGTTAGTAGCCCTAAATTCGTATTATTTTGTTTTTTCATGGCTAATACGAAGATGAAACCACACACTCCATTTCTAGTTCCAAAGTATTTGGGGCTTGATAATTCTGCTTTGGTTCTACAAGTTCCACTTGTATTCATTTTATTTATTTATTTAATTTTTCCTCATGTTCAATATGTTTTTTTTCTATTAAATTCAAATGGTTCATATTGTAATGCAATTAATGATTTTATATATATATAACATAATAATAAATAATAATAATAATAATAATAATGTATATATATATATATATATATATATATATATATATATATATAAGATTTATTTCAAAATTATAAATTTATATAGATATAAATCTATAATTTTGAAATTATATAGGTTTATTCATATATAGATTTATTTCAAAAGCATATGCATGGGCATTAACATATGTACTAAAGCACATGTGCAATAATTTAATTTAATAGGAATTTCTACTTTGTCTAGCTCGAATGTCGTCTAAGATCTATCCCCCAAATATGAAAATGAAACAGGTGACTATAAAGGCTTTTAAATTTTTTATTAAGCAAGTAAAAAATATGTTCAAATTTCCTTCTATAGTTGATGCTGCCTTGACTCGAATTGTAATAATTCTGATATGTAAACGGATCAAAACTAAGATTTTATGCTTCATTCCTCTTAACGATCACAACTCCAAAGGAAAGTGGATTTGCAAATTTGAAATTAACTTCACCATTTTACAGGTTGTTACACTACAACGCCATTTAATGTTGACTTTTGTTAAATTACTGCATGACAAATTTATGAACTTATTTGCATTTTCCTCATTTGCTCTTGTTCGTGCAATTCTCTTTAATCTATTAGAACTTAAAAAGAGTTGAGTGTTTAGCATTCGGTAAAATTTTCGGTATGGTATTTAAAAAAAAGTAAATAAACACTAATCTTATAAAGTACAATCTGGTCTGTTAGAACTTTTGAACTTTTGAACTGTACTTTTGAACATTTTAGTAAAAATTTTAAAAATTTCATCCTGAACTTAGAAAGCGTAAATTTATTAGCAAACAACTTTTCAACGTGAATGCAGATTAACATTACCCGCTAAAGATTTCCTGAATACGTTGTTTACATGACACTGTGAATTCAGTATTCCATTTGTGTGGAAATGTTTATTCAAAGGATAATGGTAAATGTTAAATGAAATTTTTATGAACAGAGCTATTATCAGAAAACTGTGTAAACAAATGCATGATAAGTTAAATAATTTCTAGAATACTTGTTTTTAAATACATATGATTAAGAAATTTCAAAAAGTTCAGTAATATTGTTAAAGTTATTAATAAAAGAAACTAATGACATTGGTCATCATTAAAAAATTTACAAGCCTGTAATTAAAAAAAACAACTATCACAGTTTTGTGATTATTAAATTTTATATCACGGATTTTTTATGCGATTATTATTTTTTCTTATATTAATAAACAAATTTAGACCTTCATTTATACAGGAAAGTTCCTATTCTATAGTATGTAGTATATTTGAAGAAAATTAAATGAATCATTTATAAAATAAATTACAATGCAATAAGTTTGTCCTTTATGTATAATTTTTGAAAAACTTAAATTTTGACTCTTCCGCATCGAAAACCTTAAATTTAATATCAAACAACGTTTTGAATTGAATACAAATTAACATTTCAGGCCTGGGCTTTCCTAAATATGTTGTTCACATAAACCTGTGCTTCCAGATTCCAGTAACGTGGAAAATGTTTATTCAATGGATATTAGTAAAATGAATGTTAATTATGTGAACAGCGCAACTATCAGAAGATTTTGCATACAAATTTATAGTGAGTAAGTAATTTCTAAACATCATTTCTTAATGTATTTGTTAAATGTTAAATTTATTCAATTTAATATAGTTATGGTTACTCGCATTTTGAGAATAGAATAACGTTGTTCGCCTTTGACGTATTCACAGACCTGTATCTTTTTAATATATTGTCACAATAATGTGCTTGTGTTATATGTTTTATAGCATAAGTATATGGCGTATATTTGTATGAAAGCTTGTGTTACATTTTATAGCTATTTTAACGCAATGATTGTGCAGTAGAAATAAATTAAAATGCAATAATAAGTAGAAAAATATAAAAAAATAGAAATATATTAAAATGATATAAATTAAAATAAATTATAATGCAATCCGTTTGTGATTTACATATGGCTTTTGAACAACTTTGTAAGAAATTCTAAATTTTGATTCTTCAGCATCAAAACATTGAATTTAATATTTAATAGCCTTTTGAATTGAACGAAAATTAACATTTCACGCTTGGGCTTTCTCAAATACATTGTTCACATAAAGCTGTGCATTTGATATTCCAGCGAGATGGAAAATATTTGTTCAAGGGTAAAATTGAATGTTAATTCTATGAACAGAGAAACTATCAGAAGATTGTGCAAACAAATATATAATGGGTGAGTAATTTCTAAACATTTTGCGTAACGCATAAGTGAAATTTCAAATTTGTTCAATCTAACATGGTTAATTATTTAGGAAAAATAATAATATTCTCCACTTTTGAAGTATTGACAAACCTGTATCTCTATAATATGTTGATTGTTATGAGATTGAGTCATATGTTTAATAACTTTATTATGTGATGTATATGTGAATGAAAATTTATTTGTTACATTCTGTAGCTATTTTAACAAAATTATCGTGCAGTAGACATTCCTATAACCATACTTGAACTGGAGTAATCCCGATAAGAGAATATATTTTTTATTAAAAAGAGTCATAAACAGGATTTGACAAAGCCCTTGTGCCTGGTTACCCGCGCGACTAAGAAATTCCTCTTGGCGACTAACTATTTTATCTACTTATTAATTTTATTCTTTTTCCTTTAAACAAAAGAATTCTATGTGTGAAAACATTTATTTTTAATATCGTGATTATATAAAGAAGTAAAATTGTTTTTGCAACACTTTGCTAATTTTCTTGTATCAAGGAAGGCGATATTACTTATATATTAGATGAATATTATGAATTAAAAATTATCGGCAAAAATTTAACGGTTAATTTTCTTTTTAAATGATGGCTTTGTATGAAGGATCGATTTCCATATTTGGCAAATCTGCTTGCCATTGCGTTGATACTTCCTGCCTCAACAGCTTCATGTGAAAGAAGTTCCAGTAAAATGAGATTATCAAAGTAAATTCAGTTCAAACTTAAAGGAGGATAGTATGTACAGTTTATTGTTGATTAATTTAAATGGATGAACTATGATTTCTATCCTGAAAAATCAATTGACAAATGATATTTCAAATCAAAATTTCAAAGACAGTGTTTATTTATGTATGTAATTTCTTGTTGTGAATTAAAGGTAAGGATATTAATTTGTCAACTGTTTTAATGTTGAATTTCATTGTTTTGTTTTTTCTTTAATTTTTAATACGTAAGAGTGGCATTATGTAAAAATATTTGCTTAGTTTGATATTTTGGTTGAATAGTTACCTTATTCATTACAAAATGACGCATCTCACTCAAAAATATCCTCATACAATTAAGATTACTCAGTGTTCTATTTTAAAATCCAGTGCGTTAATGTCAGAGAAATTATACTTTAGTGGTCCCAGGAGTCTTACTTTTTACCTGGGGGTGCAATTTAGC